>OY804548.1:26127353-27334142 GCA_963680865.1 Spergularia marina | reverse complement strand
TTGCATTGTTGAATACAGGGAATTATTCAGCATTCAGTGTTACGAAGAAATTTCTTTAAGGAAGTACTACCATAACTTACACTGACAAATTTGTTCAGTAGGCTTCAAAAGTAAGCTCTTACCCAATGCGCATCCCAGCATGGCCAGTGGTTTTAGAGACGGTGAACAACATTATATCATGATCAGCAGGGGCCGTAATGGGAGTGTATTGTGGCCAATAGTAAGCAAAGTCATGAACCAACATTCCTCCACTTCGGTTGACAACAGGTTGTCTCATAAAACCATCTGGATTGTTAGGAGAGGTAATTAGCTCAATATAGGGTCCATCTCCATTAAAATCGGCTGTATCCCCGGCCCACTTGTACAGCCCAGACTTCAGATACTCGATCACTTGGCGGTAAAACTGTAGAAAGGCAGGACGAGAACATATAAACTCATGATACCCTGAACTTGCTAATTATGTAAATCAGGCTCGGCACAAATTAACTAATTAAGTGCCCCGAGTAAATCAGCTTGCCAAACCAAAGGTGTCATACTCATTAGAAGCATCACGGGTGCATGTAGGTTAACTTATGAAGGATAATTAAGTTATCAACCAAGTATCCATGTCCATTGGAAACTTTGTGTGCATGTACTGACACATATGCCAGTTTCAAGTATAGATGGAGAAGGAATGACTACTAACACTACAACTTAGAACACGCAGTTATTATGAACAAGACAACTTATGAATCAGACTAACATCAACATGATTTTTGTAGGTTAAGTATACTCCGTTTGTTTCAGCATTCTTTCAATTCTTCACAAAAGATAAAAAATTCAACGAAAGGGAGGAAGTAACCATCACAATAAGTATTTAGTTTCAATACATAATAGTTCATGAACATCAAATGCTGACACGACGACAAGAGGATGAGCAACACATGAGCAGATAGTTCATGAACATCAAATGCTGACACGACGACAAGAGGGTTAGCAACACATGAGCAGATAATTACATGCACTGAGAAATATTTAAGCTACACCTGCAAATGAAAAGGAAAGGATGACGGGAAAAGAAACAGCTACTTAGCAATATCTAGACATGTCATAAAGAATGTCTCGTGATGCGAATTTCATCATTAGTCTAGCTAGACAGGCCATTTTTCGGACAACAAAAGTTCTTAAACTTGTGATGCTTATGATTACACAACAAAAGTTGGCTTCCAAAAGTAAAAGTTGACTTTATTTGCTTCAACCACATGGACTCTGGAAACCTTAAAGATGAATCACATTTTTTGCTTTTTCTCATGAGCTAAAAAAGCAGGCCCTATAAGCAAAACAACATGTACCAACCCCACGCAGTCACCTTCTATAAACTACTACATGGTCATTCACTAAATCATGAGGCAATAGATTTTATGCCGTCCTTGGTGCGTTTGCGTCAGTTACCCCCAACTCCCCAAGTGCACCTGATGGTGATAGGTCGAGTCCCAAAGACGACTATTATTAGAAATTATCCAGGGTAACGGCTGACAAGTAATCCCAAAGAGAAATGTTTCAAAGAAAGTTCGGGTTTAAACTTGACACAAAATCTCTTCTGGTTTATAGGCCAGCTTAAGTTGGGGGGAAATATTCACAAAATCTGAGTGAGCACAACGGAAAACACTTCCTATGGCATTGAACTAGACCTATTTATCTGAAATAGAGCTTCTAAATTCTAATATCACATGTTAGGCAATTATGCTCTTAATATCAAAGCATTATAATAGCATTCGTTAGGCTTATTTCAAGGATCACAAACATAGGTACCTCGGACATTGGACTAAATTCACTGCTTTCCATATTAGTTTTCTGAAGAAAAGCAGGCTGGTAGGATTAGTAATGAAGAGAATCAGAACACATGACAGTTGACTCACCGAGTAATATGGTGTAGCTGACACCACACTTATAGGTTGAGCACTTAAATCAGATGAGAGAGCGTAGAGTGCTGCCTGGAATAGCTGCGTGGACCCTGTTCCAACCACAATGTGTCGGCCCTCCGTGACAGCATTCCCAACTATGCTATGCAATCTGATAACTTCCTTTTCAAATGCTGGTTCTAGAAACCAGCAAAGGTTCTTGACATCAGAAAAATAACTCATAGATTGCCATCCTGAGATCACAACTGTGGTCTTGTCTCCCGCCTTTTGCCAATATCTTTCATACATTGTCGGATCGCCACTGTTATTCAATCAAGCGATGAGAATATTCCGGATTAGCTCAGGATGGTTGACCAAAAATACTATTTCTTAAGTCCAACTAGTAATGAATTCAGAAAGATTTAAAAAAAAAAAAAAAAAAAAAAAAAAAACCTCAAATCATAGCATTAGCACGCCACATTGAACAGACATCATTTTGAAGCTACTCATCAGTTGACTACACTAAAGTATTGCTTACAGTACCAAATGCCTGCAGGTTATCAGCTCATAAGTTATTGCGACACTTACACTCATACTAAATCAAATTCAGCTATTAATAGCAAAACTCCTATAGCCACAAGGTATGACCCCAGAACTTACCGGCTGGTGTTTAAAGTTTCAGGTTATATCCACAAATTTTAGACATTTACAGTGAGCATCTAAAATTACAAGTAACACGGGATTTAAAAGATCAAAGGGTCATAAAGTCTATAACAATGACTTAGGTCATCAGATTGTTGTATACAAATTTGCGATTCTAGCTTATCGGACTACTCCGTATAGGTCATCAATAGATGCAACAGTGAGGGTGTTATATTTCTCATCAGGCTTGACTTCAAATTCCGGTTCTACACAAAAATCTATAACCACGTTCAGGTTCCTAATCTTAACATAATCTTAACATCTAAGGACCATTCTTTTTTAGCTTAAGCGAAACGAAAATTATTACTTTAATCAATAAAATAATAAAGACAAGACGAAATGTTATTACTTACTCTATTAGATCAGAAAAGGCTCGAAGTTCAGTTTTTAGGTACCATAAATCCCAAGCATGGAGGAGGGTATGGAGAGGCAATTAGTGGTAGGACACCCAAGTATTCCATGACAATGATTGAGTAAATGCCAAATAAAAAGTATTGCCACATGGTTCTTTAAAATTCAGCTCATTGGGGCCAAAGGAATAGTGATCCGACCTATTGTCTGATTAAAAACATGTAAAAATCACAAACATGACTTCCAAGCTCATGTAATGCATCCATTGACTACATAAAAACTATCAAAACCGTCGTAACATACTTGAAGCAAATCATCTATGAAAAGACATCAACATATGTTTATTGTCCTTCAAAAACAGACAAAGAAAACCATCATGCATTCATGCCCTTAGTTAATGGAAAAGAAAGAAGTTCCTTGTGCAAGAAGATCCTTTTTCAAGTGGTGGTAAACAAACTTAAGGCGGCGGCGTGCTCTAGTCTTTGCATTTTCCCAAGGGACAATAAAAGGGTGGTAGTGAACTTCTGTAAAGTGCCAAAAAGGCAAGTTTCATTTACCACTACATAGCTTATAAGTTTTCTTATTTGAAAAAATTAGGGGGGGTGGAGAGACTTTTTCTTTTTTTTGGTCCACATAGACCATTATGCGGCATGCCAAATGCTAACAAAAAGTGGGGAGGGAGATTCGAACCTAGGACCGACGGGGCAAACTTAGGTTTACAAATAAATAAAAGAGATTTATCAAATAAAGTTTGGAGGAGTTTGAGGTCCGATTCTGGAATACACATCTCTGATGATTCACTGACACAATCATGATGGCTTACTGAGTTGTGCTGGTCAAATGGGCCACATCAACCCAACCCCAATGCACCCATCCAAGCATGTTGTGGAGAGAGAAAGTCACCAAAATATGAGGAGGAGATGAAGAAATTAGGCAAGGGAGGCAGAATCTAACCCCCAAAGGAGCTGCCAAATTTCTACTAACATGCACCATGGGAAATGTGATCCTCAAACAAAGAGTTGTCTCTGTCCACAATGGCATGCATGAACCAAAAAGGCACTAGGAAAACGTAATTCTAACACATTGCTTGTACTTGGGTTTTGGAAAATTTATCTTTGTGCAAGTTTTATAGTTATGTGTTCGGTGTTCCTTGCTAAGTACTCCTACATGTTCCCATGTTGTCGCTAATAACTATTTTAATACTAGCTTGATTGACGCGGCTAGAAATGATTGTTACAAACTCCCCTTCGTAATTTATTTTTCCCCTTGTGAGTGGAGCTGTGGAGCGTTAGATTCTCGACTGTCACTAACATAAGGGAGTACAAAAAACAATTGCTAAGGCTTGAGGGTGCATAGGATGCGAATGAAAGCTCTTTTAACAATCAGGAAGAGAATTTGGACAGCTCTTGCAAGCAAAAATGGAACAATTTGTGCACATAAATGAGCAAGACCTATAAAAATACACTCTTTCCGAAATCATGAAGGCCAAATAAGCGCGGAAAAGTGTGAATGCACAGATCAGGCTGGTTTGGATTATAACAGATAACTCCACCATATGAAGTACACATACCATAGATGGGAGTGTATACAAATAAAGGATTATGCACTAAGGTGTGTTTATGATGCCAATGGACCTTTTTCAGATCAAAGACATCTAAAAAGAGTGATTAAAGGAAGTCAACTACATTCCCACCGTCCCACTAATCGTGATTTGCTACTAATCTCATTGGTTTCGACTGGCACCACCATATCACTAATCACAACTTGGAGTGGAGATTTTTGACCTACTGCTGGACTCTCTCTCACTAAGTTGAGCAAATTAATGAACCATCTTAATTGATACGGAGTATTATGTACTTTTAAAGTTTGCATTCTATAAAAGTAAGAAACTAAAGTGAACATGACAAAGATGGTATCAGATTCCATTGATAATCGATATAGAAAAGAAGATGCATTGGATATTCCCAGTCCTACCATAAAAGTAATAGGAACACATAGTTGAAACATTTCTAATATAAGTTATATGCCAAATGAAAAATCTAATTTAGAATCACAGTATAATAGGTAATTAGGCCCTGATCTTTTCATATTAGAAAGTAGCGAGTTCACTTTGATTCAGTTCAGATGCTTTTCATTGAAGCGCCTAAGCAAAGATCGCTAAGGATAATACACGCGCTAATCTACTCGGGGGAGGAAGTTCATTCCGTAATGCTCCTAGTAACCACTTTGCATCAACACACTCCAAGTCTTGACTTAATAGTCTACACTAATAGAGACTATCACTCCGTCCCAATTTAAACTTTCCATGAAATTTAAAATTTGAAATCCTCTCACATAATCAAATGTCATGAGTTTAATTTGGGACGGATCGGTAAATAGACAAATCACAGCAAATAGTCAAATACCCATGAGAGCTCCGCACCTCTAAAACTCTGAAAAGGTAAATAATTGAATAAAAAAGTTACGGTGAACTAAACAATTTGCCACCAATAACATTCACCTAGAAACCAAGAAACATGTACACATCCAAGGCCTCCAACCTTAGGAAATCGTGTTTCATACTGGCAGAAATCAGTGAATGAGAGAGTGGGACTACCAAGAATAGATATTTTTCTCTTTTTCAAAGTCACAACAAACAAATAATACCAAATAAAGTAGACAAATAAAAAACACTTGAGTAAGTTCCCTAGCTCCATGCATGAAAAAATCACACTAATCATATACTATAAGATTGGATATTGACATCCCAAGGTTAGCAACTAATCCAAAGTTGATACACAAGAATACACTATTAAAATCCTTAATCAATCCATTAATTAGCTTCAAATACTCATTAAACAACCCTTAAAGGTTTCGTTTTTTCAGTCTTTCAATTGATGCTAAGGAATACGCTACCGTCCCACATAAGAATCGAACCCCAATTGAGTTAGGTTAGCAATTCATGATTCGTAACTGATACATACCACCTTTAAAGTGGAGAAACAGTGATTTGATCTTCTCAGAAAAGAAAAAAAAAGTCCTAGGGAGAAACAGTAATAATTATTCATCTGTCTTTTCCTACCACAATGTTTCCCTTAACATACTCAACATCACACAGTAATTATGCCACCATGCAAATAAAATCTACTGTACTCCCTAAACAGCAAATAAATGAAAATGAAAAAAACTCCCATATTTTCAATACTTCCATAAAACATGTCACAGAAATAGTAACAATATACAAAGAAAAGAAGAAAGAAAGGGAAACTTACTGGTCAAGATTAATAACTCTATCATCATCAGCATCAACCTCATCACACTTTGAAAAAGTTGGAGAAATGATCAAATTATTAGCAGGATTTTCTGCTGCTGCTGCTGCTTCTGCAACAGACATTGATGATGATGATGATGATGAAGAAAAGGCCAAATCTTTGACCTGTTGATCATGTGTACAGAATCCATTAAAGATCTGCTCTGTTCCAAAATTAGCTTCTTTCTCATAATATGCCAACTTTAGCACTAACCACACATTCAAAGCCACTGACACCATTAATAAATGCCTCACTGACCATCCCTCCAAACCCTTTCCCATTATTAGCAATAAAAATCTATGATATTGATGATATAATATAAAGTTTCACACTTTATGATTTCTAGCAATACCCAAGTTCATAAAAACCACAATTTGGGAAATTTAAGCAATACCCAGATGATATAAACTCAAATTTTATTTGATGTATGTATTCTTGGGGAATACTGCTCAAAAGGGTTAATTAGTTATTAGTTACATTAATTACTTAAATTAAACAAATAGATTTTATTTTTTATTTTTTTCTAGTGGAATTTAGTGTGTAAAACACTTAGACTTAGATTAAGAAGTGCAAAAAATCAGAAGAAGCGTGAAATATAAGGAGTGTCAATTTGGACAATTTCACAACTGTGCAAAACACTTGACTACTTGAGTTCTAGCTGTTGAACTCGTGTAAATATATACTTATTTGTTGCCAAAAAAAAAAAAAAAAAATTGAAAATCACATTTAAATGAAATCCAATAAAAGAAAAAGAAAAAAAAAGGTTTAGTATCATTAACAAGGAATTAAATGAGTGGCTAATTATTTTGCATACACATTTGCGGAAATTGGAAGGGAATTACAGAGAAAAGCAGCTAACATGCGCTCTGATTAGAGATTATGCTATGTTTTTTGAAACAGAAAATAATAAAGAGGAAATTTACAAATAAAAATGGTGGAAACAAAAACCAGATTAAAGAGATTAGAGCTGATTTTGATAATTATGAGCTTACAGAGATCAGATATGGAACTTGGAAGTGGGGGCTGTGGAAAGTGTCGATATATCGAGTATATATACTGAGACTGGGAAGGCTTGGAGGAGAAGCCTTGGACTCTGGAAAAGTACCCTTTTATTGGAATAGGTTTCTATTTGTTTTGAATTCGGACTAAATGGTAGAGATCTGATTAGTGTGTGGTTTTGAGATTAGACTATGTGTTTAGAAGGTGAAACGATTGACGGGTATGTCCGTATGTATGAGATTTGCTCGTGTGAACGAGTGTTGTGAATAGTAAGTTGTATTGATAGTGAACCTCATAAATCTAGTTTAGTTAGTTATTTATTGTGTATTTTAAGTAAGTATATCATTTTTAATCGCTTACACATGACATTGAAATTCAGATACAAGTGATTGGATCAAAGGTCCAGCTCTTTCAACTCGGAATTAGATAAACAAATAATACTTGGACTTCTGGCTTGGGCCTTTGGCATGTGTTATAAACTTACAAGTTACAACCCATATTTGACTAAGTTCAAACATAGCGTTGTTTCAATCAAGCCGAACCCAAAGTACAGGCCTTGTCCAGATATCCCGACTCAAATCGAACTCGGCTTAGTAAAGATCAGTTTCGAGATCGTTACAATGACATTTGCCCCTTTTAATTGACCTGTATTTGGGATCAAACCAGGCATATGTTGTTTAATTATCTAGTTGCACGAGTTGTAAAGCCATCGCATTACATATTTACACGCAGATCAAGACCTTTGTGTTGGGATCCTCTAGAGTTGAAAATCAACTCTACTTGGTAGAGTTTGCCTAAAAAAGTAAGAATATATTTTTTAACAATTTATTTGTGACTTTTAAATTTTTTTTTATTTTGTCTTATTACTTGTTTTGGTAAACTCTACCAAAAATCAACTCTAGAGAATCCTTACCCAACACCTTTTATATCATGGTGCAGGTGTCTCAATTGATGATTTCATAACATGGGTCTCTTATAATTTTTGGATTTGAATTGCAACTTCTAAAAAGTTCGATGAAGTTTGGTGTGATTTTATAGGAGGGCTTTAAAAGTTTAGAAGGTAAGTCAAATTTTTTGTCAAGCCATCGCTTAAGCTTCTACTCTTCTAGTCTTCTACCACTATTTTGTAGATTACCAAATAATTTGGAGAGTGCCTTCTAATAGCATGAGACTGTAAAGCATCTCGTATGCGCATGATTATTAATAATTGTTTATATTTAGGTGGATAAAGTCGGTGTATAAATCTAAGACATGCATTGATCAAATATATATAATCAATTTATCGTTAATATGTAATTTGTTAGCATAGTTGAGTTGATTCCGAATAACAATACTTTACTCTATTATTTCAAGCTGAGAGAGATTCACATTGAATCTATTAAAATTGGACATAGCCAAGTTCCTTTACTATTTTTGATGAAAGGACAAGTAGTTCATACCTTATTGTCCATGGATGCATAGAATCTAAGGAGTAGCTCAAAATTCTTAATAGACATGGAGAAACTCTTAAAAATTCTCCTAAAAATATCGAGTTTCGAATATAAATTTTTATCTTTCTCATCTCTGTAACATTAAACGCTAGCTTGTGTATCAAAATATTCTCTGTCTCTCCTTCATTGGCTCTTAAATTCTAAGTTTCTTGTAAAACGATAGGTAGATATACATGTTGAAAGAGACAAAAAAAATGGTATTAATACCACACCAAAGATTAGAATGGACCTCTCTAGTCTCTAGTAGTAGTATTTTGGGTCCACAAAATCAGCATTTTGCAAAGCTAGCACGAGGTATGATGCTGTGTTCATCCAGGGATAGACGGATGAAGAGGTAGGGTATGTGGATGAAACTTATGTATCATGCTTTGAATTTTAGTGTGTATTAAGAGAATATTGTGTCGCATTAATCATTTCTCTGCTAGAATTGGTTAAATCACGTGGTCGGGGACTCGGGGGTGTGAAGATATTTGAGAATTACTATTGTATTCTTAACTTATTATGTTGTATAAATAGGACATACAACATTTAAATAAACGTCAAACTGAAAACGATTGTTACAATTAGCACTACAATAAAATAAAATAAAAACAGTCTACCTTAATTGTCTCCCAAGCATATGTACTGTATTATTCAGTTTCACAACATCATTTAGAAAAAAAATTGATTCTTATTATACATCTTTTTTTATAGAATAAATAATTTGACGATAATGATGAACTTAATTTGCTACCGTAAGAACGAACAAAACCTTGATCACATAGTACTAGGATATATATTAATATTAAGAGTTATAAGGTAGAATTCTTGATGTAGACAAGATGATAAAGATTTACAAGAGAGGCATGCTCACAATTTCTAACTCCCTACACATTCTGTAACTCTTTGTGTAATGTGGGGATGTAATGACACAATGTAATGAACTTGTGGTCCAATTTGGTATATTTATTGAGCCCTAGAGCTCCATGCAATTTTGTACAACATGTAAAGTATTGTTGTGGATAGATTGAGATTAAATTGACACAATGGAAATCATTAACAATTTAACCCCACACACTATCTTCTGCTATTTAAAGTTTTTTATGTTCGATAAAAGTATGTGGTTGACAATAGATAAGTACATTTGTAGAGTTCTCATTTCAATTGATATTTCACATTTAAGTTACTGAACAAGCAATGTGTTCCCCGATAGTATATATTTTCGGTACCTAATATATGATAAAGAAACTATATCCAAACAAAAATTGACATCCATTATATTGAAATGTCATATAACTAAGGGACCTAAGCGAGAAATATTTGTTTGTCAATGGAAGTGAGAAATCTAAACACAAGTCTCTTCATGGGTACTTGACACATGCTTCACGCCAATTGACACTATGTCACTTTTCTAATAACTAGGACACATGTACTATATAGATTAACTGTTTGGGTTTGTTTGTTTGGGCCTATAATTTCTTGGCCACATTCTAACCCTACTAAATCTCATTGTCAATGGGCCTATAAAGTATGGGCCAAGCACCAAAAGCCATAAGAGAAAATCATATTCCTCTTGTATGTTTTCATATTAAAGAATGAATTTAAAGTCATTTTCTCATAAATCAGTTGTTTTCTGAAATGAGTACTTACATTATGACTATATAAGTTGCAAATCTTGCAATGCATAACAAGCACTTGAAAACACATACTCTATCACAGACACCTTCGAACGAACCCATTGATAGGAAAACTTACATTATCTTTGCTATCCTTAATTCCACGTGAAATACAGTATTCAGGCCACTTTAGCATATTTGAATTAGCCCAAACAAATGCAACATATTTTTAGGGTAACAATTTCACCGGAAAAAACTCAAACTTTGAAAATCCATTCATACAAAAACTCGACTCCCTTTCACTAAAATTAAGCTTGGGAGAGAAAGGACAAGAATCACGCCCCAAACTAATAGCGCTGAGCCTAAACCTAATAGAACCCAAGGTCTAATAAGCTCACCTGAAAATCGCTTTTGATTACTATTGAACCAATCTCGAACTATGCTCGAACTTGAGTTTTCTAGGCTCGACGAAGTCCGAACCAACCCGAACCCAGGTTGCTCTTTATTCAACCCAGTTGCGAGAACACAAAAGTACAAAGGTTGAAACATCAAAATTCTAGTAGCAAAATCGCAAATTGCAGTAAATAAGAATGGAAGAAAGTAGCAAAAATAAGGAAGAAGATGATCAAACCCAAAAACAACCGCACGATTCATTTGTTTGGGACGAACGTTCCCAGCTTTACTACCATTCTAGGTTCTTCCTTCTTCTTTACTCTTCCTTCTTATTCTATTTTTTTGTTTCTGGGTTTTCTAGTACTCGTATCACTTAGGATTAATCCTCAAATTTGTCTGAAACATTTTCTGGGTACAATAAAGATAACAACTTTAATTCTTTGTTTGTTCAAATTAGACATTGCATATACTGGGAATTTGTATTGATTGCCCTTTTGTATCAGCATGTATGTTTAATTTAATTGATTAGTGCTATAGTTTGTTCCTAATTAAAGATTATGAAGTTTTCTGGGATTAAAATCATGAACTTGTAGCTGTTGAGTGTGAATTGGGAAGTTCTAAGATTCAATTTGGTGGGCAGTTTGCAAAATTTCGAAATTTTGATAGGTTGTGTGAGTGTGAAGCTGGTGTTGATTGTGGTTCGAATGTTTTTCGTTGCAGTAGTGGGTTTTATCATGATCCGAATGCAGGGTGGTATTACAGTACTAATGATGGATTTTACTACAAATTTGAGGATGGGAATTACATACTTTTGGACACCAGTAAGGTTATCATCGTACCTTGATTCGTCAGTATGCTGTTTCGTAATTGTGATTTTTGTATTGATTCCGCGTCATTGGTTCGTTCTGTGAGTGAATTTCATGTTTTGGACTTTTAATTGAGTACAATGCTATAAGATTACCTGTTTTGTGGATTACCTTAGGATTGCCAATCCAAATCCACTATCAATGGCCAAGGCAAATATGAATTGGATGAGTCAAGGGTACAGGCCAGAAGTAGGCCAGAATGTGACCAGGAAAAGAAGGAGAAGGAGTGTAAAGCTGACAAGGCAGGTATGGTTCGATCTTGAGCCCTCCGTGCTCGTGCAACCTTCAATTCTAATGTTCAGGAAACCTTGTTGCTTTTATTATTATGTCATTAGTGTGCCTTCCCAGTTGCAATTACTGATCCTATATGACCTAGTGCTTGACTTGGACTCCAACACAATGATGTTGTTTGCCCCAGAGCTCGAAAATTTTGTGTATATAAGGGCTTCTATGTTGTTGGCTAACTTTCTTTCATATCTGTCAGGTTGTATAGGGAGAGGCGGGGAAGAATTGCCTGTAAACCCACCCCCAACATCGGAATGGTAGGCTGCTATTTGCCTATTTTTGAGTCAATTTACACCATTCCAACTTATATAGTCTTTATAATCTGTTCTTTTTTCTTCTCTCCTCTGTTAAAGGTTAGAAGATACATTAATTGAACTATATTTGTCGGGCTATACCACTGCAGCATCTGATCCTGAGCCACTATTGCCTTCTGAACACGATGATGATATGAATGGCTCTAAGTTATCAGCTGATGGTCAGTGACATTTTTGTCATATTAGACTAGAATCACTATTCACTAGATTAAGCATTATCTCAATGAACTGATAGATGTATGATGCCCTTGTTTTCAGCTATTGAGGAACTCTATGTGCCGCAAGATGGTGAGTTTAGTTCTGAGTCTTCTGACCATCGAGCTACAACCACCTCAAGTGCAACCGTCTTCTGCGAAGGTCTTGGTCTCTGCCCCTTGTGTATACTCCTTGATAAAGAAAATTGTGTATAATTGTCCACTTAGCCACAATAGATATAACAACAGCATCAGCTTAGTGCCTCAAAGGTTTCTTCCTGTGGAGAGGTAGAGAGGTGTCGAACATATGCAACATTGTCACTATTGTTAGAAGTATAGGATGCTATCCCTCATTGACCACAAAATTTAAATTGCATCGACCGACTGGCATTTTGCAATATAAGAACCACAAAATTTCTTTGACTTAAGGAGATCTGTGAAAAATTCTAATCATGTGAATGATCTCATTGTGGTCTGATTTGTTGGCCTCCTTTTTTTTTTTTTTTGGCTTCTATGATGATATAGTAAGAAGTCATAGTTGAAACTTGAAAGGCGAAGTGCATGAGAAAAGTCCGCATTGTATCTTATTAGTGGTGGGGGGACCGCACTACTGAACCTGCAATAGAGGGAATTATGAATTGTGACGTTTCTGTACATTCATCGTTGAAGAACTTTCATGCTTACAACTGATTAGTTGTTGTCTTGACTTGATTTGCGTGACAATCTCATACAGAAATTTCATTGGAAGAAGAAAGCTGGAGAGCTCAGTATGGTCAAGTTGTCCAACAGGAGGAGGAGTTGAGGCCAGAATGTCCCATAGTCGATATATGGGATTGGTCAATCGCTCAAGAGATCCAAAAAGATGGAAACTATCCAGTGGCTAGGCTACTTGGGACATTGGTGAAGCCTTCCTCTAGCCTTCATCCTTCAATATCTTCTCATAGTAGACGTTTGAGAACAGCTCCAATCTGCAGGGTCCATCTAGATTTAGTGCAGGTTAGATCAGGTCTGCTGTCAGTCTAACTTAATTATGCAACTTGAGGATTTATTGCTTTCTTTTCTATGCATGAATTTCTATAAGTTTCTCATCCCTCCCTTTCCCTCCGTATTTCGTGAAAAGGCTGTTAATAAAAATAATAAATCGGTCATGTACTGATAAAATAAAAAGATCATGTACCTATAGGCTCAATAAAACAGCGAGTAACTTGGGAAACTGCATCTCTTCCAGATACCTTGTTGTTCTATCTTGTGAATTTATACTTTTATTGATCCATTAGAACACCATATATTGTGGTGTAAAATGTATCTACTTATGTTCCTTACTGTCAAGTGTTCCCCAACACAACTCGTTACATCTCTCCCTTACAACATGTGGATCCCTCTGAGATCTAATATCCAAATTCTTTTCGTGTAGGGCAAGTGTATAAATTGAGGAGCCCAAACGCAGGATACCTGGCTACGTTGTCAAGTTACGATGCTTCCAATCCAACCAGGGAGTGGGGCTATCCTGAGTTAACCAATGAAGGGGCCAAGGGAAGGAATGAATCCAAAACACCACTTCATGTCTCCTCAGAGCAGAACAAGAGTTCTTCCCTTGACAGACCCTCTAGTAGTAAAAAGGTAAGTTGCTGTCTCGCTGTCCACAAGTCGAAGTTCAAGATTAGTGAACCTTTGTGCAAATCTTGTGATTGTGAGCTGTCTTGAATGCTGCTAACTGTTATATGAGTGAAAGTGTGAAACAAGCATATTGGCAAAAGGGTAGGCAAATCTATGCTCAAGGAATTCAATTAGAAATGTGTATTGGGGTTGGGGTTGGGGTTGAGGGCCTTAGGGCAAAACAGAAAGTTGAACAGTACAAAAAGAGAATTGGAGATATGAGAAGCTTATAATAGGATATTAGACAGTAGAAGAAAGAGATGTGACACGCAAGAGTAGAAGAATACAATATGGTCTTAGAAAACGGATGATGAGGCCCTTTTTAATTTGTAAGAGGGTTTCTCTAGAAAAGTTGTTGAAATTAACTTAGTGGTGAGACTAAAGTCGCGATTATCTACCAAAAATAAATCCTAAATCCTAGCAACAGTAGTAGGGAAGTAGGGATCGTATCCACAGGGAAATGGGTTGTCAAATGTAATGAATTAACTGTCTAAGTAACAAATAATGGGGGATTGAGAGTTTTGTTTATCAAACTAACTAGAGTGAACAAAAGCAATTTGTGAAATGTATTCAATAGTAAAACGTATCTTGATCAATTAATTCCCACAACGCACTAACTAATCGGTCCTAGTTATCACTATTCCTCTATCAATCTCAACTACTCTATCGTGGAAACAGAATTCCCAAATCTCTCCTTAATAGTAGCTAAAAGGCGTGATCGACACTACCTAATAACCCTAACTATCAAATAACCTAAGCGCACGATTAGATTTAATTTGATAATAGCAATATGGTTTAGAGAAATATCGATAAAGACATGCAATACTAACGCACGTTTCGTATTTAACATGTGAGTCAAATCTTTGCCCTAATTCACTAACGATGATTACATACAAATCAATGAATTCGGGTTGCTACATTGTAAAGATCAATCAAACAATAGATTCCTTTGACTAATCTAAACTAGCAATCAATCAATCCTAGGAAATTAAACTAGTTGTACACCTAGCAATCACAAAAGATAATTGAACAAATTGAATACCAAAGATAAGACAATAATTGAAAACAATAGAAACAATAGATCAAACTCACGATATTGTCAATGCGATGCTTCGATTAATCAATCAAGAAATAAAGGAATTAGCTCCTCATACAATCCATAGAAACCCTTGTCTTCTCTAAAAAGGAATGAATAATAACCTAGAGTCGGGGTTTTTATTTATATAGTCTAAGAAAAACGTAAAATAGAAAATACGGAATTAGGAAATAACGGTCATCGCGGTCCGCCAAGCTTACTACCGCGGGCCGCCAAGCATCACTGCGGTCCGCCATGGACTCCTCGCGGACCGCCAAAAGTTACTGGCGCAAATCGCCAAACTATGAGCCGCGGTCCGCCATACACTGGCCGCGGGCCGCGGTAAGTCTCTGCCTCGAATTTTCAAAAGGCTGCAGATTCTTCGTTACTTATCCGGTGAAGGCGTGTAACCACTTCCTGGAAAGCTAAGATCATGAAGAATCATCTCCAAGTGGTTTCACAGCAAAATTCAAAACGGTTTGAGAGATATGAAGCTCCAAAGTTGATAATTCTGTAAATCAGCTCCAAATCGCTTCCAAATGAATGGCCGCTTCCAAAAGATAGCCAAAACAACCAAAATCACATAGAAATGTTTTCCATGATACTCTAACACAAATTAGAAGTATATTACATCATTTTGACTGTAAAAGCAATATAAAAACCGGCCATATAGAACGTATAAACTGAGCACATCACTTAGCTTCAGCTTTCTTGCTCAATGGGTGTGCGAATAATTGCTGGTGTGGCTTGCAA
Organism: Spergularia marina; assembly: GCA_963680865.1. Lineage (NCBI taxonomy): Eukaryota > Viridiplantae > Streptophyta > Magnoliopsida > Caryophyllales > Caryophyllaceae > Spergularia > Spergularia marina. The sequence continues at coordinate 27,318,299 of OY804548.1, read as the reverse complement.
AATTGCTCACTGCATGATATCTATGTGAATAAGTGCTGCCAAACACCTATGGTAAGTCCTAATATTGGCCACAAAAGAAAACCCTCACATTAGCCTCAATGGGTGACGTGTGCTGAAAGAACTTCCCTAACAGAGGAACTCACTCTCATACCTGGTGACGTGTGCTGAAAGAACTTCCCTAACAGAGGAGTTTGTTGTCATGCCAAGCAAGAGCACTCCAGGGCTGTTCATTAGAACATTTTGAGAACCTTGGGCTACTTTCAAGAAAGTACTCAAAAGTTAAAATTAGCCAAAATCGGGAAGTATATATTCGCAGTATTTTTGTTCAAAATCGTCCCGCAACAAAGTGGTAGGTCCCAAAATCGGGAAAAAACACACACTAACCTCATTTGGTGGGTGTATGGAAAAGGCTTAAAAATTTCCCCTTATGGATAAACCAGCCCTTGTATGCAACAAAGGCACACTAACGTCGTCCATTGTCAAAGAACATTTGGCTAATTTCAAAAAAGTGCACAAAGTAATTGAAGTATATAATCAATGGTTGTTGGTCCAAAATGGTCCAGGAACAAAAACTGTTCAATTTTTTGTGGAAACCCGTAGAGGAAATATTATGGGCTTTTGAACAATTTTAGAGCGAAAAATCTATGGTAGGCCACTAGGACCCAAAATCGGCAAAAAATGCACACCGACCTCATTTGGTGACATGTGTTGAAGGGACTTAGAAAACATCCCTAACGGAATAATTGCCTTCAATATGCAGGTTGTCCATAGCAAAATTTTAAGAACTTTTGACTACTTTTCGAAAAAGTGCACACAGTTGGCCAAATCGAAGTATATAATCCTCGATTTTTACTCAAAAATTGTCCCGGAAGAAAAACCGTCCAAATTTTTGTGGAAGCCCTCAGAGAGTCAGAGGTAATATTTTTGTGGAAGATCCCAAAATAGGCAATAAACGCACACGGACCTTATTTGGTGACATGTAGTGAAGGGGCTTAAAATAAATGTCCCTAACGGAATAACCGGCCTTCAATATGCAACAATGGCACTCTAAGTTTGTCCATAGCAAATTTTTAAGACATTTGACTACTTTTAAAAAAAGATCTCCAAATTGGCGAAAATCAAAATATATATAATCTACGGTTTTTGGTTCAAAATTGTCCCTGAACAAAAACCATTCAAATTTGTGTGAAAGTCCCCAAAGGTAGTAACATGGGATTTGGAAAAATTTATGAGCCAAAAATCCTTGCTTGGTCCCAAAATCTCCAAAATAACGTACGCCAACCTCATGTGGTGGCGTGTGAGGAAAACGCTTAAAAAATTACGGCTACAGAAAACCGGTCCTCATATTCAACAAGGCACAATAAGCTTGTCCACCGTAAAATTTTAAGAACATTTGGCTAATTTTAAAAAGTGTGCACAAATTTTGCCAGAATTCAAATATAATCAACGGTTTTTGGTCCAAATTTGTCCCGAAACTTAAATCGTTCAAAATTTGTAGAAGCCCCTAGAGGTAACATTATGAGCCTTATAAAAATATTTAAGCCAATACTCTATGCTAGGTCCCTAATTCTGGCAGAAAAATGCATGCTAGCCTCAATTGGTTACTTGTGTTGAACGGGTTTAAAGAACTTTCAAAATGGAATAACTGGACCACATATGCAACAACTGAACAAAGGCACTCTAAGGTTGTGCACACTAAACTTTTAAGAACATTTGACTACTTTGGAAAATGTTCTCGATATTAGCCAGAAACGAAATATGTAATTCACGTTTTGTAATCGAAAATGGTCTAGGAACAAAAATTGTTCAGATTTTGTGGAAGCCCCTAGAGGTCATATTATGGGCTTTTGAATAATATTACAGTGAAAAACCTACGGTAGGTCCCAAAACCGGTAAAATACACACACTGACCTCATTTGGTGACATGTGGTAAAGGGGCTTAAAAAATATCCCAAACGGAATAACCGGCCTTGAATATGCAAAATAGGTACTCTAAGGTTGTCCATAGCAAAATTTAAGACATTTGACTACTTTTAAACAAAGCTCTTAAACCTGGCCAAAATCGAAGTATATAATCCACGATTTTTAGTTTAAAATTGTCCCAGAACAAAAATCGTCAAATTTGTGTGAAAGTCCCTAAAGGTAATAATATGGGCTAGGGAAAAATCTATGAGCCAAAAATCTACGTCATGTCCCAAATTTGCAAAATAATGCACACTAACCTCATGTGGTGGCGTGTGAGGGAAAGGCTTAAAAAATTACCGCTACGGAAAACCTGTCCTCATTTATAACAAAGATGCACTAAGCCTGTCCATAGTAAACTTTTAAGAACATTTGGGTATTTTAAAAATGTGCACCAATTTGGGTAGAATTAAGTAAATAATCCACGGTTTTTGGTCCAAAATTGTTGCAGAACTTCAACCATTCAATTTTTTTGTGGAAGCCCCTAGAGGTCATATTATGGGCTTCTGAATAATATTAGAGTGAAAAACCTATGGTAGGTCCCAAAATCGGCAAAAAGCGCAGACGGACCTCATTTGGTGACATGTGGTGAAGGGGCTTAAAAAACATCCCTAACGGAATAACCGGCCTTCATAATGCAGAATTGGCACTCTAAGGTTGTCAATAGTAAATTTTCGTGGCATTTGACTAGTTTTAAAAAAAGTTTTCAAAATTGGCCGAAATCGAAGTAATCCACGATTTTTGGTTCAAAATTAAACCGTTCAAATTTGTGTGACAGTCTTTAAAGGTAATAATATGGGCTTTGGAAAATTATACGAGCGAAATATCTATGCTACGGCCCACATTCTCCAAATAACGCACGCTAACCTCATGTGTTGTATGCGGTAATGGCTTAAAAAATTACCGCTACGGGATCCTCATATTCAATAAAGGCACTCTAAGCATGTCCCCGATAGCGTTTTAAGAACATCTTCAATAGTCTTAAAAAAGTGCACAAATTTGGCCAAAATTGAAGTAAATAATTCACGGTTTTTGTTCCAACATTGTCGTGGAACTCAGATTGTTCAAATCTTTGTGGAAGACCCTAGAGGTAGTATTATGGGCATTTGAATAATATTAGAGCGAAAAACCTACGGTAGGTCTTACAATCGGCAAAAAACACCTACTGACCTCATTTGATGACATGTGCTCAAGGGGCTTAAAAAACATCCCGAACGGAATCACCGGCCTCCAATATGCAAATATGGCATTCTAAGATTGTCCTTGGCAAATTTTAGACATTTGACTACTTTAAAAAAAGTCCTCAAAATTGGCCAAAATCATACTCCCTCTATCTCAGCTCAATCGCCCCATATTCCATTTTGGGACGTCCCACCTCAAACACCCCATCTATTTTGGGACATATTTCTCTCTCTTACTTTTATTAGATTATGATATTCTCTCTCACATTATCTTTCCTACTTTTATTAATCCCCACCTTCTCTCTCCTCCTTTTTCCTATTATTACCCTACTCAACTTATTTTATCAATTTTTCTTATTCCACTACAAATAACGTCCGGGGAATTTGAGCTGGGATGGAGGGAGTAGTATATAATCCACGTTTTGAAATCGAAAATGGTCAAGGGATAAAGATTGTTTATTTTTTTATGGAAGACCCTAGAGGTAGTATGATGGGCTTTTGAATAATATTAGAGCGAAAACCAACAGTAGGTTCCAAAATCGGCAAAAAACAACCACTGGCCTCATTTTGCGACATGTGCTTAAGGGGCTTAAAAACATCCCTAACGGAATCACCAGCCTTCAATATGCAAAACTGGCACTCTAAAGGTTGTTTGCAGAAATTTTTTAAGACATTAGACTACTTTTTAAAAAAGTCCTCAAAATTGGCCAAAATCGTAGTGTATAAATTCACGGTTTTTGGTCCCAAATTTTCCCGAAAAAAAACCGTTCAAATTTGTGTGGAAGTTCCTATGGTAATAATATGGGCCTTAGAAAAATGTATGAGCCCAAAATCTATGTTAGCTCCAAAAATCTACAAAATAACGCACGCTAAACTTATGTGGCGGCGTGTGAGGAAAAGGCTTAAAATATTACCACCACAGAAAATCGGTCCTCATATTCAACAAAGGCGCAGTAAGCTTGTCCAGAGTGCTTTTTATGAACGTTTGACAACTTTGAAAAATGTGTTCAAATTTGGCCAAAATCGAAGTTTTTTATGCGGAAGTAATCCACGTTCTGAAATCGAAAATAGTCTCGGAACAAATTTTTTTTATATTTTTATGCGGAAGACCCTAGAGGTAGTATGATGGGCTTTTTAATAATATTACAGCAAAAATCTACGGTAGGTATCAAAATCTGCAAAAAACACCCACTGACCTCATTTGGTGACATGTGCTCAAGGGGCTTCAAAGTTAAAACATTCCAAACGGAATCACCGGCCTCCAATATGCAAATATGGCACTCTAAGGTTGTCCGTAGCAAATTTTTAAGACATTTGACTACTTTTATAAAAAGTCCTCAAAATTGGCCAAAATCGTAGTGTATAATCCACGGTTTTTGGTCCCAAATTTTCCCGAAATAAAAACCGTTCGAATTTGTGGGTACGTCTTTAAAGGTAGTAATATGGGCTTTAGAAAAATGGATCAGCCAAAAATCTATGCTAGGTCACAAAATTTGCAAAAGAACGCACATTAACCTCATGTGGTGCCTTGTGCGGAAAAGGCTTTAAAAATTACTACTGCAGATATCCGGTCCTCACATCCAACAAAGGCACACTAAGGTTGTCCGAAGTAAAAGTTTAAGAGCATTTGACAACTTTGAAATATGTGTTTAACTTTGGCAAAAACCGAAGTATATAATCCACGTTTTGTAATCGAAGATGGTCTAGTAACAAAACCTGTTCATATTTTTGTGGAAGACCCCAAGGGAAGTATTATGGGCTTTTGAATAATATTAGAGCGAAAAACCTACAGTAGGTCCCAAAATCGGAAAAAACACACTCCTTTAGTGACATGTGCTTAGGGGGCTTGAAAACATCCCGAACGGGATCACCGACCTCCAATATGCAAATATGGCACTCTAAGGTTGTCCGTAGCAAATTTTTAAGACATTTGACTACTTTTAAAAAGTCCTCAAAATTGGCCAAAATCGTAGTGTATAATCCACGGTTGTTGGTCCCAAATTTTCCCGAAATAAAACCGTTTGAATTTGTGTGTTAGTCTTTAAAGGTAATAATATGGGCTTTAGAAAAATGGATCAGCCAAAAATCTATGCTAGGTCTCAAAATTTGCAAAAGAACGCACACTAACCTCATGTGGTGCCTTGTGCGGAAAAGGCTTTAAAAATTACTACTGCAGATATCCGGTCCTCACATCCAACAAAGGCACACTAAGGTTGTCCGGAGTAAAAGCTTAAGAGCATTTGACATCTTTGAAAACTGTGTTCAAATTTGGCAAAAACCGAAGTATATAATCCACGTTTTGTAATCGAAGATGGTCTAGTAACAAACCCTGTTCATATTTTTGTGGAAGACCCCAGGGGTAGTATTATGGGCTTTTGAATAATATTAGAGCGAAAAACCCACAGTAGGTCCCAAAATCGGAAAAAACACACTGCTTTAGTGACATGTGCTCAAGGGGCTTGAAAACATCTCGAACGGAATCACCAACCTCCAATATGCAAATTTGGCACTCTAAGGTGATATAGCTAATTTTTAAGTCATTTGACTACTTTTTAAAAAGTCCTCAAAATTGGCCAAAATCGTAGTGTATAATCCACCGTTTTTGGTCCCAAATTTTCCCGAAATAAAAACCGTTCGAATTTGTGTGTAAATTTTTAAAGGTAATAATATGGGTTTTACAAAAATGAATCAAGCTAAAATCTATGCTAGGTCTCAAAATTTGCAAAAGAACTCATGTGGTGCCTTGTGCAGAAAAGGCTTTAAAAATTACTACTGCAGATATCCGGTCCTCACATCCAACAATGGCACAGTAAGGTTGTCCGGAGTAAAAGTTTAAGAGCATTTGACTTTGAAAAATGTGTTCAAATTTGGCAAAAACCGATGTATATAATCCACGTTTTGTAATGGAAGATGGTCTAGTAACAAAACCTGTTCATATTTTTGTGGAAGACCCAGGGGTAGTATTATGGGCTCTTGAATAATATTAGAGCGAAAACCCTACGGTAGGTCTCAAAATCGGAAAAAACACACCCAATGACCTGCTTTGGTGACATGTGCTTAAGGGGCTTGAAAACATCCCGAACGGAATCACCGACCTCCAATATGCAAATATGGCACTCTAAGATTGTCCGTAGCAAATTTTTAAGAAATTTGTCTACTTTTAAAAAAAGTCCTCAAAATTGGGCAAAATCGTAGTGTATAATCCACGGTTTTTGGTCCCAAATTTTCCCGAAATAAAAACCGTTCGAATTTGTGTTTAAGTCTTTAAAGGTAAGTCTTAAGAAAAATGGATCAGCCAAAAATCTATGCTAGGTCTCAAAATTTGCAAAAACGCACACTAACCTCATGTGGTGCGTTGTGCGGAAAAGGCTTTAAAAATTACTACTGCTGATATCCGGTCCTCACATCCAACAAAGGCACACTAAGGTTGTCCGGAGTAAAAGTTTAAGAGCATTTGACAACTTTGAAAAATGTGTTCAAATTTGGCAAAAACCGAAGTATATAATCCACGTTTTGTAATCGAAGATGGTCTAGTAACAAAACATGTTCATATTTTTGTGGAAGACCCCAGGGGTAGTATTATGGGCTTTTGAATAATATTAGAGCGAAAAACCTACAATAGGTCCCAAAATCAGAAAAAACATACCCAAGCTTTGGTGACATGTGCTTAAGGGGTTGAAAACATCCCGACCGGAATCACCGACCTCCAATATGCAAATATGGCACTCAATATTGTCCGTAGCACATTTTTAAGACATTTGGTACTTTTAAAAAAAGTCCTCAAAACTGGCCAAAATCGTAGTGTATAATCCACGGTTTTTGGTCCCAAATTTTCCCGAAATAAAAACTATTCAAATTTCTGTGTAAGTCTTTAAAGGTAATAATATGGGCTTTAGAAAAATGGATCATCCTAAAATCAATGCTAGGTCTCAAAATTTGCAAAAGAACGCTAACTAACCTCATGTGGTGCCTTGTGCGGAAAAGGCTTTAAAAATTACTACTGCAGATATCCGGTCCTCACATCCAACAAAGGCACACTACGGTTATTCGAAGTAAAAGTTTAAGCGCATTTGACAACTTTGAAAATTGTGTTCAAACGTGGGAAAAACCGAAGTATATAATTCACGTTTTGTAATCGAGGATGGTCTAGTTGTGGAAGACCCCAGGGGTAGTATTATGGGCTTTTTAATAATATTAGAGCGAAAAACCTACAGTAGGTCCCAAAAGCGGAAAAAACACACTCCTTTAGTGACATGTTCTTAAGGGGCTTGAAAACATCCCGAACGGAATCACCGACCTCCAATATGCAAATATGGCACTCTAAGGTTGTCCGTAGCAAATTTTTAAGACATTTGACTGCTTTTAAAACGTCCTCAAAATTGGCCAAAATCTTAGTGTATAATCCACGGTTTTTGGTCCCAAATTTTCCTGAAATAAAAAGCGTTCGAATTTGTGTGTATGTCTTTAAAGGTAATAATATGGGCTTTAGAAAAATGGATCAGCCAAAAATCTATGCTAGGTCTCAAAATTTGCAAAAGAACGCACACTAACCTCATGTGGTGCCTTGTGCGGAAAAGGCTTTAAAAATTACTACTACAGATATCCGGTCCTCACATCCAACAAAGGCACACTAAGGTTGTCCGGAGTAAAAGTTTAAGAGCATTTGACAACTTTGAAAAATGTGTTCAAACTTTGCAAAAAGCGAAGTATATAATCCACGTTTTGTAATCGAAGATGGTCTAGTAACAAAACCTGTTCATATTTTTGGGGAAGACCCCAGGGGTAGTATTATGGGCTTTTGAATAATATTAAAGCGAAAAACCTACAGTAGGTCCCAAAATCGGAAAAAACACACCCAATAGCCTTCTTTGGTGACATGTGCTTAAGGGGCTTGAAAACATCCCGAACGGAATCACTGACCTCCAATATGCAAATATGGCACTCTAAGGTTGTCCGTAGCAAATTTTTTAGACATTTGACTACTTTTAAAAAAAGTCCTCAAAATTGGCCAAAATCGTAGTGTAATCCACGGTTTTTGGTCCCAAATTTTCCCGAAATAAAACCGTTCGAATTTGTGTGCAAGTCTTTAAAGGTAATAATATGGGCTTTAGAAAAATGGATCAGCCTAAAATAATTTTGCAAAAGAACGCACACTAACCTCATGTGGTGCCTTGTGCGGAAAAGGCTTTAAAAAAAACTGCTGCAGATATCAGGTCCTCACATCCAACAAAGGCACACTAAGGTTGTTCGGAGTAAAAGTTTAAGAGCATTTGACAACTTTGAAAAATGTGTTCAAATTTGGCAAAAACCGAAGTATATAATCCACGATTTATAATCGAAGATGGTCTAGTAACAAAACCTGTTCATATTTTTGTGGAAGACCCCAGGGGTAGTATTATGGGCTTTTGAATAATCTAAGAGCGAAAAACCTACAGTAGGTCCCAAAATCGGAAAAAACACACCCAATGACCTCCTTTGGTGACATGTGCTTAAGGGGCTTGAAAACATCCCGAACGGAATCACCGCCCTCCAATATGCAAATATGGCACTCTAAGGTTGCCCGTAGCAAATATTTAAGACATTTGACTACTTTTAAAAAAAGTCCTCAAAATTGGCCTAAATCGTAGTGTATAATCCACGGTTATTGGTCCCAAATTTTCCCGAAATAAAAACCGTTCGAATTTGTGTGTAAGTTTTAAAGGTAATAATATGGGCTTTAGAAAAATGGATCAGCCTAAAATAATTTTGCAAAAGAACGCACACTAACCTCATGTGGTGCCTTGTGCGGAAAAGGCTTTAAAAAAAACTGCTGCAGATATCAGGTCCTCACATCCAACAAAGGCACACTAAGGTTGTTCGGAGTAAAAGTTTAAGAGCATTTGACAACTTTGAAAAATGTGTTCAAATTTGGCAAAAACCGAAGTATATAATCCACGATTTATAATCGAAGATGGTCTAGTAACAAAACCTGTTCATATTTTTGTGGAAGACCCCAGGGGTAGTATTATGGGCTTTTGAATAATCTAAGAGCGAAAAACCTACAGTAGGTCCCAAAATCGGAAAAAACACACCCAATGACCTCCTTTGGTGACATGTGCTTAAGGGGCTTGAAAACATCCTGAACGGAATCACCGCCCTCCAATATGCAAATATGGCACTCTAAGGTTGCCCGTAGCAAATATTTAAGACATTTGACTACTTTTAAAAAAAGTCCTCAAAATTGGCCTAAATCGTAGTGTATAATCCACGGTTATTGGTCCCAAATTTTCCCGAAATAAAAACCGTTCGAATTTGTGTGTAAGTTTTAAAGGTAATAATATGGGCTTTAGAAAAATGGATCAGCCTAAAATAATTTTGCAAAAGAACGCACACTAACCTCATGTGGTGCCTTGTGCGGAAAAGGCTTTAAAAAAAACTGCTGCAAATATCAGGTCCTCACATCCAACAAAGGCACACTAAGGTTGTTCGGAGTAAAAGTTTAAGAGCATTTGACAACTTTGAAAAATGTGTTCAAATTTGGCAAAAACCGAAGTATATAATCCACGATTTATAATCGAAGATGGTCTAGTAACAAAACCTGTTCATATTTTTGTGGAAGACCCCAGGGGTAGTATTATGGGCTTTTGAATAATCTAAGAGCGAAAAACCTACAGTAGGTCCCAAAATCGGAAAAAACACACCCAATGACCTCCTTTGGTGACATGTGCTTAAGGGGCTTGAAAACATCCTGAACGGAATCACCGCCCTCCAATATGCAAATATGGCACTCTAAGGTTGCCCGTAGCAAATATTTAAGACATTTGACTACTTTTAAAAAAAGTCCTCAAAATTGGCCTAAATCGTAGTGTATAATCCACGGTTATTGGTCCCAAATTTTCCCGAAATAAAAACCGTTCGAATTTGTGTGTAAGTTTTAAAGGTAATAATATGGGCTTTAGAAAAATGGATCAGCCTAAAATAATTTTGCAAAAGAACGCACACTAACCTCATGTGGTGCCTTGTGCGGAAAAGGCTTTAAAAAAAACTGCTGCAGATATCAGGTCCTCACATCCAACAAAGGCACACTAAGGTTGTTCGGAGTAAAAGTTTAAGAGCATTTGACAACTTTGAAAAATGTGTTCAAATTTGGCAAAAACCGAAGTATATAATCCACGATTTATAATCGAAGATGGTCTAGTAACAAAACCTGTTCATATTTTTGTGGAAGACCCCAGGGGTAGTATTATGGGCTTTTGAATAATCTAAGAGCGAAAAACCTACAGTAGGTCCCAAAATCGGAAAAAACACACCCAATGACCTCCTTTGGTGACATGTGCTTAAGGGGCTTGAAAACATCCTGAACGGAATCACCGCCCTCCAATATGCAAATATGGCACTCTAAGGTTGCCCGTAGCAAATATTTAAGACATTTGACTACTTTTAAAAAAAGTCCTCAAAATTGGCCTAAAACGTAGTGTATAATCCACGGTTATTGGTCCCAAATTTTCCCGAAATAAAAACCGTTCGAATTTGTGTGTAAGTTTTAAAGGTAATAATATGGGCTTTAGAGAAATGGATCAGCCTAAAATAATTTTGCAAAAGAACGCACACTAACCTCATGTGGTGCCTTGTGCGGAAAAGGCTTTAAAAAAAACTGCTGCGGATATCAGGTCCTCACATCCAACAAAGGCACACTAAGGTTGTTCGGAGTAAAAGTTTAAGAGCATTTGACAACTTTGAAAAATGTGTTCAAATTTGGCAAAAACCGAAGTATATAATCCACGATTTATAATCGAAGATGGTCTAGTAACAAAACCTGTTCATATTTTTGTGGAAGACCCCAGGGGTAGTATTATGGGCTTTTGAATAATCTAAGAGCGAAAAACCTACAGTAGGTCCCAAAATCGGAAAAAACACACCCAATGACCTCCTTTGGTGACATGTGCTTAAGGGGCTTGAAAACATCCTGAACGGAATCACCGCCCTCCAATATGCAAATATGGCACTCTAAGGTTGCCCGTAGCAAATATTTAAGACATTTGACTACTTTTAAAAAAAGTCCTCAAAATTGGCCTAAATCGTAGTGTATAATCCACGGTTATTGGTCCCAAATTTTCCCGAAATAAAAACCGTTCGAATTTGTGTGTAAGTTTTAAAGGTAATAATATGGGCTTTAGAAAAATGGATCAGCCTAAAATAATTTTGCAAAAGAACGCACACTAACCTCATGTGGTGCCTTGTGCGGAAAAGGCTTTAAAAAAAACTGCTGCAGATATCAGGTCCTCACATCCAACAAAGGCACACTAAGGTTGTTCGGAGTAAAAGTTTAAGAGCATTTGACAACTTTGAAAAATGTGTTCAAATTTGGCAAAAACCGAAGTATATAATCCACGATTTATAATCGAAGATGGTCTAGTAACAAAACCTGTTCATATTTTTGTGGAAGACCCCAGGGGTAGTATTATGGGCTTTTGAATAATCTAAGAGCGAAAAACCTACAGTAGGTCCCAAAATCGGAAAAAACACACCCAATGACCTCCTTTGGTGACATGTGCTTAAGGGGCTTGAAAACATCCTGAACGGAATCACCGCCCTCCAATATGCAAATATGGCACTCTAAGGTTGCCCGTAGCAAATATTTAAGACATTTGACTACTTTTAAAAAAAGTCCTCAAAATTGGCCTAAATCGTAGTGTATAATCCACGGTTATTGGTCCCAAATTTTCCCGAAATAAAAACCGTTCGAATTTGTGTGTAAGTTTTAAAGGTAATAATATGGGCTTTAGAGAAATGGATCAGCCTAAAATAATTTTGCAAAAGAACGCACACTAACCTCATGTGGTGCCTTGTGCGGAAAAGGCTTTAAAAAAAACTACTGCAGATATCAGGTCCTCACATCCAACAAAGGCACACTAAGGTTGTTCGGAGTAAAAGTTTAAGAGCATTTGACAACTTCGAAAAATGTGTTCAAATTTGGCAAAAACCGAAGTATATAATCCACGATTTATAATCGAAGATGGTCTAGTAACAAAACCTGTTCATATTTTTGTGGAAGACCCCAGGGGTAGTATTATGGGCTTTTGAATAATCTAAGAGCGAAAAACCTACAGTAGGTCCCAAAATCGGAAAAAACACACCCAATGACCTCCTTTGGTGACATGTGCTTAAGGGGCTTGAAAACATTCTGAACGGAATCACCGCCCTCCAATATGCAAATATGGCACTCTAAGGTTGCCCGTAGCAAATATTTAAGACATTTGACTACTTTTAAAAAAAGTCCTCAAAATTGGCCTAAATCGTAGTGTATAATCCACGGTTATTGGTCCCAAATTTTCCCGAAATAAAAACCGTTCGAATTTGTGTGTAAGTTTTAAAGGTAATTATATGGGCTTTAGAAAAATGGATCAGCCTAAAATCTGTGCTAGGTCTCAAAATTTGCAAAAGAACGCACACTAACCTCATGTGGTGTCTTGTGCTGAAAAGGCTTAAAAAAAATCTGCTGCAGATATCCGGTCCTCATACTGAACAAAGGTATATTAAACTTGTCGAGAAAACATTTGACAACTTTGAAAAATGTGTTAAAATTTTGCCAAAATCAAAGTATATTATCCACGTTTTGCAATCGAAAGTGGTCTAGGAACAATAATTGTTCAAATTCTTGTGGAAGACCCTAGAGGTAGTATGATGGGCTTTTTAATAATATTATAGCGAAAAACCAAAATCGGCAAATAAACACGGACTGACCTCATTTGGTGACATGAGCTTGAGGGGCTTAAAAACATCCCTAATGGAATCACTTGCCTTCAATATGCAAAACTGGCACTCTAAGGTTGTACGTAGAAAATGTTTTTAGGCATTTGACTACTTTTCAGAAAGAGTCCTTGAATTTTTCTAAAATAAGAGTATATAATCCGCGAGTTTTGGTCTCAAAATTGTCTTAAAACCACACCCGTTCAAATTTGTGTGAAAGTCCCTAAAGGTAATAATATGGGCTTTAAAAAAAATATAAGCCAAAAACTATGCTAGGTCCCAAAATCTGCAAAATAACGCACGCTAACCTCATGTGGAGGCGTGGAGGAAAAGGCTTAAGGATTACCATTATGGAAAACCAGCCTTCATGTTCAACAAAGGCACACTGAGCTTGTCCATTGTAAAATCTTAAGAACATTTTGAAAAAGTATAAAAAGTTGGCTAGATTGAAGTATATATCACCGGTTTTTGGTCTAAAATTTTTCGAACTTGAACTGTTCAAATATTTGTGGAAGCTCCTAGAGGTAGTATTAGGGGCTTTATAAAGTAAAAATCTATGCTAGGTCCCAAAATCTGTGAAATAAAGGCATGTTGAACTTAGAGCATCTGTTATGGTGAATGAAATTCTTGATGAATGAATGAAAAAGTTGTGTTGTTGCAATGAATGAATGAATGAATGAATGAAATGAATTTCATTCATCTAGTGAATGATATCTACGCGAGATGTAGAGCAGCAATTGGGGCCCACTTCCCCCAACATCTCAGCCTTTTTTTTTTTTCACAGCTAGATGATGAAACGTCGTCGTTTCGCATAAACTGACAGAAAAAAATAATAGATAAAGGGCCACGTGTTTCAGCCAATGAGAAGGCGCCACGTGGCCCTTATCCTCCTCTGGACCAATCAAAAATTTCCCCGGTTTTAAATCTTGCAAGATCCATATCTCTAAAAATACTTTATAAAAAAAAATATATCAATAATTCAGATTTTTTATTCTCTTTAAATAGAGACCCATTTTGTTAACACAATATTTTAATTTCTTTATATTCTCTCTACATTTTTTACATATTCTAACTAATAAATAAAATCCTTTGGATAAAAATTTGTTAGTGATGGATAAAAATTCCAATAATTACGGTAGTCGTTCAACACACTCCTCAACTCCCGAATTTAATCCGAATTTAATCCAAATTATGGTAATATTTGTAATTTTTGTTTTCGTCGTTTTCATCGGTTTTTTTTTCACAATAAATGAGACTATTTTTATTTCACTAATTTATTATTATTGTAATTATCGTGTTTAACTATAGTTGAATGTGATTAAGTAGTTGTTAGTACGTTTTATTAACACTAATTGTAAAAAAATGTAGTAATTAAATGTTTGGTAGGAGAGAGAAAGTGTGGTGGGGTATTGGATGAATGAAAATTTCATTCATGGTAGTAGGAGGTGAATGAAAATTTGATTAAAAACATGAGGATGAGAGAGAAAGTGGTAAGAGAGAGATGAATGAATGAAAAAACCATTCATGGTAAAGGATGCTCTTAATTTACTTGTGTTAATGGGGTTTGAAGAACTTCAGTAATAGTATATAGCTGACCTTCATATGCAACAAAGGCACTCTTAGTTTATTATAGTAAATTTGTGAGAACATTTGGTTACTTCAAAACAAGTGCTCAAAATTGGCTAGAATCGAAGTGTTTATACCGCGGTTTATAATCCAAAATGGTCTTGAAACAAAAACCATTCAAATTTTTGTCGCCAAACCCCAATAAGTAATATGATGGTCTTACAAAATATCGAGGACATTTTTTACCTTAAAAAAATTGTTGAAAATTGCCTATAGTGGAAGACTGGAAGTGTATAATCAACGGTTTTCCAGAACCAAAATTGATCCAATTTTTATGGAAACCCCTAGAGGTAATAATATGGGCTTTAGAAAAATATTAGATCCAAAAATCCGTGGTCGGTCCATAAATCAGCAAAAAAAAAAAAAAATCTGACCTCATTTGGTGACGTGTGTTGAAGGGGCTTCACAAACTTTTCTTACAGAATCACCTGTTCTTATATCTTAAAAACTCCTTCTAAGGTCATCCAAGTAAATTTTGAGAACATTTGGCAACTTTTAAGAAAGTGGTCATATGTGGCCAAAATCAAAGTAATCCACGGTTTTGGTCCAAAATGGTCTGTGAACAAAAAATTGCTCAAATTTTGGTGGAATACTCTTAGAGGTAATATCAGGACCAAAAATCTTTGGTAGGTCCCAAAATTGGCAAAAAACGCACCCTAAGCTCATTTGGTGTCGTGCTTAAAGAACTTCTCTAACAGAATAACCGGCCCTCCTACCCAACAGAGACACTCTAAGGTTGTCTGTATTAAAACTTTGAGAACATTTGGCTATTTTTTAAAGAGTGGTCTTGATTGGGCAAAACCAAAGTATATCATCTAAGTTTTTGGTCTAAAAGGGCTCCGGAACTAGAACACTTGAAATTTATGTGGAAGCTCAAGCTATTAAGGGTATAATATTATTGGTCCTCATATTATTTGACCCGAAATTCTATGGTCCCAAAATCGGCAAAAAAAATGAACACTAACCACTTTTGGTGAAATGTTGAAGGGGCTTAAAGAACTTCCCTATCAAAGGAATCGTCCCTCATATCAAAGTAATCCACAGTTTATGGCCAAAAATAGTCCTGGAACAAAAACTACTCAAATTTTTCGGGGAAGCTCATAGAGTTCATATTATGCGTATTGAAAAGATATTAGGGCCCAAATCCTATTTAAGCACCCCAAATTGGCAAAATAACATACATCAATTGATGACATGTGTCGGAGGGCATAAAGCACTCCACGCACTTGGGAACCAGCCGTTCGCATCCATCTCGCCACGGCTGCCCTCATAGTGTCTAAAGTTTTGACACATTCGACTCTTTGTAACCAAGTGAAGTCTGGTTTGTCTCCTGTTAAAAACGTGTCTTTTCCCAGCATAAACCACATGCATACAGAGATAGAGCTGCTGAAAGAAGAGCATTTCACAAAGAATTTGATATGGACCCTTCAGAGGAGGCAATCTCACCCTCATTACGCGGTATTGAATCTATTGAAGGGGCTGCTGCTGAAGCCCTGGAGATGTCACTGGGACCTGGTAGTTATGCCCAAAAACTTCTGAAAAACATGGGCTGGAAAGAGGTATGGTTTGGAATCCTTCTTTTTTTGTTACATTCAGGAACTGTGATACTCAGTGATTGCTCAACCCAGGTTGTTATACTTCTATGACATTGGTGTTCAAAATTCTCTTCTGTGTGCAGGGTGAAGGACTAGGCAAAACCCAACAGGGACTGAGAGAACCTCTACAGGGCACTGGAAATAAGGGTACTGCTGGGTTGGGATGGCCTTCTGGGTGGCACGTGTAAAATCGGTCAAGTCGAGAGAACCTCATGCCAATCCTGCCACATTCATGGGCTGCATTGACGCATAACATTTTTCCTAGAATCACAACTGTTAGCTGGGGTAGGCTTTTTTGTTCACAGCTGTGTCCAGCCATTTGCCACATTCTGCTTTTGCGGCAAGGTTCGGGAGAAAATGTCGATCATCTGTAATCTTCCGGACCTGGAATATTGGCTCATACTCTGATTTTTCAGTGGCCCTATACCTAGTATGTTCAGCACACAAGTCTCATGAGTTTGTTGTAGCCTGTAAATGGCTAAATTGCGGACTAATATCACTACGATGTTCAAATACAATCACTTTTATCATAGGGAGTGTGCCAAATAAGGCAAAATCACGAGTCAGTACCAGCAATGCTTACTCCCCAACTCGCTGTGTTACGTACTAGTACCGACTCCCCAATCAACATATAATTAGCCTCACCCCTGTCCATATAGACAAGTTAATGGAAGCGACACACAATGGTATTGTGATGGGACGTCAGGACTCAGAACATGTAGGGGTTTGTACAATTTCGAAAATACAATAAATCTAAAATATCTGCGACCCAAGTGCTATAAACTCGGGCGAGCTTTGACAATGCTCACAGGATTTAGGCTTCCGGGTCCCGACACCTTATTTAGGCTCCAAAAATATTGCACATCTGCTTCACTGACCATTTATTCCGGATTGCCTATATGTATAATAACTACTTTACTAGGGGAGAAGAATCTCCTCTCCCTCAACCAAAATTGAGAATAATACAAGCATACATACAAGAAGGTAACTGAACTTGTGAAAGATTTCTTTCTTAGCCAGACCCTAGTAACGTTCACAAGACCGAAACATAATGTACAAGGTACATACAAGTTCGAAAAAATGCACATGACTAAATAATTGCACTCAGACTTGCTCTGTCTGTGCTACATCCACAGCCTCAGCCTCAGCTGACACTGGTTCCTCATCGATGATGGGAGCTGGATCAGCCATTTCTTCTTCAACTACGTTTCTTTGCTGTAGTTCAAGCCTCAATTTACTAATTTCAGCATCCCGCTCTTCCAACTTCTCTTGTAAGATCAAAACCTGCAGAAGGGAATTTCTCAGATAAAAGTTCTTGCAGAAAGGCGCTATAAGACTTGTACTTCACTCACAGATGAGGGAAAGGAAGAGGGACAAATAAAAAAGGCGATGGCAACATGACAGGCTTAGCGTCACAACACCCATCAAAGCCACATATTCGTAGAGCAAAATGAAACCTTCACAGACATATGGACAAATCATAAAGTAAGTGACTGAAAAAATAAAACTTCATTCTAGTGATCGACCGCATTGCTTAATAAAGCAACTTAGAGATCATATATGTTGTCACTGGTCAGTAAACTAAGCTTCGTTGTATTTGTTTGGTTAATGGACTGATGCTCCACCATTGTTAATCTAGTCGTGCTCTCTTAAGGCTACATTGTAGTTGGTGTTAAACTGTTAATATTGTGGTCTGTGAAACTGAAGGGCTCTCCAGAACTGTTCTCCCCCGAAAGTAAAGTTCATAATCCATTTCTAGGGCATTGTATCCGATACAGCAAATAGCTCACTGGATCAAGTTCTTCTCATCCCCCACCTTGCTTCCCTGACCCCAGGATCACCACCAAACTGAAACCACATCAGCAACAACGTAGAACCACCAATCCACCAACGAGTTCACAACTTGAAGCTGCTCCTCACCAAGCTTCTTTACAGAGTTTTCTTGAAACTATTGTACTACCACCATGAGTGCAACATCCTCTTCTCCAAGAGGAACGGACATGCGAACAGCAACACCCTCTCCTCAAACACCGTCATATTGAAACAAGAAACTTGATAACAACCATCATATCAGTACAGTGACAACTCAGAGATACATTGAACAGAAAGAGAATATTCATTAGACTTAGCCTTGCCTTTCATGAGACACGTCACATCAACAGAAACTTTAAGCAATCAATACGCAAAGGCAAAGAGGAATTACCATCTCATTAGATCTCTCAACATCAGTTGTCAGGACCTCTACATTCTTACAAAGTCCTGCCAAAAGAAAGAGCAAGCAATCACAATAAAGCCGGCACAAAATCTATTCGGACAAAATAAATCTTCTACATCAAAAGAACTCAAATGCCATCATGAAATCAATTTCAAAAACTAGCTGTCATCTAACATCAGTTAACCAATGGCTACAACCTTCCGCATTAATAGTTGACCACGTGACCCTCAGATTTGCACATGTACTAAACTCAAATTAAATTGCTTCAAACCTAGATGCTACTCAAGATAATTAAATAGCGTAACCAATTCACTGAAATTCATTGTTGGCAATTTCTAGCAACGGCCAGGGGTCATATACTGAAACAAGTACCAATTCAGTTTGACATCAGTGACGACCTCTTTTCCAAAGAAGAAAGTGAGAGAAGAATGAGGCTCCCCAGGACAGAAACAAAATTTTCACTTCTGCAATTTTATTATACTAATATGCTCATAATTGAAAGGGATATTAATCAAGTATGATACAAATCTGATGGAAGGAAAAGGGTTGACTAGTTCCAGCCATCATATAAATACTTGTACATCTTCAACCTTACTTAATAAAAACCAACATTCCCTTGTCCTAGAACAGATGCTCTCCAACTCCTTCCACAGAAAAAACGTTGCCAAGATACCTCTAAGCCATATTTACACTGAACCATTCTCAATAGTCCAGAACTTTTTCCAACAAAATATTATCTCCGCCATATCAGACTTTGTGGAGATCTAAATTTGATACCAGAATAGAGGACCAGTTTAATTGTGATACCTCTAAACTAGCATCGCCACAATGCCAATAACACTGCTGGGGCTGAGAGACCCTAAACTCGATCACTAACTACTCCACTCAGGTAGCTTATAAGGATCTTATAAGTTATAACCCTAATAAAATGTACAAGCCAGCCACAGGTTGAGGATCAGAAGAATAGAAGAGTTGCAAGGTGCACAAAAAGACCTAACAAGACATGGATTAGGCGGTTGAGAGCACGATTGGCCCACTTATGATTGATAGGCGCTTAAGAGCACGGATTGGCCAACTTATGATTGGTGAGTGTTAAGCTTTTGACATTTAGATGATTGTGCTTGAGTTTGTTTTTGCTTATGTTTCTCCAGAGTCCAGACCTTTTACTCCTTTTGCCCGTTCTTATGAGCATGCTCCCACTTTTGCCTTACATGTTCTTCAATTTTTCCCTTTTTCAAATGAATTCACCTTTTCCTCAACCACGACTCCCTGTGACTGTTCATGTCAAGTGTTCCAAATAATTTGTCTTAATATTAAGACTTGGTGCTGGTGTTATTCGATTTATAAGTCAGTAACCAGTATGCAATGTGAATTATGCGCTTTAAGAACTTGCTAGCTTTACTTGGTCAGAAACATATGATACACATATATTCAAAAGTACATACAGCTTCATTTGGTCAAAAATAATACAAATACACTACAAGTGAAAAGAATCAAATATTAGCAGGCGTCAAGAACCTCAGGCACTTTCCAAACTCACATATACGCACAAGCATAAAGCTTCACTTGGTCAAAAAGTAACGAAAATGCACAACAAATGAAATGAGTTAAACATTATCATGAGCCAAGAACTTCAGCCAGTCTCCAAAATCACATATAGACACAGCCATGCCAAAGAGATGCCTTGAATTATCCTAACGACAGAAAATAAAATACCAACTAAAAGAATCTGTCCTTTCTAAACGGCTCACCGCTAGAAAATAGCAGGCAACCTTTCAAATTTCAAATTTCAACTTTCAAGAATTCAAACACAAACAATTAAGCACATACAGAACAAATCCAAGGACCCACAGAAGCACACACCATAATAAATTTATGGTTCTTATGACAAAAACGGATACCAAGTGCAAGTACTGACCTTCGAATTGATTCCTTAACTCTGCATTCCGAGACTTTTGCAAAGCAAGTTTCATTGACAACTCCTTCATCTGTAAGAAAAAGACACGACATCCAAGAAATCAACCCTAGAGCTACAACTAATACAAAAAACAAAAAACAAAAAACAATTATAGAATTCTCAGATTGACTACTAGTCTCACTTCATACATTTGAAGAGACGGATATAGAGAAAAGTAGAAAACCATGATTTGTTAACACAGATCAGCACCTATGACGTATAGAGCACAAAGTCACGGTATAAAGAAGGGGAGATAATCTTTCCACCAAATGCCAGGGGGAGGGGGGATATAGACCATTATAAAAACATAAAAACCTATCAGCTCAGCTACCAAACACATTCAGATTAAAAGAAAAATTATACAACGCACCTTCCCCTCAGAAGCTTGATTGCCTATCTCCGCGTTCTCCTCTTGCAAGGTCTTACACCTCACAATCAGCAGTTGTCCCATTTTGCTATTTGGTGTAAAGTTAACAGCATTAATGTTATCTTGCAACTCCTTCACTTTTTTCTCCTTTTCTTCAACAAGATTCTGAGATGAAAAGAGCATACCATAGCCATAAGAAGATATATAAACAAAAACAAGACATCTACAAAGTGGGAAGATAGATTGAAAAATGTAATAAATCGAAATCAATTTGCTGAGGTTGAAGGTATGTAACTGCTTAGTTCAAATCTAGAAATTGAAAATAACCTAAAAGTCATTTTTGGTTGGTTGACATATTCATAGTCTTGCAGCTTCACCAAGTTTTCAGGGTGCAAAGTTGGCCAAACATATTCCCCTGGGCAGGGCAAGGAATTCTGTACTTTGCAAAAATCCGAATAGAGCTGATCATTTGCCATATAGCAATGAAGAAAGGATAAGAACAAAACAACAGTCTCTTTTGAAGTAATCAGCCAGATCTAATAGACACTGTTCTGAAGCTACTTTCCACAAGCAGCGTAAGGAATTATACACCAATAATTGAAGTATATATGCACCATTCTCCATATAAGCCACCCTTTGACATATTTATGCTACTATTTATAGAAGAGAATGCCGAAACAAAAAATAAAGGTTAAAGTGTTAAACAAATCAAGATGTCACTCATCTGTATTGTTACACTAATTTCTGTTCACTATATGAAGATGATTGCCGCTATCACATATAAATTATCGTAAGTACTATAGAAAAATTACACAATAATTTTCACATGAGTAGATGCAAGGGTCACGAAGACAAACCTTCAATCGCGTAAACTCTTCATGTATTGCAGGATCTAATAAAAACCTCCTTGTCTGTCAGGAAACCACACCAAATGTTATGACAAAGTTAAGAGCAACAGCACATTTAACTACAATACACTAGCAAGATCTATGTCTAAAATGGAAGCCAACTCCTTTACTCCAAACAAGTCCATATCCAATTCCTTTACTCCAAACTCCTAACAGACCTATAAGCAAAAAGAAAATAAATGCCTACTAATACCATATCATCCTACAAAAGGAGAGAGAGAGAGAGACCTGCATAGATGGGGGCTTCAGTTGTGATCTTAGTTCCCGAATTGCAGCCTGCAACTCAAAATTATCAGAGACCCTTATAATCAGTTACTTTATAAATACTTATAGCAAAGCTTTAGTAAGTACTATTAGAATGCAAATCTGAGTCAACACACACAATGATCATAACTAAGGAAATACAAGAGGTTAACAATTATTAGAAAGTTCAGAAACAGCTAAGAGAGTTCTTAGAGTTACAAAAAATACGAGGAATTATGATGTGGAAGTATGGTTTACCTTCAACTCTGCTACCTCTTGCTCTCGTTTTGCAAAGGTCACAATAAAAGCAGCTTCTTTCTTCTTTGCTTTTTCTAGCTAATAACATGAAAAGATTGTCAAATAGTGCCCAGGCAGTCCGACATGATCAGATAACTTCCGAGAAAAGAGAAAAGAGAAAAGGTAACTTCAAAGGAAAGAGAAAAGGTGCAAAAACCTGCTCTTTCAGCGACTTCTCTGATGACTTTAAGGTCTGAACATAGTTGACAACCATTTTGGGTTCTACAGGAAAAATAAGGGATGTACGTCAAACAATAACAAAAAGAAGCTGTGGAGGAGCAACGGATGAACAAAAACTACACAAAGTTTTCAGCAACAACAACAACAACAACAACAACAACAAAAAAAGAAAAAAAAAGCCTCACGTGGACTAGTTCCAGAAGGTATGAAAGACTCGTTCTGGAATGAAGAATGCCATTTCTGAATTTCAGACTTCGCGGCTTCCAGTTCCACCTAAAACAAAGCCAGCCAATATGAGTCATCACTGTACTTAGTAGACTTCAAGACACATCAAGAAAATCAATTCATCCTTTATTTTAATAAAATGAAGGCTGCTGAGAGTTAAAAATTTCTAATCGTCCAAGGTCAGATCTGGTTGGACATAATCTAATCACA
Source organism: Spergularia marina (assembly GCA_963680865.1). Classification (NCBI taxonomy): domain Eukaryota; kingdom Viridiplantae; phylum Streptophyta; class Magnoliopsida; order Caryophyllales; family Caryophyllaceae; genus Spergularia; species Spergularia marina. Next base: position 27,295,604 of record OY804548.1, on the reverse strand, counting down.
AGTTGCAATTGCAACGTTATGGATCGAAGTTAGTAGCCATAAATATAAGGTGTGAAATGAGGGTGAGAGAAGTCAATACATGTAGAGCAGTAGAATGCTATGATTAGATACATCTAGTCATGACATAGTGTTTGCAAAGGTTCAGCATCAGAACTTAATACTACATCCACCTATCCAAAAGATGTTTTACATTACACTTCCCTAAATGTCACTGCTCACACTCCTCATTTTCTTATCTCGTCTCTACTTAGTACAATCGAACAAAAATAGCCTAAAGAAGAATTATACTTCCTAAGATACGAGACAAAGGACAAAAAACCACATATAAGAGAGAAAAAAACATTACTAAGAAAATTAAGCAGAAGCCATACTTTGCATTGTTCAAGGTCATCCTTCGACTTCTCAAGACTGAGAAAGAAAAGCTAAATATATTAGTAAGCAAAGGAATAAAATCCAAATATATCAAAAGACCAAGCATATAACCACGTCATGAGTACCTCTCACGAAGGGACAATATCATTCCGGTTGCCACACCAGGGGCCGTCTCTTCCAATTTAGAGTTTGCCTAAAGAAAACAATTATATAACATAAACGCCACATTCAATATAAACAAATCACAAAGAGTCCTATCATAGACAACATAATAAATCTACACTGGTTGCAACCCAGAAGGCGCCTCATAATATCTTTATAGAAGAAAATTCAAAATTGCTACAACTCAAAGACATCTTCCTCGGACCCTCGCTTTGCGGGGATGCCAATGTGCGACCGGGCTGCCCTTTTTTTAAATACTCAAAGACATATACAATTAACTGGTTGGTCTAATTTGAACTAATATTGATCTGAAAAATAAGTGCAAGAAGACTTTATCTTATTATAAGCAAAAAGTCATACCCTTTGGCTTTTTAACTCTAATGAATTAGCCTGTCACCATATTAGCATATCCGTGTCAATCAAACTATTCACTTAGATTCACATGATCTTTAGATTCACGACTCTTACGATCTTATTCATCAGAACGATGAAGCCATAAGTTTGACCACATCTTATATGTTTAACCACATTGTATTTACAAATGTATAATATATTAAAAAAAATCACTTTTATTGGATATTTGACCACACATTTTCTTCATCCAAAACATAAACTTTCAATTTTTAATATCACAACTAATTAATAGAACGCATTATGAAGTATACCTTATAATTTCATGTACTCTAGTAGAAGTTATGTACCTTTGCAGTAAAGCTAGTGTTAAGTAACAACTCATTTCGGTAAAAGTCAAAAACATGAAGGATTGGTAATGCTATTCACGTGTGCTTCTATTTGCAATGTCTCTAGTGGATGTTAAAGGTGATGGAACTCTACCACCCAATTACGTGTTTTTGTTCGTTCTTATATACCACCAACAGCCCCTCTGGATATTAGATACTGAAAAATAATTGAAAACTAGTACAAAGATCTCATTGTTGTTCCTCCAACACAAGACCATTTACCAAACTGACCACAGAAGATTCATAAAAATCATGCATAAATGAAAGTACACTTTAATTACAGACACATACACCCAAGGGCACTGAACAATTAGATTGCTGAATACAACACCGCGAAAGAAGAAAAAGGAAACTAGATATGTAGTGTCCAACCACAAGAACGTGCCACATTGAGCGACAGCTCACCATAAAAAAAAAAAAAAAAAAAAAAAAAAAAACCGAAAAATCTACACACACATCCCCAAGCCCAAGCCCAACCCCTTTCCCCACCCAAAGTCGAACATTTCACTAAGAAAGTTGCCTAGTATCGTCTTTGCCAGCCAAAAGAACCACTAGCTTTCTCCAGTGCTATTATGATTACGGTTCGATCAATAACCCATAAAAAATACCCAACTGATTCGATCAAGATCGTCATTTAAACACGAGTCCATAACCCAACACCTAGAAAAATGATAAATTGACAATCTGATTTTCGTCCCCATCACACTGACACTCTAGCTAGAGCAACTCTGGATTCTAGGCAAATAAACGCATTGTTCTCTACACAAAGGCTTATATAACAAGAAACAAAAGGGGGAATACCTTCTTCGACGACCCGAAAATATCGTCTTCGTCGTCATCAAGCTCCCCGAAGCTCCGCTTTGTCCCTAAATTCAACCATAAATAAACCAATGTTACATAAAAAATAAAAAATAAAATCAAGATTCTAAATTTCTAATGCACATTGTTCAAATTGAATTTACTGATCAATCCAACAAAAAATATTACCTGATCGTCGATTGGCATGATTTTCAGCAAAATCTCCGCCGAAATCATCATCCTAAATCAAATTGAATTGGGGATAAAGAAAAAAAACAAACCCTAATTTAATTTAGTTTGAAAGAAAGGAAATTAAATTAAATGAAAAAGAAACGTGAATTATACGACAAAAAGAAACACACTTACATCGTCGATGTTGGGAAGAGTTGACATTGGAGAGAAAAATAAGGTTGTCGGAGCAAAACCCTAGCGAAACCTTCGAACTCGAATCGAGTGTCGGGAAACAGAAAGGGGAGGGAGATTTTTTTAGAAGTTGCGACGATGAAATAAGACTCGTTTTTTTTTGGTGGGAGATATCAGATGGGTTTGGGCTTGGGCTCACTTTGGGCTAAGAAGAGTTAAGAAGCCCACGACATGAAGAGTGTGGAGGAAGCTTTAATTTTTTTTTTTTTTTTTTTTTTTTGACGTAAGGAGGAAGCTTTAATTTAAGAGTGGCGCTAAACGCAGTAAAAAACCGCCTAAACGCAGTATAAAATAATAATCTAAATAAATATATTTTTTAACTTTCCTAAAATACCCTTTTCTATTTTAATTAGATAAACTAAAACTATATAACAAAACCATATAAAGATCACTCACCCAAATGAGTATCAATTCTTCAATAGTTATGTAGTAATTTATCTTAATAATGATGGACGATATTCCTCAAGATTTTTTGAGGTAAGAATGAAATATTCGGATTCATAAGAAAGTGTCAACTGCCGCAATTGACAACTAGTGTAGGTTGTCGGTTGCCTTGACCAACAGCCTGAAATAGACTGTCGGCTAGATAGCTACTGTCAATTGGCATAGTAGACACCCTTGGAGAGGGTGTCGACCATCATGGTCGACACCTCTTTGTCTAGAGTCGATAGCTTCAGTTGACACCAACTATACAAGTGTTGATCACTTTGGTCGACACCATAACAATGGTGTCGATTGTTTCGGTGAATGGATTATGCGAAACATATAAGCTGTGTGAATGGATTCCAATGGCTTTGATCTTTGTAAACACCCAGTATTGACAATCTCACAAGCTACGAAATATATTTGATTTCAATGTGCCGATCGAAACTGCCTAATCCTTGTATACACAGGAAAAAGTAATCAAATTGGCTGTCAATATCAAACTTTTGTTGTCAATTATCAATCAACAATGCATCAAATCTGATGGGTGTCTACCAAAAGTTATGGGATTTAATCCTTCCGCTTCTGTGTGTTCTTCTACTTCTTCATTCGTATAAAGGATTGCTGTGCGTATGAGTTTTGGGGTTTTTTTTTTTTTCATGTGAAGGGTGATTTCGTAAAATGTAGTTATTGTTTTTTATAATAATTAATTTAAATTATTAGTTTATACTGCGTTTAGGCGGTTTTTTGTTGCGTTTAGCGTCTTCGTAATTTAATGGATCGAGGAATCATGGTGCTGTCTTGATCGAGGTCTATAGCCCATGGTTAGGTTTGCTCGGAAGCTTCGATACTCCACCGTATACGTCGTTGTCACTTTTGGGCCGTCTTTAGAGTTTGAATTCTACTGGTATTGTTTTGGTACTGTTTGAGTTATTATGATCAAAGTATGGCCTCGACTAATGTAGAAGTCAAAAATATCGACAATGCATTGAAACAGATGAAATGTGTGATTAAATCAATGTACTCGTATTTTATTTTGGGTGGTAAGAGAACTAACTTTGTACTAACTTCACTACTATCCTTGTTGCTCCACATTTTTGTACTTCCTTTTAAACAATCTTCTAACCTAACTTTCTACTAACCCCGATCGAGATATGGATGAGAATAAAACAAGATTATCATTCAGTGAGCAAGAAATTTCCCTGATATAGAATAGTTCTGTTCACATAACGGCACCCTTAATTAGAAAGTAGCATCATGGCTGACGCCGTACAAGTTGCTAAAGGATAGTGTAAGCATATCTCGGAGATTTTCTCTCATCAACCCACTCAGCTAATTAACTTATAGCCTATTTAATTAAGCACATTGATATGGTCAAATACCACTAGATTAGATAAGAGTTTCGTCTCTTTTTTTATATTGATCAGGATTATCTCACGTCAATACTATTGACATATATGCAAATTCCACCGGTAAGGTTAATTACGTAGGCAAACACCTTCGGTTAGTTCGTTGTTTCATTTGCAATCGAACTATTTTTTTTAATTTTATTAATGATCGAGAGCACTTGTTACTCATTTCCACGAGATGTAGTTAGTCAGGATTAATGAATTAACATTAGGATATATAGGAATGAAGGTGTGGTTAGGATAATGTTGGTATGTAGGTGGTATATTATATGATTTATGTCTTCACTCGGAAGACCTAATTCCGTTGTCTACGTATCGCACACCCACTCTTATCATTTCATAATTTTGTACTTTTCTCCATGGACATAGGAACCTTTTTTCTTTAGGAAATTTCCCTTGCTAGGTGGGAACAAATAGTTGAATACATGGTATTGCTTTGGGTTATATAATAAACTAAATCAATAAAAAATGCAATTCATATAAAAAACAATCTTTGATTTTTTGCCCTTATTGTGTGTTTACTCCACTTTCAAGTTTGTGGCCATATTTGGGTGGACAAAGGAAATTAAAGATGAAGTCCATGAAGACAAACAATCTTCTCATGCGCTACATGCACGAATCTTCCTCCGCAATACCCAAATGTAGAGAAATAGAATAAGATCTACTAGCTACTAAAGTTAATATAGCTTTATATGCAATTTGTAGAAAATAATCATCAATGCTAACTAGGGTTATATTTGGTAAAACTAGCTGAAATATTAGCGGAACGTTGAAATAGTAGCTGAATGCTAAAATATTAGCTGAATGCTAAAATAATAGCTGCAATAACAGCTGAAAGTTTTTAACTGATAGTATTAGGAGTGTTTGACAGACTTAATTTATATAAGAGGTGGTATATATAAAATTACATAAAAATGCATTACTTATTTTTAATCTCACCTTATTTTAGTAAATAATTGAGGGTAAATTAAAGATGAAATTATGATAAGGTAGCTTATTTTTAAATAAGTTACATGGGGTAAGTTTTTAAATAAGTTAGCTTATTATTTAAGCTAATGGCGCTACCATACAAACTTATGTGGTCAAATAGCTTAAAAAACTAGTCAATGTTGGTCTTGGGTTCGACTTCGGGATAGATGGGGTCCAAATCTCTGTCCTACGTAATGAACAAACTGTCAAGGGGGCCCGGTTTTACCCAGGCGACGCCCCTCCGACGGTCAAGTCAGTATTGGGTGCGATCGGGAAATGTGGTACCGAGAATCACTTATCTTAAGGATAGCAATAAAATGGCTTTCTCAGAGTTCAGAGTCTGTATCCTCCCAAATGAGGAAAAAGGAGGGGTATTTATAGTGGAGGAGGTACCCTCAAGGAATACTCCTAGGGGTCCCCCCTTCACCTTGACCCTCCATTCCCTTGACATCCAACGGATGAGATTTGCTGGATATTAAGGACATCATTGGGCTTTATCAAGGGCATTGGGCCTCCCTTCCTAAGGGTTGTGGCCTCATCAATAAAATGAACCCCAACAGAGCCCCTCGGAGTCGGGTTGCGCTCGTTGGTCACTGCGTCTCGGCTTTTTCCTTTCACCGAGGGCGACCTGACTGCGCATCCCCTGGCCGCCCTTTGTCGTGGGTCATGTAATGCGCCTTGACAAAGTTCTATGATGTCGCTCCCTTGTCTTGGTTGCTTCCTAGGCCGTGGAGCTCGTATTTTTCGATTTTAATCGAAAAACTTCGCCCCTTGCGAGCTTCGCGGTCGTACGCGTCATTCTTGTTTTTCCATGTTCCATTTCACCTTCTGCCCCTGGAATTGGGTGCGATTTCGGCTTGGTGATATAAACTTCGCCCCTGAGGTGGAGGCGGAAATCGCAGCCAAATGTCAACGAATGTCGCCCCTGGAATTGGGTGCAATTTCGGCTTGGTGAAATAAACTTCGCCCCTGAAGTGGAGGCGGAAATCGCAGCCGAATGTCAGCGAATGTCACCCCTGGAATTGGGTGCGATTTCGGCTTGGTGATATAAACTTCGCCCCTGAAGTGGAGGCGGAAATCGCAGCCGAATGTCAGCGAATGTCGCCCCTGGAATTGGGTGCGATGCCCTTTGTCGATGCGAACAATGTATTGCCTTTGGGATTTTTCACTCACTTATTTGGTGAAGAATTCGAAAAGATTTTGGAAAGATTTCGAAAAGATTCCTTCTACCCGTCAGTGTTTGGAAAATCCAAATGTCACCTCGAAACGGCAAAAAGACAATTGCCTTTAACTGTTCATTATGACAGTTAATGATGTCTTTTACTGGAAACTGTGTAAAACCATTTGATTTTACCGCTTTGCCCCCGGTTTTTCCTCTATAAATATCCTGTACTGCCCCCATACAGAATTACTCTTTCTCTTTTGCCAAAATTTTCGCCCCTCTTCTCTTCAACTTTCACTCCTCTGAATTAGGGTTTCGCGTCCTTGTCGTTCTACCAACCTTTCGATTCCCGGTTGCTACCGACCTTGTTCAAGGTTTCTTTGAAGATCTCGGCGTTTTCGATCAATCTTTTGCCAATCCAAGGTAAATCCTCCTCTCTTTCTCCTGTTTCTGTACTTGTCTTTTGGGGTAACCGTTGGTTTGCCCTGACCCCTTTTTCCTCTTTTCCTCGCGCGCCCTCCCCGCATCGATGACGAGGCGCGCGTCCAAGAATCTAGGGTTGGCTTGCCTCTGCGCCTCCTTTGCGCGTGCCACTGTTCTGCGGATGCGCACTGAGGGGCACGGCCTCTTCTTCCCCCTCTTCGCTCCTGAAGATCCCGGTTGCGACTGCCCCGAGATCGGTGGCGCCTGCGCACTCAGCTCCTTTCGGAATGCCGCCATCTGGGCATCCAAGTTCTCCATCATCTCCTTGCGAAGCTCTTCTCGGACTGCGGATACCCGATCTTCAAAGGCCGCAGTGCCCTGGCTATCCGTCTCCGTCTCCTCCTCGTCTGTGTAATCCATCTCGTCTTCGTCCTCGACTACGTAACCTCTGCGGTGACGCCCGTCTTCGATTGTTACAGGGGGAGGTGGGCGCGCAGCTTCCACTGCCTTTTGTCTTTCCGGGGGTCGAGTGGATGCGGTTGCGGTGGACGCAACCGGCCCCAATAACTCACCCGTCATCGGGTCGCAACGGCCAATGATTGGGTTGTCACCGGGGGGTAGCGCACCCGCATGCACAGTGGCCGCGTTTGACTTGTCAACCTTTTTTCGCGTCTCGGCTACCATTTCTATCGCAGTCAAGATGTTCAACTCACAAGCAAAAACTCAGACTTCTCCGATCTATCCCCACAGACGGCGCCAAATGTTGGTCTTGGGTTCGACTTCGGGATAGATGGGGTCCAAATCTCTGTCCTGCGTAATGAACAAACTGTCAAGGGGGCCCGGTTTTACCCAGGCGACGCCCCTCCGACGGTCAAGTCAGTATTGGGTGCGATCGGGAAATGTGGTGCCGAGAATCACTTATCTTAAGGATAACAATAAAATGGCTTTCTCAGAGTTCAGAGTCTGTATCCTCCCAAATGAGGAAAAAGGAGGGGTATTTATAGTGGAGGAGGTACCCTCAAGGAATACTCCTAGGGGTCCCCCCTTCACCTTGACCCTCCATTCCCTTGACATCCAACGGATGAGATTTGCTGGATATTAAGGACATCATTGGGCTTTATCAAGGGCATTGGGCCTCCCTTCCTAAGGGCTGTGGCCTCATCAATAAAATGAACCCCAACATTCAAATAAGATACTTTGGTCAAACAAGCTAGTTTATTGTGCATACCAAATATAGCCCTAATGAAATACAATTTATAAATAATAGTAAAATAAAGTGTAGTGAAAATATTTCATTTATATATTACACGTTGAATTGTATAATGTATGTAGTAAATTACGAGTTCTTACATTATTGTCCAAATTGACTGTTTTATCAGCTGATAAATTAAAATAAACAATTGTCATAAATCATATTAGACTAAATTTCACCTTATAATCGCATCAAATATAGATCAGATTTACTGCTTAAAAGTGAAATACTCGGATCCAAGTGGTACGAGTCTTAAGAAACACATGTTTACCACATGACAATCACCAATGTACACAAAATTTTGTCATTAATATAATGAAAGTTTATCACTAACTTTCCGGCATACTCATAATGATGACGCTAAATAAAATTGCATATAGGGTTACCGATTGGTAGATACACTTTACTCGATATGCGTGTCTTTTAGCCATGTGCAGTTTATAGGCGAACCGAAAGTAGTATTGACAATAGATTTTGTTTTCCAATCAAATAATAATTTATGTACTACAAATTAACGATTGTAATTATGAAATGGTTAAAGTTAAGAAACTTTAGCCACTAAATTCAACGGGAGATATTATAAACGGAACGGGGACATTATAGATTAGCGTAGTGAATTATTATAATAATGGTTTATCCCTTTATGTTAATACTATTGGAAGTTTTTGGACTACTAATGACATTTTTGCGTGGAATGATGATATAAAAATCATGGTTTAAGCCCTACTCCTTTCCGTGATTAGCTCAATTAGCACGTGTGCTGCGGACCCTGTTTTCTTTCATGTTCAACGTCACACTCTTTAAGTCATCAACCACACGTGCGGTTTTTCTATACTTATTTCCGACACAAACTAGTACAAAGTAGTAAGCTTTCAAAAAAAAAAACTAGTACTCCGTAAGCAGTTTTAGTGTAATACAACTTCGAGAATTACAACATTTTGACTTTCATACTCGTGGATTGTTATGTGTATTTTGACCTTCATTGGATATCAATAACCCCAGCATGGAGCTTGGCCCGGCTAAGAAGGAGGCGATCTACCCTTAGGTGGGTACTAGTTTGCATGCCCGATCCGCGTCCGAGCTGTATATCTATATTGTTATACTCATTTTATGTAATATTCTTAGCAACACTATTATTTTTCATAAATTAGTTTACCACCATAATCACCATAAATTGTATTTTTTTTCCATAAATTAGCTAATAATTTCCATATTATGTAATTAGTCAGTGCTATCCATTAATGAATGTCAAGTATCGTTTTAGGAAAGACTTGATTTCGTTTTAATATATAGTATTAGATTGTATTAGCAAAATAGCATACCTTATACAGTCACAGTGTAAGAACCAAAGAAAATATAAATCTAAATCCAAATATTTGGCTAAACTAATAAACATTTGGGTGACTCATGCAAGGTATTAAACACAAACTTAAGATAAGTTGGTTGTCGTATTTGCTCCTTAGGCCCTGTTTGATATGACTGCATCTTTTTAAACTGATTTGAATGACTCTAATCTGATCTGATTTGATTTAAATGATTCTGAACTAATCTGATCTGATTTGAGTGTGTTGAAATTGATTGAATTTCAACGAATTAGTATCATTTATGAACCATATACATTGATAGAAATTTGAAAATTTATGATTTGATCTGATCTGATTTGAATGACTCTGATCTGATCTAATTTGAATGATTCCGAACTGATCTGAATACTAATTTATTTTATTAAGGCCTATCAAACAGGGCCTTATTGAGTCCTGTGGATGTCTGTTGAAAGTAATAATGTTTTTTTTTTTTTACTGTGCAAATGTATTATGAAATCAAGATTAGTGCCCAGGTAGAAATGATTGAAGTTGAGAAATTCATTACTTTGTCGGTAAAAATAAATTCCTTTGTTTGAATGGTTGGTTGGATTTATTCAATTAAGTTGAAACTTTTCACCGACGAGGGGAACAAAATGTACAGTTTCAACCACTAAAGACTTCATATTTGTATAAAGATTTGGGACATTACATTGTGGTTAAAAGTCCCATGATGTTTCCTAATTGTTTACGTTATCACCATTTTAGGTGGTTAAAAAACGTACAATGTTTCATTCACATTTTTCTGGTTTTATAGGAGGTAACTGGTAAGTATGATATTGCAAAAAGTTGTACCCTTTTAGGGTTTCCAATGTCTGTAAATATACGGTAAGCAAATAAAGTGTTATAATTTACAATTGTATGTCTTATACTCTATTAGTAAGTATTATGTTAATTAAGGTCCAGCCTCCGTGAAGTAAGGATTCATATGATTTCATTTAAATTGATCGATTTGATCAGGTTTGGTCAATCAACTAAATGGGAATAATATCCTTACAATTAAAATACACGTTAAGTAGACATATGTTGTAATACCTCAGATTTCAAGAGATTAAGGGCTTATATGAGGTGTTTACTCATACCACCAAAGTCAACTTTCCTTTTAGTAAACTTATGTGATAAGAACTCCACAATTAAGCGTGCTTGATTGAGATTAATTTCAGGATGTGTGACTTCTTGGGAAGGATCTCAGGGTAAGCACGAGTGAGGTCAAAGTGCGCCGAAAGGAACCACGTGTTGGTCTGTAGGGTTAGTACACAGTCTGACAAGCTGCCATAGGTGACTACTTCTGCTTCAAGTGATGAGGCGCAGTGTTACAAATGGTATTAGAGCAACCCTACGACCGCGTGTTGCTCATGTGGTCAAAGTACAGCGAAAGGAGCCGTGTTGGTCTGTGTGATCAGTATACAGTCTAGCAAGCTGTCATGCCTCATAGGTGACTAATTCCGGTTCAGGTCATGAGCCGGGATGTTACATATGTAACTGATATAAATAATAAAACGAGATCCCATTTGAAAAAAGTTAAAGAGAATGAAGAGAATGAACTAAGCAAATTTGCATGACTTCACAATATGAAAAATGAGATGATAAAAAGCTTTTTCTTAAGAAAATGGAAGTATAAATTGTTAGAACTAATTGACCTAGAACCTGTTAATAGAAAATGAAGTTACTATTCGTAATATTTTTCCTATCGAAAAATCGATAGAATCTAATTTCTTATACATTTAAATAACTTTTTTTTTTCTTAACATGATGAACTATTTTCACCGAGTTACAACTCATAACTCACAAATAGTTTAAAACTTATTACATTTTTTGTGTGTTGCAAATTTATTAAATAAACCTTATTTATCTATTTATGTATTGCGTAGAATGAAATTTTCCCAATCAAATCTTTCTCGCCTATTCAAATAACCTTTTCTTGTGGGCATAATGCCCAAAATTGAATCAAAGAAAAGAAAGTGCACACATGTGAAACTACAAGTAAAAGTGCCACAAAAACTAGAGGCATGCTTATGGTATGTGTATGAGAGTTAGGGGACCAAAGGGGTCACCCCATCTTATTTATAAATGGTGGGTCTATTAAATTCCAAATCCTTAGCTTATATTCTCACACTATTCTCTCCATCTTGTTGTTGATGAGTCAACCTCAATGATCTCCTTTTATTTAGGTCCAATATATGCACTATCTAGCCATTATTTGTCAAAGGGGAATCGCACATATATGGGCTGCCCCAAAAATGTGAGGACAAACTAGACGTGTGCGAGACGGTTGCACGCTATCATAAAGCACCCTTGTCTCCGAATAACCACTATCCTTCTCTATCGAACACTCGAGGTTGATTGGTGCGAGTAATAGGTACTTGTTTTCATTTTTTTTTTTTACGGAAATGGTAACATCTCATTGAAAAATAGTCAAACGTCAGTTACAACAAGGTAGATCTAAGATACTACTGTTGGGGTGTCAACTCAAGTTCCACATTGAAAAAATAAGGACCAGAATCCTTATATATAAGTTCCACCTCCACGCTATATAGTATGAGGCCTTTTGGGTAAGATTGACCCACTTTCCAAAACCGTGAGGTCTTGTCTCCCAGCCCAAAGCGGACAATATTATACTAATTGTGGAGTCGGTGGTTTGGCAATCCACAACAACTACCACAAATTACAAGGAAAACAATTAAGTGAACAACATCAAGCCCGACTCCTTCGCCTCCTTATACATGTATCTGAGTCCACCGTAACTTATAGATATCGTTACATCTTTTTGGGCGGAGAAAAGCACGTTGAGATGTGTTATAACTCATTTGACGTTCAAATTGCCGGAGTATAGAGGACCAAGAGAGCTCCAATGCGCCATTCCCAACGAAAGATCCAGAAATCCGATCTCAAATCAAAGCTCCGGATCCAATCAAATGCCAAAAGAAGAAATCTCTCACAAAGTCAGAAACAAGACTCCTATAATAGGAGAAGGAACACCATTCTCGTTCTCAATGATCATCCTTAATTACTCCCTCCATTTCATTAGGTTCTTTGCATTTGGTTTAAATTCCTCTCAAATATTCAAATCAAATGCAAAGAACCTAATAAAATGGAGGGAGTAAAATGAGCGATAGGAAGTTTGATATATAACGCTTGCATTTGGAGCGAGCCATGAGCAATTAATGTCAATTCAGTTTTAGTATTTCGTGGAAGATTATTACTCACGTTACCGACGTAGAATACACCTGATCAATGCCCAAAAAATTTTAAAGACCCTTGCTTTTTCTGCTCAGTTTCTTGCATCATCATTCTATATCTGATGTTATGATAAAATTTCATGCATGCATGTCATTGTATAACAACAGTAGTTTCTCTTAATAAAGTCTTACGTACACTTAACTTTTGCTAGATATATATCTACACGTGTGATGGGGAATACTCGAGTCTTTCTTTCTTTCACGGTTTCATTGTTGAGGAAGTATGTTCTTGTAATTGTTACAGTCATTATAGCTAACAAGCTTTGTCTCCTATGAATGCATGTGATCGAGCTTTTTTTTTTTTTCCCAAGTGAAAACAATGAAGCCGTACGTAGCCAGTCTTATCAGTAATCAGTTTATCGATCACCACATACACTTCAGTTGTAGTAGTAGTATGTAGCCTATGTGACTATGCCGAATAATAATAATGCGAGTCGGCCGGATAGTCGTTACTACATACTTACATAGCTAAGATTCGAAATCCGTCTGTTTTTTACAAGACTATTATATATTTATTTGATGGATAACTATACATAATGCAAACTTATATATAATTGCTAATTAGAATCATTAGACTATAAGTATTATACTAGTAGTTATATTCGAAACAAGAAAACACTGTTAGGGAGCAAAAATTTAATTATTCGCAATCATTTTAGTAAACTAAAGAGGCAATATAATGGTACTGACAGAGATTGTGCCTCTGGTTAATAAGGGATGTTTTGAGCAGCAGGATATACTACTGTTTATTAGACCTAATGTTTGTGCCGCTGTAAAGATACTAACAAGCTAGGGAGGCAAAAAAATCTGGCTTACTTTTGTTGGGATCTCTCTAGATATAGGTCATCTCTAGCTACGTACAATGTAATTGAGCGCCTAATTGACATGCAGAGTAGAGAATTTTTACTATAAAGCTTAGATTTCCGATATATTCGGCAAAAGTAGCTGGAGTATTTTGATTGTTGTTATCGTCTTATTAGAAATACTTTGTTAGCACTTAGCAAAAATTTGGATGGAAAATAATTAGGCATTTGGCAATTATAAGCCTAATTACTTGACATGTGTTTTGATGGTATATATATCGATCTGATTATTAGTGCTTAATATAAAGTCTTGTTATATCCTATCTTAATCATAATGTGGTTAATGAATTGAAGGAACTCTTTAAAGTAGTTTAGAATTATTAGGCCTTAATTTCAACCACCTTTTGAAAAAATTAAAGACAATATTGCACTAGAGTTAGTTGATTTACAAACATGCATGATGTGCTATGTCTTCCATTTAATAATCACTAAGAGATTAAGGATGAAGCTTCCTCTTAAGACAACATTGGCACTTAGTTTTCAGCATGTCGTGAGACTAATTCAGAGTGTTCCAAGTTTGATGTGACTAATTTTATTATCATTAGTACGTTTTAACTAGATTTGTTGTCATTTTTTATGTCATATATAGGCGAAAAATGGTTAATAAGTTCCGACTTATATTACCGGAGTCTAGTGAAGTTCTTTGACCTATTATTAATTGTCTATAAAATTTTTATTTACTTGCATATAGAAAAACTAATTTCAAAGATTGTCTAAATGTCTATTATCTTTCATAATTAAAAGGGTTTATTTGAGTTATTCAACGTACTCCACAAGCGTATGTTGAATGTATGTAATCGATTTTCTCTGCATTGCACACTTTTATCACCTCTAAGTAAAACATCTTTATGTCTTGTCATAATTTTTTTTTTCTTTACACCCATTAAAATCCCATAGGAATAACCCCAAAAGAGAGCCTGGAAAGTAGCAAGTAATCTCAATTGCCACAAAGAAAAAGGGGAAGAAATTGAGTATGTGAACTGTCACCACAATAGCCATTAGGTCAATAATAACAAGATGTCACCACGTACTAAATTATGTACTCCTACATTATTACAAGTTGGATTATTACAAATGTAAACTTTTCAATAACAAAATAACCCGATAAATTTCCTACTTACAATCCGACACTATTAAGTATAAACATGACAAATGACAAATATAATTATAATACAAAAATACGCTATAAAATGATACTCAACTTCGATCCCATTTAAAGTTCAACTTCATTTTCCCAAGAAGTGGTATGGTAGTATAAAATGACAAATAGGATTCCCTCCCCTTCTATGTAGGAGTACTACAAATCTAGAGTACACACGTAATAACATCGATCAATACTCCATAGGATCTATCATTGGATTGGACCACCCAGTATAAGTTTTGGGTGGCATAAAATAATCCCTTAATTTAATTTGGTCCACCAACAACAAATTCAACTTTATTTATGAGACCCTAAAAAAAAAATATTTATGCAAATTTAATGTCTACCTCCCCTTTATATATAAGGCCATAACATGATTTTTCTTGTCATTTCAAAACACAAAAATTGCAAAGAATATCATGAAGGCAGCATTGAAATACTTGGCAGGGATTGCAGGCCCAAGTGGGTTTGGTTCCAAGTCAACTGCTGATCAAGTTACTGAAAACTGTTCTTCCTCTTCACATCTCACTGCCATTGTCACTGGTAAGTAATAACCTTTTCCTAGCTCGATTTCGATATCATTAACTCATATGTATATATTTGCTCGAATTGTTACACCGCCAATCCAAAGAAACATGAATATGGTACCGAAGTTGAGTATTATCAACACGTAACAATACTTTTGGTTAGAAATGCATGAACTTCATAATAGGATGTAATGTTGTTTGCACTAATTGTTTCGTATAATTGTACGTCATAGCCTGCATATTTGCATTTAAAAATTCTTTTTTATAGAATAATAAATCAATGTATATTGATCAGTACTTTAATATTTTTAGCTCAATCTACAAGTAGGTTGTAGACTTTCTTATTTTTCTTGATTTGTTTGAGTAAGACAAATTTCATTGGATCATAATATCAATCTACACACAGCGCAGCTTTATTATGCACTTTATAACATTATTATAAAGTATAAGCTCTTATGACATGCTAGGAATTTTATATGAATGTTGATCAAAATATGGTCGAGAACCCATGCTGCCGTGCAAATGGAATACTCCATACAACGATTGTTTCACGACTCTCTACCAACTTATTGTAATTTCTTATTTACCTTTAATAATATCTTAATCTATATGCATGAATGATATAAAAATATGTAAATTACATGAAAATATATGATTATTATTATTATTATTATTATTATTATTATTATTATTATTATTATTTTGAACTAATTTATCTTGGGCTAATTTTTGAACATGTTTTGAAATCGAAAAGGCGCTACGTCGGGGATTGGTGTAGACACAGCAAGAGTATTGGCAAAGAGAGGTGTTAGGGTTGTAATTCCAGCAAGAAATTTGAAGAAAGCATCTGAAGTTAGAGAAATTATTCTAAGGGAAACTCCACGAGCTCAGATCATTATTTTGGAGATTGATCTTAGCTCTATGGCTTCTGTTAAAAGATTTTGTTTGGAGTTCTTGTCGCTTGACATGCCTCTCAACATTTTAATGTAAGTTTTATGTATTCTAATCGTAGCGATAATAATTCTATATATAACCATTCCTATTAGCCGACGCCAAAGTTCATATATCAAGAGTCCTCAATATAAAGAATTAGGTTGTAACTCTCGTGGAGTTTTAACAAAAAAAGTTTCAAATTTTGCAGAAACAATGCCGGAGTATTTTCACAAAAGCTGGAATTCTCTGAAGACAAGATTGAGATCACTTTGGCAACAAATTACTTGGGTAAATTTTCATTTCTTACTGTTTGGAAAACGATTTCGTCTTTACCTTGGTACTAAATGGTGCATGCATGTAGCAAGAACAATTTTCGCCATCAAAATTTCTCCCTTGTGACACTTAATGTATTCAGTGACAAAGTTTGAGCTAGAGTAACCAAAAAAACAAAAAAAAAAAAAAAAACCAAAAAAAAGTTTGAGCTAGTGGCATGCATGCGTATGTAATAACGGGCTCATGGCTATGTTGATTGATGAAAATTTCTAAACTTTATCATTTCCGAGTTCTTTGTGTGTTCTCTCACAACGTCGAAAAATTTAAGAATCAATCTTAACAAAGTTTAAAAGATTAAAAATCCAGTTTAAGTATCTATGGGTGTGGCGCAGACCCGATCGTAATTTAGCAGCATGCAACAAATAGACGAGAAGAGTGTGTTCGGTAGCAATTTGGGATCTGATGAGCAGAGAGTAGCGCACCTGTAACTTCAGAAATGGGTGCGTTTTATGACCCACCTTGGTTTTCTTTGGTCGATCACCTACGAGCCATGGGTCAGCAAAACGAACCCACAAAGCCACAACAGAGTCTGTGTGTAGATCATATGCATGGTCTGATTTTTGTCCACTGCAACTTACATGTGACTTTGGCCTTAATCCCATGATATATGTACCTATAAATTCTCAGATTATCAGACGATCTAACCATAGCTTTACCAGCAGGCTCGTAAAATTCATAAATCGCAAGATTATAAAATTAAACATGACACATATTCTTTCCGAAATTACTAACATATATTAACGTCGGATCTTCTGAAATAACAATATTATGTTATAACTATGACTCTAAGTCTATAGTCAGACGATCTTGTACGAGTTTTGGTTAAGTAGTGTATACTCGCAACATAGTGTGTAAAGAAACAAATAAAGAGGATTTGTTGAACTAAATCAATGCTGTGCATGCTGATAAAATGTGCAGGACATTATCTACTAACAGAGTTACTGTTAGAAAAGATGGTGGAGACAGCAGAAGAAACAGGGATCCAAGGCCGAATTATCAATGTTTCCTCTTTAACTCACAGCTGGGTGAAAAAAGAGCACTTCTCTTTGTCTAAATTGAAGAATCCAAACAAGTAATTCTCCTCAAAACAGTAACATTTTCACTGTTACTACTTCAGTCATATAGTAATTTCATACAATTTTTTTTGTTTCTTATCCTAAAATATGTTCTTTTGGTTTGATGTTGATGCAGTTATAATGGCACACGTGCATATGCACAATCAAAACTTGCTAATATTTTGCATGCCAAGGAGATTGCAAGGCAATTGAAGGTACAAATTCTCGACTGGCTACGAAGGTATTAGGTCATGCAAATTTACGCTCTACCTAGTATGTATAGGCAGTGGCGGAGCCAGAATTGAAAACTGCATTAGGCCGAAACTTATTTATCAGAGTTGGGGTGGGCCAAATACTACGATTTACCAATTTTTAACTAGTTTTATCGTAAAAAACCATAAAAAGTTTCGACTTTCCGCAAACCTGGAGCGGGCCGTAGTTGGGGTAAGCCCCCCCTGTCTCCGCCCCTGTCTATCAGAACATGTCATCCAAATTCCGACGTTGAAAGGTTTATCAACCACAACTCGACTTGTACTAACTTATTAGAGCTACGACACGATAAAAACCGGGTAATACGACATCACCTTAACTTAATGATCTTCTAAACATCAAACCAAACTCAAGAACAGTGAAAGACAAAAGGGGCCATGATAACAAAGAACAGGAAGACAAGTTATGATTAAAAAAGCAATACTTTCATTTTTCTTTTTTTACTTTTGTGCTGCCTCAAAAATTGACTATTGTCTGGTAAAAAAAAAAAAAAACAGGAAAGAAATGCAAGAGTAACAATCAACGCAGTGCATCCAGGGATTGTGAAGACAGGAATTATCAGGGCTCACAAAGGCTTTTTCACAGGCATGCATGCTTTGTCACCCACTTTCCATTTAAATATTAATCACTAATGTAATGTCAGTGGCGGATCTAAAATGGCGCATTTTATAGAGTCCTAATATATTTTCCCGGTGTCCATCTACATATCCTTATTACGATTTTCATAACCATTGCTATAAATTTCCGGTATCCCGGGACCTCCTATGAGACAGATTGGATTTGACACTTAGTAATATTCCCTAACTTCAATTTCTGGAACAAAGTCTTGATTATTAACGGTCATCAAATCTTTTATTTCAGATTCTTTGTATTTTCTAGCAGCCAAGTTGCTCAAGTCTACATCACAGGTTTGTCATATATTTTTGTATTTGGCATCACACTTTAGTGTATGAGCTTACTAGTCGTACAAAATGTTTCATCACATCATTTGACAACCGAAAACCAGAAACCAACTGGCAGTAGGCTAGTAGAATCGGTCACTAAACTCATAACTCGACGAAATCAAAACTGTATCGTTAAATCTTTTAGGAAACTTTCATGACATTATGGCTTGTTAATGCATGCAGGGTGCAGCAACAACATGTTACGTAGCATTAAGCTCAAGAACAGAAAAGGTGAGTGGGAAATACTTTGCAGACTGTAACGAAACTTGCTGCTCATCTTTAGCCTGTGATGAGGTTCGAGCGCAGCGGCTATGGAAGCAGACTCGTGCTCTCATTCGCAGGCGATTGAACCAGCCAGCACCATGACTCTCACAAAGTCACAATCCAGCCACCATATGATTACTTATTAGTACTTAATTAGGATATAAGTAAATATACCATTTCTTTTTCTTTATCATATTCGAAGATAAAAAGGAAGTTAAATCTTTACTTTACACTCCTTGTAGAGTTGTAGACATGTATATTTACATCTACAAAATGAAATCTTATGTACATATGTATCCACATCCATAAAATAGAGCATTAGGGCTAATGTATATGTGATACATTACTGATAGTTTGATATATAGGCTCGAGTTTTCGATTTTTATAATAAAGTCTATGCCTGCAATTCCGTCTTTGGTTAGCACAATATCGGGTTCCAAATAACTTCAGTAGGGTTTAATCAAGTCTATTTATTCATGTCCATTCAGAGCAGAGCGGATCAAATTAGTGAGTAAGCTTATAATTAGATTCAATGACTTGTGACTATATATAATTCAACAACTAACCTAAAACCTAACCCGAATTCTGTTTCACTAGAAACATTTTGGAGTTTTCATTGGTAAGTAGTCTAAACATGGGAAGAGTTCAGGTTAAAGAGAGGTAAAAAATGTGAGACAGAAGAATTACCTCAGCTTAGCTTAGCTTTATTCAGTACACATCAAGTTTCATACGTTCCCTGGAAGCCGTCCTGTTTTCGGGCTGCATTCATTCAGAGCACAGACGCACAGACATGGATCTGTTCTCTTGCTGTCAAACTGAAAACAAAAAATCTGCAGAGACCTCATACTCTAAAACAGTCAGTAGTTCAAGTAGTTCATTACACTGTCACAGTCTCGATCCAAATAGAGCGTAAAAAACTTAAAAACAGATTTCTTAAACTAGTCATTGATTATCCATCTAGGACGATGAAGCAATAGCATAGCTCTACTCTAGCTTTCCGACATCAGAAAATATTTAGACATTAATAATAATGATCCTAATAACTCCAAAATAAGGCTTCAGGAACACGGTACATTACTTGTGAAACTGCCAAAAGAGTGTGTATGAGGGCCTAAAACAAACATTCCCAAGCATAATTAATCTGAGACAGGGTTGAGAACAGTCCCGACGAAAAGAGTGACTCCTGATGTCTCTTCTCGGATCATAAACATGGAGGGGTGATCAGCCACAAATGCAAATATGTTGGGAGGTGATGGTCCTCCGCCTACTATAGCTAGCATCATCGATGCAGCTAAAGTCCCTTCCTCATTAACTTCAACGACCGATTTCTGGCACATCTCAGACACGTACAGCAGTTCAGAGGAAGGTTTGTTCACAACTTTATTCAGTTCACCAACACCCTTGAACATCCGGTCCAACCCCAGCTGCTCCAGTGTATCCTTAACCTAAAATGTGTGGGAGAACTTGAACTTTGGTATCCAAAGCCGAGTCAGATGAGCTATTTCTAAATCAAATTTCTGATCCAGGAAGCTATCATCTTTGCTAAATCTTTCCATTAAGCCCACGAGTCCATCTGCTGTATTCGGAAGAAAGATATACATGGCAAATTCTCGAGTATCTTGTCCGGTTTTATAAGGAAACCTCACCAGTCTGAAATCATCAAATTCAGCTCCTCTGAACTCACAACGGTACAGACGATAAAAACTCATCATGGGAACCATGACAGTTTCGCCAGAAAGGAGGTGAAAGCGCATATCAACACAGTTGGTAAAAGGGTCTAACCAAGCTGCTTTAAAGAAGAGTGCATTTCCCAGGATAAGCATTGTGTCCTGTTGCAGCTTTTCGGGTGACAGAACTTCATCTATGTTCCCTCGCGTTGCCTCGCTCGCCCACGAGTTGATTTCCTTGCATACTTTTTGCTTCATGGACCATCATATAGTATTATAGATTAGTGCATAGCATGTAAACAATCAAAGAACATAAACAGCAAAAACGTATGTAAGACAAAACCATTGTAAATTTTATGTGAGACCTGATGAGATCGAGTTAAGTTCACTATCTTGCTAAACAACATGATGCCTGTACAATAACAATAACAACAATGATCTGTGGCGAGGTAATGGGGGTCGAGTGTACACAGCCTCCCCGTAAAAATAGTTTTGATTCCCGATGACCCAAAATGAAAATTACTAATCCGTATTTCACTAATATTAGAAGTACAATGCAGCCAGTAGTACATAAGACATAAATTGGAATACCTTGTTCCGAAAATCCACAGCTTTTGCATCAGCCTTATATGTGCCAGCAAGAAGCTTCTCAAAAGCAGGTTTGAGAGAGAAGTTCTGCTGATCAACCCAAGCCCCATTCACAAATGAGAGCAATGGCCCCTTAGAATTCCCATCAAAATCGGGGCAGACAATATCCATGACTTCTAAGGCCTTCTGATTGATTGATTTAAGAGTTTTCAAGCCAAGAAACTTGTAAATTTGATTCCTTGTTTCACCAGATGAGCCATTAGCCAAGATGCTCAACATTATCTCAATTCCGAGTGGAGAACTTACGAAGTTCTTGTTGCGTGACACACACTTGTTTGCTTCAGTCAGTGCCACCTTCAGATTTGTGCTTAATTTGTTCTGCAAATGATACTTCTGGTGTCATCTTAATATCCGTGTAATGCAATATGCAGTTTATTTCAATCACACCATCAAGCCCGCCCACAAACGCTCCCATCCAGACACAACCTCTAGTTAATTACGAGTTAGATATACGCAACCTTACAAGGACTTACCAGTCCCAAATTTCCACTTATTATTGCGAAAACTGGTATGTTTTTAGCACATTCATAGATTCTTTATGCAACACCAATCTATCTAACAGCATTACGAGCACATATCCTTAAGTACAATCAACGCAAATCCCTTAAAATCTCTCAGTTACCCAAAAAAATAACACATACTAGCTAGTGGGGAAACAGGGCAAACCTCAAGAATTCTGCACTGTAATAATGACACTAAAACATAGTGGTATCTTTCAATCAAACATTCATGTAATTCACACTGAAGTACAATGACAAAAGCAAAATATACGGCCTTAATTAAGGTGATCTCAAATCAGAACCGTCTTACCCAAGTTTTTGCTGAAATGATTCATTTCATGAGGACGGCTTTTACAAGAAAATAAACAATTCGAAATAAACACATGACGAGTGTACATGAAGCACATCCGACCTAAAAGCAATTTCCAATACTCCCTCCAGTTCCCCGTATTGTTAACACTCATTCAAAATCCTCCCACATGTGTTTGAAAAACCATCTCAACCAAAAGCTTATGATTGAAGCTCAAACAAAGAAAAAAACATCTCAACCAAAAGTTCATGGTTGGGGCTCAAACAAAGTAACAAACAAAAAAAAAAAAAAACATTTTAATCACAAGCTTATGTGGGACTTAAAAAAACAAAAAGGAAAAAAACATCTCAACCTAAAGCTTATATTGGGGCTCAAACTGACTACCAAGATTTAAACTCGAGGCGGGGCCTCTTGAAACAACGCAACCAAAAGCCTTAACTCATAATTGAGCCGACGATTCTACACCTTAACAATATTCAACCAAAAACGTAACAAGTCAGACGGAGGGGGTAACAATCTCACCTTCGCAACCCTTGTTGAATCCATCGTACAGAATAAAAACTGCAAGACGATAAATTAAACGAAGAATTTACTTAAGATAGTTATAACAATTTTGTACGTAAAACGATGAACTTCGCACAAAAAAAAAAATAAGGGCTTTAGAAGGCATGAGACGGAGGTTTACCAATTACCAACTGTCTTCTTATAGAAGAAGAGGAGACTCGAAAAAAGCCTACAAATGTTGAATAAGTAGTAGCGTAACACGAAAGGTAAATATTTTACCCTAGATTTTCTCTTAAAATGTTTCCGTATTGGCTGAGTAAATGGCATCAAAGCCCTAGTGTTTTACACTTTTACTCCCAACTGCCAGGTACAATAAATCAGTTAATGGTAAAATTAAGGCAAAGATATATTACTATCACCAAAAAGTTACCAAATGATTTTGACGGGTGACGAGACGATAACTGACAAGTATGGCAATACTAACGCTTGTTAACGAAGACCTACGGTATTTTCGTTTTTAGACGAGTTCATTCAAGAGTCCATGGTTCTCTCAACTTTTAGCTTTTTGAACACGTGACCATTTTTTTTTTTTTTTTTTGAAATAGGTGGCATAGTTAAATAGATAAAGCATAAGTAGATACAAACGTCTTTAGGTGGAGGAAGTAGCTCTTGACACTAGTTTGTAACCTAAAGACGTGACCACTTTCTGATGGATCAATAAGCTAAGTTACCGGGGGAAAAAAAAAAAAAAACACTCGTCAATCATAAAATGTGTTTGTTTGTGCATTTCCAAAGATCTCTAAAATCCCTTAAAATATAATGAAAAGCCAGTGCAACTCGATTTGTCCAATTTCATGTCTCATTCGTGTCTCACTCGGTACACATTTTAACAACTCCATCGAACAATATGAGTCCTGCATGTATGGTAGTAGATATGGCATCAGCCTGAGAAAAGAAGTTGCAGCAGAGTGAAACTCAAACCCTCTCAATCTTCGACAATAGTTCAGCAGCAGTTTTTACAAACACTTGACTTACACAAGGGTGTATAGAAGCATAGACAGTACATAATTACACCGGAAACCTTGTGAAACCCTATTATTATTAGGTTATTACAAATTACCTATCCAACTAGCAGTTGAAGTTTACCCCCTTCGGCTGCTTGTTACAGGTTACAGGAGGATGAATACGTCTTCAACCTTCTCGCGGTTTCTTAGCCTGCAAAGTGTTCCGAACATACAACAACTGAATCAACTCACATATCGTAAACAGACTCATGAACCAGCATTGTATAGTATGAAATACATAGTTGCTCTCAAAATACATTGCAAGATTTGCAACCAAGGGGAATGGGTAAAAAGTTCCACAAATTCATCGCATAGAAGTTTTAGAATAGCAAAATGTTCATTCCTATCCGTCCCACATCTCTACCCTTTTCTCTAGTGCAACTCGTCTAGCAGCCTCCCAAATCGGAGCTGCACTATGCTTACTGCTACGAACTCATAAAGTAAAAGAGTGCAAGAGATACCAAGTGTGGCACCGCAATACAGTTATATTTTCATACCTGATTACCATTCTATTTTACTAGAGCAATCCCATGATCCACCTCAACAATCATTTATAAGAATTTACACTAATCGAAGGAAACACTCAAGTTCCTAGCTTGCAGACATCCTTCACTTTGTCAATCTAGTAAGCAACAACATCTCAACTCAGTTTCATGAACTTTTTTTTCTTTTTTTTTTTTCTTTTTTTTTTTTTTGAACTTTTGTTATTTTGTCTATTTCAATTTGGGTACAAAAGATGTCTCTCCCCATAACAATAATCAACTGTACGCTTGATATTTACCAATACATTCCCATGCAAAAACACTGGAATTTAAATCACAAAAACAGATCCCAAAAGGCAGTAGCATGAGCTCAATTACCTCCTGTCACCCCTCAAACAGAACAGAAACAAAAAAAAAAAAAAAAAAAAAGAAGAAGAAGATGAAGAGGATATATACTATGCAACTTTGAATTGTATACAGATAACAAAGGAAGATATCAAGAAAATAGATACGGTAACGATTTACTCCTAAAAAGAAGGAAAAGGGTAGACAGACTACGAAAGATTTATTTAGTAAAGAATGGAAGTACTACCATAAGACGAGGAGATCGTCGATAAGATGATGCAGACACAGAAGAAAGATGAGGTGATTTAAGCCCTTTGCCATGATAATTTTGTGTAACATCTCTGTTTACTTCCTTAAGTGGGAGAGGTGATTGAAATCTGCTGTCTGCCGAAGCTGAAGAAATTGGGGCAGATATAGATATACTGGTACAGTCTTGATCCTGATAAATAAACTGTGACACAGACCCTGAGAGATGATGACAAGTTAATTACGTTAGGAAAGGAACACAAGTGGCGGGCATGATATTGTTGAAGCAAGTAAAGCTTGACCTATTGCCTTGTTGAGCACTGAAGTAAAGCTGCACAAAAGCAATCTTTGACTAGTTCTAAGCTATGAACAACAGGTAAGTTCCACCAAGTGTACCTGATGCTGCAGTGTGAAACTTTTCTCTCATATTTCTGACAAATTTAAATAGGCTATTGCTTCTATTCAACTCCTTGACAGACTCTTCTGTGTCATTCAATTGGGGTTCACAATGAATCACTGTAACAGAGAATTTGGAGGTTGTTATTATTGTGCTGAAAGAGTAAATACTCAACCATCTTTTGCAAGGCGAATGGTGAAAGTGTACTTCTCAGCTGTAAAAACAACCAATGAAACAAATAAGTGTTTAGAGATACATGGAGCACTGACAAGTATATGAATCTTTTGCATGGCGAATGGTGAAAGTGTACTTCTCAGCTGGGCACTTCCTATTGATGCAAGTGAATGTGAATTTCACACCTGTGCCAAAAGAAAATGATACAAAAAAAAACGAAAAAAAGAATTCTTAGGCCATCTTAATTAGCGTACATACTTCAATATTAAAGTCCCTCAAATTACCATCTCCTCTTTAAAAAAAAAAAAAAGAAGAAGAAGAAGAAGTTTACCATGTCCGCCATCGATCCGGAAGCCAAGCACCCTGTTGTACCATGCACATGCCTCTTGTATTTCTTCTTTGCGCCTAACAGCTTCTTTGCTTTTCTCCTCAGATTCCACGAGAGCTTTCATGTACGAAAACAAGGGAAGGAGTAAATGCACAGAGAACTATATGTTGTGAAGAATGTAATATAAAGTTGCCAAAAACATCTAGGATAAAAAAACTTCTACACGCTATGTTCTTGAAACTTAAAATGTCTCCATGACACAGTATTGAAACCATATCAAGAACCCACAGGGCCTTCAGGTCACCAGCCCATGACAATTTAGAGGCAAGTAAAAGAAGAAAAAGGCAAATAGGATTTTTAACATGTAAACTTCAAATCATAACCAGAAATATACAATAACCCAAGGATAAAAAGACTTTGTTGTGTATAAGCAACCTGCTGCTAGTTACCTCAAAAAAAAAAAAAAAAAAACAGAGGCTGCTACAACCTTGAATAATACTCCGTACTTCTAATTTATTGGAAAAATTAGTAGTTTAAGTTACTCATTTGGAACTCAATGCACCTTAATAATAAGTAACAGTTTTATGTTACTCATTTGGAACTCAAAGCACCTTTATAAGTCCTTGATAATAAGTAGTAGTTGTATGTTACACATATACATTGTTCCCCATTGGTAAAAGTATAACATTATATTCAATATTCAATCAAGCAAATGGAACTTGTAACCCGGGCATTCTGAACTTCACTTATATAAGCACTGACTTGCAATGCAAAGTCACTACACAGATTCCATCCTAATTTATTAAGTTTGTCAGGTTACAAATAACCAGACTGGAAGAGGAGAGGGGGTTTTCCATTTCCAATGGAGCCAAAAACTCACTACTCTTTGGCTTTGGCATATGAAGAGGGCAAAGCTATTGGACAAAGTGTGTGGTCAATGAGGTAAGGAGATCAAGTATGATGTGACGCTCATAATTTAAAACACCCGGGCATTGTGCACATTATCAACTGTAAGGACTCATTCCAATGATGTAGGAAGTTTTAGTGTTACCTCATCGCTAAGTTACCACTTTCCAGAAAAGGATGCCTAAAACAAAGAGCACAAAACCGCAATCGAAAGGGAATATATTACCTTTTGATTGTTGGGACAATATGGCTGCGTATTCATCCCTACGGGCTGCTTGGTCTTGTACAATTTTTTGAAGCTCATCTACCTTTACTCTTGCTTCAGAAAGGGAATCGCTAACAGCCATTCGCTTGGCCTCCTTCCGCGTCTTCACTATAAAGTACACACAGACAACACAGTAATAAATGAAAAACTGCGCAGAGTGTCTTGGTCAAATTTCATGTTCATGACTATTTCAATTGATCATGTATGCCTCATATCCTCATATCCCCGTATTCAAAGAACTAGTAATGAAAGAATCTAAATAAAAGCTGATTTTCTATCTCATATCCCAGGTTGTACTAACGTGTAACGAATCAAAGTAAGTAGGATACAGGCAATCACGCATACAGCCCAAAATCAACAAGCAAAGAAACTGGGAGACATGTAAACACAGGCAACCAGTAGGCAGTAGCTACAATAACAAATTATTGTCAATAAGAAGCAAACACACTCAGACATAAAGCAGAACCAAGGAAGGAAAAAAAAAAAAAAAGAACAATCACTCGAACAAATACAACATTTTAGCAAAAATCTCGAATGTTGCAATCTAACAGTAATACAAAACCCGAGTCACATTAAATACTACATGCATAAGAGCTATCTTGATAAGGCACAGTACCTGCAAGAGCTCTGACCAATTCATCCTCGAGTTCCCTCAATTCCACCTTGAGTTTCCCCAACTTCACTGCAATTTCAAGCATCACATTCAGCAATTTCAAGCTATCAACATTTTAATAGTTCATTACAATTAGAAGTATGAATGCTGGATTACACGCAAACGAATTTGTGAAATGGTCTCATGATCATACATGTTCGAGGTTCTAACTTCCAAGCTTTTCTCGAAAACTCACAAACCTTTCAAAGACTAATTACATTATTTGTATGTCCATTACTCCACTCTTAGCCTAGAACATGTGGATTAGTATAATCCCTAGTTCTTAAAGAGTGAAACTGAACTCGAAAATTAGTCGGACCAAAAAATCGATCATTCGATCCTAAAATTCATGCAGTGAACTATCTCATCTAACATTATGCTTAAAATGCGCACGAAAACATGAAAATTCAATCTCATTCATTTTACCTTTAAAAAAAATCAAAGAAATACTGTCAGAAATACTCAATTACAAGATAAAATATCTAGCATAACGGAAATAATTAACTCCAAAATTACAAATTTAAGCAACAACAGCTTAATTTCTGGTTCATAAACCCTAATTTCCAACGTTAAAACAAGCTTCAAAATGACGAAACCCTAGAAAAGCAATTAAACATAAAAGAAACAAAATTAAACAAATTAAATGTTAGAAATAGAAGAATTGAAACCTTGATTATGAGCAGATTGATCAGAATTAGATCTGAGAGAAAGAAGAGACTTGTGGAAGAAGGAAACAGAATCGTCGAATTTTTGCTGGTGAGTTGAGATATCTGCTTCGCAAACTCTTCGTAACTCCTCCATTTTTGCTCGTACTGGTTGCACTGACGCCATGTTAGAGAGATAAAACGGTAGCGCGCAGGAGAGAGAAATATTGGAGAGAGAAAGCTTGTGTGTGACGCTGTGTGTCAACCCGCCATTGATGTGTTTGAAGTTTGAATTTTAGAGAAACCTTTCTTTCTCTGACGCTAATTTCGGTTAGACGACGTCGTATTGGTCTAATTTGAATTTTTTTTTTTTTTTTCCTGGTGATTGGGATTGTCGGGCCTTTTGACACTGGGTTGAAATTGTAGAATCTCGGCCCGGCTTTTTAATCGGGCTAACCGGGTTTGAACTTAATGGGAGAGGTGAATATGTGCTCGTATCAGCTCTTGGTGTCTGGCAAGGCAATAACTTATTGTTAAACGATTTTAAAGCCACTTGACGGGGATATACGAGAATTCAAAGAGTTTAAATTGACGGTTAAAGGAAAATGAAAGTTTTTATGTTACTTATGGACCATAATTTCACAAGAAAAAAGCTTGGAACTTCGTGATCAGCAGTGCTAATACTATGATCATGGTGTCATTTTAATGATGATAGACATAGTCCAATGTAAATTTCTCCTTGTAATTATAAACCTTCAACTTCTTTTTTCAACTAAATAAATATTGTCTTTGTGTACTTTGGAGACCCGGAAAAAATACAATAAATCACCAAGTCCCCTATCTAGTTCATCTTCATTTGAATTTATAACATTTGAGAATTAAATCCAGGTTTCCAAACACGCTATTAGTTACATAATCAAACCAAAAGTCTACAATTCAAAAGGTCGAACAAACGGTTACTAGTGATATCATATAGTACTTCTTATCATAGCTTAGTACTCCAAATCAACAATCATAGGATCCAAGGATAGGAAATATATGCCGATCAGTGATCAAATAGTAGTGGTCCAAATTTATGTCGTAATCTTAGAAGACATTGGGAAATATTTTATGTGGTACGATACCCAGGAATTCAGGAATCCATTAACACTAGAAATCACTAGGAAAGTACAATATCCAATCATCAAGAAAAGAATCATTACAATCAACTTATAATTGACTGGTCTAGTCTCTGATTGAGATGCATATACATGATTTATCATCAACTAATTGCTTTATAAATCATTTTAATTTGATTATTTTGACGATCTTTCAACCTATAAAAAGATCGCCCCCACGTACAATTATGTGCGATTATTAGCCGTTAATTAACTAGATTATCTATATATATATATATATATATATATATATATATATATTAACGTTGCATGGTTTCTTCTTCTTGATCTCACTCTCACATGCCTTTTGACTCTTAGTAATCCACTATCATGCTTCACTCAGCAAAGATGAAACCAAAAGAATCTTTTAGCCGGAACAATAGTGCATTTAATTTCATCGTGTGGGTTTGAATGAAAAGTCATCAAAAGTGCAAGCTAAGGTGTTATCTGACTGTACTTTAATTTTGGTATATTTAACTGATTTTGTGTATTCGATAGAAGTTTATCTTTCAGAGAGTAGGAAATTCGAAATTTCGTGTTTGAATCACATATTAAGGTAATAGTCGATTTAAAAAGTACTCATCAGTTTAATGCTCATATGTTTTCAAAATTTACGGAGTAATAACCGATATACTCGGGACACTCCCGATTTCCCATGTGACACCTCTACCGTGCATGGACTTATGGAGCCTCATCAGCCATCATGTTGAGCGTATGGTTAATTAGTAGCCAGTAACTATCACTGTGCATCAGACTTTACGACCTTAAGTTGTAGATGCGTTAGAATTTGTGTTCTTTAATCACCACTAGTCACTACCACATCCACATGCATCTCGCATTATTGCTTAATACGGAGTATATAGTACAAACTGTACATGTGTTATGGCCATCAATTTTTCATTTTTACGTTGGTATCTTCTCAAGTCATTTTCACACATATACGTCAAATCGCATAATATTTTTGATAATCAAGTCGCAACTACTTGCAATTGTTACAATGCGAGCTAGAACAAATGTATGACGATTCTACATATTGATTTTAGATAAGTAGCTTTTTGACCAAGTCCAACAGCTAAAAGCTACCAAAAAAAGCTGCGCCGAACACACCCTAAGATGAATCTATTCATCTATATCGCTTCTGATTTTAAGTCCTTACCAGACCCCATATATCTTTATCGATGATCGAAGTGACTAGCATTTTTTATTCGGTATATGAGTTAAGTCCAAACTGTACGTAGAGACATTTTCCATGTATATCTGTTTTGGTTATGTTACTCCATCACTGTGTTAGGGCACAACATTCGAAAGCAAATTGACTTACAAAACGTTCCAGACGCGACATAATAGTCATAAATTAGATATAAGATCATTTCATATAAGTGTAATGCGTGTCTTTATTTATTTATTTTTTAGATATAGTATGTGTGCCTTTAACTTGATGTATACGTCAAAAAGTTTGCAAGTATAAATGTATGTAGTAATATTAATTTAACCAATAGTCACTCCATTAGCCTCATTTAATGATATCAGTGCTGATGTCATCGTCAACTCATTATTGAGTGTGTTTGACTACATAAAAGCTTCATTTAATGATATCACTGTTGATGTCATCTGTAACCTCAGAGTTACAATTTTAATACTTCAACCACCAAGGCACTAATTTTTTTGATACTTTTATTAACAAAGTTATATATAAAGGACTTGAGATTTTAGGAACTAATTTCGGAAACAACTTTGGACGAGATAATCTAAATCAAATCAAATCATTTTATTTTTGGAGATAATTTAGGAAATAAAATATATAGGCGCAAGATATTAGGAAATAACACATATTGAGTTTGTTTAGTTTTAACTCAAAATACGGGTCAACAGGTTGGGTTAGAGTTAAAAAAAAAAAAGTGTGTTAAAAGTCGGGGTTAATATAAATTACAGTTCACAAAAACGGGACCCGAAAATAGCGGATCACGGGTCATAAATTGTAATTCATACATAAACATAAAGTACTGAAATAAATTCGTTATACTCATTAAATTGTTTTCATTGAATCAAACATACTTCTCTAAGATGATACCAAATTAAACACGTTTCTTTTCGTCTTAATTTTAGAAAAACTGGGACAACTGGCCATCAAAAGTTTGACGCAAAAGAATACTGGTCAAAACGGGTTCGAGTTATCTATGGCCAGAAATTGATCAGGAAAAAAATGGGTATTGACCTTGAACAACGGGTCACATCTGGTCGGTTAATTTTTTTACAGTCCTAATATTTTATGTTAATTATGAGTAATAAAATAGAGTTATAACCAATTTCATATAACAATCCGTATAATTTTGCACGGGCCAATAAACTAATTTATTCTATTAAATGTTTTTATTATGATTAAGTGGTAGGAATAATTCAACTTCACAAAACTTTGCTCAACTTTTGAGGCAGTGCTACTTTGTCTCCTTTTACCTTCTTAATCTGCAGTCCACCCAATGAGTTATTTTTGCTTTCCACTGCTAATTACTCTGATAAATCTAAATTAAAATACTAATTTTTATATCTCCACTCTCATCTCCTTTCTTATGACTTTATGAGTCATGTGCCAAAGCCCTCCTGATCTTGTGCCAACCATCTAATAAGATTCTTAATCTTCCATTAGAAATAATGAGTTCCTTTTCTTTATTTGATCAAAGTCATAAAAATAAGTGTTTTCTCGTCAAATATAATACTCCGTAATAAGTAAGAAGTTAGGAATAGCTTGATGGGGAGTTCCGTGGAAAGCAATCAAGGGATGTATGTGCTAGTTTTTCTAACCATTAGATGATTAAGCGATAAACTTTTTGTGCTTTTATACTAAATTAAGTGAAAGTCACTTAATGATTCATTTCTTGAAAAATGTTCCATTTAGTTTTTTTTTTAACAAACCCTCGTCGATACTAAGACAAATTAACTCTACCATAATTCACACACGAGAAGCTTCAAAACCATGAATATTGTTGATGTTGTCTCTTGTAACAAAGAACCCTCTATGCTCATTTTGTAACAAAAATGTTCCCATTTCCATAAACAAATTTTGTAGACTCTGATAATATATCACGAGCCTAGTCACATGACATAAATCAAGGGAGCAAAATCACAAATTCAACAAAAACAAATCAATTAATTTTAAGGAGACAATACTGATGATAAAATTTATCATGAAATGAACATAATCAGATCTAGATTGACTCTCTGATCTTAAATTCTACAAAGATTCAAGATCTGGTTCAGTTATATCCTGCTACTGATTTTATAACCAAATCTATTGCATGGGAAAATAATTTCATGACTCATAATGTTATAAAATTAAAATACTGAATTTCTCTGACCAAACTTTTAGTGGTACCTTGGTGCTTGCTGACTGACAGATCTTAGTTTACTTGGTGTTTTCAGTCCACTATTGCAAGCTAAGGTTAACCCTTGAGTTTTTTCACCATTTAATTTGGTTCGGGTTTAGATCAGATACGATCATAGGTGCGTGATCTCAGGGTAAAATCCCGAGTTAGAATTATTGCCAATGGCTCTTACATGGTTCGTTCAAGCCTTACAACTTAAGTTTCATGATTTTGCTTCAACACGGTGCATGGTATAGGATAATATATCTTGTAATGTAAAAAAAAAAAAAAAATGTACTGTGTCAGGTAATGAATGATTCAGCATGTAACTGTTATCATACGTTCACAGCTCACTTTGTAAAACAAGTATTCAACCTATGTATGGTAAGCATGATGAAGTGAAGTTTGTCAGATAAATGCAATTCTATGATTCTATTATCTTATCCCCTGCAGTTCTAGGGAAAGTATAGTTCTTTACTAAAAACATTGCTGGAAACTTGTAGAAGCTTTGACAGTTACATCAATGAAGCAGATCATGTAAAATTGTCTGGCTTAGATCATGGATTGATATAAATTGCGAAATAAACGAGATTTCAACTTAGCGTAAGATCAAAATGTAGCAAACTTAAAAGGGATGGAAGACGATATCCAGTGGCTCTAGAAGTCTAGATCGATAGAAACGATTATATGACTAGAGTAATTTCTAGAAACGGTATCCAGTAACGTCCAAGATCGATATGTGCACATCAAAATGCCTAAGGTTGCTGAGAGCGGATGGTTGCAATATCCAAGATATAAACACAATTACACAACCACCTAATAAACCTCATTTTTGGACATTTAGGAAAAGAGAGCGCAAAAAGTAGGTCCCTAAAATAACATCTTTCATATGATTTTATTTGGTAAGAAAGCTACAACCTTGAAGCATGATCTATAAAGAATTGATACATGCCATAAGTTCATATCAAATTGACGAGACATCAATTAGGGTGTCATATCACAGGTATTTTAATCGTTCTCAACCTCAGACACTAGACCACGATTCGCCGATTCGTTCTCAACCTCTCAACATCATAACTCGACAAAGAAGGTAGATTTCAAATGGGACGAGGATTTTTACCATTTACAATTTACCTAGTTTACTCTTCTATCATCAGGAGCTTTTTTTCTTCAACAGGAAACATGGGAATTAATGGAAGCCTCAATTAGAGGAGCATTAGCTCTATACTGGACAAGGCTGACTCAGATCCCTTGATCTGAACAAACAGAGCATATGCAATGAGCTGACAAATTTCCACCATTTTTCTGATTTCTTTCCACATTAATTATCTTGCCATACCAGTTTTAGAATGTACACAAAGTACAATCATGGTATTTAGAGAGATGGCAAAAAGTGAAACATCATCAATAACGTAACAAAGGACACACACGGCACCTGATTGAACTAACTTAGTTTCGATCTACTTATTATACGACAAAGTAAAAACCTCGAAACTCAACATGAACCACGTTGTCACAACTCACAACCTTAATCCTAACACAGTAAATACTGAAATTACCGAATCCAAGGTATAACCAGTAAAGCGTAAAGCAAACACCAGGAAAAGGAAGGCCTAAAAGGATAAAATCAAAAGGAAAACAACGCTAAACACAGCTCACTAGCTAACCCAATCTCTCACTTTCAACTTAAAAAAAACAAAAAACACTGCCAATCTCCACTGCTCTGCTCCTTCACCATAAGGCCTCCATCATCATCATAAACTAATGTAAATAAAAAAAGAAAGAGGCATCTAAAATTCCATTTATTATTAATATGGACATAGCTGTTCTTGGATCCGGAGATTCTGGGTCTACTTTGCAATTTATTAATATCATGCTACTTAAATTCATTAGCACACCATGACATGATTTTTGGGATTTTTCCAACTCAATTTGTCCCTCTATTCCTTCCCTAATCTTCTTACCTAAGCTACCATTACCACAAAAACAACACATAACCAAAAACACATTACCTCGATCTCTTCTCCTTCTTTTGTGTTCTTTGTTCTTTTCATTGGAGTTTGTAGCTTCTAGGGAGTAGTAGCAACTAGCAACAACAATTTTTTTCTCCAAAAAACAACATTTTTACTTATACTTACCCAAGTTGTTGTTTTTCTTGGGTAATTCATTGTAATGCCTGATATACAACCATGGCACCACCATTATTTCTTCCTCGGCCTCGTCCTCGTCCTCATCGGAGTGAATTCATCGGTCCTCGCCTTGAATCCACAAGGCGAGGCGATGCTCTCTTGGAAGCAAAGCTTAAACGGATCAGTCGAGGTGTTGAGCAACTGGAACCCCAATGATCAAACAACATGTAAGTGGTATGGGATCACTTGCAACATCCAAAATGAAGTGACCGAGATAGATTTGAGGTATGTTGATTTACATGGGAATGTGCCCTCCAATTTTACCTCATTATTGACCTTAACCAAGTTTTCCCTAGTAGGAACAAATCTCACAGGTCCTATCCCAAAAGAGTTGGGCATGTTGCATGATCTAAAGTCGTTAGACTTAAGTGACAATGGCTTAAATGGTGAAATCCCAAGTGAAATATGCAACTTACCCAAATTAGAGCAACTCTACCTTAACTCAAACCACCTAGAGGGATCAATACCGGTTGAAGTTGGGAATTTAACAAGCTTAACTTGGTTAATCTTGTATGATAATCAACTAAGTGGGACTATCCCAAGTACTATAGGACACCTTAAAAAGTTATCAGTGTTACGTGCTGGTGGTAACAAGAACCTTGAAGGTCCATTACCCTTAGAGCTAGGCAATTGTACTGATCTATCCATGATTGGTTTAGCCGAAACAAGCATTTCCGGCGCATTACCACATACCTTAGGAAACCTCAAAAAACTCGAAACACTCGCAATTTACACTGCCTTACTCTCCGGTGACATCCCACCGGAGATTGGAGACTGCACCAATCTCGAAAGCATCTACCTTTACGAGAACTCGATCTCAGGATCAATCCCGAAAACATTAGGGAATCTCAAACGTCTCCAAAGTCTCCTCCTTTGGCAAAATTCCCTGGTGGGCACAATCCCTTCAGAGCTAGGGCAGTCTACCAACCTCACCCTGATAGATATCTCAATGAACTCATTAACAGGCAGGATCCCGGACTCGGTCGGAAACCTTAAAAACTTACAGGAACTTCAACTCAGTGTCA
The DNA here is from genome assembly GCA_963680865.1 of Spergularia marina. NCBI lineage: Eukaryota > Viridiplantae > Streptophyta > Magnoliopsida > Caryophyllales > Caryophyllaceae > Spergularia > Spergularia marina. The sequence goes on along the minus strand of OY804548.1, from coordinate 27,259,679 downwards.
ACCAAATCTCCGGACCAATCCCATCATCTTTAGGGTCATGTGACAGTCTAACACACATCGAACTCGATAACAATCAACTAACTGGTGCAATCCCATCTGAGTTGGGCATGTTATCAAATCTGTCACTCCTCTTTTTATGGCAGAATAAATTAGAAGGTAACATACCCTCTAGTTTATCAAACTGTACACAATTAGAAGCCATTGATTTCTCAATAAACAGCTTAACTGGTAAGATACCAAATGGGATTTTCCAGCTCCAAAATCTCAATAAATTGCTCTTATTATCCAACAATTTGTCTGGCCCTATACCTCAGGAAATTGGACAATGTTCATCATTGATTAGATTTAGAGCAAGTGAGAATAAACTCACTGGGGCAATTCCTCGAACACTTGGTGGGCTTAAAAATTTGAACTTTCTTGATCTTGGGTCTAATCGGCTCACCGGGGTTATACCAGAGGAGATCTCAGGTTGCGTAAACCTGACGTTTCTCGACCTGCATTCCAACTCTCTTTCTGGGAATCTTCCGGTGGAAGCTCATTCTCTCTCCTCTCTCCAGTTTATAGATGTTTCTGATAACATGGTTGATGGGTCACTGAGTTCTAATATTGGGTCACTGAGTTCACTCACTAAACTCGTTCTGGGGAAGAACAGACTCACTGGGTCAATCCCGAGTGAGATTGGGTCATGTTTGAAGCTTCAGTTGATTGATTTGAGTAGTAATCGGTTTTCAGGCGAGATTCCGAGCAGTATTGGGAGGATTCCGGGGCTTGAGATCGCCGTCAATTTGAGCTGGAATCAACTTTCCGGCGAGATCCCGCCGGAGTTCTCGTCGTTGACCAAGCTCGGAGTTCTTGATCTCTCGCATAATAATTTTACCGGTGATTTGGACTCTTTGAGTGGTTTGCAGAATTTGGTGGTGCTTAACGTGTCCAACAATGGGTTTTCGGGACGCGTACCGGACACGCCGTTTTTTTCCAAGCTTCCGAAGGTGGTTTTGGCGGGAAATCCCGGTCTTTGTCTCGCCGGTGACCGCCAGTGCGCCGCCTCTGGTGGTGGTGCCGGTGGGCGGAAGATGGCGAGGGCGAGGGTTGCGATGGTGGTGCTCCTCTCGGTAGCGTGTCTTCTACTTGTGTCTGCCCTTTATGTTATTTTGGGTGGGCCCATGTGGTTACGTAAGTGCCGGGGTGATGACGTGGAAATGCGCCCGGATGATGACGTGGAAATGTGTCCGCCGTGGGAGGTTACGTTGTACCAGAAACTTGACTTGTCGATTGCCGACGTGGCAAGGTGCTTGACTAGTGACAACGTCATTGGCCGAGGGCGATCCGGTGCCGTGTATCGGGTGACCCTCTCATCGGGGCTTATGATCGCCGTGAAGAAGCTTCGATCATCGGAGAAGACTACGGCCGCATTCTTCTCGTCGGAGATAGTAACATTGTCTAGAATTCGACACCGGAATATTGTCAGGCTATTAGGGTGGGCAGCTAACCGGAAGACCAAGCTCTTGTTCTACGATTACATGTCTAGCGGCACTGTTGGTGCATTGTTATACGATGGTGGTGTCGGAGGTGGTGTAGTTGAGTGGGAGACGCGGTTCAAGATAGCCTTAGGGATTGCCGAGGGACTTGCATATTTGCATCATGATTGTGTACCGGCAATTGTTCACCGGGATGTCAAGGCACATAACATATTGTTGGGTGACAGATATGAAGCTTGCTTAGCTGATTTTGGCCTTGCTAGGCTTGTGGAAGATCAAAGTGGATCATTGTCCGCAAACTCGCAATTTGCTGGATCATATGGATACATGGCTCCCGGTATGTTTCTAACAAGTTCGAACAATGTTAATTTTGATTTGGTAACTTAAATCGATCCGCTTAGTATGTAGAGATAGAATTTATTGACTGTGACTTAACGATTTTATTGGATTAACCTTTTGGGTTTCAGAGTATGCGTGCATGATGAAGATTACCGTGAAGAGTGATGTATTTAGTTACGGAGTAGTATTGCTCGAGATCATTATCGGGAAGAAGCCTGTCGATCCGTCCTTCCCGGAAGGGCAACATGTTATTCAATGGGTTCGAGACCACTTGAAGAGCAAAAAGGACCCAGTTGAGGTTATTGACACCAAACTTCAAGGCCATCAAGACACCCAAATACAAGAAATGCTCCAAGCCTTAGGAATTGCTCTTTTGTGTACAAGTAACCGTGCAGAAGATCGCCCTACTATGAAAGATGTTGCCGTATTGCTCAAGGAGATCAGACATGAAGCTCCAAATGGTAAGGACGGGCATAAGCCATCGAGCAACGCCTCAAAAAAGAGCGAAAATGGGGCGAACTCAACTTCAACCTCCGTAACTCCATCCCAATTGTTGCTGTTACAAAGATCGTCAAATAGTTCACTTGATTACTCGTCTTCCTTGCCATCTTACCTCTCACATAATCAATAGAAGTTATATTGTCTTAATAGTTACATTATTGTTTAGATTGCAATTTTTTATAAGTAGATAGGTAGGACCATTGTAGTAGGACATTTGATAATGAAATGTATATTGTTTGTATGTTGATGATGGCTAAGTGCTCAATGTAAATTGACATATTAAATGAAGATTATTGAAGACGAGCATTACCAAGTGTACAACGAGTTTTTCTACCTGTTTTCGAAACAAATCAGAGTAGTTATCTATACATTGCCACTAACATCGTCACTAAAAGTGAAATTTCCATTCATTTTAGTTGTTGTTGATCGATTAGTAAGAAACAAGATACAATTATAAACAAGACATTTAAAATGTGAAACTAACACAACTTTTTTCGAAATCATAACCCAATATAAAAAGAGAACTCATACATCATGTTTGTATGTATACAATTGGTTGTTTGCTTCATTGTCAAGTCATTACGTCTATTCTTTAGAAAAGGATGTATGGTAGGGGCCGGGGGGATGCGTTGATGTGTGCGTTTGAGCGTGTAATGTTTGTTTGGCCATGTTAACCTTGTCTCCCAAGAACATCACTCCCTCTACATACCCTGTCTTTCTACACGTACAAGTACAATACAAGTTAAATAACTCATCTATAGTAGCCAGTAGACGGACAACAATTCATCTCTAATGCAACAACAATACAAAAATAGATTCCGAAAACAAAGCATATTTCCCATAATTCAGAAGGTTAGGTTTTACGTAACTCATGACATTATTTGATATCACTTAAATTTTTAATAATGTTACATACGATTCAGAATAACTACCAATATAAGACCAAACCCCTCGACAGGCCAGCACACCTACGCCTTATCTCAGATGCTTATAGAGAGTTGAATTTCAATCATTCTTCATTCAAGAAAGACATTTGGTTAATCTAAATTTGTTACATGATGCACTCTCCAACAACCATAACATAACATATGACAAAAAACAAAGACATTTTCTACGTTAATCCTCGTGAAAGTACCCCAAACATTTTTTTAGTACGATATAATACTTAATACCTTGTGTATATCATTTCTCGGAGTAACCCTTCTTACTAGTCACTAGAGTACGAAGTGGATGTATGTGGCTATGGGAGATTGCAATAATGATTGGAGGAGTGACCAAATAGCTCATCTATCTTCTCCCCGTCCATAATTTGCTTACAAGATAAGGTTAACTTCCTTGTTCCATTGCTAGCAAATTGGCCCCTACCCATGTGAGAGAGGAGACATAGCTAGAAAGAAGTATATGCAGGGGCCTATAATACTTGCTGAATGGTAGGCATTAACATATGAGTCTCTTCCACTTTATTATGGGTGTGAAATGTGATGGAGAAGTTTTCATGTTCCATGTATAGCTCACAAACCATCGTAAGTAAATGTACAAGATTTCACAGCTTGCTTTTATGGGTTCCCATGTGGCTCAAATTATGGCTGCCTTTTTTAGCCAGCAGCCAATTCTTGATTCGACATCCTTTTCTTGGCTTAACCCCAAAAGTATGAAACTATTGTACAATATAGTGATCAATTGATTGGTCACACATTTATCCTCGCGAGTAACAAGAAAATATGATACTATTTGTCTAACTGAATACTTACAGATCTCTCATATTGGTGACCGTTGCACACAAAAAGGGTGCACAGAAATATCCTACTCCTGTATATTTACATGCTATGGTTTGTATTTGTTCGCAAAAGTTGCCTCAATGGACGTAACTCCACCCCGTTTCTCTAATCATCTCAAATTTGCAAACACTATTTAAGATCATACATTAACCATCACTAGTCCATATAACGTAAACTCAAACCATTATAAATCTCTAATTGATTAAATTTGTACAGTATTATTAGCAACAAATACATGTAATTTTCATTAAAATACATTTGAGTCACATATAATTTTGCATTTGTAAGTTTCTCTGCTCAGCATTTACTTGGAAAAGTTACTCCTCTACCATTGTGCGGAGTACCATGTAATGCATCATGCATGTGTGGACCGTGGATGGTCACTTTCATGGACAAGTACTCTAGATTTACTGATACTTGAGTAGTACACTACACTGAATTTGAGAGGAGGCAGAACCTTTTCGTCGACTTACCAAAATCAGTGCCCCATTCATTGGATTTGGGACCCCTCCACAAGTCTGGGCTCTTTAAACTGAATTTCACCATTTAAAGTCACCGATCTTTCTGATTTCTAGCATGTTCGTTCCGAGAATCTTTGGTTAAGAATGGTTTCGTTCGATTTAGTTTGAATTCAAGTCGACAATAGAATTCAAGTTTATGTGCAGGTAGTCAGCATTTGCAACGAGTGACAACAAACGATCTTGATTTAAATCTAAGAGAGTAATTATTTTTATATTTCAAAATTAAGACTTGACTACATTTCTATATAAGACTCTGTCATTTGAAGTTGATTAGATTAACAAAATAAATATTTGAATGTCTTTTATTTATTACTAAGCGACTTATCTTCTAATCATATGCTCCACGCAAATGTATGTATGTTTACTTGATGAGCATATCTTTGATTAAACATTATTATACTGTGTTAAACACACAACTATTTGGTTAACACTTGCATAGCTCCTCACGTGCCAAAATCAACCATCCTCTATAGCTTCGTCAGCTTCTCACGTGAGAGCACATGCAAAAGACCAGAAAGTACAAAGTGGGGCCCACTACACAGGCACCCCCCCCCCCCGGAATGGGAGACCTTCAGATCTGCTTAGAATTCTAAATTCAGTATTAGGTTTAAGAATATTGTTTAAGGAAATAAGACTTTGATTTAGAGAGATTCTTAACTGAATAGTGATGTGTTTAGGAGAGGTCACATGCTTGTTAACGAGGCACGTGATCAGGAGTAGAAAATCATAATTCCGTATTTTCCGATTTTTTACGTTAGATTTACATATGTGAAAATATAAAGATTGGAAAAAATTGTAGAGCAAGTTTAACTATCACACCTTTTACAATTTAATCTATTTTCCTCTTACCTAAAGCAATAAGTTCTATTCCAAATGTTCCAAAATTCCAACTACTTACGATGTGAATCTTGCTGCTTAGGCTATCCAGAAATACATGCTTAAACTTTTTAGATGAGTGTCATTATTTTCAATGGATATCACTTCTACATGTTTCCTACTACCCTCCGTTCGCCTATAAAGTGTATAGGGTCACTCGGCATGCCTGTTGAGAAATGTGTACTCACTAATGGATTAATGAAAAGTTCAAAAAAATTGGACAACGAGTTAGATAAAAGTTCAAGCTAACGTTACATGCAATTTTTTTAAAACTTTGATTAATCGATTAGTAGATACGCCATGCTCAAAATATGTGCAAGCGACCCCACACATTTTATCGACGAACAAGAGGGTATTACATCTTAGCCCAAAGTTCGTGGCCCAACAAAAGGTTCATGGGCCCAATCGTTCAGATTTCAACATCAAAAGAAAGAAAGTGGCAACTTATAAATTTATGGGATATGGCACCAAATTTTGATGAGTTGGTAAAACGGTCATCAATCAATAACATAAAACGAGTTTTTATAGTTTACTAGTTTACTATCTGGGCTACGCCCGAAATAAATTTTATCATTTTATTTCTTTGTGAACAAATAATCTTATCACAAAAGTTTAACATTTATAAAACTTTTACTCTCAATATAGATAATGTGATTCCAGTTCAAATAAGTACTAAGGAAGGTTAAAAAATAGTAAAGTAAATATAAAATCAATTGGTAATAAACATTGATTTTTTTATAACAAAAAAGTATTGTGAATTTTTTGATATGGAAAACGTAACGACATGCCAAGTGGCATGGCATATGGCCTAACTGAAGCCGTGAACGTGGTTGTAGCATCTAACACATATTTTAATATATAGTACTCCCTTTTGTTCTGAATATATTTAGATTTTTTTTTATATATTTTGTGAATTTAGAAAAATGTTTTATATTACAAATCAGTTGAAAAATAGAGATAAGTGTGAAATTGCACGAATTGAAAAGTTAAGGGCCCGTTCGGTATCACTGCCGTTTTTCAGTTTTTGGTTTTTTTGCGTAAAAAATTTAGTTAAATAAGTTACAAAATTAACTTTAAATTGTTTGGTTCTATAATAGTCATATAGAAAATGAAAACTGACAACTGAAAACTGAAAACCACTTTTTCTGGTTTTAAAAAACGGGACTTTGGTTTAAAAAAAAAAACAAAAAATTGAAAACAGAAAACAATAACAAACAGACCCTTGTAAATTGCTCAATTAGAAGTTAGGGTGTTCAATTGCACGATTGGTGAAAGTGTAGGGGGCACAATGCTTATACCATGCTCACGGGAGCACAAGGAGCATGGTGGTCCTCCTCACAATAGAGGAGTAGGGACCACACTTAAATAGATTTTAAATTATTTTAAGTGTGGTCCCCACTATTCTATTGTGAGAAGGACCACCATGGTCATTGTGCTCCCGAGAGTATGGTATAATTTGCGGGGGCAAATCGCGAAACATAAAACATGTAATACAAAAAATATTTCGAATAAATCACCCAAAAAAATGTCATCCATATGACTATCCTTAAAACTAAATATGCTTAAAAGGCTAGAGCATTGGTTCTACAATATTGAAAAACACATCTCGGTGTTATGTTCACATGACCATATAAGCTAAATGAAGAACAAGTGTGAATTGTACATACGCTCTAAATATAGAGCACATCATCATCATCAACAGCAGAAGTCTGGGCCGAAGCACTTGAAACTTGAGTAGTGTTTTCGAACCTGAACTCAGTTCCGAACCCACGAGATTGCTGTAATGTCTGTGAAAATCCCTGGTATTTCATGATGTCTGCATCACTGACACTTCGACGAGCAAACTTCATCGATTCCTCAAAATGTGCTGGCTTGATCTCGTACACCTCATCAACGTCGTCTTCCATTAAATCCGGGTTGTTGGCTCTCTTCCTCTCTTTCTCAATACTCTGCCATTTAAAACACTCAATTTGTTAGATTCGGTGAATAAGTATAGAATCAAACAATTTAAAGTTAATTTTACGACTTATTCAATGCACTCTAGTATTAAAAAAGACGATCAATATTGTGTATTGTCGATATGTACCTTTTCGATGTCCTCCCTGATAGCATACTTGCAAGCACGTTGGCAGATTTCAGCAATGTCCGCACCACTAAAACCCTCAGTATGCTCCGCAAGAACTTTTAGGTCGACATCTTTACTGACAGGCGATTTTCGTAACTTGGCCTTGAAGATTTGATGGCGAGAAGCCAAGTCAGGTAACGGGATATAGATCAGTTGATCGAGTCGACCAGGCCTTAAGAGGGCAGGATCAATAATGTCGGGTCTGTTGGTAGCGCCAATGACGAAAACAGTTTTCTTAGCATTCATCCCGTCCATCTCCGTAAGCAATTGGTTCAACACTCTATCAGCTGCACCACCAGCATCTCCTACGGAGTTTCCACGTTGCATAGCAATGGAATCGAGTTCGTCAAAGAAGAGTACACAAGGGGCTGATTGCCGTGCTTTATCGAAGATCTCTCGTACGTTGGCCTCGCTTTCGCCAAACCACATTGTCAGCAACTCTGGCCCTTTGACAGTGATCATGTTTGCCTGACAATTGTTTGCAATCGCCTTTGCGAGCAGTGTTTTACCGCAACCAGGAGGACCGTAGAAGAGAACTCCCTTCGATGGCGACATTCCGAATTTCTCAAATTTCTCTGGATGCTCCACAGGGTATTGTACAGTCTGATCATAGCAAACAGAACAACAAATTTTAGTAATGTGATATAACTAAATGCTAATTACAATGGTAATTTTTCGCGAAAAAATTGGACATACCTCTTGAAGCTCTCTTTTAACACCCTCCAATCCACCAATATCAGACCAGGACACATTAGGAATTTCCACAATCTGCGTAGCAAAAACATCAAATCGTTAGCAAATTGAAATCTTAAATGAAACAGGATGACATGAATTCAGATAGATCAGAGCAAAAGGGCTTACTGTTTCGCGTAAAGCTGAAGGGTGGCAACTTCCGAGGGCAGTTTTAAAGTGTTCATCGACAACAGCCATAGAATTCAGGATCTCGGCATCAATTGTCTCGTCTTCCAAATCGATGACATCCATCTTTTCCCTGATGCACTGAAGAGCTGCCTCGGTACAAAGAGCCGCGAGATCAGCACCCACGAAACCATGGGTTTCCTTTGCAACTTTCTCAAGATTAACATCTTCAGCAAGTCTCATATTCTTTGTATGAATTCGAAGAATTTCCATCCTCCCTACTTCATCAGGAACTCCAATGTCAATTTCGCGATCAAACCTTCCAAATCTTCGAAGTGCAGGGTCGATACTATTAGGTCGATTGGTAGCACCCATGACAATAACATGTGCACGGCTCTTAAGACCATCCATTAGAGTTAAGAGTTGTGAAACAATACGTTTTTCGATTTCACCGTTGGTCTTATCTCTCTTAGGAGCAATCGAATCGATTTCATCGATGAAGATGATGGAAGGGGCTTTCTCCTCGGCCTCCTCAAACGCCTTTCTCAAGTTACTCTCACTCTCTCCGGACATCTTCGACATGATCTCGGGTCCATTGATCAAATGGAAGTACGCCCCTGTCTCGTTAGCAACGGCTCTCGCGAACAGGGTTTTTCCGGTACCAGGCGGTCCGTACATCAAAATTCCCTTAGGAGGCTTCACGCCAATTGCCTTAAATAGGGTAGGATGTCGAAGAGGAAGCTCGACAAGCTCTCGAATTTGAGCCATTTGTTTCCTCATACCACCAATGTCGTCATACCCGATTTCATTGAGCTGATTCTCCTCATCCTCGCGTCTAACTGGCTCGCCCTCGCAAAATATTTCAGTGTCAGGAGCAACAATGCAGTATTCAGCAGGATCGGTCTCGATAACCTTGAACTCTACGCTTCTCATCCCTCCCCTGACTAGGAACAAGTCGCCTTTTCGGACTGGACGGAAGGAATCCTTAAAATATGCTGCAATTTCAACATTATGTTTAGTTAAAAATCACTATAGAAACTTGTGTAATAAGATTATAAGACCTAACTATCTACAAGTAATAAGTTGCGTAATAAACAGTTTAAGAGAGAATATGTAAAATTGGAGTAATTTTTCGAAGTTAAAAAGTAAGACTTACGCTTCAAGTAGGAAACGAACAAGTCGCCAGTGATACCCTCAACGGTATCATCAACCGGCAAGACGTGAATTCGTTTGCCATATTTGACATCATGAGATTGATGAATAGAGACGAGATCTCCAAGTCGAACACGAAGATTCGACCTTACGACTTTGTTCATCTTAATTTTAGATTCCTCACACTCCTCATCTGACATCAGGATACAGACAGTGTCCCTACGCTTCTTGCCCTTAATTAGAATGGTATCCCCTCGGAAAAATCCGAGTTTCTCCATTAGAGTCGAGCTAACGAAAACGACAGAGTTGTCATCGGCAGTTGAATCATCGACTACAAGACGATTTGGACTCTTCTTGCGATCAAGAATTGCGGTAGAGTAATCTTTTTTCTCCATTGGTCTGTTATCAAAAACACAAATAATATCATTGTTATCATTCGTACGATTTGAAGTATGTAGACTATGTTACGGCTGTTCGGCTGAATTTTAATTTACTTCATATATAATTGTTCCTTTGTACGTCCAACCTTTTCCGTTTATATACAAAAGTCGGAAAAAAAACTATAGAAGAAAATAGAATTTGAAAAAAAAAAAAAAAGCTTCGAGAATTAAAGTCAGTACGAAAAAATATGGACTGCATTGCAACAATAATTTAACTAAAGATCAATATAGCGGAAAAATAAAGCATGCATGCATGGTTCAGTGCAAGTAGAATAAAATTAGCATTGTTTCTCTAATTAAGTAATTAAGGTCAAGTTACGTGAAGGTACAATTCGATCAATGATTCGTCGTATACTCTATCTATTCCCTTGGGTTGTCAAGGTTTAATTTGGGTTGAATACATGTCGCGTTAACAAACAAAATACCAATCTAACCATAAGAACGGAGGTATGATGTTTAACTAAAAGTTGTGTACCAAAGACAAGAAAAATATGACTAAGAAGATGAAAATTACAAGAACAACAAATAAGTATGCATGCACTTACGTATTCGCCATTGTTTTAGGTTGTACTCTGAACTGATCGAAGGAACTATTTTTTTTTTATTCCTCCTTCGTAGGTGTTGTTTTGATGCGTATATATAGGTTTGAGGCACTGTGTTGGCTTTCCAAATTGCGTCAGGCTTTCCTAACTTTGTTTAGAATTCAAAAAGTGGTTTTCCGATTGTAACAATTAATTCCATTACTAATTATTTTTTTTTGTTTCCATAGAATTATATATAGAAGTAGAAGTCGAATGTGAATATGACTACCCTCGACGAAAAATCTAGAATGGAACGGTTAACTTTGTGATCGATTTGCTAGAGTATAATTGCATTATCAATAGTTGAAGTAGTGAAGATCAAATTTAATTTGGTGATGGTGTTTGTATTAATAATGTGTAAATTATCAAAAATTCTATTATAGTTGTCAGTATTTGACAATTAGGATAAGGAATAAAATCGGTACCATTAGATTAGGATAAGATAAATTTCAACCGTTTGATTTTTTTAACCATGATTAAAAAAGTTCCTATTATACACCTTACCACATGGGATTATAACATATAATACTTTTTTATATACTCAAAATATTTTTTCCCTTACCGATTTGATTTTGTCTATCCATTTTTTATCTCAAATATTGATTTTTTTTAAGGAAAGATCACTACTCTTGACTTTTATAATGTGTACAGTAATATTTAGACTTTTAATTTATTGATTAATGAATTACTACGTACAAAGGTAGACCGGAGAAGTCGAGGGGTTTGGGATCGGAGGTCAATGGGTGTATGGACAAGTGGAGGCCGGAGAGAAGTTTACTCAGCCGGAAATCCGCGAAGGTCCGGCCAAGCTAGCCCGCCTCCGTCTTCTCGTAACTTCTGCGCATACGCCTTGGCTGGTGCCTGCCCACCACCTTCATCACCGTCTCCACGACTCCACCGCGACGTTAGTATGTATAGGCAGTGGGATTGTGGTCGGTCCGGTTAGGCAAGGATGTAAGGTGGTCGAATGGGTGGTGGCGAGTTCAGCGGTGGTTTTGTAAAGCCAGTGGTATTGGTGGTCGGAATGGTAGAGAAGACGTAGAGTTTTTGGAAATGAGCATAATTTTTTTTTTTTTTTTTTTTTTATGAAAAAATCTTTTTTTTTGTTTTGTTTTTTTTGTTATGACAAATCTTTTTTATTTCATAGTTCTATTTGTATTTGCTGGGGAATAAGTTAAGAAATTTAATTTAGTATCTTCAAAAAGATTATGAAATAATTTTAATTATTATTTAATTGTTAACTATGGTTACATTTTATCCTAATTGTCAAAAACTGACAATCACCCTAGAATCATCGGTAAATTATGTGTTACGACTTACGATAATGTGGCTTTCCATATTGCGTCAAATGACATGCATGGCTTTCCTAATTGTGTTTAGGATATAAGTGACTTTTGGAAACTCATTAGTGTTTTGATTGAATTAACTCCTACTTCTAATGCTCTTGTAAAAAATTTAAAACAAAGCTAAGGAAATTTTAAAACCGCTGCTTCTCAATTGATTCCTGACAAGAAGGTTTGTGTTTTTCATTCTCTCTCCTCGCTCTTGCTATGTTTTTGTAATTTGATTGTTTTTCAGAGAGTTTAGTTTTGAATTTTTGTGCTCTTTCTTCTAGTAAGAATTTTATAAATTGAGTATATAATCAGGATGCTTTACGACAAACTTCATAAAAAGCTGTAAAACAAACTTCTCGATCAACCCGCTTTTCAATGCAGTTACGATTCATCTTCAGTTTTGGGGTATGTAATCAGTATTTATTTCTTATGTGCGTACCTTCGTATTGTCGCCGTAGTCTTTCAAGTTGAGAAAATCTTTGATTTTGTGAATAATACGCATCAATGCACATATGCAATTGTATACTCTTTGAGTTGCCTGCTCTTCCTGATATGCTAGAGGTCTACAGTGTAGACATCCAAAAATGTCTACAATCAGCAATAATTTTACTACACCCTCAAAATTTTCCTACTCACGCAATTAATTTTACTAACCAGAATTTTTCATTATAATTAATTTTAATTTTACTACAACTAATAACTCAATTTTACATTGTAGACAAATTAATTGTGTCTACACTGTAGACCTCCAGCAATTTGCTTCTGATATATGGCTACTTTGATTTCAAACTTTTATTCCCACTTTATGTAGCTTAATTAAGTAGCATTGATGTTAAAGTGACACTCAAAATACTCCACATATGAGTGTCCCACATTGAAAAAATAGAAGAGATTTGTCTACCTTATAAACCAAGGAGTTACTCCTCCTATTGCCAATTGGTTTTAGGATGGAACCTCCTTGGGCTTATCAAGTGGACTATCTTTTCTCTTTACGGGTGTGGCCCAGGCCCGCGTAATTTCACAATTGATTCTCAGATTTAAATTTCTCACATATCCCATAGTGGGTTTTGTGTATGGTATTTATTGAATTGTTGAAGCTGTTAGATATTAGTCTTTGACCGAATATAAAGTGCATTTATTGAATTGTTGAAGCTGTTAGATATTAGTCGGAATGAACAACATAATTCTAATGCCGTAAATTTGATTGAGTTAGATTTATGCAAGGCACATTCACATACATATCCTGTCAAGAGTTCATATAGTTGGTGGGAACGAGGCGTTCGATCGAGCTCCCGAATTTCCTGTTTGATTGCAGGTCACTGATAGCTGTCAACCTACGCCGCTGTATACTGTCATTGCCAGAGAATTACACTGTACTAGTTTTGGTAGCATCAGTATACTGTACCCAAGATAATTACAAATGTTTTCGAGTACGGAAGTCTGGGGAGTATATATATGGGCTAGCTATTATACTATGGGCTTCAATCAACGGTACAGACTACAGAGGGGAGCAAATAATCATTCACCTCCATTATATACATGATACATTGATACAAGATTACAAGGGAAAGGTTATTTGGAGAGAGATTCCGAAAATCCGTCGAAAATCAATCAATAAATCCAGCTCCACCGGCGAACGATGGCACCTGTAAGTTTCTATAATTCTGCGGTGTATGTAATTATCTGTTAATTAATTAATTCATTCATCTCAAATTAGGGTTCAATCCGTCACTAAGAAGACGTCCCTCTCTTATAGCTTTGTGTCGTCCTCCTGGGATATTCGTCCTCGCCTGCTTCCGTTTCTTGACGAAGCTCGGCTTTGCAATGGCTTCTATTATGGTTTTCCTCGGGACCCCTCCTGTGCTGGGAGGGTGTACATGTACTGCCAAAGTGAAGGTGAAGGTGAAGGTTTTTTCACGGAGGTTACCTTTTTTGAGATCCCATGGGGAACCCCTTTGTACAGTAGCATCCCTACACTGATAAGTCTAGTGCCGGAGTTGAGTCCCAAATACGGATTCACCTTCTACGTAGTTCGTTTTCAGCCTCCAGATGGGTACCCGTACCCCTCTTCGGATGATCGGCTCTTTGTTGATGTCTATTACTCCCCTAACAAGTATGCAATCCTCGAACACTTTTGTCAGAAGCCATCCGATTTACAGGGGCAGTGCATCACCTGGTGTTGTAGGTATGTATGTACCACGACTCTTTCAAATGATGCATAAAATATGTAAATATTAGTGTAATGGTCCATGTACATTGTCGTTTGTACTCTGATGGTCTTGAACTCTTGATAGGTACTCCGTATGTTGTATGGGGTATTTGTTATTTGACTATCACATTGAACTATTCTTAGTGTCACATTGATTATTGTGCTTCTCTCAGTAGAAATAAATCAACTGATATATATCGTGATTTCTCCATTATATAGGACGAACGAGTAGGGTTAAATTGTGCATGTGCATGTGTGAGTGTGACCATCAACATTGTTACGTATCTATCTATACATAGAAATTTAAATTGATTTATTTCCAAAATTAAGGACCCTTAATTGTCTCTCTTTCATTATAATCCATCATTTTCTAAATTATACAACGAAATTTAATGCACCTTTAATTATTTTTTTGCAATCCGTATGAGATAGCTTGACCACATTTTACGACAATTATACTCGAACATATAGGTTGTCAACGTAATCCTTTGCCGTCATCAAAATTAGTACTCGGTAATAATTACTAGTGGTCTTTCCTTTTCCTTGTGGATTTGCAATTTATGGATAATGGGTGTGGATCCTCTAGAGTTTAAAACAAACTCTACATGGTAGAGTTTACCAATTAAGGAAATAACTAAATATTTAATTCTTTATTTGTGCATTGAAGTAACCAATTTATTTTGTTTTATTCCCAATAATAGTAAACTCTACAAACTTCACCAAAAAATAACTCTAGAGGATCCCTACACATGGATAATATTATGACATATTGTACTTATACTGCATTGCCAAATTTCTCTTTCTTACATACAGGTAGTATGTGAAGATTGGAGAAACGGAAGCTGAAGAACATGTTGATAATTCAAAATCTTGTACAGCTTGTTCGAGTCACGCTATATGTGCATTTCGTAATTAACAACGCCGAGAACTAGTATGTCATGGGAATTCTGTGTTGTTCATGTAACTTATTATCTATCTCACCTTCAGCGCTTAATGGAATATATAGTGGGTCGAGTAGTGACTGGATTAATGTATTACCTCTTGGAGAGTTGGAGGGGGTATGAATTGTAAGTTTGGCTCAAAATCCTACGGAGTATATTGTCACCGAGTTAAATATTGACATCACAAATTTCGGCTATGATCTCTTGTTATTAATAGACCTCTTCAAGGAGCTAAAGTGAAACGGTCTCATGTAAAAGTTAATGAAATTCTACTCCTATGTGATCATCTTTGCTATATACCCTCTCCAAATTCCATGGGTATTCCAAATTTCCATGTACAACCAAACGACCACTAAACATTATGTCAGACTTCCTATCGCATTCAAAATCAGAATTGTAGGCAGCATCAGGTAGTGAAACACACAACGTTACATCACTACTTAATCAATGCTAGTTTTGAGGTTAACATCTTAATGAAACAGGCTATTGCGTATGTAAGAGTGGATGATTCTGATCGATATGTTGGTGACGAAGGTAAACTTTTAATTGATGAGGATTTGTGAGTGCATTTAGCTGTTAATTGTGTTGTGGTAGTATGCTACTTTCGAGTTTCGAAGTTAAGAGTAAGAATTACGTTTCAAGTAGGAAACGAATTGAAAAAGTAGCCAGTGATACCCTCATACGGTATGTCGGTATCATCGACATGCAAAACATAACATGAATATACGCCCGTTTGCCATACTTAACATCAGGGCATTATTGATGAACAGAGAAGACATCTCCAAGGCGAACACGAAGATTATAACTTACGACTTTGTTCGTCCTGATGTTTGAATCTTCACACTGATCATCGAACATTGCATTATACTCCGTAGAGTCCGTACTTTGGAATTTAATTACTAGAATTTATTTTATACAAATCTGACCCTCAATTCACTCTTGATCTCGCTCCCTTCCAAAAAAATCGCTCTTGATATATTTGATCAGCGACCTCCCAATTCCTTCACTGGGACTTGTCTGGGAGAAGTGGAGAACATAGCGTGAAACAGAGTAATTATTTCTGGTACGATGGGGAAAAAGCAATGTTATAGTTGCATCAATACAACTCCTCTGGATAAAATGCGTTTCCTCGCATAAGTGGTCGGTTTTAGGGATCAAAATTGTTTTATGTCGTTTATTGTTCTTCCCCCCCTTTTTTTAATGTAACTTTCTATTTTCTATTTCGTATTCTAGATGATGCTCGTGGACTATTAGGTATGGCTAACACCAGGTCGGATACTAATGCATCAAATTTTTTTATAACATTCAAGAGTTTGTCTTTTCTTGATGGGTAAGACATTTTTATGTATGTTTTGTTTCTGAATACAATGTGTTTAACTCAAAGCCTGTTTGGTATCGTTTCTGTTTTTTTTTTTTAAACCAAAGTCCTGTTTTTGAAAATCAGAAAGTGGTTTTCAGTTTTCAGTTGTCAGTTTTCATTTTCAATATGTCTATTTTAGCAACATACAATTAAATTTTATCTTTGCAACTTATTTAACTAAATTTTTTACACAAAAAAACCAAAAACTGAAAACGGCAGTGATACCGAACGGGCCCTCAACTTTTAAACATGTTTTGCAGGAATAATATTGTTTTTGGTAGATAGTTGGTGGGCTGGACATTGTGCAAATGATCGAGAATGTTGGAATTCCGGAAGGTGGTATAAACCGGATTCAAATTAAAATAGATAATTGCGGAGAATGTGAAGATCCTGCCTCAACAAAAGAAACCAATAAGGGGTCGTTTGGTTCACTCTCTGAGTTCGGGTTGGTATCAGGAATAGGGTTGGAACTTCATTCCTGATACTAGTGTTTGGTTTACAATTTTGGGGAATTACAATATAATGCCATTGCTGAACAGTTTAACTCGAACAATGAATTATACTCCATCGTTTCCATGTCGATTAAAACAAAAAGACATGTGGCTATCAGCATTAATAATGGTTAAATTAGTCAAATACATACATCTCGTCCTTTTGGACTTCTTTCATTCCACAATCTCTATCTTGAAACACATTATAAAATTCATATTCATGATCCACTAATGCTAATTCAGGTCTCCTAGTTCTTTTGTTCTTCCTTTTGTTATTTCAATTGAATGTTGCAGATTCTCAAATACATGGTTGAACGTCGTAACTTGAAGTGGTGACATGATAAGGGGAGACCTAATTGCCAAGGAGGAGAGGATTGATTTTAGATCAGGATGAAGATGGGTAGATGACAACCTTTGTGAAAGAATGGGATGTAATGTCGGGTTAGATGAGTCAGGAGTGGAAGGAGAGGATTTAAAAACCGATTACTCTGGGTTTATGAAGCACGCGTGGTATCGGGTTTATTGCGCTGAAACTCTTAACCAAACATCAAGAATGGGTTTCGTCAAATCAAACCCGATTCCTGAATCCCCCAAACTGTGAACCAAACGCCCCAATAATGCTTTAAAATCGGCTTAGTTATTTCCCTAAACTTGTCTTACGACAGGTGAACTAAATGTACTTGATATATATCATGTATGTAGCTAATTACTTCATTTATTTGCCATGACTGCATGATCTTAAAAAACAAGTTGAAACTAATATGTGTATGTGAGAGAGAGTACTTTTTTTAGGTTGCCAACTGAGTAGAAATGTGCGATAAAAGGAATCCATATATGGTGCCCCGGTTGGAAAGATTATATCCATTCATGGTGCCCCGGTTGGAAAGATTATATGTGAGATAAATTTTTCATGTTGAGAAACATTCAAAAAAACTAGCGAAACACTCTTATTGCAAAACTCAAACTCACTAAGGTTCTCAACTCTAAGAGAACACACTCTCAATTTATTTTTGGATGCCTTAACTCTCAATTACCTAGCGCACCAAAGTAATTGTTGTATGTAGTCAAAATTGGGCGAAAGTTTAAACCTTTTTGTTCAATTGGTGGAGAACTTAAGTGATAAGTTACGAAATGACTGAATTTTGCTCTTGATTCGCATAACATACTTCCCAACTCCTATCGGACTCAAAAAGGAGAAATATTGGCTGATTGTGATTTAGAATCTTATGTTGCTTTATTTTTAGTTCGAGTTGCATATATATAAGTTCGAAGTCTTCTTCTGAGGCTTTATTCACTATTAATAATGGTTGCTTGGCTGAAGACTTGAAGTTTTACCCGTATTTTGTGAGTTTTTTCTGTTTGTTCGGTCAATTACCTATTTCTACCCGTACAATAGCGACAGCTTATTGGAGCCGCTTACGAACACACTCAACTGTTCAGACTTAAGGTGTTGTATTCGTCATCATTGTTCCTTGCTTTACTAAGTATTAAGTATCATATTATCGTATTCAAACTTTTGTTGTATACGATGTTTCTTGTTTCTTCTATCAAGAGTTATGATGTCAAATTACCATTACTCAATCATCTCGTGAACATTCATCTTCTCCAGGTTTCAATTTGACTGGAAATGAGCAATACCAACAATCCATATGTATTTCTAGATATAACTATTCGTGGTGTCGCCGTTGGAAGACTTGTTTTTGAGGTAAATTTTCCTCTTTATTATTATTTTTTTGTTTCAAATCATTGTTCCCAACTACCTTGTTGTTACTCTAATTGATTTTGATTGTGCAGCTCTTTGCAAATGTCCTCCAAAGACAGCTAAAAACTTTCGTGCATTGTGCACAGGTAATCTAATAGTATCTCGACCAATACTGCTCATGTTGCCATTGTATTTTACGCCCTGCATCAAGGACTCTAACCCATGTTGAACTTGATACTAACAATATGTCACATATATATTACAGGTGAGTCTTGTTCAGTTCGCACAGAGAAACCTTTGCACTACTAAGGGGTGCAACTTCCATCGTGTGTTTTCTGGTATTTTGGCCCGGGTAAGATTTGTTATTGTGATAATTATGAATAATTTTCATTCCAGATCTTGTTTGAATTAGGGACTGGTCTAGCATAGGCAGAGCTATGGGGTTTAAGAAGCTCAAATGAACCCCTCAAATAAAAGGATAAAACAAAATGAAAGTACAAAGTATGTATGATTTTAGACATAACCTAGCGGTAACTAGGATGCCACTCTACTAAGGGTTTACTTTTTTTTTTTTTTTTTTTTAATAGCCAGTTCATATAATTTACGTCCTTACAAGAATCGAACTTGTACCTTGTTAATACAATTTAACTTAACATTTCAATTTCTAACCGCTATGTCAAATTATATCCATATATGGTGCCCCGGTTGGAAAAATTATATCCATTCATGGTGCCCCGGTTGGAAAGATTGTATGTGAGATATCCCAAAACTACTGAAAATTTGTTGACCTTGTTGTTTCTGTATTTCTAGATGAAAACTTCATCTTGAAACATAATCAGTCTGGACTGCTCACCAAGGCTGACACTGGACCAAACACGAATCGTTCCCAGTTCTTTTTAACATTTGCACCGATTCGTTTTCTGAACGGATAGAGCATCTCTTTTATAATACATTTTACCAAGTTTCATTCATTTCTAATTACACATATTATGTAGGCAACATGTAGTTTTTGGGAAAGTTGTTTCCGGATTTGCTATTCTCAAACAAATTGAGGACATGGGAACCCTGAAGGCAAATCTAAACGATATTTATACGATATGCTTTCTTTGGTCGGGCTTTTTCTAATTTATTTTTCTCACTACTTTTGTCATTTTGTGTGATGAAGATGAAGGTCGCAATGATGCTAAGACACAGCTCGTCTCTGCCAGCCCTAGAAGGCATAACAGCCACAGCTGAACAAGCAAGGAAAGTAGGCACCGCAGAAAGAAGGGACGAGGACACGGACATTCTTACAGCCGTGAAGATGAACCAAAACGACGAAGGGTATGATTCCTGCTTCGGAAGGTGGAACTTGAAAGTGGGACAACTAGGCACATTGACCTTAGCAACACCAACCAATCGGTCTAAATTTTGTGTTTCGCAGGTAATGAAATGATTTTGTAATATGATGTACTTGCAATGTTAAGTATGTATGCACGAGGAATTGATCTAGATAGAATTTCTTCGTGTTGAATAGCAGCCAAGTCTGTATTTAATCATGCTCACTGTAGAAGGCTAAAAATGATCAGCCAATTAAAATGTGCCACGTAAGAGTTGAAAAGTCAGAGTTGACTATTTGACTGACCAATCATAATGAGCTTACGTCATTTACAAGTGGTCAATCAGAAAACGCCACGTGTCTCATGTGACTCATCGTTGGATATGGACAACTCGGTATTGATTCTCAATTACGGGGATTAAATAATAATTATCTTTTGTTTAGATAGTTATTAAATTGTAATTATCCTTTAAAGATGACATTCTCCCAGTGAAACTCTGAGAGATAGAGTTTTGAATTGGCTACACCTCCAGGAGATGTACTCCATCTGACTTTCTCACCTCTCCACTATAAATAGAGGAGATCAGGAACTCCACAGATGATCAAAAAAATTTCATAGAAGATCATCAGAAAACCCTGAAGTCCACCCAAAACCTCTACTAAGAGAAATCAAGTTTTCGGAGTCGTCTGAAGAATACGAGTGGAGATCTACGAAGACCTTCAAGTCCAGATCTCAAAAGTCAAGTCAAATCCATATTCGAGACCAAGCTACAACAAGCCCTCGAAGTCAAGTCAAGTGGAGGATTAATCAAAGGAGTCAATTCTATTTCATAGAATTACCCCAGAGACTGTACACGATTAAATTTTAAACTAATAAAATATTACTTTGTTTTCCTATTTTGTCGCAAGTACAAAATTTGTGTTTACAAATTTTTGGTGAACCCGACGTGAAAGTCTCTGCCTTTCATCTTTTTCTCCACAAGAAATCAACAGTCAATTTCAATGGCGCCAAAGAGGAGTTCATCTCAAGCCCTTGAAGATTTGAGCAATGCCGGAGGAAACCCTAGCAAAAGCCAATCCGGAGCCTCAGAAAGAGATACCACAAGGAGAGCTGCTTTCACTGCTGCCGCAGAAAGACTGCGATCTACTTCAGTATCTGCAAAAGGAGGGCGAAGAGCCGCTAGGTCAACCTCAGATGCAAGCTTGCCGATCCAGGCTTACATGCCTAAATCTTGCCGAATTCCTGCTCAAAAGGACACTACAAGCCACTCATCCGGATCAGGAAGGAGGGTGAATGAAATCTCTGTCTTTGGTTCGACATCCCCAACTCAACCAGAAGGAGCTACTTCGTCCTCGCTGCAACAAATTCTCGGCGAGACAGGAGAAGGATATACGGTGCATACCAGTCCAATATTCGACTCATTCACTATCCAAATGGAGGATGAGGACGAGACGACAAGCAACCACTCTCACTCATCTCCTATCAAAGACCTGGAGATGGAGTCTGAGTATTTTGGTTCTGGGTCTTTTGATTCTTTCGCAGCCCCAGTCAACACGATTGGAGCAGATTTTGAAGAACGGATGGCTGAGTTGCAGAGAACCGTTGAAAAACTCGCAAAGGAGAATGAAGAAAATGAAGCTCGGATGAAGCTCAAGGACAAGCAAATTGAAGTCCTTATGAAGAAATTAAGCGAGCGTTCCCATGGCAACGAAAGTGACCACGAGAGCGAGAATTCTCAGGGTTCGGTCAGAGGCATTCCCAAGGGCGCATCTAATATATCTTTGACCACCGAGCAACTACAAGAGTTAGTGGCAAACACTATCAAGACTCAACTGGGTATAAGGTTTCATGCAAATCATCATTATGTGAAGCCCTACACAAAGAGGATTGATAGCCTACGGATGCCCACTGGCTATCAGCCCCCCAAATTTCGACAGTTTGATGGAAAGGGTAACCCGAAGCAACACGTTGCCCATTTCATCGAAACATGCAATACGGCTGGCGCCGAGGGCGATCAATTGGTGAAACAGTTTGTCCGTTCACTTGGCGGTATAGCATTTGATTGGTATACGGACCTACCATCAGAATCCATTGACAATTGGGAACAATTGGAAAGTGAGTTTCTCAACCGATTCTACAGCACCAGGAGGATTGTCAGCATGACAGAGTTGACAAATACCAAGCAATGGAAGGATGAGCCAGTAATAGGCTACATCAACCGCTGGCGTTCCTTAAGTCTAGAATGCAAAGATCGATTGTCTGAACCTTCCGCAGTCGAGATGTGCATTAATGGCATGCATGTGGAATTACTCTACATACTAAAGGGGATCAAGCCAAAATCATTCCCAGATCTAGCTACTATGGCTCATGACATGGAGATCACGATCGCTAGTCATGGAGGTCGGCTATTCCACAACTCTGATGCAAGAGTAGAAAAGAAGGAGTACAAGAGAAACGACAAGACTTCTAAAAAGGAAGCCATGACGATCACTACTACTTCTACAAAACCTGTCAAGATTTCGACAAATCCGAAGTATCAAAAGAAGGAAGAGTCATCTTCAAAAGAGGTAAAGAGAAGCCGACCGACCTTGAAGGAGCTTCTAGCAAAGAAGTATCCTTTTGAAAATTCAGAGCTTTCTGGAATGTTAGATGCGTTACTTGAAAACAAACTCATCGAACTACCAGAGCCGAAGCGTCCCGAAGATGCTGGAAAGACTGATCACCCCAAATATTGCCGCTACCATAGGGTGATAAGTCATCCAATTGAAGATTGTGTGACGCTTAAAGAGAAGATCATGGAGTTATCCAGAGATGGGAAGATATTACTGGAGAGCGAGTCTGCAGCGACTAACCAAATATCAGTCATTGATGAATCGTGCGAGCCCCCTACAAGAGCAACACATCTTAAGGGTGTTAAAGGGACCAACCATCAAAAATATTGTCATTATCACAAACGGACAAGTCATTCAACAAAGGATTGTACGATGTTGAAAGAGAAGCTAACAATCCCTAGTGAACAATCAACTAAGTTCTGCTTGATACAATTCGGTACTCTGGAGCCCGTCATGATAAAGATTCCGATTCAAAATTGGCCGAAGCATGAACAAAAGTCTTCCTTGATCCCACAAGAAGATGATGACCAAGGATGGACTTTAGTTACAAGGAGAAGGTCGAAAAAGCAAGTCATGACTCGACCACAAACTCTAGTGGCTCTACCTCATGCCAAAACAAATGAAGAAATCAAGAAGGAGTCTCACATCAACAACAGGCAAAGGGTAGTGAAAGAAAAAGAACAAATTTCACCAAACGACCTTCTTGAGCAACAACGTCCTGGAATCTTGCCTTTGGAGGATTTCGTTCTGAAGAATTACTTCGATGCAGTTGATGTCAATACAATCTCATTTACCAATGACGAAGAAGATAAGCATGATAATCATGAAAGCAACGAATCCTCGAAGGCGACCACTCACGTCCCAAATGCCAAAAGGGATGCCAAAATCCTTGCTGCTCTTGGGTCAATCCCTTCGCAAATGAAATGGAGACAAACTTTCGGACTCCCAGAAGACATTCGCCAGTTGCTGGCCCTAGCCTTATCTCATCCAGAAATGTTCTCTGAAGAGTTAAAGGACGACAACGAAGACGCTGAAAAATCAATAAAATGTGCCGCTTGTAACGCAGCAGCTTCGGCGTTGGCTTTCACCGATGAAGATCTCTTGCTAGGATCTAAACCACACAACCGTCCTTTGTTTGTATCAGGGTATATTAGGGAACAGAAAGTCAAGCGCATTCTAGTTGATGGAGGATCAGCTGTCAACATTATGCCGAAAGCCACCATGAGCGAGTTAGGCATTGACATTGAAGAGCTTACAAAAAGTTTTATGATGATCCAAGGGTTCAACCTCAATAGTCAGCGTGCGGTTGGCATGATCCGATTGAAGCTTGACATGGGCGAACTTGCGTCAAGTACGTTGTTCCACGTCATTGATGCTAAAACGTCCTACAAGTTACTGCTTGGAAGGCCGTGGCTTCATGAGAATGGTGTAGTTGCTTCAACTCTCCACCAATGCATGAAGTACTATCGTGATGGTGTAAAGAAGATCAATGGAGACGCCAAGCCATTTAGTAAAGCCGAATCTCACTTTGCTGATGCCAAGTTCTTTGTAGAAGGGGCCATGTCAGGTGAAATCTTGCCATCTTCCATTCAATCAACGGGCAAGGGAAGTGCTGCAAAAAAGAACGACGTTACTCCCAATAAAGAGGAGCAATCTGACAACAAAGACAAAACCAAGTTGTCGATCGCAACTCCATCAGTCGAAAAGAACAAGTCATCAACAACTATCATTGTCCCTATCTTGCGCTATGTCCCAAAATCTCTCCATAAGGAAGGACAATCTCCACTTACAGAGTACCATAGAAAAGCAGGATCAAGCACGCAAGACGACAAGGAAGGTCAACAAATTCTAAAAAATGAAGTCATTCTCCCAATAGCCAAATCGACTGGAGGTAGGCTCATCAAGGCTCCCTTGAATTCCTCATTCTCCAAGACGAAAGCCGAAAGTAGTGTCAAAGGTGTCAACAAGGGTAGATTTGATGCCAAAGCTTATAATCTACTAGCGAAATCCGGATATGACTTTGACAATCCAATCCCTTTGGGCCAAGTCATTGACATACATCCACATGGTCTTAACGAGACACAGAAAAAAATCTACGAATTTGAAGGAAGTTTGAGTTCGTCAAAAGCTGGATTAGGCTACAAAGCTCCTCCACCTGTCAAGATCTATGTTAGGAGAAAGGAGAATCGTTCAACTGCACAGTATATAACCGCTAAGGAGATGGAAGAAAGCGAAGGTGAAAACAATGTAACTCACCCTCAACTTGTTTCCGTCTTTGACAGGATTCTCCCTTCGATCTGTGAATCTACATCCGCAGCCTTGAGCCGAGTTGGAGGTCCAAAATCACCTTCAAACTTCGATATATTGGGAGAACGAGAACCCTCAGTCTTTAATAGATTAGGAGAAAGAGAACCTTCGGTGTTCAGCAGGTTAGGCGAACGTCAACCTTCGGTCTTTAAAAGACTAGGCGAACATCAACCTCCAATTTTTAAGCGTGTTGGCAAGCCTGAAGTGTCGGTATTCACAAGACTAGGAGGACGCCTCACCAATGAAGTTAGGCCTCTCAAATCAAAGGAACAAGTCCTCACACGTAGCACGTTAGGCTTTTCTCTTGGTAAGAAGAAGTATCGTCGGTCCCAAAGGAAGGAGATGAAAACGATTGGAGGTAACGATTTCAAAAGCGTCATTCCATCCAGGATGAAGCGCTTGGAAGTAGTAGAGATCACCAATGTCGAGCCCCTGCAAGCAAGAAGTCGATTGGTGGTTTTTACAAACCAAAAGAAGTTAGCTCAAGAAGAGATGTTGGAAGAAACGACGTCTTGTGGTCATGTTACAGCTCTAGCAATTCATGACCAAGATTCTGAAATCGAGGAAGATAAAGCTCCAACAACTCTTGAAGATAGAATGCAAACCACGGTCGACAATCTCAAGGAGTTGAATCTCGGAACTATAGATGAACCTCGACCTGTTTTTATAAGTGAACTTGTCTCTGAAGAGGAGGAAAAACAATACTTCGAATTACTCTCAGAGTACAAGGACGTTTTTGCATGGAACTACACTGAAATGCCAGGGCTCGACCCAAAAGTCGCTGTCCATCGTCTCGCAATCAAAGGAGGCATTAATCCCAAGAAACAATCTCAACGACGGTTTAGGCCAGAGTTAGTACCTGAGATCGAAGCCGAAGTCAACAAACTCATTGATGCTGGTTTCATTCGTGAAGTGAAGTATCCAACATGGATTGCAAACATAGTCCCAGTTAGAAAGAAGAATGGGCAACTTCGCGTTTGTGTCGACTTTCGTGACTTAAATGAAGCATGTCCGAAAGACGACTTCCCACTGCCAGTCACCGAGTTGATGATTGATGCTACAACTGGCCACGAAGCTCTTTCGTTCATGGACTGCACTGCTGGCTACAATCAGATTCTCATGGCACCCGAAGATCAAGAGGCAACCGCCTTTCGCACACCCAAGGGAATATTTTGTTACAAAGTCATGCATTTTGGCTTGAAAAATGCTGGCGCTACGTACCAAAGGGCGATGCAAAATATTTTTGAAGACATGATGCACAAGACGGTAGAATTCTATGTAGATGATCTTGTGGTCAAGTCAAAACAAAGATCCCATCATTTACAAGATCTTCGTCAAATTTTTGAAAGACTTCGAAGATGTCAACTCAAGATGAACCCACTCAAGTGTGCTTTTGGAGTAACGTCTGGGAAGTTCCTAGGTTTTGTAGTGCGCCACAGAGGAATCGAGATCGATCAAACAAAGATTAAGGCAATTCAAGAAATGCCACCGCCTCGGTCGCTAAAGGAACTTCGTGGTCTACAAGGTCGTCTTGCTTACATTCGAAGATTCATTTCCAATCTTGCTGGGCGTTGTCAACCTTTTAGCCACCTCATAAAGAAGGACGCTCCCTTCGAGTGGGACAATTCATGTCAAAATGCGTTTGATAGCATAAAGAAGTATTTAACAAGTCCTCCAGTCCTCGGAGCTCCTATTCTTGGAAAGCCTCTCATTCTCTACATCGCCGCACAAGAAAGATCGTTGGGGGCATTATGTGCACAAGAGAATAATGAAGGAAAGGAGACGGCCCTATACTATTTGAGTCGCACGCTTGTTGGAGCTGAGCTGAATTACTCGCCAATCGAGAAGATGTGTCTGGCTTTAGTTTTCGCCATCCAGAAACTAAGGCATTACATGCAAGCCTATACCGTGAAAGTGATCTCCAGAGCCGATCCAATCAAGTACATACTTTCAAGGCCGGTCCTTTCTGAGAGACTAGCAAAGTGGGCTGTGTTGATCAAGCAATATGACATCATCTACATCTCCCAAAAAGCTGTAAAGGGACAAGTGTTGGCCGACTTCTTAGCCGACCATCCTATACCTGACGAATGGGAGATTTCTGACGATCTCCCAGGCGAAGATGTTTTCCTTGTCGAAATAATCCCTACATGGGAAATGTACTTCGATGGTGCTGCAAGACACGATGGTGCAGGCGCTGGAGTTATCTTCGTATCTCCTGAAAAACACATTCTTCCGTATTCTTTCGCACTCACAAACTTGTGCTCAAATAATATGGCAGAATACCAAGGTTTGATCATGGGTCTAGAGATGGCTCTCGAGATGGGAATTACAGAATTGGATGTCTATGGCGACTCTCAATTGGTGATTAACCAACTCTTGGGCGATTACGAAGTTAAAAAGGAAGATTTGATGCCATATCACAAGTATGCTACTGGATTGCTTGACAAGTTCAATGTTGTCAAATTCGCTCATGTTCCAAGAAGTGCCAACAAGATGGCCATCGCCCTTGCAAATCTCGCAGCCACTTTGGCACTGGGGGCAGAAGGAGCTACGAACGTACCAGTATGTAATCATTGGATTGCCACTCCTTTCAGAGAAGAGTTTCAAGATTCAAGTGATGATGAATTTGAGAAAGATGATAAAGAAGAAGTTGGAAGTATCTCTGTCTACCAAATTGACAAAGAAGATTGGCGCCAACCACTCATAGACTTTCTCAAACATAAGAAACTCCCTGATGATCGAAGACACAAGGTTGAAATCCGTCGTCGTGCTCCAAGATTCGTCTACTTCAAGGATACACTTTATAGGCGTTCATTTGATGGACTCTGGCTTCGATGCTTAGGAGATGAGGAGTCAAAAACAGCAATCGACATGGCACATTCAGGAGTATGTGGTGCCCATCAATCTGGCCCAAAACTCTATGAACGAGTCCAAAGAATGGGTTACTATTGGCCAAAAATGATACATGATTGTCTAGAGTATGCAAAGAAGTGCAAAGCTTGTCAATTCCACTCAAACTGGATTCATCAACCTCCAGAGCCGTTGCATCCTACAGTCGCGTCTTGGCCATTCGAAGCTTGGGGCCTCGACATCGTTGGTCCCATTACACCAAATTCCTCAGCACAACATGCATACATCTTGGCTGGCACTGATTACTTCTCGAAATGGGCCGAAGCGGTTCCTTTGAGAGAAGTGAAGAAGACGAACGTCGTGGAATTTCTCAAATCAAACATCATCTACAGATATGGTGTGCCGCGACGGATCATTACTGATAATGGCAAGCAATTCTTCAACAAGTCGGTAACTGCTCTTTGCACCGAATTCAAGATGGTGCAACACAAGTCTTCCATGTACAATGCTCCTGCGAACGGTTTGGCGGAGGCATTCAATAAGACTCTTTGTAATCTTTTAAGCAAAGTCGTTAAAGGTTCCAAACGGGATTGGCATGAGAAGCTTGGAGAAGCCTTATGGGCATATAGAACAACCTACAAGACAGCAACTCAAACAACCCCTTACGCTTTGGTGTATGGTGTAGAAGCTGTCTTACCGTTGGAGCTCGAAATTCCGTCATTGCGAATTGCCATCCGAGAGGGTCTCACGGAAGAGGAAAATGATAAACTTCGGCTTGCAGAGTTGGAAGTCCTTGATGAGAAGAGGCTAGAGGCGCAGCAGAAGTTGGAATGTTATCAAGCTCGATTGTCACGAGCTTTCAACAAGAAAGTCCGGCCGCGTTCCTTTAAAGTGGGTGATCTTGTCCTTGCTGTTCGAAGACCAATTATCACCTCTCATAAAAACAAGAGCAAGTTCACTTCCAAGTGGGACGGTCCTCACGTAATTCAAGAAGTTTACACTAGTGGAGCTTACAAGATTGCTGACGGTAAGGGAAGGCAAATCAGACCCATCAACGGCAAATTTTTGAAGCGTTACTACGCATAAGTTGAAGAGTTGTTATGCTCCAGGGTACGAGCCTAAACTGCACCACCAAAAAAAAATAAAAAAAAATATACACCAAATAAATGAACTACGTCTGGCTTGATCTTGCAAATTGACATCCTGTCATCTTGTAAGTACGTAGGCAGCTTGAGTAAACATTTTACTCCAAGTCCAGCCGCCCCTTCAAAAAAAATCCACATCTCTATACCTTTCAAAAAAAAACTCACATTTCCATGCCTCCGAAAAAAAAAACATCCACACTTTTCAAAAAAAAAAAAAAATCAAAAAACAAAACCTTCACATTTCCACAAAAAAACCCACTCCTGGCCCGCACGAGTCTAAACTGTGAACGGCTAAATCAACCACAAAAAAAAAAATCCACTCCTGGCCCGCATGAGTCTAAACTGTGTACGGCTAAGTCAAACAAAAAAAAAAGGCCTTTGGATTCAAGTTGGTTTGCATTGCAATGGCATTCATACGGGTTCTCAAAAGAGCAAATCAGATTTCAAGTGCCGAAGAAGTATAAGAAGAAAGTCATTACAAGTGTCTCGAAGCTAGCAAGAAATGTCAAAAGTACAATGAAAAAGAAATGGAAGCTACTATAGGGCTGCTTTAAAATCTTTCTTCTTGTCCTCCACGATCTTCTCAATCTCTTTCAAGGCAGTTACTTCTCTCTCATGCACGACAGGAGTGGACTTCAGTTCTTTTAACTTTTGCCTTGAAGATTCAATTGACGCTCGAGATGAAGATATTGCTTCAAGGCGCTCTTGTTGTTGTCCCTTCAGTTCTGATTGTTTCTCACGAAGAGTACGAAGAGATTCCTCCAAGGCAATTTCTTCCTTTTCCATTGCGGCGAGTTCCTTCTTACACTTTTCTTCATAGCATAAAGCTTCCTCAAGTGAAGTCTGTGCATATTTCAGATTAGCTTCCGCAACAGAGACATCTTGGGCTATCTGGCTACTGGTACTCCTTCCTGAAATTCCTTTTTGGAGTAAGAGAAAAGCTCGCACGTCTGCAGCATAATCGTCAACCGTCTTTTGAAGAGAGGATGGATCTCCACCAATTTGCTCAATAAGGCTATATGATTCATCAGCACCCTTCCTCACCTTCTCAACTTCAGCATAAGGAGCTTTTATCAAATCCTCAAGTAAGGAGTTTTGCAGTGCTGTTATAGCCTTTTCTCGACCTCTACTATACACATTGGAAGGGTGGAAAGTGGAACGGGATGTGGTAGGACGTGCAGTCGTAGTCGCTCTTTTACTAGTCTCACCAACTTCTCTCCTCACAAGTGGAAGACCCTCTCCATGTGAAGAAGCTGTGTCCTCAACGGTTCCATCTATTCGCGTTTGAACGTTATCTGGAAAAGAAGTGCCAATGTCTTTTGCAGCTCCGTCTTCTTCAGCAGTAGGAACGACGATAGGAAGGACTCTTGCATTATTTACAGGTTGCTGTTGATCAAGAACAACGGCATCATTCCCCTCCGCGTTCATGGGTGACAAGTCCTATAAAAAAATTGTCAGTATGTCATAAAAAAGAAGAAGAAAGTCAAGGAAGAGATGACAAGGGAAAGTTACAACCTTATCACCAACTCTAGAACGTTTCGAAGACGAACGATTGGGGCGAGGTTTGGTTGTAGGCTTATTTGAATTCACCTTGTTCTCCTTACTAGAGAGCTTACGCTTCTTTGATGCATCTTTGGAGGACTCGACTTGTTTCTCAGAATTGGAGCAATTACGTTTTTCAACTTGTTCTTTTGACGGTTCTTCGGAAGCAAGGATTTCACCCTCAATTATAGCAACATCAACAACGCCAGAAGCCTCACCTAAGCGCGGTTCGACCAATGGTGGATCATGCTTGTTTATATGACCTATGCTGCCCTTTGGGAGTTGATACAATTTGAATGTCGCATCCAAACTCGCGGCAAGGATTTTGCCACTCTTCTCAAAGTACTCTGACGTTTCTGTTTTCCACCATTCTATGAAGCGCTTGGTGTAGTTGACCTGGTCATGTTTCAGAAATGCTTCTGGGTAGTAAAGCCTGCAGGGTGTATAGCGGTAAAAACTACACTTCCACAAGAATACAAGTTCCCGCAGTGTAGTAGATCGCATGTCTTTCAATAAAGCTCCCGGAAGGTCCTGTGTGTAGCCGAACTGCCTAGCAAATCTGTGCGGACTATAGGGTTCCACCATGTACATATTGCCTCGTCTCAAAGTCAAGTAGCATGTACGTGTACTAACCAAGTATTCAAATGAATCAACATCAAGCCTATGACTTGCAGTTTCAACAATTGAGCCAACTTTTTTGTCGTCTACCCATCTCTTCCGAGTATGGATCCAGTATTGGCCATCATTTTGCTGAAAGACGTTATTTTGCTTGGGAGTTCTGCATGCGGCAAGGCTAGAGAACTTGCACATCGCGGGGCAATCGGCATCACAAACTTTGGGGCTGTAAAGTTGGAAGTACTCACCTATCCAAGCGTAAATGTAGTGCCAAGGGAGAGAGGCTCTACACTTCCCAAGTTCATCTCCGTCAAAGGCAATGCAATTCAATCCATTATAGATGCTCGTGAGTACAGGAATAGCAAGGCAAAATCTGACCCCTCGAGCCATAAGCGACGCGATCTTGAAGGTTTTAGGACGTATATACTTACCGCGGTTGCTGGGAAGTACGAAAAGGCATAGCCAGGTAGATAAGAAGGCTGTAAGATAAATCTCATCTTCATCACGCCATCCAACTCCTAAATCTCCAAATATGACGTTCTCTTCTTTCGTGCGGCCTCGCGAAGACGTTCGACCTGTTGGAAGGATCATTTCCCTTAGAGGCTTCTTGGTGGTGAAAGGGTTATCATAAACCACCTCACCCCTAAACCACCATTTTATCCAATCGGTAATTGAAACCAACTGTGAAGTCGCCCTCTCCTTGTTTTGAGTCCGCGCCAGATGGTATGCATAAAACATGAACCTGCAGCTGAACGGAAGTACAGGATCCCCTTTCGTGTCAAGACCAGTGATTTCCTCAATACTGGGGGTGACTTCGTCATAAAACTCGCCCAAGATAGGAAGTCCACAGAGCTCCTTAAGGTCCCATAATGAGATCGACATCTCACCAACAACTGTATGCAAAGTATTTGTGGCCGATGACCATGATTCACAAAACTCCCTCAGTACATCACGGCGACGATCATAAGGAAACATTGATGCTTTCACGGCGCCATATATACCTGCATCCATCAATATAGTTTTGCTCTGATGAAGAATAAGTTCTGCCCATTCCCAATATCCTGATGGAGGATTGAACTCACCAGGAAATTTCAATTCACCCCACTTGGCTTCATGGTGGTAAATGCGATGACCGAGTGTGTAAGGAATCTTTTCCTCTCGTGCCCCAGTGTGTAGTGTAGACTGCAAGATAAAGACCTCCTTCTGCGTTCCGCGACTATGGGTCTTGCTACGAGACGTAAATACCTCGTGTTTTTCCTCGTGAACCCACTCCTCCAATCTTGGCATATGAGCAATATCGAAAGGCCAGGAAAGTGCGCAACTCCCAATCACAGAGGGATAGTAGGCGCATCGTGTCGCCTTTTCAATTTCTTCGCCCTCTTGATCACGGACAAGAAGATAGTTGATGCTTCCGGTTTTCCCATCTTTCGAGAACTTTGAGAAGTATGGATACTCTTCACTTTCATCACATGCAAGTCTTGCTCCTTGACACTTGTCTACAATCTCCATCGATGGGACAAGGGACGCTTCAGCAGGGTTCATTCTGAAAAAAAAAAAAAAAAAAAAAAAAAAAGGGTCAGCAACTACATACAAGTCTCGACGCAGTAGCAGATTGCATACGGACATATGGTACACAGTCTTCAGTTGCTCCTCTCCTTTCAAAAGAAATAGGGTGACTCGTCGATGTCAGTTGCGGTTGGCGGAATTGCAAGTTGTGATACAGTCGGAATCATATTTAGTGTTTATGCGATCCAACGCACATCACACTAAATATAATTCGCCATCGGTGGCCAAATCAAACCCCACATTGTGTTTATGCGATCCAACGCACATCACACTAAATATAATTCGCCATCGGTGGCCAAATCAAACCCCACATTGTGTTTATGCGATCCAACGCACATCACACTCGGTGTAGTTCGCCGTCGGTTGCTAAGTCAAACTCCCTCTAGCGCTTACGCGATCCAACGCGCATCACGCTAGATGAAATTCTCACTCCTGTAGCAGTGGAACTCTCTTTAGTGCTTACACGATCCAACGCGTATCACACCAAGAAGAATTCTCCGACGTTAGCCAGTTAATTTCCTGCCAAGTGCTTACACGAGCCAACGCGCATCACACTGGAAGAAATTCTGCATCTGAAGAATAATATATTCGGCGATCTTCATAATTAATAAGGGGGCACCGAAGTTGAGTTGCTGATGAAGTCCGTTCATATGTAGTTATGTACCATAGTCTCGTATGCAATTTACGTGGGCATCGTCTAAGTAAATCAAATGAAGGAAAAGCTAAGTGGGGGAGTACCCACTTGAAAATTCTTGAGGACGTCAATTCCGAATGACACGACCAGATTCAAACTATGCTCGTCTGGTGAAGTGGAATAAAGCCCAAGATGTCAAAACTGGGAAAAGCGAGCTTGCCAAAATTGGTACGAATTTGCTACAGTGCGATCAAGAAAATAAGCAGTATCAATATTCCTATGCTATACGCAAAGCTAAAGTACGTCGAAATTTGGCGAGGAAAAAAAATCGAAGTGAAGTGCAATTTGTCGTACCTGATTACAATTCAGCTGGTGCAGGATCAATCATACGATTTGTGTTCTTTGAAAATTCAGCATGGTATCATTATTTATAGGTGATGGTACAGTACATCCCCAATCTGAATTAGGATATACTCTCCACATCCTATTCGAAGTTGGATACCGACTACAAATCCTACACAATTCTTGAAGTATAGAGAAACAAAGTCCATAATTTTCCTATTCCGATTCAAATTTGGAGTATATGGTTCGTAAAAAAAAATAAACCAAATGTGACGCCCAAGTCGAGTAAATTCAAGTGACTTCCAAGTCAAGTAAGTTCAAATGATTCTCAAGTCGAGTAAATTCAAGTGACTCCCAAGTTGAAATCGGGTTAAACTCAAGTGACATTCAAGTCGAAGAAAATCAAGTTCAAATGATTTCTAAGTCAAAATCAAGTGGATCGAGACCAGTCCGCGCTCAAACACTCCAAGTCGTGTACGCAGCCAAGTCTCGAGGGGGCATTTGTAGAAGGCTAAAAATGATCAGCCAATTAAAATGTGCCACGTAAGAGTTGAAAAGTCAGAGTTGACTATTTGACTGACCAATCATAATGAGCTTACGTCATTTACAAGTGGTCAATCAGAAAACGCCACGTGTCTCATGTGATTCATCGTTGGATATGGACAACTCGGTATTGATTCTCAATTACGGGGATTAAATAATAATTATCTTTTGTTTAGATAGTTATTAAATTGTAATTATCCTTTAAAGATGACATTCTCCCAGTGAAACTCTGAGAGATAGAGTTTTGAATTGGCTACACCTCCAGGAGATGTACTCCATCTGACTCTCTCACCTCTCCACTATAAATAGAGGAGATCAGGAACTCCACAGATGATCAAAAAAATTTCATAGAAGATCATCAGAAAACCCTGAAGTCCACCCAAAACCTCTACTAAGAGAAATCAAGTTTTCGGAGTCGTCTGAAGAATACGAGTGGAGATCTACGAAGACCTTCAAGTCCAGATCTCAAAAGTCAAGTCAAATCCATATTCGAGACCAAGCTACAACAAGCCCTCGAAGTCAAGTCAAGTGGAGGATTAATCAAAGGAGTCAATTCTATTTCATAGAATTACCCCAGAGACTGTACACGATTAAATTTTAAACTAATAAAATATTACTTTGTTTTCCTATTTTGTCGCAAGTACAAAATTTGTGTTTACACTCACTTTCCTACATCGCATGTTACCCAGACGTCTCAACCATATCACTTACTTTGCCAACTATTTCATAACTTCTGGCTAGTATAATCCAGAAATGAATTATTGGTTCCTTGTTAATGTATGTAATCTAGATTCATTATCATTTGCCATCTGATATCATTATCATTTTTTTTTTTTTTGTACAAAGGAGCAGCTAATGCTGCGGGGGTGGGGGTATGGAATTTGAACCTGAGACAACCCGCAGACAGGTTGAGTTAGGCTCGCCACCTCTGTGTACATTCTTCATTGCCTTGTCGTAGTCTAGCAAAAAAGATTATCTATAGAGCTTTGTCTATGATTAGGCCAAGAATGCGATGGTAAAGGATTAAGAGAAGCTATTTTGGTATTGAAAACTGGCAAGTAAAGGCCACATACGAAGACTAGTTGTCCAACTCTGAAGATCGGCAATGTGAATATCGGCCATCAGACTTTGCTACCGCTACAATGTCTGCATCGCTTATAATAAATCATCATTAACATGCAATTAAAACTTAATAATTAACATAAAAGTTGTGTAGTATGTACAGCTCGAATTGTGGAAGGAGCGAGAGAAGTCCACAAGCAGACAACAAACTAAACAGAACTCCAAATCTTCGAGAAGTCAATTGAGCATAATATGTCCCTAACAATTCAAAGGTTTTGAATAAGACAGACAGTTCTTATACCATGGTCCCCGAACCACCAAGTGGTCTGGAACACGTGACAACGCGCCATAGGTTGGACAAAAATTGTCGAACGACTTTCTCTCTCCTCCCATCCTCAACCCGACCCCCCTTTGTCACCACCATCGGCATCAGCGATGTCCCACCACCACAAACTCCCAGACAAAACCACTAGAACCACCGACCATCACGCGATGTTCCCCGCCCAATCCCTAACGCCTCCCTTCCCTCCTCCAATTCAAACCAAAATAAACGAAATTAAATTTCAAAAATATGGATTTTAGGGAGTAAGTCCATGGATCTTACCACTAAAATCCATGGATCTTACAACAATTTTTCATGGATGGGATCTATATGTCTTCATCAAGATCCATATGATTCTCAATCAAGATCCGTGTATAACAAGATTGATATCCATACCTCTATTCTTCGTGGTGCGGCGGTTGTGGAAGGCGAGGATCGCCGACGAGTGGTGGTGGCGCGGTGGCCGCGTAGGGACAGGGGGGAGACAGAATTAAGAATAGAAGAGGCAGAGTGATTAACACTAGGGGTGTACAAATGCGGGTTCGGTTAACCGTTTGTCACTTTTTGGCCGACCCTAAACCGTAACCGTTAGTTCGGTTAACCGCACATCGGTTAAACGGATTTGTCGGTTCGGTTTAATCGGGTAATGTTTTAGTACGGGGACACTATTTGACCTACCAAATTAAGTAAAATTGATGGATAAAATATTAAGATTCCACTGTACGTCGATACTTCAATTAATTTATGTATTATTTCCCTCAAACAAGTGAATTTTAACAACATATTGGATTAATGATCTTATTTTAGACTTGTGAATTAGTTGACTTATAACCTAATTTATTGAAAATATGCATTATGTCCACTTTCGGTTCGGGTTCGGTTAACCGCATACACACAAAGTTGCGACCCTAACCCGCATTTTATCGGTTCGGTTACCCGCTTTTTCGGTTCGGGTAAATCGGTTTTCGGTTTGGCGGTTTTTTTGCACACCCCTAATTAACACTGGAAATGGGGAAGACGCGGGGAAGTAATAGATGCAGAGATTTTTTTTATTGTAAAATTACAATTATGCCCCTCGGGCCACAATGGTTCCTGTGGTACGGCCGGCAAATGGGTCGTCGGGTCGGTTCCGGGTCGGGTTCTAACGGGTCGGTTCATATCAGGTCGGGTCATACCGGGTCAAATGATCTTTCGGGTCGGTTCCGGGTTGGGTCGGGTCGGTTTTGGGTCGTTTCTATCGAGGAAATTTTATGCCGGATCAGGTGGGTTTCGAGTCGGGTCACAATTGGTTTTAATTACTAATGGTCATTTATGGACGTTATTTCAATTTTTGGCATTACCAATTGGGTCATTGTCGGGTAACAGGAGGTCGGGTCGGTTACGGGTCGGATCATCATCGGGTTGTGTTGGTTCGGGTCATCATCGGGTCGGGTCTTGTCGCGTTTGATTGATCACAATTTCGGGTCTTATCGGGTCAGATTCTCGGGTCAACGAATCGGGTCGGGTCGGGTTTGCCAGCCCTAGGTACGGGGATCACAGTATAATTTATTAAGGAATATTTTGTGTGTTTAGGTATACGAAATATTACTACAACATGTTTAGGAATATTTTGTGAGTTAGGGTTACGTAAGGGTCAAGTTATGTATTATTAAACAATGATATTTCTCTTTTTAAATCAAAGTTTTGAATTTGTTTTAGCAAGAAGGAACCAAGTTTGCCAAATAACACTTTTAGTCCTTAACTAGTATTTTGGCCCGTGCAAATGCACGGGAATAAAAATGTCAATATTAATTATGTAATTTATTTTTACTTTGAATATATTGAAAAAAAAAACATATTTAAAAGATTTTAAGATATTATAATTTTGAGAAACATAAATTTATAATTTATTTAGATAAAAAAATATGAGAATTAAAAGTAACAAACATTTTTAAAAATTTCAGAATTTAAGAGGTGATCTACTATAGGTATCATGATTAATTTGGAAACCACGCATCCCCGACGTGATTTCCTAATCCTGGCCGAAACCCCCGCCCATCCAAAGCCCCAACCCCCTTTAACTTACTTGAATTGCTCGACCCCCTCTCAACCTAAATATCCACACGCTCCACCGCCACAATCACCTCCGACTCAAGTACTACTCAACAACTATCTTAGTCGTCCCTCTCCCCCGTCAACTTTCGTAGGTGACCCCACTTCCCCATTAACCCCTCTACACGCATCTCCTATCAAAAAATGTTGTCCCATTATCAACATTATTCTTACCCAACATCACCCACCCTCACCCCTATACTAACCAACACTCTTACCACCAATAATGGTTTTGGTGATACCCCCTTGCCCCTAATCAAATGTTCACACTAACTGCTCAATCTCGCTCCTTTACTGGCCTCCCTAACCGATGCCCTAGACCCGTCGGATATTCCAAGCAACATCCTCTCCCTTTCTTTACTCCGCTTACAGCATGTGAACTCCACTTCCCAACTCTCCTCTCGATCAATTATGAAACTCTAATTCCTCTACCCCTATTTATTTATTTCTAGAGTCTAAACCCTTGAATATATTATAAATTTCAAACAGAAATGAGTTGACTAATTTTGGTAGTCAATAAAAGAGATCAAATTGTTTCTTTTATTACGCCAATATGAAAATCAAATTAGGAAATCAAATTAGGCTATTAGTCTACATAAATCCTCTTATGAATGAATTGAAAATAAACTTCATTTCTATTATAATATATTTTTATTTTTTAGCATAAATTTCCCTATGTCACGGTAATATTATCGACATGGTGTTACCTTTACTATTTTAGCCAAAGAGATTTTGGGGGTGGTAAGATTACACAAAATATGTACTGCTTTTTTAGCTTGTTGCTACGTATCAAGTTAGCAATTAATATTAAATTATTGTAAAGCTCACTAAATCACTTCTTATAATACATTTTAATTTAAAAGCTATAACTGTAAATATGTCTTAAAAATTGTTGTTGTAGTGGTCGCTGGTCTCTATTCACATCCAGCGTTTGTATTCGGATCCGTACTTATCAGTGTTTCTGATTTGTGAAGATGCTCCACTCTTAGTCTATTTCTCCACCCGACCCCCTAACCCGATCGATTGCTATAACCCACCAGCCTAACCCTATAACGAACGAACCCTATTTAATCCCTTCTCCAAGCCACTCTCCTACACGACATCCGTGCCCAACATTACCTACATGATACATAGTCATCATTGTTTCTAAACATCGACCCCAATCGTGGTAAGAAAAAAAATCAAATATAATAATCCTTAGAAATTGAGTTGCCATATTATTGGTATTCTGATTCGATCCATGAGTATTGGGTTTTTCAATTGAGAAAAGATAGTTAATAACTTAATAGATTGCGTTTAAGAAAATACGGAGTAGATTATATCTTTTACATTAAGAGAAGAAACATAATAAATGACTATCCATAATTAACGATATGTACATATTTGTAAATATCTCCACCTTTATGATTATTAAGAAATTATTTAGTATCAATTAAGTTATTGTGGCATAATGGTAGACTTATATTTATCAATACCAAGAGGTCATGAGTTCAATCCTCACTGTTGTCTTTTTGGTAATATACTGTCTGTCAATTATTGACGTGTCTCACTTTGATGACGTGGCATGCTTATGTGGCAACGTTTCCTGTGAAATTGCCATGTGGAAAATCGAGTTGCCACATGGCATGCTTATGTGGCATCGTTTCCTGTGAGCTTGTCATGTGGAAATCCGCGTTGACACTTGGCGATAAGGCCTAGAATCGCGATACGTTTCCTGTGAAATTGTCATGTGGAAAATCGAGTTGCCACATGGCATGCTTATGTGGCATCGTTTCCTGTGCCACATGGCATGCTTATGTGGCATCGTTTCCTGTGAGCTTGTCATGTGGAAATCCGCGTTGACACTTGGCGATAAGGCCTAGAATCGCGATAAGATATGAAGGATATATTATTGTCGTCTTACCGCAACAAACATTCCATCAATTGCTCTTCCAATGCTTTTATTTATTTTTTATTTTTTTATTATTATTATTCCAACGTCCAGATACGATCCCCACCTTGACACCTACTGGTCCTATACATCAAAGTGTCCTTGTTTCTTTCGTTTGATTGATATTATTTGCCTAAGTGCCCATTTTTACCTTATCCTCAGAGCAAATGACATCAACCTGAAACCTATATATCGGAAATAGTTACTCCTGTGCCTATAAGGAGGCCAGATTCGCGCCCAAATAACCCGGTAAAATAATATAGCTAGAATGTACGTGTATATGATACTTGTCTGAGGATCAGCTCTTGCCGGAAATGATTCACATGTAGAATCCTTACTTACACTATCTAGACGCTCAGCATCATGTTAGACTTACTGCCGCAATGTCGCATTCAGAATCAGAATTGTACGCAGCATCAGATGAATCACACAACTTTGAAGTGTCGAGGCCACCGTACATAATTGCGACTGTAATAATATGTTCCTTTTTCTCTTTGTTTCTTCTTTGTAAAGTTACATCACTACATATGACAAAACAACAGCTATGCTTAGTGAACATTATAATCAAGTAAGTTTGATTTGTCAAAGCTCTTATAACTTTTCCAATTTGGAATGCGGAAAATTATGTGGCTTCCAGCAAGATGGGCCTAGAAAATTATTGTATGATAGGCGATTGGGCGTAAGCGTAACACCTTCCATTTTCATGGCCGTCTCTTTGACAGTACATCACAAGTATTGTCATACTACTATACTTTGCTTTGTCATGGAGATTACAATGGCTTCTTCTACAAGACATGCAATCTACTGCTTAGGCTTGCTCTCGAGTATCTTGATGATGATAATGCAGCAGTGTCACGCAGATGACGCCGTTTGCTTAGAACAAGGTAATCTGATGAGAGACAATAATGTTGTACTTACTAATTATAGTACGATATCGTCTCCAGGTAAAGTCTTTGAGCTTGGATTCTTCACCCCGGAAGGGAGCACCAACAAAAACAGGTACTTAGGCATATGGTATAGTAATAATAATTCGACAAATAAGGTTGTCGTATGGGTTGCTAATAGAGATAACCCTCTGCATGGATCCAATGGCCACCTGATCATAAGAGATGGTTCTGCCGAGCTGATGGATGCGTATGGTTCACGCTACTGGTCAACAGATAATCCATCAGTAGTGAGCAACTCTGTCTCGGTTTCTCAAAATGAGCTCCTTCAACTCAAGCGTATTACTTACCCTGCAATTACTCCCAGTCAAAGCCAAGGAAACGAGGGGAATTCGAGGAGCCAGAATTCGACAAAACTGTGTCTGGATGACAGTGGTAACCTGATTTTGTCGAGAGGGATAATTAGCCAGAGAAGTCCACCCATATGGCAAAGCTTTCTTTACCCAACTGATACATTTCTTCCAGGGATGGATTCAGGTGGAAGCATTGATCTGACATCCTGGCAAAGTCTCACTACACCAGCTACAGGAATGTATTCATTACAGCTACAGCAAACTATTCTGACTACTTTCCTGACAGCAACAGAATCAATATACTGGGAAAGCTCAAACGCCCCTGTAAACGAAAGACCAGCACAGCTATCTGCCCTATTACAAGGTGGAAGCACCGCGCAGAACCTGAGATTAGTCCTAGATTTCACTGGACAGGTTCAGCTTTGGGAATTGGGTAATAATTCATGGGTCTTGAAGTGGTTTGAGCCAAAAGATAGGTGTAGTATTCATAATGTGTGTGGGGATTTTGCGAGTTGTAATAGTTATAACAGGTTGTTGTGCAAGTGCTTGCCAGGATTCATTCCTAGCGCGCCTGCAAACTGGAATGCCGGGGTCTTTTCAGGTGGATGCAAGTTGAAACTTGAATCTGAAGCTTGTGGGAGGGATTTTTCTGATGATATGTTCTTGGAATTGCTCATGATGAATGTTGGAAAACCGACTTCTGAGGATAACTCTTCATTAGTGAACTGTAAGGCTAAATGCCTGAATGACTGCTATTGTGTAGCTTACTCTAGTGATACTTCTACCCTCACTGGAACGGGGGGAGAGAGCAGTTGCAGGATATGGACATCCACTGACCTTACTGGCTTGCAAGAGGAGTATCCTGAAGGAATCACCCTTCACGCTCGCACCACACATTCTGATATAGGTTAGTTCCTTTATCTTTGCAGCTTGAGATGTAAGATACATAAAAAAAATGCAGTCCCGGGTTAGTTGAAACCATCTGGACTTATATTTAGAACTAATATTTACTGTGAGATGCTTAATTAATAATCTGATGACATGAAATTGTTCTCCTGGATGGCAGCTTTAACTACAAGAGATTGCGAAACTTGTGGGACTTACAGTATCCCTTACCCTCTAAGCACAAATGCAACCTGTGGGGATCCTTCATACAATCATTTTCACTGCAATACCTCAACTGGTCAGGTTGGTTTCTCAACTTCCAAGGGCAGATTTAATGTCACATTGATCAGTCCAGATACCGGAACATTTACCATCCAAGTCGCGCATGCCAATAGCTGTGATACTAGTACTGTGGAGTCAATGGTTCTGTCTAACATGCACTCCTTGCCATTCAATATTAAGAATTGTAGTGTTGTTAGCAATTTTCCTTCTATGGACGTATACCAACCTTTTATCGAAGTTGAGATAGGTTGGCAACCGCCACCTGAACCTGCCTGCACTGTGTCCTCGGATTGTTATAGTTGGCCTCATACTACTTGCAAGGCCGGAAAAGGTGGCAAATTGAGGTGTACTTGCGTATCAAAATTCCATTGGGACGCATTGAATTTGAAATGTAACAGAGGTGAGTAGTCTGTCAGGTTTTCGGGTTTTCAGCTCTGCATTCTCTTTTTTTTTTTTTTTTTTTTTGTTTGTGTGGTGTAAATACATTCTTCTTTGTTACTTACATGTTGATTTCATCATAAGATGTCATTGATTGGTACTTCAGTTTCTCGAGTGTGAATGACGATGTTTTTCTTGTTTTCCGATCTACTGAAGCATTTCCTATCAAGGTGTTGATTTCTTGCATAGCTGCTGCACTGGCAGTGATTCTTTTGGCCGTTGTCGCCTTCATTTACCTGCTGAAACGAAGAAGACGTCGAAAATCAGGTAGTTTTACTAGGATGGACATTTATTTGGCATGTCAAGAGTTACATCAGCTAAATTAAAGCTAAATCTACTTTTACTTACAGTGTCTGTTGAGCTCATGGGCGATAATAGTGAACGAATAGACGTTCCATTTTTCGACTGGGAAAGCATACTATCTGCAACAAACAAGTTTGCAGATGTAAATAAGCTTGGGACAGGTGGTTTTGGTTCTGTGTACAGGGTAAAATTTTATTACACTATCGTTTTTATATTAGCTTAATTTAGCTAATCTAATTTCCTGTCAGTCTGATGTACTCTGGGGCACAATACATACATTCAGGGAACTCTTGCAGATGGACAGGAAATCGCGGTTAAGAGGCTTGACAGTGCATCAGTGCAGGGTGTCGAGGAGTTCAGGACCGAGGTTGTGCTGATTGCGAAACTTCAGCACAGGAACCTTGTAAAACTGTTAGGATACTGTGTGAAAGCAGATGAGAAGATCTTGGTGTATGAATACATGCCTAATGGAAGCCTCGACTCGTGTCTATTTGGTTAGTAGTCTCTTATTCCACACTGACTTCGCGTAAGACTATACACCTTACTACTTACGTATCCATGAACATTGAGAGTTGATATAACTTGTGTAATATTTTCAAAAAGATGAAAATTCACCTGTGAAGTTGGAGTGGGAGAAGCGATTTGACATCATATCTGGAATTGCTCGAGGCCTCGTGTATCTTCACCAAGACTCAAGACTGAGAATAATCCACCGCGACCTCAAACCAAGCAACATTTTACTTGATGAAGACCTGAATCCCAAAATCTCAGACTTTGGCATAGCAAGGATTGTCGAAGGGAAACAGACAGAGTCAAGCACTATAAGAGTAGTCGGCACATAGTATGAAATACCCTCTGATCAATTTAAACTTCTAAATCACGTTTCCTTCCCTTTTGTACTGAACCTTTTGCTCATTTGCTTTAATACAGCGGTTATATGTCCCCAGAGTACGCGCATGAAGGGCTGTTTTCTGTCAAATCCGACGTCTTCAGCTTTGGCGTAGTTGTATTGGAGACCATCAGTGGTAGAAGAAATTCAAAGATGTTCATATATGAGCACGGTCTCAGTCTGCTAGGATACGTAAGTCTCAATACAATACTTTATTCTACTTCTAATAATCTGTGTTGCGAATTTCCCATGTGTCGTACTCTCCACAAATCGGAAAATAAAAGACGTTGGACTAGTTCAAACATTTTGGTGCTACGACTCAATTACAATTTACAACAGTTATTATAAACCGGGTTATTTAACTCCTTTACGACCCAACACAAATTTTGTACGTCCTCGTGTTATAAATCTGATTAAAATGTTTGTGATGTAATTTAGG
Organism: Spergularia marina; assembly: GCA_963680865.1. NCBI lineage: Eukaryota > Viridiplantae > Streptophyta > Magnoliopsida > Caryophyllales > Caryophyllaceae > Spergularia > Spergularia marina. The sequence goes on along the minus strand of OY804548.1, from coordinate 27,215,640 downwards.
CTTGGAAACTGTGGAGTGAAGACAGAGGATTGAAAGTAGCTGACCAAAAACTAAGAGAATCATGCAATGCTTCCGAAGTCATGAAGTGCATTCATGTTGCATTGTTGTGTGTACAAGAAGATACTAGTGACCGTCCAACTATGTCAACTGTCGTACTTATGTTCAGCAGCGAGTCCACGAGTCTCCCATACCCGAAACAGCCGGCTTTTAGTACTCGGAAACCTCCCCTTGAAACCGCCTCATCTTCCAGCCACGATACGCAGCTAACGATATCTACGGCCGAAGGGCGGTAAATGAGATGGCCGCGTATGAAGATCGCCATTTCAATAAGATGGCTGCGTATGGAGCACATTTATGATGAAAATACGCAAATCTGATCATATATTCATATTCTAAAATTTTGATGTACATATAGTACAATTGTACAACTATACAAGTGCCCTCGACGGTCACACTGACACGTCTAGTAAGCGATTATTATTCTAATTAATTGCATTATTGGTTTTGTCTCTTTAAAAAAATCCCGGAGTTGGACACAAGACACCTAAAAATGAACAAAATATGGATCGGACACCTTTTTTTTTTTTTTTTTTTTTTTTTTGAGAAATCGGATCGAACACCCATTGAGTGTTTCAAATAGCCAACCTTATTTTACATAACCTTATTTCACGACAAGTAAATATTTTATTTGATCTAAATGTCGACTCTAACATGGGTGGGTTAAAGAACGAAATTTCGTCTAAACAAATTCTCCGGATTTCAGAAAAAAAAAGCCGAGTGAACACGTCGGAGCATAGAAAGAGTGAATGGGAACTGAAAAAACGCCTGGAAATAGGAGGGGAGATAGAAAGAGTGAATGGGAAGGAACTGAGTTACAGTGAGTTCGTGGAGAGGTACTTGGCCAAGAACCGACCCGTTATTCTGACGGGTCTGATGGATGATTGGCGGGCTTCAAAAGATTGGGTTGACGAAAATGGGTTGCCCAATCTCCTTTTCTTCTCTACCCACTTTGCAAATTCCAAAGTTCAGGTGACCCTTTTCTTTTCTATATTTTTTTTTTTATGATATTTTGTTTGTGGAGCATCCGTTCTTTTAAATTGTTAACGTTTTGTTAAAATACGTGAGAGAAATTCAAGTCGAACGTTAACAATCCGAGGGAATGGAGGGAATGTGATTTTATTGGTGCCTTTGGTGTGTTTTAATTTTGAGTGAGATTAATTGGTGGTAGTTATTGGGTTGTTTTTCGGGAAAAGGAGAAATTTTTTATGTGATCATGAAGATTTGGACAGCTTCGTCCGCTTGGGACAAGGATAAAATGTCATACAAATGAGGCAATGCTGACAAATTTTTGATTGGAAGCTCATAGATGTGTTTCCTATGATCATGTGTTTTTGGCCAGTGTAATGAGACATATGGTATACACTTACATGAAATGCCCTATGATCATGTCTTTTGTTTTGTTGGCATGATGAAACTAATGCTGGTGGACTATGATCCTGCTTGTGGAGCTCAATTGATAGAGAAGGTCATAAGGTTGATATAATGGTAAGATTGGCAATGGGTATGCAACTAAATTTGACACGAGATTTCCAATGTGAAATTTGAAGTAGGGAAACCCTGTATTGGGTGACATTAACCGAGACTAATGCGACACGATGCTCAGAGTGTTTAACAGTCCAGGGGTTGCCTAGTCTGACCTACACTTGCCTGCCAGCCAGCTTCAATGGTATTAAGATCATTTCCAAATGACCCAGAAATGACCCATATTTGTGACAGGCTGAATTCATATGCATCAGTTACTTGAGGTGTCCATACATTCATGCTCGCTTTCGCCCCGTAAAACTGATCTCCATTAGCAAATGCAACAGCATGCTGCACAACGACATATTGTATATATATAAGCATTCGTAACATATAACTGCTGCATTCAGACATGTGTAATGTATACGCCATAGTTTTGCATCATTTTCTTGCTGTATTACTGATGCTATGTAACAAGTTCTGACCTCATGACCACTGCCTGTTGAATCCCGTCTTATAGTTCGAGCTTTCCTTCCAAATCTTCCATATTTGTTCGCTCTCAAAATGTCGTCTTCTGTAGTTCTTCTGATTGGAATAGTCCCATTTGGACATGACTCTCCTGTTTCCGTCCATTTCTGAATACTAACCACCATTTCATCCTCAGCCTCAGACCCTTTCGGCCTCTCTGGTGGATCCTGCAGTCAGAAAGAGTTATTAATGACAAAGAACGCAAAAACTTGAGTAAGACGGTTTGGTGGTAAAGCTGAAAGCTTATTCGGTCTCACTGTTAGACCGTCCTACACAAGACTTACTAAACGAAAGACTGGTCGAATAATTTTTATACCAATAGCTTGTGTCCTCTGAACTTCGGATGATCGAATGCCGGTTGAAGATGGGTTGCAACACAGTCTAGAATATCTCCATCAGGACTCTGTCATATTATGATAACCAAGAGAAAAAATAAATATTAGTCATGTCCCAATGTATAAATAAAGCTTATAAAAATGACACTAGAAATGTAAAGATTTTATTGCAAGGCGAAAAATAGCAAAGGGAACATGCCAGAATAGTCTTGACAGCAGGTTTGTTGATTTTCTTCAGGAAAGCTCTGATCTTTTTCAACTTCTGCAGCTCATCTTGCGGCCGGAACGTTTGATTTCGCGGTATGGAGTCGGCTAATGGACAAGGAAGAATGTGTAAGCAATGAAGAGGAAGAAAACAACATATTTGGCCATGTATATATGTATCTGTAACAACAAACTGAAGATCTTCTGGTTTGTTTCCTACTGCAGAAGTGTCTTCTGGTGTTTTGTAAGTATTACCCTTGTTTTCTTCTACTATAACTATAACAAACTAACTTAGCTTATAGTAGAAGCATCTTATTCCAATATTTTGTCCTGATGAAGAAATTCATGTGTTTTCTCTCTCTCTCTCTGATCTCTCTCTTTCCTAGTAATTCCAAAGCTACATTTGAGGTAATATTCAAAGGAAACAGACCTCAAAATCTCACTGAATATTACTACACTGTTTCCAATGATTTTTTAGAAATTTAGAAGCTTAATCTTCAAATATAATTTAACAGAATTTGAAACAGACAGCTAAGGTTCTGTCTTTATTAGATTCTTTTGCATTGGTTTTTTGTTGGAAATTTTATTTAATAAAATAAAATTAATTTATGAATGAGAAATTCACGATACATTGTACCTTGACGGTTGTCCAAATTCACTTAATTTTCCAAAAGATGTCTCCATTCATCATGAGTAGATACATTGTTTCGTTCGTACATTTTCACTTCGTGTCCCTTCATTGCCTATATTAAGGTGTTGAAATGGGTCTTTTAGGTGATGAAAAAATGAAATCAATTAGGTAAATGTTGCTTAAGCGTCTAAAGTCATGCATATGTGTCATTTTGTCTCCCTTGTCCGTGTCGTCGGTATTGAGTACAAGCACATGTTGCGTTCGCCGGAGCCTTACTATATTGGAGTACTACTTATGGTAAGGACGCAATCCGTTCTATCCTGGGAGACGTATGCCCATGAACCTTGAGTACCGTAGAGGGGGCAATAACGTCTTAAGGACACAACGTGTATTCGTTGGGCTCGGGTTATTCATACATCTTTTATGATTTATGATCATATTTTACATATATTAATTGTCTAATTGACTTTCACTAACCTTTGTGTGTGATTTGTGTGTCAAGATTGAACATAGTATAAGGACATACATATTTTTCCTAACAATCTTAAGACATTATTTTTTGTGATCCTATACTTTGTTCCTTGTGCCAAACATCATAAGCAATAATGTCGGGTAAGTAAACATAATTTGGTCTTTTGTTAAATTCGATTTGACGGCAATTGCTTGTGAATTTTAATGTGGCTAGGCACTTTACTTTGATTTCTTCGAAAGGTATGTTACGATCTTTTATTTGTCTTAATTGGTTGTAATACACGTAGATATATGCATGCATACATGTATCATGATCATGATATGGTACATGATCAAGAGGTATAGTAATTTATTAATTACATGATTGTATTGGCATGCATGGTTTGGCAACTAACTGTTTTGAATTAATCCACTTTGTGGCGCTTCTCTGTAAAATGTCTGGTTGCGGACATAATTTTTGTCAAGATTAAGTTACGAACCTTTACGATTCTCTTGCTTGTAACTACATACGAGTCCTAAAGTAAATTTGGACAAACCCCTGTGAGGTATGTGGTTGTTTGTTTTTCAATTCTCTTGTGTAGAGAATGACCGAATTGGATATGTGATTTCCTTGTGTGTAGGAATTTATTGTGTCTAATTCTCGTGTAGAGATTGATGAAGAGAATTAGACAAATCCCTTATGTAGGATGATATTTATAATTCTCTTGTGTAGAGAAATGTTGGTTAACTTCTTTTATGAAGGAGTTATTTTGCGTTTGAATTAACTTCTATTTGTTGGGAGTATTATGTTTTGAAATAATTTCCTTTTTAAAGGGACTGAATTATTAAAATTCGTAGTAACTTTCTTATGCAGAAAGTTAAATTATGAATTGGTATATAAAATGTAGCAGACATTTTAAATCTAAAATCACTAAAAGACATGGAACTACTTCCTTATATGCGAAGTAAAATGTCAATATAATAGTTGATAAATTGTTTATGACCAAAATTGGAACCTGAAAAGGTGTTTGTGCATGTAGAGAAAAAACTTATGTACCCGGGTAATCTACATAAAAAATAATTTTTTGTGAGTAGTTGTATGCATTTTGGGGACGCCTAAAATCATACAACTAGTAAGTTTTATTTGAATAATTTCTTGGGACGCCTTGAAAATTTAAATAAATCTTACATTTGGAAATATCGGTCATAAACTTGTATCTCACATAAAATTGTGAAAATGAACACTTGTGGAACGGTCAGAGTACTATATACCCCCATCATAGTACATGACCGTTATTGTTTATCTCTCTAGTGTTGTCACGTATATTATGCGCAATTATGTGAAAACATGTCGGATCCGTTAACAAAAGTTTTGTAGAGAGATAACTGAAATAAGGAATGGATTTTAGGCCTGTCAAAAAAGTCAGCATAGCGGTAACTCTACCTTGTTGATTGGAGATCCCATGATCTAGGTTCAAAGAGACAACTAAGTTATGATTGATAAGTGACACACTGTCAAATTTCAAATTTATCCATTCCTGATTAGACAGTGTATGTCTAGTTCAGGTTAAGCTTTAAAATGCTTTTAATAATTTCTAAAAAATCTGATGAGTTCGGGTGGGAAGATGATTTATCCCTGTAGAAATTACCTATGTGAGTGTGAAGTGTGGGCCGCTTCAATGAGAATCTCGGAGGCCTAATTCTCTAAACACTCATGAGACCAGGCGGTGTCCACGGCCAAAATGGACACAACAGTGAGAACCAACTATGCTCAGAAGGAAATTGTGTGACTTCTATTGTCTTGGTTTACACTAAAGGTCGACGGTTCAAGGCTCACTTGTCCACCGATTGACCGAGTAAATCCGATAGATTTTACTAGGGAAAGTTCAAAGGGTAAAACCTACTTATCTCGATGCAATTTTTCTTCATTTGTACTCAATACATTGTGTTGTCGCGTCAGTTTTTTGTGTTTTGAAGTGAAAAGTAAAATTCGTTAATTCCTCATTCATGTGGGGGAAAGTGGTGAATTTTGATCTTTGGAAAATGTTACGGTGAATAAGGAATTTCTCATTCATGTGGGGGATTGTTGGAAATTTTATTTAATAAAATAAAATTAATTTATGAATGAGAAATTCACGATACATTGTACCTTGACGGTTGTCCAAATTCACTTAATTTTCCAAAAGATGTCTCCATTCATCATGAGTAGATACATTGTTTCGTTCGTACATTTTCACTTCGTGTCCCTTCATTGCCTATATTAAGGTGTTGAAATGGGTCTTTTAGGTGATGAAAAAATGAAATCAATTAGGTAAATGTTGCTTAAGCGTCTAAAGTCATGCATATGTGTCATTTTGTCTCCCTTGTCCGTGTCGTCGGTATTGAGTACAAGCACATGTTGCGTTCGCCGGAGCCTTACTATATTGGAGTACTACTTATGGTAAGGACGCAATCCGTTCTATCCTGGGAGACGTATGCCCATGAACCTTGAGTACCGTAGAGGGGGCAATAACGTCTTAAGGACACAACGTGTATTCGTTGGGCTCGGGTTATTCATACATCTTTTATGATTTATGATCATATTTTACATATATTAATTGTCTAATTGACTTTCACTAACCTTTGTGTGTGATTTGTGTGTCAAGATTGAACATAGTATAAGGACATACATATTTTTCCTAACAATCTTTATTGTCCATATATCCGACATAATGAAATTTATGACTCTTGAAAAGGTCATAAATTTCGTATTGCCAAAAAAATGTATATGTGGACTTCACAAAACCAATATATATTTAATTTTTACAAATCGCTAGAGAGGTTAAACACTCACCAAAATGGCACCATAAACCAATTTAGTTAACCGACAAACAACCTGTTATTACCAAGCCAGAAGGCTAAACATGCAAATGTGATAAAGGCTCATGATGAATTCTCATTTGCCAAATGCATGCACGCATATACGAAAATAATAACATGCATTAACAAAAATTGCATACCGAAAGCAATCGATTTGTCTATATATGAGAAACCAAATTAACTGTCTACACACTTAAGTTAGCCAATTCACACCATGGCATAGGAAATGTTAATCTGTCGATCATCAAGTACGTTGTACACACTAACACGTATCACATGCTCTCCAAGTTAATTAAATATTAAACATGTGATTATTAAATTACCTCTTGATCATGTCGTGTATCGTATCATGAACATCATGATTCATATAAGCATATACAACACTACGTAACATGTCCAACAAAATGAAACGAAATCGTAACATACCTCTTGAGTGTGGAAGAAGAAAATCGTAAAAGTGCCAATATGCACACTAAATTAACTAGCAATAATCGTTAAAACACATTTAACAAAAGTTTCTTACCCGACATTGCTTATGATGTTTCGCACATCAAACGAACAAAGTACAGGATTACAAAAAAAATAACGTCTCAAGAAGCATGTTATTCCAATATTTTGTCCTGATGAAGAAATTCATGTGTTTTCTCTCTCTCTCTCTGATCTCTCTCTTTCCTAGTAATTCCAAAGCTACATTTGAGGTAATATTCAAAGGAAACAGACCTCAAAATCTCACTGAATATTACTACACTGTTTCCAATGATTTTTTAGAAATTTAGAAGCTTAATCTTCAAATAAAATTTAACAGAATTTGAAACAGACAGCTAAGGTTCTGTCTTTATTAGATTCTTTTGCATTGGTTTCTGACCCGACACACCAACACACACCCCTTATTATATAGTTATAGCTTATTTAAGAGAGACAGACCGCTTTTATACTACTAGTTGTGTGTGTTTTACTACTTGGTTATACGTTCCGAGTTTACTAACCCATAATGGTGTATTGACGGCTAGTAAAAATAACACTTGTACTAGTGTTTCTTTAATGTGTCTAGAGTCTAGACTCTAGTGTGCGTGCATGCTCGTGTGTGTGTTTGAAGTGCAAACGATGTTTACATTTAGAGTTTAGCGAGGCCGGTTCTATGCACTAATGTCGTGCATAATTGTTCATTATGCAACATTGAATAGCGTCAACAGATGTCGGCTAGTTTAATACGGAGTATTGATTATGGCTCTGAAATTATTAGGTCAAGAATATATGTAAAAGTTTGATCTCGGCTTTGTTAATACTCCGTAAGTGGAGTGAAGGGTAATCTGATGGCTGTTTTTTTACCATTAGTGTGACTTAATGCTGAATAATGCTGACTGCAATTTGGCTTCCACTACAAGTATCAGTATGTAACACCTGCTTTTTCATCCCTGGACATTATCATGTCTTGTGAGACTATAGTACTACGATTGTCCATTTGGTTCATGATATTGGTACCACTATAAAAGCTAGTGGCCTGGTTATTTAAGTGGGGTTTAAAGCATGCTTGGAATTTTCAAAAAAAAAAAATGGGCCATATTTTTTTCTCTGATCATATCTGAATTATTAATAATAAAAATGATGACTCCAAAATACTCTTTTATCTTGTTTGTCAAAATTTTCTTTTTATTACTGCTACAAATTTGATAGTCTTGCTTGTTTGTATCTAATGACCGAAAAGTCACAAAAGGCGATTGCTGGGGGAAGGCTACGCATAGTTGTTAATATTAGGGAAATATATCAATCATGATCATTTCCCAATCACACCATATCAAGCTCTCCTTAGATCATGCATATAATTAATTGTAATTGATTTATTTGAATTATGTTAGGAATATATAATATCATGTAATATATTGTATCCTAGTTTAGGTGCTAATAGTTAGGGATTAGTTTTGATGTACTCAGTATATAAACTGTTCTAGATCAATGCAAATACTTAAGCTTTCATGTATGTATTTCTCTCCTCCCTCTCCTTTCTAATTCTCTACAGTTAAGATGGAGAGAGTCGATACAATAATAAGACTTAAGTTCAAATCTCATTTCCCAATCGAGTTTGGCTTAATTACTATGTAAGGGTCCATGAAAATCATTGTATATGATTATTGATATGGGATTATTATCTTAAATATGAGAGGGGTAAAATGTGCAGCATGTGCAAATTTTGCACTTACCTAGAACATTTATGAGCACAGCTTCAGAGGTTTTTGTTCGTGGTCCTAGACATGCAATCTATTAGCTAACTTATGTTGAATTTGTTTTATGATTTTGTAGAGAAATAGACGTTAGAATTGTGAGGATTTTGAAACTTTTAGAGACTTGATCTTCTATAGGCTGGTTGATAATTGCAAAGAATTATGAGAAACAGAAGTGACATGTAAATTGTACTCTATTTTTCTTTTGGGGGATGATCGTTATATGTTATATCAACCAATTTTAAAGTATAGGTCCGGCAAATAGGGACGAGTCCAAAGATTTTAAAGTTCGGGTTGCAAAATCGACGGAATTTTGAATAGTTTACCTTATTTTGTCAAACTTTAGGATTGTAAAAACCGAAATACGAGTGAGTTCAAATTCGGAGATGTGAGTGGGGTTGTTGTTGCAATCACTAACTACATTCCCCTGCCAACAAATTTCTAGTTCTGAAGTGTACTCCATTTGTATCAATGGATGCCCCATATTAGTTCTTGTTGGAAGTCAAGCATGTGCTCTACTAATGCTACCTCTTGTTGTCACCATCAGTTGGTGTGATGTAATGTTCACCATGATGGAGGAAGACTCTTATAGGTCATTCCACCAACCTTTTTAAGTTCATAATTTTTTGCGAATTCAGCATGTTGTTGAACGCGCTTAAGTTAAAGAGCCTGATACTGAATATATCACTTGGGTATAAAAGCACGTATGGTCATTCGTCTCCCTTGTGGACAAGTAAACAAATTCCCTCTCCATTATCAACATTGGTACATAAGTATCAATTCTCAAAACTACATTTTGTCCTTGTAATAAAAATTCCAGCCCCACAAGGCCACAACCATAGCCAAGAAGAATTGAATTCTTATGTCTCTGATATACACTCTAATGGTCTATGTGTTTTGCCATTTACTCATTACTGTTCTACACATATTGTACAAGTCTTAACTGTTACTCTTATTTCAACCCTGATGCATTAAGGCATTGGTCCTAAAATTTAAGGGTACGTACATTATTCGACATAAGTCTCTAGGTGTGTTGTTCAACAGGAGCCCATTTAGGGTGTCCTATATCACTATATGTGCAGGTTCTACATAGAGTGATGTGACAAATCCACATCTAATTGTTTTGGATGGTACTTAATATTAGGGGTAAGCAACGCCGGGTACCCGGTCATTTTTTGTGGAACCGGAACCGGAACCGGTAAGGACCGGTTCCAGAAATGTGGAACCGGAACCGTCCCTTACGGTTCTCAAATCTACGGAACCGGAACCGCCAATACCCGGTTCCAGTTCCGGGTACCCGTCATAAATTTCTAATATTTTTTTTATGGTATAAATTTCTAATATTTTTTTACTTGTCTTTATTTGTTTATTTTTTGTTTGGGTTGAGCTTCTAACTTTTAGTTTTGTTGGTTTGGCCTTCTAATTTCTATGAGACTTGACATTAATTTTCATAAAAAAAAAGTCAAACAATGTCGAGTACACCTTCGGTTCCGGGTACCTATAGTTGAAATCTAATATACCGGGTACCCTACCGGTTCCGGTTCCAAAATTTCATTACCCGGAACCGGAACCGGTTGTACCGGTTCCTACATTTCACTACCCGGAACCGGCAACGCCGGGTACGGAATTGGAACCGCCGGTTCCTAACCGGTTCCAGTTTCGGGACCGGGTACCTTGATCTTTTGCTCACCCCTACTTAATATCGATATCACTTTCTATTATGTATTTTTGAACCCTCTCGCTATTTGTAGGATAAACATCGACCATATGAGAAGGTGATGACGGAATTGAGTAAAGATTGGTCATGCGCCGGAGTACATAGGAATACTAAACATCTTGGGTGCCTTGGTGGACTGGCACCAACATACATGGTTTTGGGGGCAGTAAGTTATGGGGGAATAGCCCTCTGGCTCCTGGGGTTGTCCTTTATAGAGTTCTGGACAAGGTTTGCTGCCCACTTTTAAAGGTTCCTCTTTTACTTGGTACTCCTATTTGTTTACTATCAGATTAACACTTCTTTTTAACAAAAAAAAGGCCCACCTCACATTGCCCCACTACCTCTAAAGCATGCCTGTTCCTGTAATAAAGCTGGGTTTTTTTTGGTAGTACAGATTCTCCCATAGTATTGTAAAATAAAAACTTAATTTTTTTTAGTAATGTTGTATTTTGTGTCCTACAGATATGAAAAGCTGATCTTCTTAAAGTTTGTGATTAGGAGAAATGTAAATAGTACTCCGTATTAGTTTGAATGACATCAATGAACGGAAGCAGATGACTGAAACAGACCAGCTGATAAGTTAAAGGAACAGGAATTTAATTTCAGAAAGATAGGAGTATAAATGTATAATCATGTCATTTTCATGCTTGCTTTTCAAAAGGGGGTCATTTCTTTGAAGAAAATTCATGGGTTTGAAATTCAGGGTATGTCTTGTAGTATAAGACACTGTAAATAGAGTGTAAACTGATTAAAAATGCGCACTTCATTACAGACGTAGGAGTGTCTTACTCGAGCTTGGTCACGTCTGATTTATCTATAGAAGAGCTGGGAATTCTGTCTTACTTGGTTGAGTTTGATGTTGTGATGTTATGCATGAAGTGGATTCTATACCTGAAATAATTATGTCATGACAAAATGCTTATAAGAACACAAACCCTTGAACTCCTCATTTATTTCCCAATGAATAATTATGTCATGACAAAATGCTTATAAGAACACAATCCCTCTTCTATCTCTATAACCCCATCTTCCCAATTTACTATTCAATCGTCCTTAATTTTCCCATTTAACCCACAAAATCGTCTTCCCCAATGAACCCAGAAATTAATTTGAAATTCGTCCTAAATTTCCCCACTTTAATTTCCTGGGTTTGCAGCTTCTCCACTTTTTTTTTTTTTAAATGAACCCATAAATTAATTTGACTGTAACTTTTTCGTTTAATTTTTGGCGGATATTTTTGTTGGTTTGTTTGGTGATGGCAATAGTGGAATCATGGGCGGAACACTACGAAGGTTGGTATGTATTAGGTTGATCTAGTGCCACGGTTGAGTTTGGAATTGAAAGGTGAATTTAACGGTGGTGGTGGTGGTGGTGGTGGTGGTGATATTCAAGGAGAGAGAAAACTGAGAAAGTTTTGAAAAGGGAAAATCTAACACCAATGGATGTCAGGTCCTTAACTGACCAAAAGAAACGTTCAGGTCCTTAACAGACAAAAATGAAAATGTTGATCCCTCAACTAACACTTAACTCGTCATGGCCTTACAATTGTATTGTTCTTACAAATACGAGCACTGATACTAGTAGAGCTGGCCATCTGGCCCATTCAACACTGGCTCGCCCTGACCCGATCCTGGTCAAACCTTGGTCAAACTCGGCTCTAACTCGTACCTAACTCGGCCCTAACCCTGCCCTAACCCTAATCCTGACCCGACCTTAACCCTAACCTTGACCGTAACACTGGAGATTGGAAGGAACTGATCAAATAACCGAACAAAGGTAAATTGGGTAAGAAGAGTAAGTGAAGAATCTACATGAGTTTTGATTCTTTCGAGATATCTAGGCATCCTAATTATCAAAAGTCTATTGAATGATGATATTATTATAAACAAATAATGATAATTAAGAGCAATCCCTTTAATTTTTTTTAGAAAAATGTCTGAAAATCGACCAACCCAACCGTGGTCAAACCCTGTTAGAACCCGGTCAGAACCCTGCAGGGCTAGGGTTAGGGTTAGAATTTTCCATCCCTGACCCTGGTCAAACCCTGTCAGAACTCGGTCAAACCCTGCAGGGTTAGAGTTAGGGTTGAGATTTTCCAGCCCTGACCCTGGCTCGACCCTGACCCTGGAAAGTAGGGTCAGGGTTGAATTTTTCCAACCCTAGCTCGCCCTAACTCGGCTCAATCCGACCCGTGGCCAGCTCTAACTGATAGTTTCCTTTTAATTTCTTTAATTTTTTGGCAAATTCACGTGGTGCCTCCGAACTATGTCAGAATGCGCATGGTGCTCCTATGTTTGAAACTTGTACACTACGGTGCCCCAGAACTTTGCACCTATAGGCACGTGGTGCCCCTAACCCCTCAAATTAACTAACGGGTTAACTTTTGGATGTTAAACGATGATGTGGCATCAGATTAGTAAAGTTTAATTAAATTTTTTAATAAAACTAATAATTAAAATTAAAAAAAATAAAAAAAAAACCTCATTTTAATTTTCTCTCTCCTCACCTCCCCAACCACCCCAACCGCCCCCACCGCCCCACTGCCGGCAACCCCCGCCACCTCCCCCTTCCCCTAGCTACCACCACTGGGCCGCATACGTCGGTGCGAGCCCAGTGGGATGGCTCGTCGAGGTCGAAAACCGCCCTAAGAGGGCTGATTTCGACCCCAGATCTAAGAGGGCCGATTCATGTGGGTCGAAAACAGCCCTCTTCGGGCGGTTTTCGACCTTGACGAGCCACCCCACTGGGCTCACGCCGCCGTATGCGGCCCAGTGGTGGTAGCTCGGGGAAGGGGGAGGTGGCGGGGGTTGCCGGCGGTGGGGGCGGTTGGGGTGGTTGGGGAGGTGAGGAGAGAGAAAATTAAAATGAGGTTTTTTTTTTATTTTTTATGTTTTTTAAATTTTAATTATTAGTTTTATTAAAAGATTTAATTAAACTTTACTAATCTTATGTCACATCATCGTTTAACATCCAAAGGTTAACGCCGTTAGTTAATTTGGGGGGTTAGGGGCACCACGTGCCTATAGGTACAAAGTTCAGGGGCACCGTAGTGTACAAGTTTCAAACATAGGGACACCATGCGCATTCTGACATAGTTCGGGGACACCACATGAATTTGCCGTTAATTTTTTTACTTCTTCCGTGCTAACTGCTACACAACATTCAAAGAACACGAAGAAGATTCTATTTACAATCTCTTGGTATGTTCTTATATGAATCATGTTCAGTTCTTGCTTTATTATGAATGCCAATTTGGTTTTCTGGCATCAACCGTAAAAACATAATTATATTCTAGGCATGCTCAAACACTTCAGATGAACCTTTTATTTTGCCATTAATTCATCTTAGTTGAATTTATTTATGTGTAACTTTTAGTGCAACCAAATTTGATTCTATAGATGATTGATTTGGTGTGATAGTATCGTTAGCATCACAAATCACGATATCATTACTTTCATGACCTGTTTGTTTCTCATATTCGTTTTTATTGGACTTTTCCTTTGACTGTAGGGTCCATCTAAGACCCATTGTAGGGGCTAAAGAATCTCGACAAGTAACCCATGTGTCGAATTAGAACGTAAAAAGGGTAGTAGTGAGGGTCTTTACGAAAAAAAAAAAAACAGAGGACGACAAAAGGTGGAGGCGGGTATGAGTCCTTGGCCAGTAGTAATGGATCTTAAATCTAAGGACGTACTCCCTCCGTTCCAGTTCAAACGCCCCATATTCCGTTTTGGGACGTTTCACTTTAAACACCCCATCTATTTTGAGACATATTTCTCTCTCCTACTTTTATTAAATTATCACATCCTCTCTCACATTCTCTCTACTACTTTTATTAATCCCCACATTCTCTCTCATCCTTTTTCCTAATATTACCTCATTTAACTTATTATATCAGTTTTTCTTATTCGACTACAAAAAACGCCCGGGGCGTTTGAACCTGTTTTACGCCACGACGATGGGAATGGTGGCGGTGGTCGTTGAAGGGTGGCGAACGTGGTGGTGCAGTTGGTGGTTGTTGTGGTGGGTGGAGTTGGTGGCTATGAGGTGGCTATGGGGTGGAGTTGGTGGCTATGAGGTGGCTATGGGGTGGAGTTGGTGGGTCGGGTGGGGTTTTGGGTGATGAAATTTGGTTGTTTTTTTTTTTTTTTTTTTTTTTTTTATGTTTTCGTATTTCATAATAGGAGTAAATCATTATATAACAAAATTGGATCATTATAAAACAGAAACTAATCATTTTAGGACAAAAATTAACCATCCTAAGACAAAAACCAACCATCTGGAGACAAAATCCATCCATTCCAGAACAAAATTTAATCATCCTAAGACAAAAACCAACCATTCTTAGACAAAAAATTAATCCATTCCAGAACAAAAGCTAACCATTCCAAAACAAAAAATAATCATCCTAGAATAAAAACCAACCATTTTGAGACAAAATTAATCCATTCCAGAATAAAAAATAATCATCCTAGGACAAAAACCAACCATTTTGAGACAAAATTAATCTATTTTAGAACAAAAACTAATCATTCCAGAACAAAAAATAATCATCCTATGACAAAAACCAACCATTCTGAGACAAAATTCATCCATTCCAGAACAAAATTAACCATCCTAAGACAAAAACCAACCATTCTGAGGCAAAAATTAATTCATTCCAAAACAAAAAATAATCATCCTAGGACAAAAACCAACCATTTTAAGACAAAATTAATCTATTTTAGTACAAAAATTAACCATTCCAAAACAAAAAATAATCATCCTAGGAAAAAAACCAACCATTCTGAGACAAAATCCATCCATTCCAGAACAAAAACTAACCATTCTAGGACAAAAACTAACCATTCCCAAACAAAAACAAACAATTGCAGACTAATTTATGTTCTATAATGATTAATATACGTTATATAATGATCTGTTTTTGTTTCATAATGATTGATTTTTAATGATCAGTTTTTGTTCAATAATGATGTATTTATGTTCTATAATGATCAATTGTTGTTCCAGAATGACATATTTATGTTCTATAATGATCAGATTTTGTTCTAGAATGACATAATTATGTTTGTATGATCAATTTATATTCGAGAATGAGAGACTAATTTATGTTTTATAATGATTAATATATGTTCTATAATGATCAGTTTTTGTTCTATAATGATGTATTTATGTTTTATAATGATTAATATATGTTCTATAATGATCAGTTTTTGTTCTATAATGATATATTTATGTTCTATAATGATTAATATATGTTCTATAATGATTAGTTTTTGTTTTATAATGATGTATTTATGTTCTACAATGATTAATATATATTCTATAATGATTTGTTCTATAATGATGTATTTATAAGATCAATTTATATTCGAGAATGAGAGATTAATTTATGTTCTATAATGATTAATATATGTTCTATAATGATCAGTTTTTAATCTATAATGATGTATTTATGTTCTATAATGATCAGTTTTTGTTACAGAATGCCAAATTTATGTTCTATAATGATCACGTTTTGTTTCATAATGATATATTTATGATTTATAATGATCAGTTTTTATTCCATAATGATGTATTTATGTTCTATAATGATCAGTTTTTGTTCAAGAATGACATATTTATATTCTATGATCAATTTATATTCGAAACAAAAACTAACCATCTCAGAACAAAACCTAACCGTCCCGAAACAAAATCCATTCATCTCAGAACAAAACCTAACCATCCCGAAACAAAAGCCGTTCATCGCGAAACAAAATGAATGGTTATGTAATGAATGATTTTTTGTTCTAGAATGAATGGTATTTGTTTTAAAATGAATGGTTATGTAATGAATGATTTTTTGTTCTGAAATGAATGATTTGATTTGGAATGAATGTTTTTTGTTATTAAATGAATGGTTATTATTCTAAAATGAATTATATTTGTTTTAGAATAAATTCTTTTTGTCTTGAGTTATTTAATCTGAAATTGGTTTTTCTGTTCTAAAATGAACGATATTTGCGTTAAAATGAACAATTTTTGTTTTAAAATGAATATTTTAGATAAATGGTTAAGATTAAATCAAATAAACAAAAACAAAAAAAATACCCCTTCCCCTTCCTTTTTCTCTCTCCTGCCCCAACCCCCCCACCCCACCCGACCACCCCATCCCCGCCGCGATCCGTCGCCGACCACCACCAACACCGGCCTCGACCCAACCATCTTCACCGTCTCTTCCACGCAACCCTCCCCCCGCCACTCCACGACACCGTTGCCCCTTCCTTCTCCCCTATTATCCCCTCCCTTCTTTTCGATCTCACTTAACATTACTTATTTGTGGGGATGATGGTGGAGCGTGTGGTCGGCGGCGTAGGGCGACGGCCGGGGGAGGGTTTATGGGTGGTGGCGGTCGAGAATAGGGGCTGGGAAAGGGAGTGAAGGAGGAGAGAGAAAATGAGAAAAAGAGTAAGTGGAGGGCGATGGGGTCCGCCGTGGGGTCGCCGGAGCGGCGCCCACCGAATGGTGGTGGTGGTGTCGCGTGGGGTGGTGGTCGGTGAAGGTGGCCGGCGGTGGTTAGGTGGTTCGTGGTGGTGATGGTGGGTGGGTATGGGAGGAGAGAGAAAATAAAGGGGGAAGGGGAGATAATATGAGTTGGATTTTAATTGAAGTATTGGGTCAAGTTAGACTTTGGCCCAACTCAAATTATAAAAATGAGCCCAGGGGGACCATTCTCTTGAGCCCCGGGGTACGGTAGTATTTGCCGTATGTACCAAGGCTTAAACACAACTAGTATATAGGCTATTATACTATGGGCTTCAATCTAAAAGCCCAGTTGAGAATCAACGTTACAGAGGTGGGTTATTTGGAGGAGGGCCGAAATTTAGCACGCGGTGGGATAAGGAATAGTGCATCCCACAGTGGCATTTACGTAAATACGTAGTATATTAGAGGCTTTTACGTCATTGTCTATAGTATTTTCCACTATTCATCATGTATTTTATACAAAAATCGTATGTTTTATACTTAGTAAATTTATTTATTTACTCTAACCTCTTTCTCTCTTCTCCTTCAAAAGTATTCATCCATTCCCAGTCTCCACTGCCTACCATGTCGGCTGCCTTGAAACAACCCGGAATATTCAAACGGCTTCGCCATTAATCTGAAATTCCCGACGGCTTCGCCGTCGTAACCATAAGACACCCTATGTGGGGAGGGTGAACCCTCTAAAAAAACTTGATCATTCTAAAAGTGTCCGGAGAAGATTTTATGGTTCCGTTTCCCGGCGCCGCTATCGCGGCACCGGAAAATGGAACCCTAAAATATTCTCCGGTGCGTGAGGTGGCGGCAAGTAGGAACGACGGTGGACGATAAGCATGAGACTCCTAACAATGGGTAAAATCATATAATCAATTGCATACGGCGACGCCGGAGCTTCAATCGGCGATCAGATCTGACCGGCGGCGGCCCTTGGTTGCATAAAAGCGGTTGTTTTATATGGTGGTGGTGTGATGATGGTGGAGGTTGGTTGAAGAAGGATGAAATGGGTGAGTCGTTTGAAAGGAAGAAAGTGAGTGGTGAATGCATATAGTATGAAAAATTAATGATAAAAAATTGATGGTGGTGCTGATTAAGTGATGAAGAAGATGAAGAATGGGTGAATAATTGATGAAAATGATGAAGATGCGGGTGTGGGATAATAGGTGAGGAGAGAGATAAGTTAAAATGAGACATTTATTTTATTGAGTTACCATGTATAATTATACATGTCATGTGCCAAACATGTGCCTACAAGTTTTTGTTTTTAGTGCGGGCTACACTGTTCTTCAGCCCACTGTGGGAGAAATTTCGGCCCTCTTGTTTGGAGAGAGAAGGAGAGAGATTCCGAAAATCCGTCGAAAATCAATCAATAAATCCAGCTCCACCGGCGAACGAACGATGGCACCTGTAAGTTTCTATAATTCTGCGGTGTATGTAATTATCTGTTAATTAATTAATTAATTAATCTCAAATTAGGGTTTAATATTATACAGGATGATTACTCTCGCAACTCCAGTAGCTCTGGTATTATCACTAATTCCTAACAGTCTTTTTCCTTTGATCTGTAACTGTAATTGTAATTCGATTGATTGATTAGTTAATTGAATTGGGGGTTATTGCCTTGTTTTTGCAGGGAGTACGTGGAAGCGCAAGCTTAGCCCCAATTCCGCTGGGAAGGATAATCCCAACAACCCCAAGAAGGCTCTCCTTGTGCATAATCCCAAGTAAGTTCACCAGGATTAATGACCCCAACTATTGGTAATCAAGCCCTTGTTATTCAGGTATAAATAAATGTGTTTTGGGGTTAATTCGTTGTTTTTGACTTGACACAAAACCCTGCCTATTGCTTAGTGGAATGATGTAATTAATCTGGTTGAGTTTTATCATTAGTCAAACACTAGTTTAAACCACAGTTTGTTAGTATATTATTAGTCTGAATTGTTTAATCTTGATTGATTAGGTGGAGACACCAGGACGACGAGCATATCGCCGTAGCGGCCGTTTACGACTACGATACAGTTTATAAAATCTACCTTGTGCGTTTCAACAGACACCCCCACACTCGTGTTTCCGTTGACCGTCTTCCTTCCCTCCCACTTGTCAAATGTGTTACGGGTACCACGTTTACCGTAGTCGGGTCCACGGTGTTTGCCGTTTCACCCCCTGGTCAACTCATTTCTCATCCTGTCCCGTCATCTTCTGTATTTTTCTTCGACACCGCTAGTGCGTCTGATTGGGTCCAGGCTCCTCCCCTAACCTCTCTCAAGTCTTGCCCTCTCGTTTTAGTGGTTGGTGGGAAACTTGTGGTTGCTTCCGATCGCCTTTCCTCCGATCCAGAAAATGATGATCATCTCCTCCCCAAGCCTTGGTTTGAGTTTCTGGATACTTGTCTGCCACGTTCTTCGTGGTCATGGTCACCTCTACCTGACCCTACTCTTCCATCTTGCGTCAACTATGCCTCCTATATTGATGCCTATGCAGCATCAGATTCTCAAGTTTTTTTCTCCGTCACTAAGAAGACGTCCCTCTCTTATAGCTTTGTGTCGTCCTCCTGGGATATTCGTCCTCGCCTGCTTCCGTTTCTTGACGAAGCTCTGCTTTGCAATGGCTTCTATTATGGTTTTCCTCGGGACCCCTCCTGTGCTGGGAGGGTGTACATGTACTCCCAAGTGTTGGGAAAATGGGCACAACTACTAGCGGAAGCAACAAAAACCCCAATTACCCCTTTCGTGTTACTAGATGGACAATTAACACTACCAACCAATCTACTTGAACCTACCAACAATATAGCACAACTATGGTGACCAAAACAGCCCCCCCACACATTCAACAACGACAATCAATTGAGACACAAGATATACGTGGAAACCCAATGCGGGAGAAAACCACAAGTACCGTAAGCCGGTACCAAGCCCTTCCACTAATCAATCAATAATCAATGGGATACAACAATACAATCTCCCTAGGCTCACCTAGAGGCAACCACTATCTCAAGGTAACAACCTTGGCACAACCAACCACAACTACTTCACTAACAAGTGAGAACAAAACACCAAAATACACCAAAGAAGAGTGAAATGAAAATACCACTTAGAGATGTCGAAAGACCTCCAAACTTGGCAGAAATGAAGCTCCCATATACACTAGCATCCTCCCCAAATTTCGTTGCAATACGAGCTCGTTCGGGGCTCGAAACAGCCACTCAAAATCTGGGTTTTGAGGGTTATACGGGTTTGCTCTTCTTCCCTCTTTTTCTCTCTTTCTCTCTCTTTGTGTATGTGTTTGTGGTTGTTGATCTCCCTCTCATTTTCTGCCCTCAAACACACCCCTATATGTTTGGCAAAGCTTCTTCAAGAAGCCACTCATTAGTAAGGGTAAAATGGTCTTTTTCCCCTTACTTGCTAAACTCACATAAAATGAGTTCTTCCTCCTTATGGAGGGATATCCCAACACCAAGGTGAAGGTGAAGGTGAAGGTTTTTTCACTGAGGTTTCCTTTTTTGAGATCCCATGGGGTACCCCTTTCTACCGTAACATCCCTACTCGGATAAGTCTAGTGCCGGAGTTGAGTCCCAAATACGGAATCACCTTCTTCCTAGTTCGTTTTCAGCCTCCACACGGCTACCCGTACCCCTCTTCGGGTGATCGGCTCTTTGTTGATGTCTATGACTCCCCCAACAAGTATGCAATCCTCAAACACTTTTGTCACAAGCCATCCGATTTACAGGGGCAGTGCATCACCTGGTGTTGTAGGTACGTATGACTTTCCTGAATAAAGTTTCACTCAAATCTCATCGATCTTAAAGATTTACTTTACTCAACTTTTGCTTTTACTTGAATTGCCCTCTCCAATTTTATTTATTTCTTTTTGCTTTCCTTTTTGTACCACAACGGTTTCACTTGACTCATAAAATATGTAAATGTTACTGTAATTGGTCCATGTACATTATCGTTTCTACTCTGATGGTCTTGATATGTATGTGTATGGGGTATTCGTTATTTGACGATCACAATGAACTATTCTTAGTTTCACATTGATTGTGCTCCGCGCAGTAAAAGTAAAAATAAATCGACTGATATCGTGATTTCTTCATTATGTAGGATGAACGAGTAGGGTTAAATTGTGCATGTGTGAGTGTGACCATCTAATTAGGTCGATATAACCCCCATCTATAGAATAGAAAAATAAAGTTTCTAAAACTAAATGTGTACCGAAAATGTATATTGTTGTGATAGCCTTCGTTTTTCTATTTTGCAATCCGTATGCATGAGATAGTTTGACCATATTTTAGGTTGTCAACGTAATCCTTTGCTGTCTAAAAATTAGTAATAATTACTAGTGGTTTTTCCTTTTCCTTGTGGATTTGCAGCTTATGGATGATACTATGACATATTGTACTTATACTGCATTGCCAAAATTTCTCTTTCTTACATACAGGTAGTACGTGAAGATTGGAGAAACGGAAGCTGAAGGACTTGTTGATAATTCAAAATCTTGTTTAGCACTTGTTTGAGTCACGCTGTATGCGCATTTCATAATTAGCTACTATAACAACACCGAGAACTAGTATGTCTCGTATGGAATTCTATTTTTTTTTGGACGATGCCGAATTCTGTGTTGATCATGTAACATATCATCTATCTCACCTCAGCTCCAACGCTTATGAATGAATCCTCTTGGAGGGTTTATGAATTGTAAGTTTGGCTGAAAA
The DNA here is from genome assembly GCA_963680865.1 of Spergularia marina. Lineage (NCBI taxonomy): Eukaryota > Viridiplantae > Streptophyta > Magnoliopsida > Caryophyllales > Caryophyllaceae > Spergularia > Spergularia marina. Next base: position 27,193,943 of record OY804548.1, on the reverse strand, counting down.
TCCTATATTGTTCACTGAGTTATCGACATCAAATGATTTCGGCTATGATATCTTGTTATTAATAGACCTCTTCAAGGAGTTCAAGTGAAATGGGCTCACGTAAAAGTTAGGGCCTGTGCGATTAAACTTATTCAACGGTGTTTTCAAATCAGATCAGATTTATTCAAATCAAATCAATTCAGATCAGTTTTATTCAAATCAAATCAAATCAAATCACAATAATCCAAATAACAATCAATGAGTCTAGCCTATTTTTAGTTATTAATTCGTCTGATTGCTGTTAATTTGTCAATTTATTCAGTTCAGATCAAATCAAATCAAATTTATTCAAATCAAATCAAATCAGTTCAATTTAAATCAAATCAAATCAAATTATAAAAATGCAGTCCAATCGCACAGGGCCTTAGTGAAGTACTACTGTGTGATCATCTTTGCTTGCTATATACCCATATATCAATCACTCGACTCACCTGTTACACGACTTCATCTATTTTCAGGTTTCTCACTACCCCTTTCCCTAATAATGATATGAGAATATCACTTTATTAAAAGAAATGGTGTTTTAACATGTGCCTTAAAAAAAAACTGTATTAGTTGCAACAAAAAAAAAAAAAATTAAAAGGAATTTAAGTGCATAGATCTTGATGGCCAAATATGGGTCAAGTGAAAGATCAAAGGATGGGTCTTTGAGATAATGGGGTGTAATCACCTTGGTAATCAATAGATTTTGATAAGGTGTAATCTGGGATTCTGTACGATAGATACGTAGGTTGAAGAACACAAAGTGTGTTCTATTGGTATTCGTTCGATTTGGCGTATGTAGACTATGCTTTTATTAGGCTTTCGGCTGAAAATTGATTTTTTTTTTTTTTTTTTTTTTTTTTTTTTTTTTTTTTTTTGTTACAATGAAAATTCACTTTTAGACTAAAGCCACACGGGAAATAAAAAGTGCATTGCAACAATAGTTGACTAAAGATCAATAGCGGAAAAACAAAACACGATTCAACGTAAATAGAATAAAATTAACATAGTTTAACTAAGGCCCCGTGCAATTCAACTTATTCAACAATGTTTTCAAATTATATCAGATTTATTCAAATTAAATCAATTCAGATCAGTTTTATTCAAATCAAATCAAATTAATACTCTCAAAAAATTATGTAATATTTTATAAAAAAAAAAAAAGAAATTAGAGAGGATATGAGAGTCGGTGTAAAGCTTACCAAAAAAAAAAAAAGAAAAAAAAGAGAGATAATAATGTCTTAAAATAAAAGGAGTGTTTGAGGTGAGATGTTGAAATAAGGAAATTGAAGTATTTGAGAGATTACTCTATTTAAGGGGCTCTTGTATCATATGCTACGGAGTACATGGTATTATCATTCATCTCCACCAGAAATTCACGTTTGAAAAAAAAAAAAAAAAAAAAAAGAAATTCAGAAATTCAATTGCTCCAGCTCTACCCCCAGCAGCAGACCGATGTCACCTCGCGCAGGCGTAAGTTTCTCTCGTGTATCCTTGGTGATAGTTGCCTCGAAAGTGTGGGTCGTGGCACCCGCTCATGGACCCTGGTCTTGTCCTTCCGGGTCAACATCTGTGTTTTTCCTCGACACCAAGAGCCGCTATCCGTCCTGGGTTAAGGCTCCTTCCCTTGCATCTCCCAAGTCTGCCCCCATCGTTTTGGGGGTTGGTAGGCTACTCGTTGTTTCTTCCCTAATGCTTTACCCCTGATCCGGCGATCAGAGTACGTGAAGATGGGAGAAACGGAAGCTGAAAGACAAGCGAAAGCCAAAGGACATGATATTACAAAATCTTGTTTAGCCGGCCTTTTCGAGTCATATGCATGCAATATGTACATTAGTAAGTATTGAGTCATATGCATGCAATACTTACATTAGTAAGTAGCAGGGTTGGACGTATGATAATAACGCCGAGAACTTGGTACTGGTTTTACGGGTTCGTGCCAGGACCAGACTGTTGGTGTCGGTGTCGAGGAAAAATACAGAAGACGACCTGTAGGACAAGACCAGACTATGAGTGGGTGCCACGACCGACAAACACTCTTGAGCCGACTATCGCCAACGTCGCACCCGTATAGTATGGAACACAAACGATCATTTGAAAGGCAGTAATGCCTTCAAATAGTTCGAACTCAGACCATGGCTGACCTCCCAAAAAAAAAAAAATAGAATTGAGATCATTGCTACTTGCTCCAGTTAACTTCTTTTTGGTAGAAATTCGCACTAAATTTACGGTGAGACCGTCTCAGCGTATGAGACCAATTAACCAGTTACTTTTGATAAATTAGCATGTTACTTTTGAAATAGTTGGCTTTGAAAAGTAATAGTTACTTTTGAAATGTGTGAGAAATCTTATCGTATAAAATTTGATGTATAATGTGATGTTTGATCTAACTAGAACCCCAAAACTGATATGAGCAGTCGAGCACTGCCTTCATGGGTCATAAGTTTCGACTTTTCAATAAAACTGTGTAAATATATTTGTCAAGTCTGAACTTCATCTAATATATATATTATAAAAGTCGAGTACAACCTTTTATTGATGGACACTTGACACAATCTTTGCACTGGGAAAGAAATAAAAATGTGATGAGTTAGTAGAAATAAATAATACGAGTAATATGATATGACATGTGATAAGAATTGAAAGTAAAAAATAATGTAAAATATCGTTCTAAATAATATTATAATAAAATAAACCTAAGTGGTCGTTTGGTTGCATACGGGAATTGGAATTCCCGTGCAATTTCACTTCCTATGAATTTCTAATTCATGGGATTTTCCCAAAGTTGTTTGGTTAAATGTAGGAAGTAAATTCATATAGGAATTGCCAATTAACAAGGGGGGGCTTGGTAAGCCAATTCCTCCATTTTGTAGGAATTGGAAATTCCCATGAATTTTCAATTCCTATGAATTTGGCTAACCAAACAACTTTAATGTTTTCAATTCATGGGAATTCTGAATTCCCATGATTTAACATGGCAACCAAACGACTACAAATGTTTTATGAAACATGTACAAACATTATACATAGGTAGCACGGGTGCGACTCGGACATGCAAACTAGTTGACTAAGCTACAAAACTCAAAATAAACCAATAAATTCCGAGTTAAAATTAATAGTAAACGAGTATCTTCATCGTGGCATTATGCAAACAAGCTGTGACACGCCTGCGATGTATTGGGATATATTTGGAAAATATATGTTTATATATGTATGTAGTGCAATATTGTCATACTTTGTGATTCTTTCATATTGTAAAATAGGCAATAAGGGATTTGTGCCTTGCTAACCAAGGTCACACCTTGTATATAGAGGCTGTGCCTCCGTTGGAAACCACACACAGAAATTTCCCGAAGTCTTGTGTGCAGTACTACATGAGTGTAGAATGTGTGAACTTCTAATATGGTATCAGACTAGGTTATGATTTTAGACGCCGACGGACACTCTCTGTGGCGATTATTCTTTCAAGGGGACGACGACGTATCTGGAGCGGATCTTTGTCGATTACTTTTTGTGGAGGACGACGACTGCGTTTTAGGGAAAACCTTCGTCAATTATTTTTTAGGTACATTTCTTTTCGCATTTTCTGGCTTGCGATGGAGGATAATTCATATATTGTTGGACATGATAATCAGGGTCAATTTATTCAAGTTGCATCTCAAAGAAACAATTTCAATCGTGGTGGAAACAGGGGAGCTCGGCCTCCTATTATATGCTTTCGGTGTGGTCGTATTGGCCATGTTGCCCGGACATGCTGGTCCGATCGCCCTCACTGGGGTGGTGGTGATTATGGGGGCAGTAATTGTGGTGGGCACGACATAGGTGAAGATGGACGGAGTAGTGCAGGACGTGGTTTGGCGACTGCATTTGGCGCAATTGCATTTTCTGGGGCTGCTCAAGTTTCTGATGCAGTCTCTACTCCATCTCGTGGTGAGCTTGGTCATCTCAATGACCAAGAGTGGTCTGAACTTATAAAACTTTGGCATGAACGTAAGTTATTCTCCGATCGTCATACGGGTAGGCCTCTAATTAGCACTTGGATAATTGACACTGGAGCTTCACGTCATATGACGAGTAATATAAATTGTTTGCTGAATTTAATTGACATTGAGCCTGCCCCAATCACGCTTCCGAATGGGGACTCGACGATGGCTTTGAAGATGGGTGATGTAGTGCTTGGTGCTCTGGTTCTACGTGGGGTGCTTTATGCACCACTTTTGAATTGTGATTTAATTTCTGTATCATGCTTGGTGGGTGACTCAAGTCTTACGTTGCAATTTACTAATAATTTGTGTATTTTTCAGGATCGTATCTCGAGGACGGTGATTGGACTGGGTGAGAAACACGACGGACTATACTATTTAAGAGTAACAAAGACGATTAGCATCAATGAAATTGAGGTTGGTGAGTCAGCTTAATTGTGGCATCGTCGTTTGGGTCATCCTTCGTCGACGGTGGTTATGACACTTCCTTATGTTTCTCGCAAAACTTGTGATTTATTGGATAGTCGGATTTGTGATACTTGTCTTAGAGCTAAACACACTCGTTCCGTTTTTCCTATTAGTAATAATAAGGCGTCGGATTTGTTTGATTTAATTCATTGCGATTTATGGGGACCATATTCCGTTAATGCAAGCTGTGGGTCTCGTTTTTTCTTGGCAATTGTTGATGACTATTCTCGGGGTGTGTGGGTTTATTTGCTACGTGATAAGCGTCAAGTATCTCGTACTATGCAAAATTATTTTACCTTGGTGGAACGGCAATTTGATAGGCGTGTTAAACGTGTTCGGAGTGACAATGGTAGTGAGTTTAAATGTCTTTTGTCTTATTTCTATGAGCATGGCATATTGTTCGATTCGTCTATGGTTGATACTCCACAACAAAATGCTAGAGTAGAACGTAAACATTGTCATATTTTAAATGTTGCTCGTGCTTTACGTTTTCAAGCTGGTTTGCCTGTTGAATTTTGGGGTGAATGTGTGTCAACTGCCGTTCATTTAATTAATCGCACTCCGACAAAGATCTTAGCTTGGAAGACCCCTTACGAGGTGTTGTTTGGGCGTGCTCCCGATTTTCGTTGTTTGCGTGTTTTTGGCTGTTTGTGCTATGCTAAGACTCTCAATCGTTCACGGGATAAATTTGATAGTCGGAGTCGTAGATGTATTTTGGTTGCGTATCCTCAAGGTAAGAAAGGTTGGTCTTTGTATGATTTGGAGAATGGGGATTATTTTGCTAGCCGTGATGTTATTTTTGACGAAAATGTATTCCCTTTTTGTGAGAATAAGTCCCGTTCTTCGATTGTTTTGGGGGATTTATTTGACAATGGTGTGGGTAATGAGTCTTATGAAATTGGTGGGAATTCTTATGGTGGGCCAGATTCTACTGCACCACTTGATGTGACCCCAAGCTCGTCTTCAGGGGGGACAATTCACGACAACATTCAGTCGAGCCCTCGGTTGATGCCATTGCTGATGCTACTGCTGCTGCTATCCCTGATGCTACTCCTGCTGCCATCACTGATGGTAACGGTGCTGGTGCTGATGCCAATTCTCCAGAGGTAGCTTTGGATGTTGATGCCAGTCCTACAGGGGCTGGTACCGAGGTTACAGGGGTTGATGCTACTGAATAAGGGGCTAATGCTATTGAAGAGATATCTTTGGGACGTGGTAAACGTGAGAAATTTGAGAATGTTCTTTACAAGGATTTTGTTACTCTTAAAGACAAGTATAGTCCACGCTCTGCCCACTCCGTTGCGTCCTCAGGTATGCCGTATCCTATTGCACATTTTGTTAGTTATCAACGATTTTCGAATGCACATCGTTGCTTTCTTGCAGCTATTACTCGTGATTTTGAGCCGACCTCTTTTCGTGAGGCTATGCATGACGCTCGTTGGCGTCACGCCATGGCAGAAGAAATCAAAGCACTTGAGCAGAATAATACCTGGTCGGTTGCTACTCTTCCTCCCAGGAAGAAAGCTATCGGTTGTCAGTGGGTGTATCGTATAAAGTACAACTCTGATGGTTCTGTGGAGTGTTACAAGGCGCGTTTGGTGATTCGGGGAGATCGTCAGGTTGAGGGTGTCGATTTTACAGAGACTTTTGCTCCTACGGTTAAAATGGTCACGGTGCGTACATTACTAGCTGTAGCTGCTGTTCGTGGTTGGGAACTTCATTAGATGGATGTTCATAATGCATTCTTACATGGTGATTTGGCGGAGGAGGTTTACATGCAATTTCCTCCTGGTTTTCATCATAAGGTTCCGAGTAAGGTCTGTCGTTTACGTAAATCTTTGTATGGTCTCAAACAAGCTCCGCGATGTTGGTATGCTAAACTTGCTTCTGCTCTTACTCGGTATGGTTTCACTCAATGTGTGGCGGATCATTCTTTGTTTATCTTTGTTCGGGGTGGCGTTCGTATGCATGTCCTTGTCTATGTCGATGATTTAGTTATTGCGGGTAATGATAATGCTGCTATTTTAAGTTTTAAGAAGTATTTGGGTGAGTGTTTTCATATGAAGGATTTGGGTGTTTTGAAATATTTTCTTGGAATTGAGGTTGCTCGTAATCCGTCTGGCATTTCTTTATCTCAACGCAAGTATGCATTGGATATCTTGGAGGAGACGGGTTTACTTGGTGCACGTCCGGTTTCTACTCCTATGGAGCCGAACCATGGGTTAGCGGCGGCTTCCGGCGACGTTTTGAGCGATCCTCTTCCTTATCGACGGTTGGTTGGTCGTTTGGTTTATATTGTTAATAAGCGGCCCGAATTGTGTTACATAGTTAATCTCTTGGCTCAATTCATGACTGAACCGCGTACGGAGCATTGGAAGGCGGCTCTTCATGTTGTTCGATATTTAAAGGGGGATCCAGGTAGTGGCATTCTTTTACGGTCCGATTCTTCCTTGGATCTTACTGCTTATTGTGATGCTGATTGGGCAAGTTGCCCGCTGAGTCGACGCTCTCTTACTGCTTATGTTGTGTTTCTTGGTCATTCTCCTATCTCATGGAAGTCTAAGAAACAGTATACAGTATCGCATTCTTCCGCCGAAGCTGAATACCGTTCGATGTCTTACACGACTCGGGAGATCAAGTGGTTACGACATATCTTGGCTGCATTGGGTGTCTCTACTTCTGCACCTGCCCAACTTCATTGTGACAGTCAGGCTGCGTTTCATATCGCTCGTAATCCTGTATTCCATGAACGCACAAAACATATTGAGATAGACTGTCATTCTGTTCGTGATGCTATTCTTGATGGTACTATTGCTCCCAGCTATATTTGCACTAGTGATCAACTCGCTGATGTCCTGACTAAAGCTCTTAATAAGGGTCAATTCGAGACACTTGTTCGCAAGTTGGGCATTTCATCCTTACATGCTCCAACTTGAGGGGGGGTATTGGGATATATTTGGAAATTAAAATATATGTTTATATATGTATGTAGTGCAATATTTTCATACTTTGTGATTCTTTCATATTGTAAAATAGGCAATAAGGGATTTGTGCCTTGCTAACCAAGGTCACACCTTGTATATAGAGGCTGTGCCTCCGTTGGAAACCACACACAGAAATTTCCCGAAGTCTTGTGTGCAGTACTACATGAGTGTAGAATGTGTGAACTTCTAATACGATGCATGAGAAACAATGAGAAAGAAAGACAAGTGATAAAGGCCAGTAACATCACCGAACACTATCAGATCAGAGCTGCAAAAAGAACCAACAACAACCAAAGAAAACTGCGTGCATAACCTTCGCAGGTTACTTACACGATTTCTGTGAAGAAACCCATTTAAGTACAACAAAATCTGATAAAATCGAAGATTATGGATAATAACCTGGAACATTGATGTTAATTGAAATTCTATGTGAAGTTAAGCAAATTTGTACATTATTCCGATTCTAGTTCAGGAGGACAACTAACAAACAAATCACTTAATTAGAAGGATCCACCAGTAAACTATCTTTATACAATTTGCAAAGCAAGAATTTTTATTTTCTTAAGAATCACCACACCACCAGTAAACTATCTCAATACAATTTGCAAAGTAAGAATTTTTAATTTCTGAAATTCATTCTGATTGTTGTAATCTATGTAAAGCACAGGGTAAAAAAACAAAGATTTGATGTTGAGGAAAGCAAGACACATACAGGTCAATGCAACCGCAACAATTAAGCATTGTCACTTTCAGAAAACAGAAGCCAAGGACGAACATGTGAAGTCAAGACTGCATAAATCCAGAAGAATGCTAAAATTGTGATACAAGAAGCTCATGGAATGTTCCTAGATTTAAGGTGTAACTTGGTTTAAGGAAACATCACCCTAGTAAGTTTTTTGCAATTGAGTTGCAGCTTTTGACTTTGTAGCCTGTGGCAAAGTTACTTCGTAGTTTTGGGTTTATCACTTGCCACTTGCCAGTCCTTTGTGCAGCTACTTATGGTTAGAAGATATTTCTTGTCATGACAGACTTAGCTTAGATTCTGCCTGTATGTTATGCATATAGAAACCTTGCTAGTAAGGGAATGCAGTTTTGAGTCAGTCAGTCTTTGAATGATCTAAATTTTATTAAAACAAATCGTCACATTCCATGTGTGAATTATGTTTACTCTTCTGACGGAAGTTGCTTGGTTTTTTCATATTGGTATACACTGTGTTTATCAAACATAATTCTATGTGGATCTAGTTTTCGTATGACCTATGAAACTGATTGCCTGCTAGATTCACAGACAGGCATTTGCTGATATTAGATCCATCGTGCAGTACATTTTCTGACTTGCCAGATTCATAAACATGCACTGTTGTTTCAAGACAAAATATTACTGATGCAACTATCTATTAACAGAAATTTTGGGATCAGGGGGACCGAAGGGGGTCGAGGTATTACTGTTATATCTGCAGTAAAGGAACTCTTCTTTTCAAGCCAAAATTTTACTGGAAAGCAACTATCCGTAAGTTCATAGTGAGGACCCAAAAGCCTCTTCTATTCTCTTCCTAAGTTCCCAAAAATCTATTTGCAGACCAGTATGCTTTACGTTTTGCTATCTTTCTTCCTGGGTTTGCTGATCTGCGGCTCTGAATCTTATGTTACCTATATATCTATTTGTTTTATGCAGTGTGGGTTCAGTATTAGCTGACAGAGTAATTTACTAATAATTTATTCTCTTGCATGCCGTTTTTCAACATATCATAATTTGTCTCTTCTGCTGCTCAAAGCCAATTTTCTTTTTATTAGTAAAAATGGTTTAAGAAAGCATTTGTGAAGAGATTTCCGAGGAGGCAGAAGTATAAAATCCAAACTGTGAAATGTTTTTCTAATAATTGTAATTTTATAGTAGCTCTTGATAAGAGCAAAGTACTGTTAAATAGAGGAAGTCAAGCTTTGTAACCAGTGAAAAGAGTTGTTGTCAATAATTTCCTCACCTACTTCAATAAGATACTGAGAAAATGGTGAATAGGCCTTTTGAGGATGCATAAGTCACTAGCAAATTCCTTGGCTTCAGTTACCGTTCTGTTTTTGCCTGCTTCTTGTTGTGGCGTCAAATCCACTAGGTACATCTTCTCCCTCTTCTATGTCTTAATCTCTCTTCCTTACTTAGCATTTTTCAAGTCTGATGTGATTTTAGAAGTGATCTCGGTTCTAGTCGGTACCACGGCATCAGTCTCCACTGCCCAGATATGAAGGTTTGGTACACTAAGGTAATGCTTTCATAGGCCTATTTTGGTAAGAAAAGGATTAAGAGAAGCTATTTTGGTACTGGAAACTGGCGAGTAAAGGCCACATATGAAGACTAGTTGTCCAACTACCTTTTCTGCTAATTTTACCTAAATGAGAGTTGTTGCAAATAACAACATCCGTACTCACTTGAATCGACGTGTATGATGACGTGACCTGGCACTCTCTCGTAACGGTTTCACTACCCCCAAACTGCGCTGGAGCACAACATTAGAGAGAGAATTGTTAGCCCCGGGTGAAAACCCCACCATTCCCCGCAATTTGTTCTCTTATGTTGTGCCCCAGGGGCTAGCATAACTACCACTCTCATAACAATCATCCCTCTCCCTAGTGGTTTGTTAATCACGTTCTAGGAGGGTGCGCAAGACATGAAGGATATATTATTGTCGTGACAAGATTGTTGCTCTCGAGTATCCTGATAATGATGATGATAATGCAGCAGTGTCACGCAGATGATGCCGTTTGCTTAGAACAAGGTAATCTGATGAGAGACAATAATCAGGTAATGTCTTTGAGCTTTGATTCTTCACCCCTGAAGGGAGCACCAACAAACAGGTACTTAGGAATATGGTATAGCAATAATAATTTGACAAATAAGCTTGTCGTATGGGTTGCTGATAGAGATAACCCTCTCCATGGATACAATGGCTACCTGATCATAAGAGATGGTTCTGCCGAACTGCTGGATACGTATGGTTGACGCTACTGGTCAACAGATAATCCATCAGTAGTGAGGAACTCTGTCTCAGTTTCTCAAAATGAGCACCTTCAACTCAAGAGTATTACTTTCCCTGCAACTCCTCCCAGTCAAAGCCAAGGAAAGGGGAAGGGGGGGGGGGGGGGGGGAGGGGAATTCGAGCAGCCTGAATTCGACAAATCTGTGTCTGGATGACAGTGGTAACCTGATTTTGTTGAAAAATGGGGGAATTAGTCCACATCAGAGAAGTGACACAAGTCCACCCATATGGCAAAGTTTTCTTTACCCAATTGATACGTTTCTTCCAGGGATGGATTCAGGTGGAAGCATTGATCTGACATCCTGGCAAAGTCTCAGTACACCAGCTACAGGAATGTATACATTACTTCTACAGCAAACTATTCTGACTACTGTCCTGACAGCAACAGGATCAATATACTGGGAAAGCGCAGACGCCCCTGTAAATAAAGAAAGAGCAGCACAGTTATCTGGCCTGTTGCGAAGTGGAAGCACCGCGCAGAACCTGAGATTAGTCCTAGATTTCACTGGACAGGTTCAGCTTTGGGAATTGGGTAATAATTCATGGGTCTTGAAGTGGTTTGAGCCAAAAGATAGGTGTAGCATTCATAATGTGTGGGGATTTTAAGAGTTGTAATAGTTATAACAGGTTGTTGTGCAAGTGCTTGCCAGGATTCATTCCTAGCGCGCCTGCAAACTGGAATGCCGGGGTCTTTTCAGGTGGATGCAAGTTGAAACTTGAATCTGAAGCTTGTGGGAGGGATTTTTCTGATGATATGTTCTTGGAATTGCCCATGATGAATGTTGGAAAACCGACTTCTGAGGATAACTCTTCATTAGTGAACTGTAAGGCTAAATGCCTGAATGACTGCTATTGTGTAGCTTACTCAAGTGATACTTCTACCCTCACTGGAACGGGGGGCGAGAGCAGTTGCAGGATATGGACATCCACTGACCTTACTGGCTTGCAAGAGGAGTATCCTGAAGGAATCACCCTTCACGCTCGCACCACACATTCTGATATAGGTTAGTTCCTTTATCTTTGCAGCTTGAGATATAAGATACATAAAAAACATGCAGTCCCGGGTTAGTTGAAACCATCTGGACTTATATTTAGAACTAATAGTTACTGTGAGATGCTTAATTAATAATCTGATGACATGAAATTGTTCTCCTGGATGGCAGCTTTAACTACAAGAGATTGCGAAACTTGTGGGACTTACAGTATCCCTTACCCTCTAAGCACAAATGCAACCTGTGGGGATCCTTCATACAATCAGTTTCACTGCAATACCTCAACTGGTCAGGTTGGTTTCTCAACTTCCAAGGGCAGATTTAATGTCACATTGATCAGTCCAGATACCGGAACATTTACCATCCAAGTCGCGCATGCCAATAGCTGTGATACTAGTACTGTGGAGTCAATGGTTCTGTCTAACATGCACTCCTTGCCATTCAATATTAAGAATTGTAGTGTTGTTAGCAATTTTCCTTCTATGGACGTATACCAACCTTTTATCGAAGTTGAGATAGGTTGGCAACCGCCACCTGAACCTGCCTGCACTTTGTCCTCAGATTGTTATAGTTGGCCTCATACTACTTGCAAGGCTGGAAAAGGTGGCAAATTGAGGTGTACTTGCGTATCAAGATTTCATTGGGACGCATCGAATTTGAAATGTAACAGAGGTGAGTAGTCTGTCAGGTTTTCGGGTTTTCAGCTCTGCATTTTTTATTTTTTTTATTTGTGTGTGTGTGTGTGTGTGGTGTAAATACATTCTTTTTTGTTACTTACATGTTGATTTCATCATAAGATGTCATTGATTGGTACTTAAGTTTCTCGAGTGTGAATGACGATGTTTTTCTTGTTTTCTGATCTACTGAAGCATTTCCTATCAAGGTGTTGATTTCTTGCATAGCTGCTGCACTGGCAGTGATTCTTTTGGCCGTTGTCGCCTTCATTTACCTGCTGAAACGAAGAAGACGTCGAAAATCAGGTAGTTTTACTAGGATGGACATTTATTTGGCATGTCAAGAGTTACATCAGCTAAATTAAAGCTAAATCTACTCTTACTTACAGTGTCTGTTGAGCTCATGGGCGATAATAGTGAACGAATAGACGTTCCATTTTTCAACTGGGAAAGCATACTATCTGCAACAAACAAGTTTGCAGATGTAAATAAGCTTGGGACAGGTGGTTTTGGTTCTGTGTACAGGGTAAAATTTTATTACACTATCGTTTTTATATTAGCTTAATTTAGCTAATCTAATTTCCTGTCAGTCTGATGTACTCTGGGGCACAATACATACATTCAGGAAACTCTTGCAGATGGACAGGAAATCGCGGTTAAGAGGCTTGACAGTGCATCAGTGCAGGGTGTCGAGGAGTTCAGGACCGAGGTTGTGCTGATTGCGAAACTTCAGCACAGGAACCTTGTAAGACTGTTAGGATACTGTGTGAAAGCAGATGAGAAGATCTTGGTGTATGAATACATGCCTAATGGAAGCCTCGACTCGTGTCTATTTGGTTAGTAGTCTCTTATTCCACACTGACTTCGCGTAAGATTATACACCTTACTACTTACGTATCCATGAACATTGAGAGTTGATATAACTTGTGTAATATTTTCAAAAAGATGAAAATTCACCTGTGAAGTTGGAGTGGGAGAAGCGATTTGACATCATATCTGGAATTGCTCGAGGCCTCGTGTATCTTCACCAAGACTCAAGACTGAGAATAATCCACCGCGACCTCAAACCAAGCAACATTTTACTTGATGAAGACCTGAATCCCAAAATCTCAGACTTTGGCATAGCAAGGATTGTCGAAGGGAAACAGACAGAGTCAAGCACTATAAGAGTAATCTGTAGTCGGCACATAGTATGAAATACCCTTCTGATCAATTTTAACTTCTAAATCACGTTTCCTTCCCTTTTGTACTAACCCTTTTGCTCATTTGCTGTAATGCAGCGGGTATATGTACGTGTAAACACAAATTTTGTATTGATGTGAATAAGACAACAAAATATGAGTTTCAAATTAATTTAATATTTATCAGAATTTCGTGTACAATCTCTGTGATTTCTATTAAAATAGAAATAAATCCGCTGATTCAATCTCCACTTTGATCTTCAATTCGAGGGTCGTGATGACTTGATCTCGAACTATACTTGGATTTGAATTTAGGGTTTTGACAATCTTGATTTGAGAGTCTCCTTGATGGTATTCCGAATTTCGCGTTCAAGGGCCTAGGCTTGATCTTGAATTAGATTTGATTGTTGAACTTCTGTGGATCTCCGGTGCTTGGAAGCTTTCTCCGGATCTTGTGAGTTGATTGTTGTAGGTTGATTGTTGTCGGCGACTTTTTGGTGCTTGTGAGCTTTCTCCGGATCTTGAGGGATATTCAACATTTGATCTCCAGGAATTTGGAAGATTTGATCTCCAGGAATCTGGAAGACAATTGTGAGGTGGGGGTCATCCTCTATTTATAGTGGAGGGGGTGAGAGTTTGATGGAAGGTAGGATAACCCAAGAGATTGAATTAACATTGAGGTAGGACTCTATCTTAGAGGAAGTTGGCTGGTGCAAGTCATTTTCTTCCAATCAACTTGATCTTTTAAGCTTATTTTATTCCAATTTAATTAGGAATAATATTGTTGTAGTTCCCTCCCGGCTTTGAGTCGTAGGTGACAAGTGACGGTATTTTATTCAACAGTCATCTAATATAAAAATGACACGTGGCCTTTTATAATTGGCTGGTCAACTTGTCAACGTAGACTTTTCAACCTCCACGTGGCGCATTTTGATAAGTTGTAAATTTTTTGCCTCCTACAAATGCCCCCTCGAGACTAGGCTACGTGCACGACTTAGGAGTGCTTAGACGTGGGCTGGTCTCGAATAACTTGATTTTTGACTTGAAAGTCATTTGAGTTCGCTTGATTTCGACTTGAGAGTCACTTGAAATTTTTTCTAGACTTGAGAGTCACCTTGATTTTGACTTGGAAGTCACTTGAATTTATTTGATTTCGACTTGGGAGTCATTTTGTTGAACAGGTGTCCAATGAACTTTGATATCACCTTGGATGAACTTCAACTTCGACTTGGTAGTCATTTGAATTTATTTTCTTTGACTTGAAAGTGTTCATGACATGGAACCGTTGTCAGTTTAGAAGCCAGCTCGGTTGAAGTCTGAATTTGATTTTGATTTTGAGATTCGATGTGAAAGTGTCACTTGAACATTTCTTTCTTTTCACCTGGGTGTTGTAGCGCAGTTGTAATTTGGACTAGTGAGTCGTTGTCGTTGACCAGTTCAGTTTGAACTTGGTTTTTGGTTCGACTTGAAGGTCGTTGTAGTCGATTTTCATCTTCGACCTGAAAGTCTTGGGCAACTTTGATGATATATTTTTTTCAACTTGTAAGAAGCCAGACTGGGGTCTATTTTTGACTTGAGAGTCCCTCAACTACACTTGGAGGTTGAACTTCGATTTTACAGTCATCTCGATTGCGGTTGAGGTTGAACTACGACTTGTGAGACACCTCAATTACGATGGAAGGTTAAACTTTGACTTGAGAGTGACCACCGTTGCTGAATATTTGTTTTTTTCCCCGACTTTTAAGTCGTCGTGATTTATTTCATCTTCAAATTTGACTCTACGATCGTTGTACTTTAATTTGATTTTGACTCGACGGCCCTTGCATTTGAACTTGAGTTTGTCTTGGAATGCTCGATACTTTGAGCTGTTGTTTGAGGCGGCTTGTCATTTGACGAATTGACGAACCGTCAAATGTTGAGTTGACGAATTGCTGAATGATGAGTTGGCGAGTTGACGAGCTGACGAACCGCAAAGCCACGAATCGCGAGTCGCAAAGAGACGAATTGACGAGTCGTTGTAGAAGTGAATTGACGAACTGCCCAAACTTTGAGTTGTGGAATTACTTCTATTGTGATGCGCGTTGGATCGTAAACAATAGGAGTAGTTATTCTGTCTACATCAACTTAATTGGAGACTTTCCAACATGCAGTTGACGAGGCCTTATATCAATCCTCGCCGTTTTTTTGAAAATTTGACTTAGAGTTGATTGAACATTTTGTCGATCGTCATTCACTTTGTGTGTTATTTACTTGAACACGAGCTTCTTGCTTTCTCTCGATCAAGTGCGGTTTCTTCACATCTTGGTGATGTGATGGTTGACGTGGATTAAGTGCTTTATGCTTTCTCTTAATTCCACCTTTTTCTTCTTTGTCTTCAGCCGACACGATCACCATAGGAAGAACTGAAGATGAATTTTCCTCTTTTTCGAAGTGAAGATTGAGGGTTTTTTTGTTGTTGTTGTTGTGGTGTGACTGAACTTGAGGGGTTTTTCAAGCTGCCTACGTACTCACTTGACAATTTGAGTGAGATCAAGTCATAACGTAGTTCATTTATTTGGGGTTTTTTGTGGGTTTTTTTTTCGTTTGGTTTTGGTTTGTTTTGGTTGCAGTTTAATCTCTCGCCGAGGAGGAGGTCTTGATTTGTTGTTGCAGTTTCATCTCTTACTGAGGAAGAGGTTTTTATTTGGAATTGAACTTGCAGTTTAGGCTCTTCCTTAGGAGCGATTGATTTGGACTTGAACTTGCTGTTTAGTCTCTTGCTTAGGAGCGATTGATGAACTTGCAGTTTAGGCTCTTGCTTAGGAGCGATTGATGAACTTGCAGTTTAGGCTCTTGCTTAGGAGCGATTGATGAACTTGCAGTTTAGGCTCTTGCTTAGGAGCGATTGATGAACTTGCAGTTTAGGCTCTTGCTTAGGAGAGATTAATGAACTTGGCAGTTTAGGCTCTTGCTTAGGAGCACTTGATTTGGATTTGAACTTGGCAGTTTAGGCTCTTGCTTAGGAGCAATTGATGAACTTGCAGTTTAGACTCTTGCTTAGGAGCGATTAATGAACTTGCAGTTTAGGCTCTTGCTTAGGAGCGCTTGATTTGGATTTGAACTTGCCAGTTTAGGCTCTTGCTTAGGAGCAATTGATGAACTTGCAGTTTAGACTCTTGCTTAGGAGCGCTTGATTTGGATTTGAACTTGGCAGTTTAGGCTCTTGCTTAGGAGCGATTGATGAACTTGCAGTTTAGACTCTTGCTTAGGAGCGATTAATGAACTTGCAGTTTAGGCTCTTGCTTAGGAGCGCTTGATTTGGATTTGAACTTGGCAGTTTAGGCTCTTGCTTAGGAGCAATTGATGAACTTGCAGTTTAGACTCTTGCTTAGGAGCGCTTGATTTTGTTGATTTCTTATTCAGGATACCTTCATTTGGTCCGGATTTGAACAATCGTCTACGACTGGCTTGAATGTCGACTTCGTTGCTTTGTCAAAGACGAGGAGTTTGCAACTCCTATGTGCCCTACCATTCTGGAGTTGCCCCCTTTGAGGAGACGAATTGCAATTTGCGATTCGTGGAGGGGAATTGCACTTTGCGAGTGGTGGTGGCGAATTGCACTTTGCGAGTGGTGGTGGCGAATTGCAGTACGTGATTTGAGATGATTACAATTCGCGATTTGTGGGGCGCTTTCTTCATGACTGGTTTGTCATCAAAACTGCAGTATAATTTGATTCTGCTTTATGTTCTGATTCGTCATCGGGCACAACTGAATCGTCATTTGATTGATCATCATCTTCAGAAGATTTTGAAGTTGTCGACTTCAAACTTCAATCATCAGACGTGGTGGTACTGGTATCATCAGAATTTTCAGCACCAGGTTTGTTGGACGGCAAGTCGTATGTAGCTTTTTCCTCCACTTTGCTTGGAAATTTGAAATCTTTACAATTGGAGATTGTAAGCTCCATGTCGCACGCCATTGTTGCCAAATCTTGAAAATTTTTGGGCTTGATTCCATGGAGTATGTAGAACAATTCCGCATGCATTCCCTTGACACACATCCCCACCGCTGAGGCTTCAGACAAGCGATCTTTGCATTGAAGGCTTAAGGCTCGCCAACGGTTGATATATTCGATGACTAGCTCTCTATCAAGTTGTTTGGTGTTTGACAACTCAGTCATGCTGACGAGTCTACGTGTGCTGTGGAAGCGATTGAGAAAAGCTTCTTCCATTTGTTGCCAACTGTCGATAGAGTCAGGCGCCAAATCTGTGTACCAGTCGAAGGCCACTTCTTTGAGGGTGCGAACGAACTGCTTCACCATGAGGTCTCCTTCAGTTCCAGCGCTGCTGCATGTCTCGATGAAGTGAGCAATGTGTTGTCTTGGATCGCCTTTTCCACCAAATTGCTGAAATTTTGGAGGTTTGTAGCCAAAGGGCATTTGTACCTCGTCGATCCTTCTGGTGTATGGTTTGACGTATCGCTGATTGGTCTTGAAACCTTCGTCCACTTGCATCTTGACCATATTCACCACCATGTCTTGAATTTGTTGTCGTGATAGTGAGTTGGAGGAAGATCCTTTGATAATTTCGCCTCCTTTTGTCTTTTGTTTGCCTTTGTTCTTGGAGGACTTGTTTCTTGAACTTTTCTCCAATTCTTCTGTGAGGATGGCTATTTGCTCGTCACGGTGCTTGATTTCTGTAGCGATCTCTTCCCTTTGCTTAATGAGATCTTCGAGAAGAATTTCCATGTTGGCAATTTGTTCCTCCATGGTCTCTGCTTCAATCACCATAACCGCTACTGTTGTGGATCGCCAAGAGTGTGGAGGATGTCGTGCACCTTGAGGACACTCCTTGTTGGCAACAATTTTCTTCATCAAGGGCACGATCAATCTTTCGGAGAAAAAGATGAGAGGCAGAGATCTTCACGTCGGGTTCACCAAAAATTTGTAAACACAAATTTTGTATTGATCTGAATAAGACAACAAAATATGAGTTTCAAATGAATTTAATATTTATCAGAATTTCGTGTACAATCTCTGTGATTTCTATTAAAATAGAAATAAATCCGCTGATTCAATCTCCACTTTGATCTTCAATTCGAGGGTCGTGATGACTTGATCTCGAACTATACTTGGATTTGAATTTAGGGTTTTGACAATCTTGATTTGAGAGTCTCCTTGATGGTATTCCGAATTTCGCGTTCAAGGGCCTAGGCTTGATCTTGAATTAGATTTGATTGTTGAACTTCTGTGGATCTCCGGTGCTTGGAAGCTTTCTCCGGATCTTGTGAGTTGATTGTTGTAGGTTGATTGTTGTCGGCGACTTTTTGGTGCTTGTGAGCTTTCTCCGGATCTTGAGGGATATTCAACATTTGATCTCCAGGAATTTGGAAGATTTGATCTCCAGGAATCTGGAAGACAATTGTGAGGTGGGGGTCATCCTCTATTTATAGTGGAGGGGGTGAGAGTTTGATGGAAGGTAGGATAACCCAAGAGATTGAATTAACATTGAGGTAGGACTCTATCTTAGAGGAAGTTGGCTGGTGCAAGTCATTGTCTTCCAATCAACTTGATCTTTTAAGCTTATTTTATTCCAATTTAATTAGGAATAATATTGTTGTAGTTCCCTCCCGGCTTTGAGTCGTAGGTGACATGTGACGGTATTTTATTCAACAGTCATCTAATATAAAAATGACACGTGGCCTTTTATAATTGGCTGGTCAACTTGTCAACGTAGACTTTTCAACCTCCACGTGGCGCATTTTGATAAGTTGTAAATTTTTTGCCTCCTACAGTACGTCCCCAGAGTACGCGCATGAAGGGCTTTTTTCTGTCAAATCTGACGTCTTCAGCTTTGGCGTAGTTGTATTGGAGACCATCAGTGGTAGAAGAAATTCAAAGATGTTCATATATGAGCACGGTCTCAGTCTGCTAGGATACGTAAGTCTCAATACAATACTTTATTCTACTTCTAATAATTTGTGCTGCAAATCGGAAAATAAAAGACGTGAGACTGGTTTAAACATTTGGTGCTACGACTCAATTACAACAGTTATTATAAACCGGGTTATCCAACTCCTTTACGTCCCATCACAAATTTTGTACGTCCTCGTGTTATAAATCTGATTAAAAAGTATGTGATTTTTTAATTTAGGCTTGGAAATTGTGGAGGGAAGACAGAGGATTGGAAGTAGCTGACCAAAAACTAAGAGAATCATGCAATGCTTCCGAAGTCATGAAGTGCATTCATGTTGCATTGTTGTGTGTACAAGAAGATACTTGTGACCGTCCAACTATGTCAACTGTCGTACTGATGTTCAGCAGCGAGTCCGCGAGTCTGCCATACCCGAAACAGCCGGCTTTTAGTACTCGGAAACCTCCCCTTGAAATCGCCTCTTCTTCCAGCCACGATACGCAGCTAACGACATCTACGGCCGAAGGGCGGTAAATGAGATGGCCGCGTATGAAGATCGCCATTTCAGTTGGATGGCTGCGTATGGAGCACATATACGATGAAAATACGCAAATATGATCATATTCTAAAATTTTGATGTACATATACAATTGTACAACTATTACAAGTGCCCTCTACGGTCACACTGACACGTCTAGTAAGCGATTATTATTCTAATTAATTGCATTATTGGTTTTGTCTCTAAAAAAATCCCGGAGTTGGACACAAGACACCTAAAAATGAACAAAATATGGATCGGACACCTATTCTTTTTCTTTTTCTTTTTGAGAAATCGGATCGAACACCCATTGAGCGTTTCAAATAGCCAATTAGCTTAGTTAGTTCCCAACCTTGTTTCACGACAAGTAAACGGGTCATTTGGTCTAAATGTCGACTCTAATATAGGTGGGTTAACGTCTCCAGATTTCAGAAAAGGGTGTTACTAAAAATCGCCCACAAATTACCATATTAGTTCCATTTTTACCCTTACTACACCATACTTTCTTTCTCTCTCCTAATGTCCATCTTAATTATATTAACCAAATATCAAAATTTAACTACTCCGTAGCTTCGATCTTCAAAGAGACTGAGCAATGACGCGTAACCCGGCTACAGCCATCGCAAGTGTTTTTTTTTTTTTTTTTTTTTTTTTTTTTTTTTTTTTTTGCGTGGTAAAAGAAAGCAAACTTGTAAAATACAGGTTTTTGGTTGCTATAGAAACTTGTTCTTTACAAGTTTGCATACGGGAAGAAAACTTGTAGATTAAAAGACCATTGTAAGAGCGGGTCTTGTATCTTAAAGGATCCCACTGGAAAATAAAATTTGTTGTTTACAAGTTACCTTCATGAGGAGGCTCATGAATAGTACAAGATCTCCTTGCATACGGAAACTTGGCAACAACAAGTTTCTAGTGTAACAACGATCTTGTATTTTACAAGTTTCTTCTTGGTGTGAAAACTTCTAAATTACAAGTTCCTTAAAAAAAAATGAAATTTATATGGTTTATGTGTAATGTCTTTACAATATTTTATGTAGATTATATTATAAAAATTTAATTGCCGAAATGCAACCTAAATTACATGTTTAATCTCCTAAAAATCAAACTAGATATATGTACGAGTTAAACTGATGATAATACGAAAGGATAAAAACAAGGGGGATATTGGGAGAGACGGCCACTAGTATATAGCTAAAACGCAACATGCACACATTACTTGGATTAGACCAACGGTGGATGAGGAAATTAAAGGATGTTTAGAGTAACGGAGTGTGGTTCGAACAAATTTGACTTCTGTAATAGTCTTGTTGGTAGTATGATGGTAGGAATTTATTATAAACTGATCATATGAGCCTTAGTTTCCCAATGTGGGACAAACCAACTGCATAAACCACTTTCCAAATTTCGTAATGTTACAACTTCCCTTTTCGACACCAACGTATCCAAAAGTTTCTCATAAGTTATATTATTGACATTACATATATAAAGTGTTCTTAGCAATAGTTCGAACAAAGTAGATTTCCAACTAGTTTAATTGCTTTTAAAAAATAAGTTCTTTAAATTTCAACATTATCATCAATTTTTGATCTAATTTTTTTTTTTTAATCAATTCAATGGAATCCAACAATTTTAACTAAATCATTGATTTTTATTTCAAAAAAAAAAAAAAAAAAAAAAAAAACTAAATCATTGATTTCAACTAATTAAACAAAAACAAAGGTAAGCTAAAAACCAGTAAAATATTAGGACAAAGAAGAGTGTAGAGAGAAAATAAAGCCATGGATTATAGCAGTAATAAATGGAGAGAGAGCAAGGGTATTTTGGGTTACTCAAGCCCAAATGTGGGCGATAAATAGCAAGTCAGTTCAGAACAAACAAAAAGCCGAGTGAACACGTCGGACGTCGGAGCAACCGAGTCAAGGCGATTCAACTCGTAAATGGACGCGACAGAACTGAAGAAACGCCTGGAAATAGGAGGAGAGATAGAAAGAGTGAATGGGAAGGAATTGAGTTACAGTGAGTTCGTGGAGAGGTACTTGGCCAAGAACCGACCCGTTATTCTGACGGGTCTGATGGATGATTGGCGGGCTTCAAAAGATTGGGTTGACGAAAATGGGTTGCCCAATCTCCTTTTCTTCTCTACCCACTTTGCAAATTCCAAAGTTCAGGTGACCCTTTTCTTTTCTATACTCTTTTTTTTTTATGATATTTTGTTTGTGGAGGATCCGTTCTTTTAAATTGTTAACGTTTTGTTAAAATACGTGACAGAAATGGAGGGAATGGAGGGAATGTGATTTTATTGGTGCCTTTGGTGTTTTTTAATTTTGAGTGAGATTAATTGGTGGTAGTTAGTGGGTTGTTTTTCGGGAAAATGAGAAATTTTTGGTGTGATCATTAAGATTTGGACCGTTTGGGAAAAAGGATAAAATGTCATACAAATGAGACAATGCTGACAAATTTTTGATTGGAAGCTCATAGATGTGTTTCCTATGATCATGTGTTTTTGGCCAGTGTAATGAGACCTGTGGTATATACTTACATGAAATGCCCTATGATCATGTCTTTTGTTTTGTTTGCATGATGAAACTAATGCTGGTGGACTATGATCCTGCTTGTGGAGCTCATTTGATAGAAGGTCATAAGGTTGATATAATGGTAAGATTGGCAATGGGTATGCAACTAAATTTGACACGAGATTTCCAATGTGAAATTTGAAGTAGGGAAGCCCTGTATCGGGTGACATTAACTGAGACTAATGCGACACGATGCTCAGATTGTTTAACAGTCCAGGGGTTGCCTAGTCTGACCTATTGTCACACATGTGGATTGGTTTAGTTCTTGGGAAGTAACACTTTTGTGTGCTTTTACTGATTGGAAGTTGTGGCGTGGAGGGCTGATTAGTATGTATTGGAGCTTCAGAATATTTTCATGAAATAGGCTGTTGCATACTAGTGGAGTAGATGATTTTTACTTGTTAGTGGCCAAGGTACTCTACTTGATGAGGATTTGGGAGCGCCTTTACTAGTGAAGTGTGATTCTGGTTGTATGCTACTGAGCTACAAGATATCAGTACGAGTATAGTGGAGGTGTTCTAAGCTGCCGGAAATCAGTTTTGTGCGGTGTTCTTATTTAGCTATTCATAATGGCTGACGCTCACTTGTTTTGTCTTATGAATTTTATCATCACAACTGAACAATTTTTTTTTTTTTTTTTTTTTTTGGTGTCTCCGTCATTTATTTTACCTGCCTTTCCAAAAGCAATTGAGTCTTGGTGCTCTGATGACCATATATGATAGTGAAACCGTTAACAGAATGAGACTTAGTGAAACTTTCACTAATTTGGCTCTGTCCTTAGCTCAGTACTTATGTTAGAGTGAAACTTTTGTTCTTTTTTTGAGAGTCATTAGGCTTCCGTTTCCAGTTAGATCCCTACGTTCTTTGGAAAGGCTTCCTAGACTCCTAGGAGGCTAAGAAATTTTTTTACCACCTTCAAATAAGTGACCTCCTCTAGGGTGTATGCATATGGAATTGACCTTTCTAATACTCACACACACTGGAAACCTTTCAGAACATTGGAATCCATCCTGAAAAGTCGTGCCTGCTTCTTCTCCCTGCATGTGGCTACAATTTTGTGATGTCTTTTCCGTTTAAACAATCGAATACTTTCCGGCCCTTGTCCTTTGGCCCATTATTCCTCCACCACTAAGCATTTTCTCTTGGGCTAATGAACAGAAGACCAAACAAAAAGCCAAGTGAACTCGTCGGAGTAACTGAGTGAAACCGTCGAGTTACCGAGTCAAGGCGATTCATGTTGAAAAGGGATGCAGTGGAGCTAAAGAAACGCCTTGAAATAGAAGGGGAGATAGAAAGAGTGGGTAGGAACTGAGTTACACAGAGTTCGGGGAGAGGTATTCGGCCAAGAACCAACCCGTTGTTCTGACTGATGGATGACTGGCGGGCTTCTAAGAATCGGGTTGATGAAAATGGGCTAGCCAATCACCTTTTCTTCTTTACTCAATGTGGAATATCTAAAGTTCAGGTGAACCATTTATTTACTTTCTATTGTACTTTCACAATTTTGTTTGTGGAGTATCCGTCCTTTTTGGCTTATTGATGTTTTGTTTAATTATGTGAGAAAAATTCAAGCTAAATGTTAACAATTTAAGGGAACGGAGGGAGTTTTTATGAAAGATATTGTCAGTACAATATGACAATTCATGTTAGCCGAGCCCAAATCATTTTGGGAATAAGGCTTGGTTGTGGTTGACATTGTTGTTGTTGTATTGGGATTAGTTGTTGCTCGTCAGTGGGTTGGTTTTGGGAAAAAAGATTGGTAGTATTTGATCATGCAGATTTGGTTTGTTTGGGGATATAGTGTCATATAATGAGGTAATGGTGACGAATGTGTGATTGGAATCACATAGATTTGTCCTATGATTCTGTGTTTTTGTCCAATGTAATGAGACTTATGCTGTAACCATTAGTGTTTGGCTTGTTTAATACTTGATAGGATGTCGTAAAATTGAAGGAATAGTTTACGTTTGCATGAAATGCCCTATGAGCATGTCTTTTTTGGTGTGACAAATCTAATGCTGGTAGACTAAGAACCTGCTTGTGGAGCTCATTTGGTAGGAGTTCATAAGATTGTCAGAATTGGAAAGGGGTATGGGATTAAATTGACATGAGATTTCCAATGGGAATGGCTTTGGTTTTGGTGCTCCAGTTAGTCCAGCCATGTTTTTTTTTTTTTTTTTTTTGTGTGTGTGTGTGTGTGTGTGTGTGTGTGTGTGTGTGTGTGTGTGTGTGTAGTAAGCAAGCCCTGTGTAACATTAACTGAGACCAATGAAACACAGTGTTCAGAGTGTAATGTTTTAGAAATTGCCTAGTCCGACCTATTGTTACTCTTGTGGAATGGGTTATTTCTTGTGAAGTAACGTTATTGGTGTGTGCTTACTGATTGGAACTTGTGGAGTGGAAGACTTATTAGTGTGTACTGGTACTTCAAAGCATTTTCGTGAAACCAGTTGTTTCGTGGTAGGTATGTGTAAGAGTGGATGATTGATTCTGATTTGTGTTGGTGTCCAAGGTAAATTTTTACTTGATGAAAGTTTGTGGGTGCTTATAGATGTAATTGCATTAATATGTGTTACTGAGCTACGAGATATTTGTATGAGAGTATGTAGGAGGTGTCCTAACCTGCCTGAAACCAATCTTGTGCACTGTTTTAGAATATCTAGCTATTTGTAAAGTGTATAGCTCTCTTGTTGTTTCTTATTTCGTCAACAAAACTCCACAATTTTTTTTTTTTTTTTTTTTCTTTTTTTTTTTGCTTTTCCTAAAATTTCGATATCAGTCTTCTATTCCTTGTTCTGTATTCCAACTTCTTTAAAAGACTTGGTGCTTTGATGAGCATATATGATAGTGAAATTGTTAACAGAAGGAGTCTGAGAAGGTCTTTGTAAGGAAGTAGGCTCTGCCCTTGGGCTCAGTACTTGTTCATGTTATAGTGAACCTTTCTTTGAGGTTATTAGGTTTCGTATCCCAGTTTAGATCCCTATCTTCTCTAATAAGAAATCCCTAGGAGGCTTAGACAATTATCCATCACCTTCCAAGAAGTGACCTTGGGTAATTTGTATGCATGTGGAATGACCTTCCTATTACTCTTACAGGCATATCCTACGGAAGCTCGAGTTTTCAGAACCTTGGAATCAACCCTGAAAAATCAGGCTGGCTCCTCCCTCTATCTGGCTACTATGTTGTCATGTCTTTTACAGCAGATTATATATCAGGATTTCAAGTGTAACTTCAAGAATTCCTTGACTTGTATTGTCCTTTCGTTCTAATACAATTAGTTTTTTCTATACAGAAATGGATATAAGATTATTCTGCTTTTGTGCTTGAGTCAAATTGCGTAGCCAAATCAATGAAAATCAAGATGCTACTTGCCTACTTTGCCTATGTTGTGCATTGTGGTAGTTGAGATTGTGAAATAATGCTGGACCTTAAATTGCCAGGTTGCAGACTGCCATGATAGGGAATTCACTGATCAAAGAAGGGTAGACATGTCAGTTTCGGAGTTCATTGATTACTGGATTGCACTCGATAGAGAGGATAAATTGACCCAGAATCAGCATTCAGCTGATAGTTGTGATAAGTCACTTCTATATTTGAAGGACTGGCATTTTGTCAAGGTTCGAAATCAAGTTAATGACTCGTTTGTGTTGTTCTATAGTATTCATTTTGTGCTTTTATAATTTTTGTATTGTACCTTTCACTTTTTACCTTTTCCTAGTTTGGGTGGTGAAGGAATGGATCTTTCCGTTGGTCATATTTTTTTATTTGATTGATTCTTATGAAAATTCTTTGAGAGAAGAATGTGAGGAGGGGTATGGCCGTTTCATTACAATGTGATTGACTGATTTCTGAGAGAGAAAGGATACTGTGGGGTGGGCTGCTGGTATTTATCATTGTCTATACAAACCTGGAAGAAAAATGTGCGCAAGTATGGCATACAATCCGCTGACACCTTATCTGCTGGCAGGAATACCCTGAATGCGAAGCATATGTAACACCACAGTTCTTCAATGATGATTGGCTGAACCTATACCTTGACAAGTATCACATGCATTATGATGCTGATTGCCAGGAAAATAATGATATTAGCTGCTCTGACTACCGGTTTGTTTATATGGGACCAAAAGGTTTGGCTTCAGTGAAATAACAAGCTTATTGTAAGACTATAGTCCAGAATTTTTATCTCTACACAGTGCATTGGAGGTTCACACAAGCTAAGTGTGTTCTTATCTGCCAGGAACATGGACTCCTCTTCATGCGGATGTTTTTAGGTCATTCAGCTGGTCGGCCAATGTATGTGGCACAAAATTATGGCTTTTTCTTCCTCCTGATCGATGTCACCTTGTGTTTGACAGGTATGTTCAATATGAAATATTGATATATGTACATAGGATTTATCTAGATGATTAATGTACCCCTTGCAAGATCTTATTAAGGTTGAGTAAAATTCTGAATATGAAGTCCTTCCATTGTGACTCTTTCATGATGTCATGAGCATTTCCAGATTATGTGATTAGTTGAAGTTATATAACGATACCTGCTGCCTGTTGGCTAACTTTTTCATTAAAATGGGTGCAGGTGTAAGAAAAGTTCTGTGTACAACATTTTTGAGGATATCAATGAAACCCGATTCCTTGGCTTCAAGAAAGTATGTTAATTTATTGCTTGCAGATGTTCGCTGACACATTCGGAGCTTGATATTATGATTTATATTGATTTTCCAATTTGTCTCACAGGCCGTCTGGTTGGAGTGTACCCAGCAGAAGAATGAAATTATATTTGTTCCAAGTGGATGGTATCATCAAGTGCATAATTTGGTATGATTGTTCAACCAGCGTTTGCAGGTTTTTGTATGTTGGTTTAAATACTAATGCGGTCCTTCTACCTTTTGCTGGTATATGTATGCTGTCAAACCTTGTGAGTTTGTTCTATAATTAAGAAGCGATGAAATGTGAAAAAGTGTTCTTGCCAGTTGCCAGTGTCTATGTCACAAACTCACAACGGGATTCTAAGGCTAGCTGCAAAAGTGTTTTTAACTTAATGAACCACCGCCTCTTTGTGTGTGTCGACATCTTTCACACTGCTGTTTCTCAGTCTGTTCTTGTTGACAGCTTTTTTTTTTCTGAGGAAGCTAGAGGGAGGGGAAGGGATTTATTCCTTATGTGTATGCTCCAATGATGATGTTGATTTCATTGTATGATTTCTAAACCTTGTAGGAAGATACAATATCCATCAACCACAACTGGTTCAATGCATATAACCTTGACTGGGTGGTAAGTGTAATGGATAAGTATCCTCTGTTTGGAGTTCGTGGAGAGGCACAATTGTAATTATTGTCATGTCTGATAGTGGAATTTGCTTGTCGGAGACTACTGTGTGGCGAAGGAGTTAATAGAGGATATCAGAGACATATCTGATGATTTTGAGGGCCTCTGCCAGCGTAATCTTGCTGCTAATACAGGTATTGGAGTCATTTGAGCAAACTCATGTATTGTTGCTATCGACATAGATTACACTTTTTCATTGACCCCCACAAGGCCTACTATATGGGTAAGCCAAGTAATCTGATTTCCTTCTTGGTTCCTTACGACTGCTTATCACTTCTCTTTCGTACAGGCATGAACTTCCTTGATTTCTTCACCTTCATTACACGAATATCCGTTTCCAACCTGATACAACTGCGCAATATTTCAAGGAGTCCTGGAGGCTGCAAAATCGGTTCACAGACAACATGTCCATGGATTCAACATATTGTTCTCAATCTAAGTTACGTAAGGGAAGTTGCTTTAAAAATGCAATCAACAATATTAGCAGAAGACAGTGGTATCTTATTGGATATCGGAAAGAGCTTAGATGACCCTGCTTTTCCAGAATTATACTCAGCTATCCGTAAAACATATAAAAAGCTCTATGAGCAATGCAGTCACAATTGTGAAGACAGAACAACCTGGAAGAATGATATTCACGATTTCATGGACATGGTTGGGTCCCATGTTTTGAACTCCAACGATCTTATCAACTTGATTGACCGCATTCTCGGAGCTCATGGTCTGTTAGTGTTGCCTGATGATCTGCTCGGAGACTCAGAGAGAGATGTGTGAATTGATAGGATCAGCTCCAATAGTCACAGACTTATGGGTGGAGACTTCATTTATCAGCTTCGGTAGACATGGCGTGGAATTTAACTCACATAGATGCTCTCTCCCATTGTGATGAATAGATGTTTGTCAAGTCGTTGAACGATGCAAGGTATGAGTCTTTAGTCAGTCTAACTATTGATTTCAGGTTATTAATGCTTTAGTAGCCTGAAAGCAAGCTGAAGGGGTTAAAGTTCTTCACCAGGCTATGTTCATAATGTGTACATTAGTCCAATTACGTCCTAGTTAATATAGTGTATTGAAGAGCTTACAGTTCTTCACCAGACTATCTGTTTGTATTTTTGAAGAATATTTTTCTTATTGCCCGCATATGGCGGTTTCAAATGCCAATTCATGTTTGCCGATTCCAAATCTTTGGGGCCTGTTTTCGCAACGTGATCCTGTATTTCTTCCTTTTCCATCCTGCATGGATGGCATCTCTTATTTTCCACTGTTAGCGTAGAAATGATATTCTTGAATATTCTTTATGCCAGGCATTGATGAAAGATTGATGGAGGGCCATTTTACTTGTATAATTTGCTTGATTTTCTTCTGATCCTTCTTGATGTTTCTAATGAATAATGACGTATTTTCCTGGGTTATTTACCAAAATGACTATTTTGTTAAAACTATTTACCAAAACGGCTATTTTCTAAATCTTTTGCCCAAAGTAGCCATTTTCTAATGACAATTCAAGAAAATTGTTTTTTTTTCACTCTAATTAGTGAACCAGTTCGGTTTTTTTTTTTTCATTTATAGTAAACCGGTTTGGTTTTTTTCTTTTATCATTTATTTAGATTTTTTGTTAATTCATTTTTTTTCATGGAATTTTGTTAATTCCCTTCTACAAACTTAATAAAATATTGCCAACGGATTTATTGTTGTTCGCACGTCATTTGTCTCCTTCGCATGGTGCATTAGATTTTTGACACAACATGTATAGAAAAAGTCATATGTAAAGTACTTTATGACTAACATTCATACGAAAATAATTTTTCATCAAATATTTGTGTGTCTTGATTACACACACTACACAAAAGGATACTAGGGTAAAACTAAAAATTCTGTACAAATAAAAATGTCGCCAAAATATCTATCTAGTACTCCCTCTCTTTTTTTTATTTTATTTAATCTTCATTCTTTTTTTTTTTTTTTTCTGGTTTAGAACCGCTTCAGTTGGTTCACTAATTACATTGTTTTTTTTTTTTTTTTTTTTTTTTTTGGTTTGGTTTGGTTCACTTATTAAGTTATTGTTTAATTTGCACTTTTTACTAAAAAATGACTACTTTGGGCAATAGTTTTAGAAAATGGTCATTTTGGTAAATAGTTTTGCCAAAATGGTCATTTGGGGAAATAATCCTATTTTCCTCTCGGTGTTATAAAACATAATGCATTCTTACATTCTGTAGCAAAGGTAGTCGTAAAGACTACTTTGATCCGAACGGGCTTCAAACCCGAGAATTCATGATTGTCTCCTCTCGATGACTTTACCGGCTGTTTTAGCTAACGTGCCCTTAATATCTTCTGGGTGAAGGTTGATTTTGGCATCATATGCTAGTTAACTAGAGTAGCTTTTTTTATGCAGTCAACTGTATAAGATTGGACTGTATTTTGTCATATCATTCATCACACAGAAGTCAGCATAACTCCTAAGATATTAAACTTGCGCACGGAAATTTTCTTAACTTAACCTAACTTACTACGGAGTAGTACTAGTTTACTCATACATGGAACTTTGACTTGCCTAGAATCATGGGTTTTCTCAATTTTAGAGGCCTTGGTAATGCAAGTTTTGTTTGATTGATAGCTTCTTATTCTAAATCAGTCTACATTTCAAATGACTATTTAATGTTACTTGACAGATTACTGAGATGACTGTGATTGCTCTCGACAAGAAATGTCGTGCTCGTCTTAGAGAAGTTCCGAGGACATGGTCGTATATGCCAGTACCTCGTAGTTGGTCTCCTAGGTATTGTTTTTTGATTTTGATTTCTCTTTGCCAGTAAAAAAGGTCTAAGACTCAGGGTGGGTTACATGGATACAGGCACAGACTAAGAATTTGGTATTTGTAGCGTCCATGTTGTCGAATATGAAGTCGATAATTTACCTCAGTTTTTCAGGTTTGGTTCATTCGTGATGGTGAAAAGTGCGAAAAAAGTTATGTAAATCAGTAACTGACAGATTGTTACGACGATATACAGATCTTACTTCTTAGTCAGAGTCTCAAGGTTAGTCTTAATTAGGTGATTAATTTACGGGTAATTGACATGCATTCTGTTTATTTCTTAATTGAATTAGGTCTACTAGTAGTCTGATAAATTTTTACTGTATTTTATTCTGATGCTGTTTTTCAGTCAATGTATGTAACTGAGTCATGATTTAATTTTAATTGCTTCTCCTTCTGTACTGCCCACATGCTAATCCTTATGTTTTGGTGATTTTAGGTTGCTTCTGTTTTCGAAGTTTCCATGTTTTTGACCTCATTTCATGGACCTAGGTAATTCAGTATCTTCTTGTAATCTGGTTTTTTCTTGTTTTCGATATTTGCAGTTTTCTTTGAAATGAAATGAGAAGAGACTAGAAGAGACAGAGGTAGTTGCTGAAGAACGTACACAGTGGAATTCATGATAATATATTAACAAACTTAGCTTTATCTTTCTTAGATGTACAATGCTCTCAAAATCGGTATCAATCTATTACTAACATCAATCAATTACTTATAATACCTAAGCAAGTACAAGCATGGAGCAACCGAAAGTAAAAATCACTGTAACTTTTTTTTTTTTACTCTACATCTTTCAAGGACATCTTACATTCCGTCCAGGACCTCCATAGTAAAAGTAATCACCCCATACATTGTTTTTACCTTGTCTAATGTCATAGCAATTAGGATGATCTGCAAGAAGTCGTAAATTCGACAGAGGAATCAAGTTATTATCCCAATCAACAACCTGTAAATTCCGAAAATATGCTGCTCTTTTGAACCCTTCAAATCCAAAATGGCCGCTACCCATTTGAGTCGCGGTATGGAACCCCTGTGACCTGCTGTTAACAATTTCTCCTCCAAACTGAACCATGTTTGCATGAGTTCTTAGGTGGCTAAACAAGAATGCTGGCCAGTACCCTACTAGTAACCCTGATCCGAATTCAAGCCACCAGTGTCCATGCTTTGGGTCCTGCATCGAAAATGCCACGCTTTTATGGTTAGTACATCATCTATTTCTTGTCTGTCTACAGTCTACTGAAATGTCTTCCTTGTACTTGCTGAAAATGCATTGTTATGAGACATTTGAACAAGAAATTGTACTTGTTTTGTGCACCTGGAATAATATGTCATTTCCTAGGATTTTCTTGTCTACTTCCTTGGTTTTCTAGGTGTGATTAGAAGCTTAGCTTGTTTACAAGAAACTAATATAATGTAAAAGGGAGTCTAGACAAAATGTCTTCCCTGATCAGCAGCTGATTTAGATCATGTATAAGCAAAAACGACATGGGGGCGTGATTTTCACACTTCTACATGTTTCGTCACAACACAATTGCTTTTTACTCGTCTCACAAAATAAAGGGACGGCGGATCGGATAAATTCTTGGAGTGTAAATACCATCACCCGGCCACGAACTTGCTGATGATGAGAATCAGACATAAAAAAGAAAATCCCATACAACTGTATGTTTTTGTTTTTAAGATTGATTCCCTCCTTTTGCTTTCTCATAACAAGACCAAGGGGGGGAGAGAAAAGAAAGCTGGTTTCTTTATAACTTTTGCATTCCTTTAATTTCCTTTTTGGTCAAATTGAGAGACCCAAAAACAAGCAGTTCATATTTCACAATTTCATGCTTCAACTTCACTTCATTCTTTTCATGCACGTTTCAAATCTTTTTTAGAACAAACAACCCATTGCTATCATGCCGACAAATATATTTTTATAAATTATACACATTGAGTTTGATTAGAGAAAGAAAAAAAAAAAAAACCTTTGTCCATGTTTAAATATCGACCATGACACCAAGATGTTACCACGACTTCATATCAACCGCGGTTTTTAGATATTGTGATAACGACTCTAAATCCAGATTTAATACCAATGTATGAATAATATGAAAACAATTTGACTGTTACTAAGCAAATAATAAATTTAATGACATTTCTTAGGCTAGATGAGATCCATGTTGCTTGGTCAGCTAGCATAGAATCTTAGAATGTGAATGCTGCATGTTTTGGCCACTAAGTTACTAACCTCAAATATTGACTTGATTAACTTGCCTTAAACCAGAAGTAAAACCTTTTTGTCTTTCTCTTTTTAGTAAAGGATATAATTAGAAAACTTGCCTTCCACACTGTGATACTGATGTCGTATTGTCTACCATTGTAGGTTGATCTAGGAGATATTGCTGCTCCGATGGCGATTTTTCGGTTTGTCTGAACGAAGCCGGAACACAGTAAGTTGTAGCATCCTGTGGCTTGGTATGCATCCGTCTGTGTGTACACAAAGATACTTTTGTTCAGATAATTGACTAAACGTACAGTTAACTCAATCTAGTTAGACAACTGTTTGTCGACACCGACAATGCTAAAACCGTACCGTCCAATAGGTGAAAAACCTTGGGTATCGATCACCATATAACGCTGGATTTGCCTGAAGAACGTATAAGAAATGTAATTATATTGGTTAGTAGTAGGCCAATGAGCATGAAAATGCTAATACTTGACGTTTTGAACGCGTCTTGGGTAAGACTGTCCTACGTGGAGAACTTAAGACTTGTGGCGTGAGTACGCTACTCGAAATATGAGAGCGAGTGTCACACTAGGACAGTCTCACCCAAGTTTTTTTGCGATCACTTTCACAATGATCGACATAAATGTGCATGTATGATGATATTTATGTACGCAGTACAGTACACTTGCCTGCCAGCCAGCTTCAATGGTATTAAGATCATTTCCAAATGACCCAGAAATGACCCATATTTGTGACAGGCTGAATTCATATGCATCAGTTACTTGAGGTGTCCATACATTCATGCTCGCTTTCGCCCCGTAAAACTGATCTCCATTAGCAAATGCAACAGCATGCTGCACAACGACATATTGTATATATATAAGCATTCGTAACATATAACTGCTGCATTCAGACATGTGTAATGTATACGCCATAGTTTTGTATCATTTTCTTGCTGTATTACTGATGCTATGTAACAAGTTCTGACCTCATGACCACTGCCTGTTGAATCCCGTCTTATAGTTCGAGCTTTCCTTCCAAATCTTCCATATTTGTTCGCTCTCAAAATGTCGTCTTCTGTAGTTCTTCTGATTGGAATAGTCCCATTTGGACATGATTCTCCTGTTTCCGTCCATTTCTGAATACTAACCACCATTTCATCCGCAGCCTCAGACCCTTTCGGCCTCTCTGGTGGATCCTGCAGTCAGAAAGAGTTATTAATGACAAAGAACGCAAAAACTTGAGTAAGACGGTCTGGTGGTAAAGCTGAAAGCTTATTCAGTCTCACTGTTAGACCGTCCTATACAAGACTTACTAAACGAAAGACTGTCGAGTATTTTTTATACCAATAGCTTGTGTCCTCTGAACTTCGGATGATCGAATGCCGGTTGAAGATGGGTTGCAACACAGTCTAGAATATCTCCATCAGGACTCTGTCATATTATGATAACCAAGAGAAAAAATAAATATTAGTCATGTCCCAATGTATAAATAAAGCTTATAAAAATGACACTAGAAATGTAAAGATTTTATTGCAAGGCGAAAAATAGCAAAGGGAACATGCCAGAATAGTCTTGACAGCAGGTTTGTTGATTTTCTTCAGGAAAGCTCTGATCTTTTTCAACTTCTGCAGCTCATCTTGCGGCCGGAACGTTTGATTTCGGGGTATGGAGTCCGCGTAATGGACAAGGAAGAATGTGTAAGCAATGAAGAGGAAGAAAACAACATATTTGGCCATGTATATATGTATCTGTAACAACAAACTGAAGATCTTCTGGTTTGTTTCCTACTGCAGAAGTGTCTTCTGGTGTTTTGTAAGTATTACCCTTGTTTTCTTCTACTATAACTATAACAAACTAACTTAGCTTATAGTAGAAGCATGTTATTCCAATATTTTGTCCTGATGAAGAAATTCATGTGTTTTCTCTCTCTCTCTCTCTCTCTCTCTCTCTCTCTCTTAGTAATTCCAAAGCTACATTTGAGGTAATATTCAAAGGAAACAGACCTCAAAATCTCACTGAATATTACTACACTGTTTCCAATGATTTTTTAGAAATTTAGAAGCTTAATCTTCAAATAAAATTTAACAGAATTTGAAACAGACAGCTAAGGTTCTGTCTTTATTAGATTCTTTTGCATTGGTTTCTGACCTGACACACCAACTCACACCCCTTATTATATAGTTATAGCTTATTTAAGAGAGACAGACCGTTGTTATACTACTAGTTGTGTGTGTTTTACTACTTGGTTATACATTCGAGTTTACTACCCCATAATGGTGTGTTGACGGCTAGTAAAAATAACACTTGTACCACTGTTTCTTTAATGTGTCTAGATAGACTCTAGTGTGCGCGCATGCGCGTGTGTGTGTTTGAAGTGCAAACGAAGTTTACATTTGAAGTTTAGCTAGGCTGGTTCTATACACTAATGTCGTGCATAATTGTTCATTATGCAACATTGAACAGCGTCAACAGATGTCAGCTAGTTTAATACGGAGTATTGATTATGGCTCTGAAATTATTAGGTCAAGAATATATGTAAAAGTTCGATCTCAGTTTTGTTAATACTCCATAAGTGGAGTGAAGGGTAATATGATGGGTGTTTTTTTACCATTAGTGTGACTTAATGCTGAATAATGCTGACTGCAATTTGGCTTCCACTACAAGTATCAGTATGTAACACCTGCTTTTTCATCCCTGGACATTATCATGTCTTGTGAGACTATAGTACTACCATTGTCCATTTGGTTCATGATGTTGGTACCACTATAAAAGCTAGTGGCCTAGTTATTTAAGTGGGGTTTAAAGCATGCCTGGAATTTTCAAAAAAATAAATAAATAAATAAATAAATTATGGGCCATATTTTTTTCTCTGATCATATCTGAATAATATTATTAATAATAAAAATGTTGATTCCAAAATACTCTTTTATCTTGTTTGTCAAAATTTTCTTTTTATAACTGTTACAAATTTGATAGTCTTGCTTGTTTGTATCTAATGACCGAAAAGTCACAAAAGGCGATTGCTGGGGGAAGGCTACGCATAGTTGTTAAGATGGAGATAGTCGATACAATAATAAGACTTAAGTTCAAATCTCATTTCCTAATCGAGTTTGGCTTAATTACTATGTAAGGGTCCATGAAAATCATTGTACATGATTATTGATATGGGATTATTATCTTAAATACGAGAGGGGTAAAATGTGCAGCATGTGCAAATTTTGCACTTACCTAGAACATTTATGAGCACAGCTGCAGAGGTTTTTGTTCGTGGTCCTAGACATGCAATCTATTAGCTAACCTATGTTGAATTTGTTTTATGATTTTGTAGAGAAATAGACGTTAGAAATTGTGAGGATTTTGAAACTTTTAGAGACTTGATCTTCTACAGGCTGGTTGATAATTGCAAAGAATTATGAGAAACAGAAGTGACATGTAAATTGTACTCTATTTTTCTTTTGGGGGATGGTCTTTATATGTTATGACGGAAAATAGGGACGAGTCCAAAGTTTAAAAAGATCGGGTTGCATAATTATGACGGAATTCTGAATAATTTACCTTATTTTGTCAAACTTTAGGATTGTAAAAACCGAAATACGAGTGAGTTTAAATCCGGAGATGTGAGTGGGGTTGTTGTTGCAATCACAATAACATCTTAAAAGTTGTAACTAACTACATTCCCCTGCCAACAAATTTCTAGTTCTGAAGTGTACTCCATTTGTATCAATGGATGCCCCATATTAGTTCTTGTTGGAAGTCAAGCATGTGCTCTACTAATGCTACCTCTTGTTGTCACCATCAGTTGGTGTGATGTAATGTTCACCATGATGGAGGAAGACTCTTATAGGTCATTCCACCAACCTTTTTAAGTTCATAATTTTTTTGCGATTTCAGCATGTTGTTGAACGCGCTTAAGTTAAAGAACCTGATACCGAATGTATCACTTGGGTATGAAAGCACGTATGGTCAATTCGTCTCCCTTGTGAACAAGGAAACAAATTCCCTCTCCATTATCAACATTGGTACATAAGTATCAATTCTCAAAACTACATTTTGTCCTTGTAATAAAAATTCCAGCCCCACAACCAAAGCCAAGAAGAATTGAATTCTTATGTCTCTGATATACACTCTAATGGTCTGTGTTTTGCCATTTACTCATTACTGTTCTACACATATATTGTACAAGTCTTAACTGTTACTCTTATTTCAACCCTTATGCATTAAGGCATTGGTCCAAAAATTTGAGGTGTGTACATTATTTAACATAAGTCTCTAGGTGTGTTGTTCACCAGGAACCCATTTAAGAGTGTCCTATATCACTATATGTGCAGGTGCTACATAGAGGGATGTGACAAATCCATGTCTAATCGTTGTGGATGGTACTTAATCTCGATATCACTTTCTTTTATGTACTTTTGAACACCCCCCCCCCCCCCCCCGGTATTTGTAGGATAAACATCGACTATATGAGAAGGTGATGACGGAATTGAGTAAAGACTGGTCATGCGCCGGAGTACATAGAAATACCAACTATCTTGGGTGCCTTGGTGGACTGGCACCAACATACATGGTTTTGGGGGCAGTAAGTTATGGGGGGATAGCCCTTTGGCTCCTGGGGTTGCCCTTCATAGAGTTCTGGACAAGGTTTGCTGCCCACTTTTAAAGGTTCCTCTTTTACTTGGTACTCCTATTTGTTTACTATCAGAAATAACACTTCTTTTTAACAAAAAAAGACCCACCTCACATTCCCCCACTACCTCTAAAGCATGCCTGTTACTGTAATAAAGCTGGGTTTTTTTGGTAGTACAGATTCTCCCATAGTATTGTAAAATAAAAACTTAAATTTTTATAGTAATGTTGTATTTTGTGTCCTACAGATATGAAAAGCTGATCTTCTTAAAGTTTGTGATTAGGAGAAATGTATATAGTATTAGTTTGAATGACATCAATGAATGTAAGCAGATGACTGAAACAGACCAGCTGATAAGTTAAAGAGAGGAATTTAATTTCAGAAAGATAGGAGTATAATCATGTCATTTTCATGCTTGCTTTTCAAACGGGGGTCATTTCTTTGAAGAAAATTCATGGGTTTGAAATTCAGGGTATGTCTTGTAGTATAAGACACTGTAAATAAAGTATAAACTAATTAAAAATGCGCACTTCATTGCAAACGTAGGAGTGTCTTACTCGAGTTTGGTCACATCTAATTTATCTATAGAAGAGCTGGGAATTCTGTCTTACTTGGTTGAGTTTGATGTTTTGATGTTATGCATGAAGTGGAGTTTCTATACCTGAAATAATTATGTCATGACAAAATGCTATTATATATTTTGCCAAGTTTTGCAATGAAATTCAACATTGTGCATTTGTTTTTACTGCAATCATCAAATTGATTTCCTGAAATTGTGTGAAACCAAATCATTGTTGTAAGGGACAAATTACAAAGCTGGATATGTTCATTTTAGTCCAGCAACCCCACATCAAGTCTCCAAATTGTATAGGATTTGGCTGTCTTTTAAAACCTTTTTTTCCATCCCGAGTGCACCATGATATTCATTATTATGTGCTCGAACTAGGTGTAAGGTTGCGTACATATGAAACCTCGGCTGATCTAGCCGAACTTATACTAGCCTTGTTGCTAAGTGACATAAACCATAGTCCACACAATGTAATACAATTCCTGTTTTTTTTTTTTCCCTGATGCCTTCCTGAGATTGGACATATATAGCATCACCTCCAAATCACCATCCTAATAGAATTGCTTTTGCTTTCGCTTTCGCAAAGAAATCTTTTGACATTGAAGATACAGCAACAGTGGGGGGAATATGATCCTACATTTTCATAGCACTGCTGAAGGGCACTTTTCTAATACTACTTTAAGTCATTGATTACTACTTGACTACAAGAACTTATGAATTATTACCACTATTTTTTTTGCCATTATCATCCAAATTTTGGATGTGAGCCATGTGATTTGATCCATTATTAGTCAGTTTATAATGAATTTTTCCTCTGCACCTTTTTTATATAGGTTAAAAAAAGCTGAGGATGCCCTAACTTTACTAAAGTTCCACTAAAAAGGATGGCCTTCATGCTTCAGCTAAGTTATCCAGCTGCTGATAAAATTCTAATGAAGAGGACAAAACAGAGGAATTGAGTTTGTACAACATTATTTTCTTCTACATTTTTTTTTTAAAATTTTGTGGATAGTAAAGTAGATTCTCAAGGTTGTGAAGGTCAAAAAAGTTCTACATAGCAGTACTTTGTTGGAGAATAGAGTCTTGTTTTGGTACCAGGCTTTGTTACTCGGACTCTTCATTTTTCACCAAGTGCACGTGTCAGACACTCGACACTCTGGACGTGGGCTTGGACAGTTTTGCTGATCGGCAGATAAGGCCAGATGCAACAGGGCCTCCATTTAGACTTTAAAGAATTGGACTTTTTTTCGGTCCCAAAGCCACATTTATGTTAACAAGTTATGTACTATGCTTTCCTCCTGTTCTCTAACCTTTAGTAACTAAATTTAGGTGTATGAGGATTTTGTGTTTAAGACCTTGTTATGATAGAGCTAATCTTTGTACTGCGATGGCAAAGAAAAGGACTTATAACTCGCGATTCGGCTAATCTTTGTACTGTGTTCTGTTTAATCCTGTCTTAAGAACTCATTCTGAAAATTGACAGCAAAATCTTGTTTTACCCCACTGCTGAGATGCTGCCTAAAGCAAATATCAATCTCATGAAAAATTCTTGTTGTATGGGTAAATTTTTTGAAGCACAACTTTGTACGGAGTAATAATCTTGCTAAAATCACTGTTCCCTAGATGTTACTTTTTCGTAGCTGGATGCAATTGAGAAGGAAAAGAAAGAATCCAAAGTTTGATTTTGACTAAAAACCATTAGAGTAACATACAATCTTCTCTTTTCCCCCTTTTCATACACCAATCCAGGAAAAAAATTTGTCCTTGGAATTAAGGGTAACTATCCCTCAACACCTGCTAAGAGATGTCTTGAATGATGAGGGAAAACTCAAGATCAAGAGAAGACTATCCCAGTTGCAGTGGGATAGTCAGAAGAATGGTTAGCCTTCCAAGAAGTATTTTGGGAAATTTCTCAAGAGCTTTGAATAATGGGATTGAATTCATGGGCAGAAATGACAGGAGAAATCAGACATTCGTCCCTGCGCCACCGCCATCTCTACTGCCACCACCTCAGTTCCCATTGTTTCCTCCACATTACGAGCCAGATGCCGCGATGATGATTGATGAATGGGCATTTCTGAACAACTTTGAGCAGAAATATGGTGTAACACACCCTTTTTTCTATGCTTGTAGGTTGATGCAGGCTTTGAAAATAGCCCAAGATGAGAAAAAGTTACTGTTTTTGTACTTGCATTCTCCTGGTCATCCTTTTACAGCTGAATTCTGTAGGAAGACTCTTTCTTCAGAGATTGTTGTTCAGTTTCTTGATGCTAACTTTGTTAGTTGGGGCGCGGTTTCTGACAGAGGCGAGGGATTGCAGATGAGCAGGAGTTTAAGGCCTGCTAGCTTTCCCTTCTGTGCTATCATTGCTCCTGCTCCTGGTGATAACATTGCTGTACTCCAGCAGGTTTGCTTTCTTCTGTTATTTCTATAAAATC
Source organism: Spergularia marina (assembly GCA_963680865.1). Classification (NCBI taxonomy): domain Eukaryota; kingdom Viridiplantae; phylum Streptophyta; class Magnoliopsida; order Caryophyllales; family Caryophyllaceae; genus Spergularia; species Spergularia marina. The sequence continues at coordinate 27,153,616 of OY804548.1, read as the reverse complement.
GTCACTCCCTAATAAAATTGCAGACTTTCATACTCCCTCCGTCCCAAAGAGATTGTCGGAATCATGTTTAATTCCTTTGTTTCTTAAGATTGAAGGTCCCGTTTCCCCAGCAGAGTTAGTAGAAATATTACAGGGAATTCTGGAAGAACAAGGAGTTGCCTTTGGCAGTGCTACAGCCAGAGAAGATGAGAACAGGAGGGCGGATCGTCGACTGAGAGAAGAGCAAGATGTAGCATATCTTGCTGCTCTCAAGTTAGACCAGGTTTTTATTTTGGTCACACAGATTTTCATCCCCTTGATTATCAACTTCTACTGTCAAATGCCCCTATTTATAAAAACATGCTTGCCTTATCATTTCAGGAGAAGGAGACACACGTAAATTCACCTAGAGAACAAACTGTTCCGAAACCAGTAGCAACATCAACAGCATCTGCATCAGCATCAGCATCAGCATCAGCATCAGAGAGAGGAATTAGTCAGTGGCCGAGGAACGATTCCTTACAAAACAAGAATAGTTTAGTCAAAGAATCACCTTCTGCGAAAAGAGAAAGCCAGCATAAGGACAGTACCATTAAGGTGAAAGACAATCAGGTCACACAGGTACGACATTTATCCTGTATCAATGGTTTTATACCTTAACATGCTGTGTCGATATTACACACGTATGTTCAGTTGTTTTTAACGTTATTACATTGTCGTCCATGGTTTGATCTTGCAGATACTCATAAGGTTTCCAAATGGTGAAAGAAAGGAGCATACTTTCAACACGACAGACAAAGTGCAAGCGATATACAAGTACATTAATTCACTGGAAATGCCAGGAATTGGGAGTTACAGGTTGATATCAAGTTTTCCAAGAAGAGTTTACGGTGCAGATGAGATGAGCGTGACTTTGAAGGATGCTGGTCTTCATCCTAAAGCTACTTTGTTCTTGGATCTTTCTTAATAATCTTCGTCAATTTAACCTCCTAGGCATAATCTTATGTCACAAGTCACAACAATGTATTCCGTATTATCATTAGTCTAATAACACAATTTGAGGGCAAATTCTTTCCGGGCTAGATTCGACCATGCATGTATTGTTTAAAGTATAGGAACACAATTTGGTTAAATTAGATGTTTTTAGTTGCGCCTTGATTGCATTTGATCAAATTGATAGACCTTTGGACATACGGAGTATATTTAAAAAAAAAATTAAAATTAAAATTAAAAATAAGACAGAGCACGCTCGGTGGGACTCGAACCCACAATCCTTTGATTAGAAGTCAAATGCCTTATCCATTAGGCCACGAGCGCCTTGTTGATTGTTCAATACGGAGTATTAATATTAATTAATTTTAAGGTTTAATGATTTTTTATATATATTTTTCCCTGTTCTCCTGCATTATTTGATCCGATGTGGGATTTTCAGCACGGGTGGAATAATAGTGGATCATGGAACTATGGAAGTATGGAACCCATGACTTGCCGTTAATTCCCTTTATAATACCGATCTCAACCCAAAATAACTCATTAGTTTACGATCATAGATAATACTTTTGGTTCCATTGAGCACCCTGAATCATAACTCAACCAATTTTTTATATCACTTGGATTTATAACATAGAAGTTGCGTTAACATAAACACCTCTATGGAGGAAAATTCCGCAAAAATAAACTATTGAACACTTTAGAGCATCCAAACAAAATGTATGTGGTCTTATAGTCTTATAGAGCACAAGGCTATAATGTTCAAACGTAATGATCACTATTCACTAATATAATTTCTCAAACTTATGTCTTTGGCTATATTAGGTTATCATCCACTCAAAGACATCATGATCACAAATTCACAATCATAACTGCAATTAGTCAATTACCCTCCCCCCCCCCCTCTCCCCTAATTAGGAGTAATAATTATTCTCCGTTTGCCGTTCTCTTATACCATAGGCCCCTCGGAAAGCAAGAAATTTCGGAAGACTTTCAAAAAGCATGATCGTGGGTTAATGGCTAGACTAATAATTTTCTCCATGATAAAAGTTGATGTGGCCTTGTTCACTAAACCATGAAGTATGGAAAGTGTACTTCGTATTAACAAAAATCTTGTGTGTTTAGTTGAAATCTCGTCGTGAGGTTATATTTAGGCCGTATACACCACTTTTCCAACCCCACAACGACACATATTGACGTGAATGTTAACGATTTCTCATCTCATCATAATTAGAGGTGATCATGGGCCGGGCCGGGTTTGGGTCGGGGTTAGGGTAAAAAGGTAGGCCCGATGTACGGGGCGGCAGGGCTTTACTTTCGGGCCTAATCGGTCGTCCCAAGCCCAGCCGTTTCGGGCTCGTTCGGTCTTTTTTAAAAAAAAAAAATTACGTATTACCTAATTACTACGTTTTTGATCACTTTACACATTAATATTATCTACTACTTGCATATTTAGTTTAATAATAACTTATTATTATACATTTTAAAGAGGTTTTGATGTTATTTTCATAATTTACAATATTTTATTTTATTAATAGTAATATTTTTATTATTTTAATATGCTTTATTCACTACATTTAGTCTAATTTTGCTACATTGAATACTTTAATTACCAAATTTGTCATAATCTGACATCATTTACATTAGTTTACATAACTTAGGTTTATAAAATTTTAAAAATTTGCATTTATTTTTAAAGCGGGCCTAGTTGGTCGGCCCAAAACTGGGAAAAAGTCGGGCCGGGTCGGGCTTTCAGCTCTAATCATAATGTGACTGTGCCACTAAAGAATGTTTCTTACTCCTATATTTTAGCAATTTAAAGTTACCCCGAATTTTAAATTCTTATTTCGGGCTTTTAACACTTTCGTCGGTGATCAACTTATCATTGCGAAAGAAAGACTTGGGAGAGTTGAGTACATTGGACTTGTGAGACCAAAACATATGGGCCTGAACTTGTAGAAGTGTGTCAAGTTTACGTTACCAACTTATGAACAACCGTCTATAACTGCCAATTGAACGAACCTCGGCAAATTATTGGTAAAAACTCCACAGTAAAAATGGCAGTCAGCAGTTACACAAATTACCTTCGTCTACCCTCAATTTTACCGCTTCGTTTCGACAAACCCACAAAATTTCGTAATTTTTCAGTTGTAAGTTGCAGCAGCAGCAGCAGCACACTTGGTGCTGATAATAATTCTCGAAAGGTAAAAAAAAATCATGAACTATAGTAATTACTGTTGCATTAAAATTACTAGAATGTTATAATCTGCATAAAAATTGAGGTTAGAAAACTAGAAATTGGACTAATAATTTTTCTGGGTTATGCTTTTTTATTGGGTAGAAGATTGGTGGGATTAATACTTGTTTATCTTAAGCTGTGTTTTTGGATAAATTGGGTTGGTGTTCTTGATTTTGATGATAGATTGTGCCTATGAATTTAAAATTGTTATTGGTGGAGTGTATGAGAAGTTATTGTGCTGAATAATTGATCAATATTTGCAAGTGTTCATTGACCCCCAAAAGATGATGATTTGTTGCTGGAAGATTTTGGTAATGGTAAATTGCTAATGACATTTTTGGCCTGCGCAAGACAGTTATAGATGACCGATTCATTTTAGCCGACCCCAGATCATTTTGGGAATAAGGCTTGGTTGTTCTTGTTGCTGCTGCTAATGACATTTTGGCATTAGGGTGTTGGAGATTGTGGTTTGTCATAGATGTATTACTGTTTCTTCTCTGTATCGTTCCAATTTATTCGATACCACAGAGGGGCAATCGAAGGTTACTTTGAAGGAATTAGGGAGATCTAATCTTTAACAGATCCAATGGTGTTAATTTTACTACTGACAGGATTTCCTGTATTAGGGTTAACCTAAAATTTATGCGCAGTGAGCCTAGTTTTTTTTCTGTGTTTGACTTGCATAAACGGATGTTGGCTTAAAAGATACTGTGTTGGAAATATGCATTTTATAAATGCAGTTGAAGAATCAGTAATGTCACCCACCAGAGGGCCTGTAATAGTATTTTTCAAACCGCGTAATTGCCATTCATCCTTTCATATGATTTGTGTGCTTTCCTAATCTATAATTTCTCCTTGTTGACACCTGCAGCTAGTTTTGGAAGTGAAGGAAAAGCTCAAGAACGAACATCATGCTCTTCCCGTTGGCAAGAATGGACGAGATGATGAAAGCATGATCTTTTGGTTTTTGAAGGACCGGAAATTCTCTGTGGATGAAACTGTACAGAAGTTGACAAAAGCTATTGTATGTACATCCTTTGTGGTTCAGTAGTGATAAATGGTTTCTATTATGTCTGCTTAGATGGAATGGGTGGGGGTAGGAGTCACATGAACACTTAACGTGAAATGCAGGAGCTAATTTACCCATCATTGTCATTCATCTTCTTGCAAAAGAACAGGAGGGCAGGGGGGAGGGGGGAGAAAATATGTCATTCATCTAACTACGGCTGTCTCTGTCTGAAGTTTCTCAGATTGTATTATGTCTCGGTGACTGTTTCTATTTGCTATTCCTGCGATGTTATGGACACCAAGTCAGGCCTTTTCAATATTTTAGGGAGTCCATCAGTTGACTAACTTGGAAATTTGGTCGATGTTTTTGCATCTTCATGGAAAGAAATGGCGTCAAGAATTTGGAGTATCTAATCTGTCTGAAGACTCCGTAAAAGGTGCAGCAAAAACAGGCAAAGCATATCTGCATGACCTTCTTGATGTGAATGGCAGACCTGTGCTTCTAGTAGTAGCTTCGAAACATTTTACAGGAGTAAGCACCAATGTTTCCCCGACAAAACATTATCTTCTTTTCTGTGCATATCTGTTCATTTATTTCTGGCTTCTTGACTAATTGCAGATGCTGGACCCTATAGAGGATGAGAAGCTATGTGTATTCCTGGTTGAGAAAGCTTTGAGTAAACTTCAAGAAGGAAAACAAGATATACTTGTTGTAGTTGACCTCAGAGGCTTTGGGACTGCGAATGCTGATTTAAAGTTCTTGACATTCTTTGTAATTGCTTATTTGCTTTGCCAGTTGTCTGTTGTCATTCATTTGTCGATCTTCAACTTGTTCCCATAAACCATATTTCTCCGTATCTGGCATCAGAGCAATAGACATTAACCTGTCATTTGGCTTTCGTGGCAGTTTGATGTATTCTACTACTACTATCCAAAGAGGCTGAGTCAGGTGCTGTTTGTCGATGCCCCCTTCGTATTCAAGCCGGTTTGGCAGCTCGCAAAACCCCTCCTGAAACAATATGCATCTCTGGTATTGTGTGCCTTTTCCCAATCACTCCTCATTTATGCTTACTGTAATCATCCACTGGTCGACACTTTCAATTTTCTTACTGATATTGCTATGTTCCTGTCTGAACGTTCAATGTTTTTGCCATTTAGCACAGTATTGCCTATTTGCCTGTACCTCTTCAGTAACATTTTATTGCATTCAGTTCACATTATCTTTCAAAAGATTGGAGGTGAATGAGTGACAGTTTCCCCAAAGTATTTTGGGATAGCACAATTTGGTTGAACTGTCGACAATGTAGTTGATTTTGGGTTACCTTAGTTGTTAGGAGGTCGGATCCCTTCAAAAAAAAATGTTGTTAAGGCTGCTTACTTCTCAGCACTTAACATGCATGGTTTAACTTTCACTGTTCAGAACTGAGATTAGCGTTAGCAAAAGGATGCGACCCCTGCCTCTTCTCCCCTGTCTACTAACCCCCTCCCACCCCAAAAAACAAAAATTAAAAAGGAATTGCTAAGCACAGAGCAATGTTGTGCATGACATATTGACATGCCTATGAGCCTATCTCATCTTTATGTTGCTGATAGAAATCTTTGGCTGTCCAATACTGCTGTGTTGTGCATCGTAGCTCATCAGGATACATGAGAATGATTACGTGTTCTGTGTTGTAGGTAAGATTTTGCTCAGTGAAGACCGTCCGAGAAGAATACTTTACCAAGGAAACCTTGCCTGCCACCTTTAGGGACTGAAAGGTGAAATCTTTTCATTCATTTCTAAAGAAACATACTGGCTTTCCCTTCTTTTCAATTAATTGGCCGTCTATGTTTTCTGATGTTTTTACTGATGGTATTTACCCCTAGTCCTAATTCCTTCAGCACTGCAGAAATTCAGCATCAACTGTCACAGAAAAGAGATGAATTTTAGAGCTTAAAGGGCCGCGACACAATGTATCACATGCCACCAAGCTCAACAAGGGATGACCATCGTAAAAAACCTACCTGATCGAAAGATGAGCAAACCATACGACCTCCTTGTAATTCTAGATTTCAGCATTCACAGAGAGTATATTGTACAGGCGCAGTGCCGCAGACTGTATTATTACTTCAAATGTGAATAGTAAGTTGATACAATTGTCAACAACATTTTTTGCTATTTCAAGGGTCTAATGCCATTTTGCTTTATTCCATTGCGGAAAATGGAGGTGGGGGAGAGGTGAGGCACCAGCGGCGCAGCAGAGCATGTGCAACTCACTGCCCTGCAAACCTCTCCTTAAGCCACTGTTGGGAGTTGTTATCACACGATGAGGCAGTGTTTGCTTCTTGTTCTAGGGTCACCAACTACCCATCAAGAGGAGAAACACATAAATAACCTCTCGGAGATTATCGGACCGGGAACGCCTGCCCGGTTGGTTTAGGGTTCAGGGTTAGATGGGGTAGTGTCGTGCCAACCCCAACCCTCTCCACCTCCGAGAAGTTGACCTTTGGCTTCAGAGGTGTGTTTATAAAAGGCAGAATTTGCTGCTAAATGTCCGATGTGGGATAGTACTTTAGTTGAGTTAGTAAAGTAATCCCATTGCACTGCTGTTACTGTTTGAAGTGGTGTGCTTAAGTGTCAAGCTTGTAGATTAAGGAACTTTTGGCTGTTGATTACTAATCAACTGGTGGTTTACTTGTTTGGTTACATGGATCATTGAATTTGTTGATTCATACCATAAAAGCATAATGCTTACTATGACCTTTCAAAATCATTTAATGCTGGCTCAACATTTTAGATGATCTCAACACAATCATGAATCATCATAAGTATAATTTCGGTTCTTTCGGTTTCTTTACGTTTCCATGAGATTTGAGAAACTTAAAAACCATAGCGTAATATAACGTGTACGATTTAATATACAGAATCGTTCTTAAACGGGAATCTCATTCGGAACCACCCACTTAAGTCCGTTGATGGCTTGAACCCATTAGCCCAAATCCAACATACAATGGATCATTAATCCCCTATATTTGGGCTTACATTTAGAATTCGGGCTTTACTTAAATCAGGTGAACTAGGAGAGATTCCAACATTTCCCAGATTATCAAGAAAGATGGAGAAACCATGGAAGCTTCTGGTGGTGGCAGTATGGGTGGCAGTGCACCTGGTAGCACCGAGTCAGGCGTACGAGTCACCCGAGTACACGGTGGTGCACACTGAGTCAGACTTCGAGATCAGATTTTATAAGGATTCTGTCTGGATGTCTGCCCAAGTCAACCAGCTATCCTTTCATCAAGCCACCAAATTTGGCTTTCACAGGTTCATTTTACACCTTTTGTGTCTTTTTTACTGTTTAATAGTTTAGCTACGTTTCGTTTGAATATGTGAAAGGAATTAAATACAAACGTTAATAATTCGAGGGAATGAAGTGATTATTCGACTATTCGTACATGTAAACTATTGTGCAATTTCTTGATTATAATACCACTTCGTCCCAATTTAAACTTCCCATAATCAGACCCCTTTTCGGATTGTTGTGACTTGTGAGTGGCTTGATTTTTACTCTCTCCGAGTTTTTTCATTTGTTAACGTTTGGTTTGAGCGTGTGAGAGGAACAGACTAAACGTTAATAATTCATGGGAGCGGATGGAGTACTTCAATGTATTGATCGATGATGTTTAACTCTGAGGCTTGAGGAGTACACGGTGGAATTGTATAATTCGGACTTAAGATTGCGAAAATTTAAGGATGTTCTGATATTCTTGGTTTCACAGATTGTTCCAATACATCCAAGGTGCGAACCTGAACTTTTCCAGGATTCCGATGACAAAACCTGTGCTGACAAGCATTGTTCCCGGAGCTGGACCTCTACACTCATCAGCGTACATTGTTCGCTTCTACTTGCCAGTAAAGTTTCAAGCTGATCCACCACTTCCACTTCCGGAGATCAATGTGGAAGCAGTCTCCTGGCCGGGGCACTGTGTTGCAGTCAGGAAGTTTTCAGGATTTGCAAGGGACGGCAATGTTGTCAGTGAAGCTCAGAAACTGGCTACCAGCTTGGCGCGGTCACGTTGGGCGAACTCAACATCTGCTGACAGTGAATATGCTTACTCAATTGCTCAGTATGATTCCCCATTGAGATTCATTAAACGTAGTAATGAAGTCTGGGTCGATATTGGTGGTTCTGAATCAGACGAGTGTCGACCAAGTGGAACAGCCGCATATGAAGAAGAGCCTGCAGCATCAACTGGCCTAGTCTCCTCCTTCTAAACCTATGCTGATCAATAGGCAATTTCCTCTTGCATATATAGAATGAATTTGATATACTTGATGTAAACTGAGACCAAGATGCTTGTACTGCAATCTTTCATCTATTCAAAAGACGAGTTTCGGAAGTAGAACTGTTGCTCTATTCAATTTGTTTTCCCAAGAACATGCAGTGATTACGACATAGTTGGATTCTACAGTACAATTTATGACTATAAATCAGATCAATTAATTGAATTTGTCAATGTACAGGAGGCAATCTGTCAAAAAAATAGTAGTAGTATCTGAAGCTATCGTAGGAACTAGGGCCGATGCTTTGGCTGAGAGTACGATGGCAAAGGCGTCCCAACAACATCAGTTCTCTTTCGTGGCATAGGCAGCTTAATCTGACTATGGTAAACAATAAAAAGCAGAACTGCAAGTATCATGAAGAGAAAAATAGGAGATGATATGACCTCCATGTTTCGCGGTGCTGTTAAACCACTGACTGTCTTCCAGATATGGTCTCCGTTAACCAAGGAAGCTCCTAGTGTCCAGGAAATATCTCCAGGTCCAAAAACGATGTCCGCATCACCCAGGCATAAACCATCCTCAATAAGAGATGCCAAATAGAGCTCCTTAAAACAGTATTCGCTGCCTGAGACATTGCTCTGATCAGCCCATGTACTTGAACATAGATGCTGGGCTTTTTCCCAGATTTTGGTCATGTTGGCTTTTGCAGTCAGATTTAACATGTTGTATACCACAAAGAATCCTGACAAAGCATGGTAGCGGACACCAGGGTTCGTGTTAATGGCAACATCAAGAACATTCTTACCTGCAAAAATGAGTGTGCATAATCAGTACCATATCGTGCACATTTCTACTTTGTATCATTTACTGAGCTTATGAAAACTGAAAATGAACCATGTGTCTTGTGGAAGAATGAACCCAATATGATTACAATGTAGATGTTGTAATAGAGAAGCTTTTTCCAGTTCAAAGCCATGTTCAACTTGAAACCACACTCATGGTTTAAATTCAAAAGACCTTAACATATATGAGCCTAGGATATAATCTAAACTTTGGAGGACATAATACTTACGCTTTAGGCAGCACACACATACCGCACACACACACACACACACACACACACACACACACACACACAAAAAAAAAAAAAAAAAAAGACTTGGGTTGTAACACTTGTGAGTGAGGCAGTGAGCAAATCTCAGATCTACCATCATATACCTATGCAGCTTTTAACATTACTATTTGGCCAAAAAAAAGGTATGGCTTATAATCTTGGGTCTATAATAAGACACAACACCAAACTTAAGAAGCATTTGTAGCTCCATGACAAAGATTCAGTAGGTACACAATACATGTTTGATTCATTATACCAAGCACAACAAGGGAACCAATGCATTTTACACTCACCCTCTTTTGCTGAATCTCCCCGGCAACTAGAAAGTAAGCCTGGTTCAGACCAATCCGAAATGCTCGAGTTCATAGCTGCCCCTTGTGCAAGTATTTTGCATTTTCCCCAATTAGGGTCTCCAGTCAAACGCACCAACGATTCTGGCCTAGAACAACTGTTACAAGAATAATTTGTAACATAAATAGAACTAAGACATGGATGTCTAACTTCGGCTCCACCATCCTTTTCCAATTTCTGCACTTGAATAACCGATCTATCAAATGCCTGATTCAAACCAAATGCAGGCAACGAGTAACCCATAAGCAGATGCTCAACAGGACCAATTTTCGACACCAAGAGGTGGCTATCATCTCTCACATGATCTGTTTCTGAAACTACTTGCAAGGAAGAACCTCCTAAATCAAGAAGCCCCAATGTAGGCAACCTTGATGAATGCTTCAAATAACCCATCTTATAGTTCAAGGCAGCCCAACCATAATAAGCCTCCTCACTGCCACTCAAAACCCTGATCCAATCTCTCTTCCATTTAAAAGAATGCTCCTTGACCACAAACTCTACATCATCCAAAACCGACTTTGCATCCTCCACTGGAATCCTCCTTAACCCTGCAGTAGCTAAAACAAAAATCGGGGTAACCCCATGCTTATCACTCGGTATCACCCCCTCAGCCCAATGAATCAATGGCTCCAACGACGCCCTCACCCGAGAATAATTACCAACAAAATTGTGCAACCCGGGTTCAGTTTGCATACAATGGTACTGACAGCCATTCTTCCATACATGTTTCTTCATGAATTCATCAGGATAAGAGTGCAACAAAACGGGCAAATCTCGACTTTTTACCCCATTAATTCTCCACTGATACACATTCACCCTAGTACCAGTACTCCCACAATCCACAACCACAGTAAAATATAGCTTTTCCTTCCCTATTACGCCACACCCATATAAGATAGCTCCAGAAATAACCAAAAATGCTAGGAAAATCAAACAGTATTTCACAATTCTATGGAATTTAAACCACCCAACAACTAAAAGTTTGGATTTTGATGGGGATTGTGGTTCCATGATCTTGTAAAATACATTAAAACTACCTTAACTCCACAATTTCTCATGAAATTTTAAGTGATGAAACATAAACACTGCTAAATAAAGACTAATCATGCTAAAATCAAAGATAACCCAGATAATTAATTGAAGATTAAAGCATGATCAAACATGACCCAAGTGTTGATATGTTGAATCATGTACAGGGCTAACCTTGGTTGCGTAAACATAGCTCAAAAGATTTGATCTTTCGGCATTGAGAATCAGTTATAAAGAAGAAAAGAGACGAGTAAATCTGAGAATGACGCACCTGGGTGCCGATCACTCAGCTGGTAAGTCAGGAATCATGAGCATTGACAGAAGAGAGAACACTCAGAACAGTAGTGACCTCTTAGTAGGCCAGTGGTTTCTTTTGACCCGTATGGTGGACTTTTTGTCGCAAGGTGTTGTGATCGCAACCTTAATCCTATATTCTTATATATATTTTTTTTTTTTTTTTTTTGCCTTAAATTCTAAAATTTGCGATTTCTGTTCTACGGTGTTACTGCAATTGTAAACTTGAGGAGTTTGAGTGTGAATTGTGCTAGGCCTCATTTGTGGATCTCTTACTCGGTTCATATCCGCTGAGTTGAGGTTTTTTATAGGCTTCTTGGGTAAGTAAAAAGGAGTCGACACTGTAGTGTTTGGCTATAGCACGACCAAGATCATTTGAGCACTTCGATCGAATATTGAACTATATACAAGATCATTGTCCTTAGAAGTTATAACTTAGAAACCGTTCATTTAACATATATTATTAAAAGAATTCGAAGGTTGAGCACGATAGAGAGATTCAATCCGAAACTATAATGCACAAAAAAGTGAATGGAATGGATAAATGTTAAAGTACACTCTATTTTTTATACTTCCTTTCGAACTTTGACAACTTCAACAATGTAGCCTTAAACAAAGACACAAATAGCCATATAACTTTTGAGCCATTTCAAACAGTTTTTGTTTTTTTTACATCCGCCACGATCCACTTGCCTCCACAATACTATGCACATTTATTTTTCTTGGCTAAACTTAACCAATACTCTATATAACGTTACATATATCAAAACTAAGGAACAATTACTGAATTAGTTATCGTAAATTTACAGTCAAACTATCTATTATTCAATTATCTCGTAAGAATGTACTCCGTATTAAACATTAACATGAAACATTAGCATCCTAAACAACCAAACATGTCCAAGAGTAACATTTAAAGGTCCAAACCACTTCCCCACATTCACTTGGATTGGTCTAAACTCTAAACAATGTTGTTGTTCCCCAACATCCAATCCAACACCTTTATTTTTCCTAATTTTTAAAATTAAAAATTACCCAATTTTCTCTTAATTAAAAAAAAAAAAGCAAAAAGAAAAAAAGAGGTGTGAAGAAGAAGTATACGTCTTCCCCCTGTAATAGTATCTTCCCCTGTTCTTTTATTTCTAGGGCTTTTTCTATTACTCCTCCGCCCGAAAATTCCCCCCATTCTCTCTCCTCTTACCCCCAAATTTCACTGATCCGCCGCGAAAATCCGCCTGAGATTCTCCGGCCACCGCTAGTTCCGCCGTCACCCACCGTCGGATTCTTTCAATATTTAAAAAATTACTATTATTTTTCTCCGGGAATCGATCTTTTTTCCCTCACTTTTTTACTGATTTTAATTTGATTTAGGGTTATTATTATTATTATTGTTTTTTAAATTATCTAAAGATCGAAATAATTAGAAGAAGGGTTTTCGTTGTTGTTGATAGAGATAAACCTCCAACATCAGAAGAATAAAAAAGAGGTGATTTTTTTTTTTTTTTTACTGTATTTTGAGCATTACGCTTTTAAATGGGGTTGAATTTTTTATGTTAATGTTATGTTTATCTATGAAAAGGTGAAATTACTGAACAAAAGAAGGTAAAAAGTTTAGATTTTTGTGGGTGTTTGATATTTTGTTTGATTGATGCTTGAATTTTATTCATTTGATTAGTTAATGTGGGTTTTTAAGAGGGGTAACTTGTGCCTTAAGTTGTTGGAAATTTGTTGTTGTTTGTTGTATGTTAGTGATAGTGTTAGTATTAGGATTAGATTGGATTGAAGGTTGGAGTGAAGGTAACCAGTAGGAAATGGGTTGTGGTGAAGTGAACTTTCAAGCAATATTTTTGCGAGATACGAGATTGAATGTATCGGGGTTTCGAGGAATGAGAGCTAGTAGCAAATGGGTTGTGGTCAATGTAGGAGATAGGAAATGAAAAAGCTTGGACCTTGAATGAATGGTTTTGGATTTGAGATGGTTAATTTTAATAGTGGTATATGGTAAGAAATAGTTGTGGTGCAGTGGGCAATTTCGGATATATCAAGGGAGTGTTAAGATTATGTGTGTTTCGGGTTATAAAATTAGTGTGGGGGTGGAATAGAATTGTTAATTGTAAGAGTGGAAATGTGGAATGGTTTGATTTTTTTTTTTTTTTTTTTTTTTTTGGTGATGATGCTTTGATATTTCCATTTTCAATGGACCCAAAGACTAATTATTTGGTTTTTGGGAGATAATGGAATAAAGCAAAATGGCTCATAAAACTGTCTGCTTCTTATATTGTGAATAGCAGTCGGACGGTTCAATTCTTGAAGCAATTTTCATTTTGGGTCATCCGTGCGCAGCCTCTTTATGTTTTAACAGGGGTAAGGCTTGCGTACATCCGACCCCCCTACCCCGCCTTATGGCGGGAGCTTTTAAGACACTGGGTTAAAGATGTTGTTGTTGTGGTGATGATGCTTTGAGCAACTGGGGTGGGGGTTAAGGGTGTACTAAACGGGAGCTGTGATTAGGATAAGGATATGAGGAGTAATTCAGCAGGAGTTTTCCCAATCTAAAGAACTTCAGCGACGCAAACCGATGCTTTCACGTGTTACTTTACTTTAGTATGCACGCTTCAGAATCTACAAGTTTGGCACTGGCTCACTCTAGTGCGCACTTGTGAATTCGAAAATGGGAGACTGGGAGTTTTAATAGGTGCATCAATGCATTGAGTGTTTACCGTGGGTTAACAGATGTCTTTTGGCATTAAGCTTTAGATGACTGATGCAACGTATTAATGGTACTATTGCTTTCTTGGGTAACATGCCAATGTGCCATATTCAATTTTCTCGCTTTGTGCTCATTGCCATAAACTAAGAAGGTGAGAGATGGTTGTCTGGATGAGTGATTCAGTGAAGTTATTTTTGGATTGCGTAATGTAGTCTTAGAAGTTATGTTGTTGTGGCTGTTAAGTGCTAGTTGTATGGTTTTAATTAGCGTAAATGGAGTGTGCGCTTTCGTTCCATTTTCTTTACATGCATTGTCTCATTTTATGTTCACTTTTTGATAGGTTGAATGACCTTGCAACTGGCATCCAGCTATGACGTCAAGTATGATAACGGGAGATCAGAGGTATTTTGAAGTTCTTCCTCCAAATGATATCTTCTATGCTTATGTCGAATCCGTGAATGTGGTGAATTGAGTAAAGTGAGGTGCCGCTCTCTGTCTGCAAACAATTACTGCATTGGTTGACAGCAGATTTTATCTGTGATTAGTTGTTTCATGATGAACTAAATATGATATCCCCTTCTCGGTTTTTAGGGTGCCTGGTGAAGATTTGTAACGGTCTTTTGTTTTGGGCTAGTTGCATTACTTTCTTTGTGCGTGGTATCTTTATATGTGAACTTGCTGTCACCTGGTCCATTTATATGGCGCTTTGAAATATCATGGCGTTAGGCTTTTTTGTGAGTTGTTAACTTAGTTTAAAAGAGCGCGCCTCAGGCTTGAGGACTTGAGGTGATGGCCTTAGACATGGTGAGGTGAGGCAGGTTGCATGAGGCGACCTGAGGCAGGAGGCGAGTGAGACAAACGCTTCATGGATCTGAGGTCTTTTAACGACAGCAGCCTCTTGTATTTTTTAAAATCCTTGATCTGCCAAGCTTATTCTATTGTAACAAAAAGTAGGACTTCAAATTATCGAATTCATTTGAAACAAAACTCTCTTACTTAAACCTAATGCTACTAAGATATTCATCTCCAAAAAGAAAATACTACTAAGATACAGTGTCCCGTCTTTAACTCAACGTTTCTTTCATCTATTTTCGTCTGTTCTTCATCTGTTAGGTACTTTTCTTCTTTCTTTTTTCCTCCTTTGCTATCATTTCTCTTCTGGCTTGTTCTTGTACTGTACATTATTTTAGAAAAAATGAGAAGTGCGCTCATGACTCATGCCTTGTTGCATTGGGCCCTCATCGCCTTGGAGCGCGTCATGCAGCTTGAAGTGATCTAAATGTGCCTGCTTTCATCTCGATGAGAGCTCATTCTGTGAGTCATATGCATGATTTGAGGATTACTTGACCCTCTTCTTACATTTTGTCTTTCTAGTGCCAGTAAGCCCATTATTGTTTTTTTATCCTTTTTTTTAACGCATTCTTTGTGTCGCTTCTTTCAAGAGTTGTATATTTGCCTTATGTGTAGTTTCAGAAGTTCATGCACCAGACATTCTTGAGTTTTTTTTTTTCTTTTTAATTTATTGTTAACGTCACAGATGGAGTTCCAAAAGAAGAGGTGGCATGACTGTGTTGGGCAAAGTGGCTGCTCCAAAACCATTAAATTTGCCTAGTCAAAGGTACTTTTTTTTAGCTTTTATGGTCTTCTGAAGCATGCACTTGCCCCGCAAAAATCTTTAGATTTCAACTTTTGATATGGTTAAGGTTGGAGAATCATGGTTTGGACCCCAATGTCGAAATTGTTCCCAAGTAAGTGTCTTGCTTAATTTACATTATTAATCCTGATATTGGATTATGGGTGCTTTATTTCTGACTAGAAGATTATTTAATGAGTTTGAAGTAGCTGATATGTGGGACAAATTCAGGGGCACTCTTAGTTGGGGGAGACCATCATCTGGCAGTTCAAATGCATGGGCTACCTCAGCACTTTCACCAAGTACAGATGGGGGTAGCTCCTCGCCCAGTCATTTAGCTGGGCGCCCTTCAACAGGTGGTGGCACCCGGCCTTCAACTGCTGGCAGTGAGAAAGCCCATGATTCTAATGTCAGTGCATGGGGTCCAAACTCGAGGCCATCATCTGCTTCAGGGGTTGTGGCCTCCAACCATACATCCTTGACATCCTTACGCCCTCGCAGCGCTGATACTAGGCCTGGTAGCTCACACTTGTCGCGGTTTGCGGAGCCTTCACCTGATGGTTCTGGGGCTGGTGGTGCAATTGCATCTTCTGACCGAATGGTATGGAGATGTAAAAGTAGTCGATCATAAACTGTTGATTTAATAGTAATATGTATACCTTTTCTTTCTGGTGATGTATGGATATTGCAGCTTGCTTATCTTAACTCCTTCTGGCATGGAAATTAGGGTTTGATCCTATATTTCTCCTATTTTCACATGGTAGGATTAGGATAGGCCACATTGTACACCTAATCTGTTGGTTTGGGTAGCAAAAAGTGCATGTCTATGGTCTAGCTAAGCTTGATCTCATTCTTCGGCCCATGTTGAGCTAGCTACTTTGTTAAGCAAATTAATTAATAAAATATGCTTCTGTGGTTTCTTGGCATTTGCCTGTGGATTGACGCACTTTATTTGGTCTAACCTGAAATGGATTGAATTCTTCATTTGATGACGGGCTAGGCTGGAAGCTGGATATTCTTTGAGCAGAATAAAAGTTTGAAAATTTCCAAGACTTTGTGTTAGCATGTATAGGTCGATTGACATCTTTTATGCTACTAGGTGTTTGTTTTTGTTCATCTGATTATATCTTTGTTTTTTGGTTTATATGTGCCAGGGAGTGAGAGAAGGGTTTTCTTTGAGTTCAGGAGATTTTCCAACCCTTGGTTCAGAAAAAGATGAATCTGCAAGGAATTTGGTACCCGAAGGTGCATATATGCTTATTATTAGTCTCTTGTCTTTCTTGGTTTTGTATCTGTAAACTTTTAGTCTTATGGAGATGGGTTTATGTTTTATTTCCCTCTTCCAATCTTGATTTGTCATCTCTAATTTCCTTATTGGGCTGTTGCTTTTGATTGGGTGTTGCTATTAGCCTTCAGCTTCTGACTATGAACCAGGAATGTCCTTAATAGACTGTTGCTTGTAGATTTAAGAAGCTTGTTTGGCTTTTTTTTTTTTTACCTAAATATTGGGAATGGCTGTTAACTTTTGAGTTATTCGATGAAATCACAAAGCTCACTATGTTAGCTTAAAACCCCTCTCATTTTAAAACTACTACGGTCGTCTGTCTGACTGGGAGTTGATATGACAGCCCATCCTCTGATTTTAAGAGGTAGAGGATATGGTGCCCTTACTAGTCTGTCTCTCCTTATGTTTTGCTTTCTTCTCTCTGCATCTCGATCCTTGCTGATTTAAGTTATTTTTAAAGAGTTGTTTTTCTTCCAAATCAGCTCTTATGTTCCAGCTTTACAAAAAATTGCGTGGAGCTAATCTTCATTTCAAGGTTTTTGATAATGACCCTGTGCTTTTGGTGTTGTTTGACTAGTACTATTTGAGAACTGATTTTAAATGGTATAATGCAGTTGCCTGAATTTGTTATCTACCTTTAACAGATGCTTCTCATGTACGGCCTGGTTCATCCTCTGGTGGAGTGAAACCCATGTCAGACAGTGTGGAGATTACCCATGGTATCTCTTGGATGTCCATTTTGTAGTTACTTTGAAATCTTCTTGTAATTATCCCTGTGATGTACTTCTTTCTGTATTAACCCTCTGGTTAATGGAGTTTTCACCTCTCCTTTTTTTTCCAGATGATGCAAGAGATTTAGATTTTAAAGGCCATCCCTGGAGGAAAGATTGTCCTCCATTTGTGGACGACGGACCTCGACCTAATATGGAGAGATGGCATGCAGATCCTCACCTGTATCAGAATCCTAACATCGGCCCTCCACATTATGATTCTTGGCGTGGTGCTCCTCCAGTTAATGCTCCAGGGGGTGTTTGGTTTAGAGGACCTGCTGGCCCCCCACCTTATGGTGGCCCAGTTCCTCCTGGAAGTTTTCCTATGGAGCCATTTCCTTATTATCGACCTCAAGTTCCAGCTCCTGGCCTGCCTAACTCTCAGCCAATTCCTCCCCCTGGAGCTGGGCATCATGGACATCACCCTAGGAATGGAGATATGTATAGGCCGCATATGCCAGAGTCTTACATGCGCCCAGGACCTCCTATGAGGCCTGGATTTTTTCATGGCCCTGTACCTTATGATGGATATTACAGACCACCAATGGGATTCTGCAACCCTGATGAGAGAGATTTGCCATTTATGGGAATGGCTGCTGGACCTCCTGTGTTCAATAGACCTACAAATTCGCAAACTTCTGATCCAAACAGCTCTTATCCTAGATCATGGGAAGGTAGAGGGCCTGAGCAAGTCGATCCTGGTCATCTACACGATCCCAGGGGAAATTATAAGGTTTTAGTGAAACCGAATGATAGTTGGGATCAGAATGACGAGGGAAAGTGGGGTCATAGAACGATTCCTGATGGATCAAATCGTGAGAAGGGCATCTTATCGAGGCCAAGCTTGCAGGAGAACGCCTGGGGAGACGATTACAAGAAAGATGAGAGTACTGATTGTGGTGAAAGTTCAGCTAAAGATCTTCCTTCTCGATCTCGCGATAATAGGTTCCACTCGAATAACCTTGCCAATTCTAAGGTTTCTGGAAAAATCGCCAATGTAGATGAACCTGGTACATGGCCCGCCACAGAAAATCTCGCATTTTCTAGAGATCATTCACTAATACAGAAGATAGAGGGTTTAAATGCTAAGGCCCGTGCCTCTGGCGGAAGACAGGATGCTTTTCACAGGGAGGACGTGCAAGTGGTTAATGCCGGGGCCCATCAACCTGTGGAGGAGAATAGTGCTGAAGTTGTTCTTGAAAGGCATTATCCCACTGGGGTCCTTGTTCCAGATTCTCGAGACAGTAATGTCGTTGCAATTGAGAAAAATGGAGAAACTGTTATGACTGCTGGCCCTAGGTTTTGCTGCTTTCACTTGCTCCTTTATATATTCTATTTTGTGCTTCTCCTTTCTATTACCTGATGTTTAAATTCACAGGAGAGCTGTACATGGAGCACAAAGTAGAGGCAATCGTCATGGTAAAGGGAACTTTGATGGGCAGGAAACCCATGGTTGGGGAAGGAAAGCTCAGTCTCATTCAGCTCAAGCAATTGGTTCTGGTTTAACTTCCAATGATCATTTGGAAGATAAAAATTCAGTCATACATCCTGAAATGCGGCAGGCAAATATTGAGATGAAGGGTGATGGGGGATCTGCTTTTTCTGGTTTCGATACTGGTGATACTCAGGTTTGCTTCTATGTTAATTCACGTCTTTTCTTTAAATGCTCTTGTAATTCTTTTAAGATCTAATTTTGTCTGTTGTATTTTTCAGCGTGCCAAGATGAGGGAGATAGCCAAGCAACGTGCAATCCAGTTGGAAATAGAAGAGAAGGAACGTATAAGGGAGCAGAAGGCAAAGGCACTAGCCAAGTTGGAAGAGTTGAATAAGCGTAGTGCGAGTCAGGTTGTTGAAGTTCCAAGTCAGAAGGAAATTGTGTCACCTCACTATGCTGGTCCACAGAAGCCAGATGATTCCAGAGACCAGCATGATTTGGAAGCTGTTTCAAACGCTGGGTCAAGCCCTTCTAACAAGAGTGCTCAGGTTAATGAAAAAGGTTCTAGCAAAGTAGTGGATTCTGCTGCTATGAGAAGGCCTGCTGTAACTGTGAGCAAGGGGAATGCACAGCAGGATTTTGTTCCTTCACAAAATCTATCAGCGACTCCTAACATTAATTTAGAGGATGCTGCTGCCAATAGAACTGCACCTCAAGTTCGTGATGTCTCAAAGCACAAGCGAGCAGGTTACAAGCCGAGGCAAAATGTTCCCCCTGAGAAGAATCTATGCCAAAATTCAGCAGCTGATAGTAAGACAGATGTGTTGAAAGATCACAAGGGAGAAAATGCAAATCAAGAAGCTACTGCAAAAGAGCAATTTGAAACACCTCTTGCTTCTGATGCACCTATTCCTCAAAAAAGGAGGAATAATAAGAGTGGAAAGAACAAGCACAAGGCTGAGGACTCATCCAGCGCTGTCAGCTCAACTATTTCTCTCCCAAATAATTCTAACCTTACACAAACAATTTCAGAGAGAGTGGAGGATAATGCTTCTAATGTACGTGCTAAGTCTACCTCTCTCCAGCTGTCGGGAGATGCTCAAGAGCCTAGTCAGTCGTTGGAAAATCACTCACCAGTTATTCGTGAAGAGGTTCATGGTAGGGTGAATAATGCCTGGAAGCATCAACATTCTCGTAAATCTCGAAACTCCCATAGGTTATCAGAGAAAGCCCAGAGCAATGATGCTGCTGTCTGGGCACCTAAAGTTGAGGTCACTGAGCAAACCAGTCACAAGGCTGCTGAACCTTTAGTATCTTCAGAAATAGGGGAAAACATGGCCCAGAGTAGCTCCAAAACTAAGAGGGCTGAGATCGAACGATATGTTCCAAAGCCTGTAGCCAAAGAGTTGGCCCAACTAGGAAGCATTCAACAACATCCGTCTCTTTTAGTTGATCACTCTGCAACTGATGAAACTGGTGGAAGAGAAAAGCCCTCTCAGTTTTCTGAGTCTGTTGCAAAGGCAAGACCTGTTACTGAAGGGAAGAGTAGACATGCTAGGCCCCAGGGTTCTTGGCGTCAACGTGTTTCTGCTGATTCAAACCCTACCCAAGCATCACAAGACTCTTCTGCTGTTAGGACTAGTAAGAATATTCAACCATCTAGTGGACAGACTGTCATATCTAATGAACCTAAGAGGATGGGACCAGCAAACAATCCTGCCGAGCTATCTTCAAAAGGACCAGAGGTCAGTGTATCTGATGGATGGAACACTGTAAAGGATTCCAACTCTAATTCATCTGCTGGTGCGTTTACTAGTGTGAAGGATACCCTTCCATTGGGTAAGGGGAAAAAACATCCATTCAAGGGGCAAAAAAGCAGTGGAAATCATCATAGTTTGGAGCACAAAGATTCAAATGCTGGCTTTACCGACTCTCATTATGTTTCTGAAATAAATCATATGGAGAAGACACAGTCTTTAAAAGAGAATCGGGCTGATCGCTCCACATCTCATTGGCAGCCCAAATCTCAGAATCACATTGTTGAAGACAGCAAGGGCTTGAAACCGGTCATTGGTTCAGATAGTGGTGAACATTCTCAGTCACGGTACAATCAATCTGCTGCCAAAGATCCAAGACCAGGATCAGGAGGAAAAATGATGCGGGATATGGAACATTTAGAATCAAAGCGAGAGAAGAGAGGTCCCCAAGGGCGTCCTCATCTCACTGGCCAGGGACCTGAAGCTGAGGTTGAACCTGCATTGTCAGGAGCAACAGATAGGCGCTATGACCAAAGACCTTCTTCAGGGTACCGCAAGAATTCGAATGATGGTGGTCGTGGCAACAGGATACATGATTCTCATGGAGATTGGAGCTCAACGGCACAGGAAACCAAGCAGCAGCATTACTCATCTGCCAATCGGGAAAAGCACAGGCAGAACTCACATTATGAATACCAGCGTGTGGGGCCATATGATAACAGTGACACTGGAACTCCCATTGAGAATCAACGAGGTGGTCCAAGGTTCCAAGAAAGGGGTCATTCACGACGTGGCAGGGGAAACTTCTATGGGAGGCAAAACGGGAATGAATGATGGAACTTTCTGGCTGTCATTCTCATTAGCTTATTTCTGTGCCTCGAGAGTAATGAGTAATGTCATCCTTTCCTGTCAGCAGGTTATTCACTCTGTTGTGGGAGAAAGTGCTGCTACTGGTGATGTTTGGTTATTGACTGGTACAAATCTCGTATAGGGTGCAGGGCTGCAGGTAGTTCTGAAATGTGTTGATTTGTCATACCTGGAGCCTGGAGGTACCTCCACGTTACTATTGGTGTAGGTTTTTGCTTTCAAGTGTGTCCTCTTAGCTAGGTCCCTAATTTATGCGAACGACTCTGGCATCATTCACCATTTTGTATGTAGTAATCCTTGTTCCTAATTCCCAGAAGACAAGCAGTGGGTGATATCAAAAATCAAAATAGGCCTGTTCTGTGATTTCCCTCTTGTGGAAACTGAATTTATGCTGTTTTTAGCAGCTTCCTGTAATTGTCTTCTGATCTCCGCAGTGCTGATTGTGATACAACTACGAAAGGTGCTACCGCGGAAGCTGAATGCCCTGGTTTCTGACTTGTGATTGTCTGTTGTTCATTGAATGGTGATGTTTTCTAACAGCATGAAGCAGAATCTGTGCTGTGGCTTGCCAAAAGGAAGCATATTTCTGTAATGTACTTGGCTCTGTATTCTGCATCAGTCAGCAAATTAGCGTGTGATCTAGTTAATTAATACAACAAACAGTTGTGTATATTGAACACCTTTACTCTGGGTTTTTCTTGATGCTTTTTATTCACAAATTTTCGTAAAGCTTTATCCTTTTTATTTGAGCAGGGAAACCTAGCTAGTACATTTGTGAACACTCAACTTCGAACGGCCTCAGTTAAAACAGATATCAAAGATTAAACTCTCTGTGTATTCATTTATTTCGATTCTGAAATCCTGCATCTAACGATAATAATGCAGTTTATAAATTTTCATTACATTCCCGCTACACAATCTCTTTCTATTGAGTCACACCGTACAATTCCGTCTTTGATAATAATTATCGTTTACCTTTCAATAAATCGGAATTATTTTTCTGCCTGAATAACCTGACAATCAAATAATCAATGTACACGAAACCGTACTCTTTTTTTTGTCAACAGCCCTAAAAACAGTTGAGAGATTAATTAATTGTTTGATGAATAAACCAAACCCTTTCATAAACCCCATTACTCATTTTACCGCTGCTAATAACGTAACCATCACTACTCTTTTTACCAGATACCAAACACCCTTCTACTACAACCAAAAAATCCCATCTTTTTTACCCAAAAGTCAATTCTTTGTCCAATTGTCCTTAGCACGCCATATGAGTATTCTCTTAACCCTACACTCCAACTGAAGAACACCCCAATTTTTATTATTATTTTTCTTGTAATTTCTCTTATTTCCTCTTCCACTATATTTTTTTTTTCTCAGGATTAAATTTAGGTGGGTGTTTCTGTAAAGTTTCAAACTTTGCATAAAAATTCCCAAATTATTAATCGTATTGCTCAAGTTTTCTCAGGAACAAATAATGTGAAAGAAAGCTTAGTTGTTGGGGTTTTGATTGAGCATGGCAGTCAAAGCAAGTTGTTCTCTTTCTTGCTTTCCCTCTTCTCTCTCCTCCACCATTCTTAAATGCAAAACTTACCAGGTACAAATTGTGTAAATTTTGCTTCTTTTTCTTAAATATGGATTGCCCTTTCTGTTATTAAAAGCTTCATTTTTAGTGTTTAGTGTTGATTTTTTGGTAATTTGAGCTGAGTATGTTTTTGCTGGATTGAAGTGGGTTAAGTGTGAAATTTGATTTTTTTTTTATTATTAAATTTAGTTGAAGTTTGAGTGTATTCCTTGTATAAACCATAGAAGTTAGCTTATTGTTGTGTTTGTAGGTGATAAAGGTGGAATTTTGGAATGTTGGTGTGATTTTGGTGCACGTTTGTTTAATGAATCTGTTGTTTGTATGGGTTTTTTTGTGAAAATTTGGACCTGTATATTGACATTTATTGTATACGGAGTAGCTTGAAATGTTTGGTGGGTTGGCATGTGTACTAGCTAGATGGATGACGGTTACGGAGTGCTTTTCTGGCAACCGAGACGATGCGAATGCCAATGATTTTAGAGGCTTCTATTTTACGAAACTGAAATGCTAACCAGATATAGAATGTTGGACTGTTAAAAGAATTGGTAGCTTAAATTTCTGTTGTGTTTGCATTAGACAAATGAGTGATATTTTTGCCCCCTTTTTGAATTTTCTTTTTTGTTTGGAGAAAAGTAGAAAACTGGCATTGCTGTCAAAATGGAAGTATAACCCTAATTGTTTACGAGTCTGGAGTTTCTGGTGTTTTCCATTTAAGAGGGTTATTGCAGCTTAATTTTAGAATCTTGAAAACATCGCTTAATTCCTGTCAAGAAAAACCATTGCTGTCCCTCGCTCTCCTTGCTATCTCTCCGTGTTTGTGTGTGCGTCGCGTGTCCCTGGGTGAGGGTGGAGGGATCTTCCGTAATGGCTTGTCAATATTGTTTGAGAGCAGTGCTACCTATGCCCTATAATGACTGTTACATCCTCCTGCTTGAGCATTTTATAATATTTTCTTCTGTCTCTTGAGTTATTTAATAATTTTCCTGATGTATTTGGTATTGTTTTGATGCTTACCAAACTAGGCAGTTGCTTCAGTTCTAACATGTCGCTTGCACCTGGTACATGAAGTTAAATTTTGGATTCCATTAGGAAAGGAGATACTTTCGAGGCCTCGCATAGTGGTTTTGAACCAAAACAAGTTTGTCCTATGGGTCATATGGACGGAAAAATAGCCAGTCGCTTTGAAAAGACCCTTTAATGGTTTTGACAGAATGGCAGTTAAATGCTTCCACTTAAGGATTTTAGGTTATCATTCTTCATTAATGGGTGTCCGAAGACACATTTTTACACAAGTACCAAGCACATAATTAATCACAGTAATCCATAGGTTATAATATCATATCTATATTTCTTGTTGCTGTCGGTTTAATTCATGTGCATTTTCCCTTTCTTCATAAGCTTCCCATTAAACTATAGTCATTTTAGTTACAGTGCTGCTTATGTTAGGAATGCTGTTTGCACGTGGTAGAGTATATTATGAAAGATTGTATAATATGTCATCCCTTTATTTTCATTTCCAGACAAGCCTAAGAAGCCAATTCTTCGGAAGAAAGAAGTACAATGTCCAGAATATAGCAACCATGAAAGGTGGTTCAAATCTTTGCTTTACATGTTTATTTATTATTTGGGCTTATGGTATTGATTTTGGCTGAGGTACAGTAATGTGGTCATTGTGGTAGTGAATTTACTGACCTTTTCTTCCTTCTTCTCTCTAAAGGCAGAGTTTAAGGTTTTCGTTTAATCCAATTTCATGCAACATGTAATGGTGTGCATAAAGAGTGTGTTTAGGAGTCAAAGGTTATTTGAGATGAGCGTACCTTTAAGACTGTAACTGTAGCCTATGACTTGCAGCATTGGTTCGTGGCATTAAAATCATCTAATTTTATCCCTTGGGTTAATGTCCTTGGTGATTACATCTTTCTGATATCTGAATCTAAGCTATACCGAGAGGAACTTAAATTACAAGATTCTGCTGTAGCATGTCTTAGTTTTGTGTTTTCTCATTTGTTTTGAGCATTACATGAACTTGTTCGTGTAATTTGACTTTTGAGGTGACTTTCTCATGTAATATTTTGATGTAACTCTAACCTATTAATCTCATGGGTGTTCATGTCAGTCTCGCAGCAGCACTTCAGGCATGAAATGGTCGTGAAGAAGGATCTTAAGAAGAGGAACTGTTTCCCGGTTGGCTCTGAAGATTTCTTTTCTGATAATGTCGTTGAGGTAGATGCTTCAGAGGCAGACGAGTTGCCTTTAGACTTTGCACAACAGGTTGATGATGAAGACATATTTTCTAGAAACTCACTTGAGCACTCTGAAGGAAATAGTGGAAAAGCGGGTTTTGTGTCCTTCTATAATCGTCGTCCAGAAAGAGAGGTTGCAGTTCATTCATCAAATGTGGGAAAGAATAACAACAGTCTTTTATGGTTTGCTGGACCTGCTATACTTGTAGCCTCCTTCATTTTGCCATCACTATATTTACGCAGAATAATATCCACAATATTCGAGGACTCCCTCTTGACAGGTGAGTTTCTTATTCTAATTTTCTTGTTGTATTCAATTTTAATCGTAGTAATTTATGTTGACTTTTACTTTTATCCGGAGTTATGGATACTATCATGTGTTATTTTAAATCAACAATCTAAAGGGGATCAGTTTCTTTATTCATTTATCCACCAAGGGAGGAAGGGTGTACTGGGAAAATTCCATCTCTAGGTGATATGAACAATCAAACCTAGGTAACATGATTGAAAGGTGGGAGTTGGAGACACTGCTCTAGAGTCTACTCCTTGTCTGTTCTGGGGAGAAATTTGTAGGAGACAAAACAAAGTATTAAGCCAAAGCCTAATTACCTTAAGGTTGTCGAAAATTGACAACCCCACTTTTGTAATAGCAAATAAGACAAGCTCTTCTGAAAACAAGATGCAAGCTGTTTCTTTGTGTACTTGACTTGAGCAAACTCGTCATATTTTTATGTGGATTAGACATTCACCGTTGGTAAGGGTGCTCCAAGCCTCCAATTACTCGGTTCAAAAAACTTGGACCGATTGGGTACAGTATAGCTTGGTGGACTTCTTGTCCTCCAATGCTTTTGTAATCTACAAAGGAAAAAATTTCCTATTATAAAAAAATTTAACACTTGGTACGCAAAACTAGCCACTTTGGCAGGAGCCTTGTTAAGATGAATCATGTAGTGGGGACTGGCAGTATTGACGTGGAGATTGTTGAGAAGTTAATGTTGGATACAAGTAGCCTATCATATGTTTGTCATCTCTGAAATGTTTCTGTTCTATCTGAAACTGGAGCTAGAAACTACATAGCTATTTTCAAGAACTTTGATTCCCTGGAAGATGTCATAAGACTCGTAACATAATCTTTAACCTTTAGATTAATATCATAGACAAACCATTAATGGCAGCAAATAAGTTCTAGCTACACAATATATCCCCCTCCCCCTGCCCCGCAAAGGGGAAAAAGAAACTTTCCAACATGTGTCATGAAACAACTTAAATCTGTCATTGTGGCCAGTCCAGATTCAAATCATTAAAATGGATTTTCTGATTGCATTGAGCTCTTATGCATTTAAGTCCTGGGAGCAGCCTCTTGTCAAATAAATTGACAAGGGAAGGCTTGCCCTCATTACACCCTTGTGGTGGGACCCTTCCCCGGACCCTCGCTTAGCGGGGACACCAATGTGCACCGGGCTGCCCTTTTATTGAGCTTTTATGCATTTAATCACTGTTCTAATATATTGATTTTTGTTTTCAGATTTTCTTATATTATTTTTCACGGAGGCACTATTCTACTGTGGAGTTGCACTTTTTCTTCTTCTAATTCATCGTCTCTGGAGTCCCGCGAAAATAGTTACACCCACCAGTGATTTTGGGAAGTTGACAAATCAGATGGGGTATCGCATTTCATCTGTTGCCATCTTGATGCTTAGTCTTATAATTCCTATGGTGACTATGGGATTTGTTTGGCCCTGGACTGGCCCTGCGGCATCTGCTGCTCTTGCTCCTTACTTGGTCGGTATAGTTGTACAGTTTGCTTTTGAACAGTATGCCAGATATACGAAATCACCTTCCTGGCCTGTCATTCCTGTTGTGTTTCAGGTGAAGACTCTCAATTTCACTCGAGTGAATTGAAAATTATTTTCGCCCCTTCTGTAGAGTTCTGGTCTTCTGGAAGATCTTAATAAGGCTATTGCACTCACCGTGGTCTATGGTGCCATGTTTCTTCTCCTTGATGCTGACTTTTAGTTCTTTAATTTTATGCAGGTGTACAGACTACATCAACTGAATCGAGCTGCACAACTTGTAACAGCTCTTTCTTTCACGATTAGAGGAGCGGAGATGACTGCACACAATTTGGCCATTAACAATTCATTAGGAACTCTTCTGAACATCCTCCAAATTCTTGGCCTCATATGCATCTGGTCACTTTCCAGCTTTCTTATGCGGTTTTTTCCATCCCGCGCTGTTACAGAGTAATGACACCCGGATGAAACTGAGGTTCGCAATCTCCATTTTTGATATGGGGCCTCGCTTGCAGTCTGTCATTAGAGTGAAGAGCTCTGCAGAGATTTCCGGCAAAGCAACTATATTTTGCAGGTCCAGAAAAGTTAGCCCCTACATATTCTAGTTAGTTTGCCAAGTTATATGGTCAAATGACATGCATAGCTAAGACTCGTCTAGCATGTCAGCATTGCTTGTACATTGATTTTGTTACATTCTGAATTACAACATGAAGTGCGTGTTCTGGGAGATTACATGTCATAAGACCACTCTTTTGGTGATCTGGAGAAAAAAAAGTTGTGTTTATATTATGTTGATCAACACCAAAACTTTAAGATCAGGGAGTAGTTAAAAGAATTTCATAATTAGCAGGAGTGGATGATCAGGGAAGTCAGTACTAAACAACAGTTCTTTTTCAGGGTCAACCCAAGAAAAGGCAAATTAAAAGACAGATAATTTGCTAAAATAATATAGCTTCACAACTAAAGTTCCATTACTTTTTTATGGTCAAATCATATAAATGATCTCATTCTTGTTCCTTTTCATGATATTAAGTCTCCATATTGTACTAATTGCTCACCATCTACATTGGCTTCATTCTGTTGAAAACTTGCAAATTCAACCCAAAATGTATTGATAATCATCAAAATTATGCCTACTTGTACATAAATAAATCCAGATTTGGTGATAATTTGTTGATACTCTGTTGTTTCTTGAGCTAGAAGAATCAAATGAAGATATGCAGAGTAGTTACACATTTGAATCTCTTATTACAAACTGGGGAAGTACTGACATCTACATATGTCAAAGATGGATGTTGGGCAGCAATTCTGGGACAAAGAAGAAATTATATTTCTAAGCTGCATAAATAAATTTCATATTGTCCAATTTGTCAACGCCCTCGTCATATAATAAGAAATGGCTCATACTGAAGTTATAAGTAGCACTCGCAATATAATAATCCGAAATGGGACTTGAAATGAGTGTTGGAATAACTCTCCCCGCTTCATGAAACATGATGTTTTTTTGAAGTTATATATCATGTAACACAAAGTTACAACACAATGAAATTGCTTTTGTTGGCAAATAAAATTAGGGGAAAACAATGGAGGGGTCTTATACTCTTATTAGATGTACAATCAATCATTTGTCCTGATATACTTGGGATTATAAGAGATTGGAATATACTTTGGGGGCTCTAACCAATGTAATTAATGAATGGGATTATAACAAAAGTTATCTTCACAGTTCACATGTTAAGAACTTGGTGTTAAGCAACAAAATTAAGCAATGTTTGTTTAATTAGCTCCTTGTATTCTTCTTGCTAATAAGTGTTGTATTAGGTAGATGTTAGTTGAGGTTGAAAAGAATAAAATTTTGGAAGATTGTCTCAAACTCAACACAAGTCAAACTCTGTGGTTATCAATTTCATGGCTTACATCATCCTACTCTTTGTATTGTTGTATGCTATTATGAACATTGAATTAGAACTTAAATTAGTAGTATTTATTTAGTTTTTTGACAACTTTACAACCTTAAAAATGGCCTCATTTCATTGCAAGTCAGAGTTTTGTTTATGATATCAGAGGAAATTGCTGGTCTCATATGGAAACTTTCTTAATCTATCATGAACTGTAAAAATACCGCAAAATCAAATTTCGGTAAAACCGTTCTATTGTGAGACACACGATAGGGATTTAAGCTTGCATGAAATGAATTACCCTTTATAACTTTTTACAGTAGGACGGTCTTACCCAATACTTAATCGTAAGATACTCAGAGACATACCATCCCCATATATGCATGTACTGTGGGTCTTTTGCATAAGCTCTTTTTTTCTTTTAATCAGACTCCCATCTTATACCTCCATACATATAGCCATGATATTTTTTTACTTTCAGAAACATGCATACTGCAAAATTCCAACATGACAGTCCAGAAAAAATGAACCTGCCCCATCATTTTAATCAACCAAAAAAGTTCTTTTAAAAGGTTCTCTAGTTTTCAGTGCAATGGTTCCAATGAAAATACTTCCTAACTAACTTTCAACCATATATATTATACATTCTCTTAGACTCTTCATCAAGCTACAATCACATCAGTTTTACCTCAATTTTCCCAAACAAAAGTACTACAGTGTAAATAATGCAAAGTTCTTCTGTGTAATATTTCTGACTGTCTGACAGAACGATCCTTAAAATGAGTATCAGTATGATATGTCATTTCATTCTAATGTTCTCTGTCACCTTCAGTATTATGTTTTCGGTTAGTCAGGCCGAACAAGTTGATGATTCTCACTGGCTTTTAAGGATCAAAGCCAGCTTTGGTGATCAAGATGGCACTCTCAGCAGCTGGTCTCAAACTACTAGCATCTGTACCTGGAAAGGTCTTACATGTTCAGAAAATCGCGCTCATGTTATAGGCCTGAACCTGTCGGGTTCAGGACTTTCTGGTGTAGTCTCACCAGAGTTTTCGCATCTCACTTCTCTCCAAATTCTTGACTTGTCTTCAAATTCTCTTACTGGCTCAATTCCAAATGAGCTTGGCCAGCTTGAAAATCTGAAAGAGCTCCATCTTTACTCAAATTCGCTTTCTGGCAACATTCCGCACGAGATTGGTTCTCTGCAAAAGTTGGAAGTTCTTAGAATAGGGGACAACATGCTTGGTGGGGATATTCCAAAAAGTGTTGGTAACTTAGCTGGACTGAAAGATTTAGGTCTTGCTTATTGCCAACTAAATGGAAGTATCCCATCTGAGCTTGGGAAATTGAAGAATTTGGCGTCTCTTGATTTGCAGCAGAATGCTCTTGTAGGTTCAATTCCGACTGAGATTGATGGATGCAAGGAGCTCCAGAATTTTGCAGCTTCCAAAAATATGCTACAAGGTGACATACCTTCATCAATTGGTAATCTTCGTTCGTTGCAAATCCTGAACTTAGCCAACAATACATTTTCTGGTAAGATTCCTACTGCGTTGGGAACTTTGCAAAGTCTGCAGTACTTGAACTTGCTTGGAAACAAATTAAATGGTGAGATTCCTTCGGAATTGAACGATTTAAGTCAGCTACAAAAGCTGGATTTATCAGGAAATAACCTCTCAGGATCAGTCAGCATTGTCCCTTCACAGATGAAGGGTCTTGAGGTTCTCGTCCTGTCAGATAACTTGTTGGAGGGCAGCATGCCTGGGGACTTCTGTGTGGATAAATCAACTCTGAAAATCCTGTCAATTTCAGGTAATAGTTTCTCAGGAAATTTTCCCTTGGAGCTCCTCAAGTGTTCCTCTCTCGAGCAGCTAGACCTCTCTGACAACAACTTCCAAGGGGAGTTACCATCTAAGATCGATCAACTAGTGAGCCTTACTGATCTTTACCTCAACAACAACAGCTTCAGTGGGAGAATACCACCTGAGATTGGTAACTTGAGCAACTTGGAGTTCCTTTCTCTGTATGACAACAGGATCACGGGAGAAATTCCGAAAGAAGTAGGCAAGCTAGCCAAGTTGAGTCTCATTTACCTGTATGATAACCACATGTCTGGCATCATACCAGCAGAGCTCACAAACTGTACTAGCTTAACAGAAATTGATTTCTTTGGAAATCATTTTTCTGGCACAATTCCTGATACACTAGGGAAGCTGAAGAATCTGGTTTTCCTTCAGTTGAGGCAAAACGAGCTGTCAGGGCCTATACCTCCTAGCTTGGGTGAGTGTTCGAAGCTCCAAATGTTGGCTTTAGCAGATAATAAACTGTCCGGAGCTGTCCCAGTGACATTCAAAGCATTGTCCGAGTTAAGTGTCATCACTCTTTACAATAACTCTCTTGCAGGCCCCTTACCTGAATCTCTATTCCTCTTGAAGAAGCTACAAATCATCAACTTTTCCCACAATAAGCTCACCGGAAGCATTTATCCGTTGACAGGTTCAAACTCTCTTACAGTCTTAGACTTGACCTCTAATAGCTTCTCAGGTCCAATTCCCTCTAGGCTGGCCTTGTCCAAAGGCCTCATCCGTCTTCGTTTTGCAAAAAATTCTCTAAATGGTAGCATTCCTCATGAACTTTCCCTACTCACAGAGCTAGTTTTCTTTGATTTATCTTTCAACAATTTGACAGGAATGGTAAGTTTATCAAACTCAACAAAACTCGAGCACCTCATGCTAAACAACAATCAATTAAGTGGTCCGATACCTTCTTGGTTAGGAAACCTAAAAGGGTTAGGAGAACTTGATCTTTCTTCAAACAACTTCAATGGAACAGTGCCAAAAGAACTTGGAAACTGTTCCAATTTGCTCAAACTTTCTCTCCACACCAACAAGTTATCTGGCCAAATACCTCGAGAAATTGGACAACTTTCTTCTCTGAATGTCCTTAATCTTCAAAATAACAACTTATCAGGATCAATCCCAACAGAAATCCAAAACCTTGGGACGCTGTTCGAGCTTAGGCTCTCTGACAACCTATTCACAGGTCCAATACCAGTTGAGCTAGGTAAACTTACAGAGCTGCAAGTAATACTAGACCTGAGTTATAACCAACTTACAGGCGAAATTCCTCAGTCACTTGGAAATCTCGTGAAACTCGAGAGACTAAACCTTTCCAATAATCATCTCAGAGGGAAAATTCCACCTTCCTTAGGAAAACTCTCAAGCCTAGACACTCTAAACATCTCTCACAACCTTCTCCAAGGCCAACTCCCCTCTACATTCTCGTCTTTTCCTGTCAGCGCATTTGCAGGAAATGACAAACTTTGTGGATCTCCCCTGCAGTCTTGTTCAGATTTATCAAAGAAAAATAGGAGACTGTTGACAAACAGTGAAGTCGCAGCAATCATAGTAGCCATTGTGTTTACTTCAACTGTCATATGCCTAGTGATGATTTATATGATGTTGAGAATATGGTGTGCTTGGAGAAGTAGAGTCGCTGTTACGAGTAATGATGTCGCTATAAATGACGTAAAACCGCAAGATCATGATCCTGAGAAGTGGGCGACTTGCGGGGGTGAGAAGAGGAAAGGAGGTTACTGTAAGATGGAGTCCAACAGCATGCCTTCTTCACCAGAAAAACAGCTCATTACCTCAGAATCTGTGATAAAGAGCTGAACATTCATCATTCATCTGCTTATATATCGATATTTACCTTAAACTTCAATTTTTTTTTTTTAATTCAGAATTTTCAGATGTATAGAAAGTTTGTCAGTTCTTTGAGATAAAACTTTGTAAATCAGGATTTCAGGTTGTAGAGAAGTGAATTTATACTTCTAATAATCACAAGGATGCAATTTACTTTGATGATTCATCGTCTACTTACGATGTTTATGTGTTCGTAAAATGCTCGAGAACATAAGCATTTGACATGTGAGTGATCACGTATTGCTGAAGCTAGCCTGAAATGAACCTTCAAAAGGTAACAGGTTGAAAGACCAAGTGTATGTTTATCCAGGAGCTTTGTCCCACATCGGGGAAGAGAGTACTTTGAGGCGGCAGAATGAAGTATAAATAAAGAGGTCTGTTCATAGCAAAATTCATACCTTTCTCGGCCTTTTGGCTAAGATCAAGTGTAGTATCTGTTCATATCAGTTTAATATCTGATATGTGGACCACGTGTCCATACGATATTAAATTTATTTTTTAAGGGGGAGGGTCCACCACAGTAGCTTGCTACTGGGGCCCTCGAGCGTCGCCCATGCGTTGCACTATTGCACGGGCTTGGCGCACCCCTCCAGTTCTAGTCTTAATGTTTTGTTATAATGGGCTTGGCTACTTCCATGCACCCAAAAAACTAAGGGCTTGAGCACAATTTGTGCAATTTATTTGCAAATTTTTAGGCCATGATCGACCCCATATTCGACTATTATGCCTATAATATGAAAAAAATTTATGCCTATTGCAAAAAACCGGAAGGGCACGCTAAAATACTCCCTTTATTTCATTCATTTGTTTACATCGGGCCGATTTTACCGTAAACAAATGAATGAAATGGAGGGAGTAACTCAGTTCTCAGTCTTCGACTCCAATTAGCGAAATGTGCTTGTGTATTTATATCAAAGCAGGATAAGTTGGAAACCGATTTAAGACTTAGAAGAGGAATTCTTTATTTAGCCAAGACTTGTGCTTTTACGAGCTTTCAAGTGATCATACTTCAAATTGTGATTATATGCAAGCTGAATTTGAAGCAACATATTTGGCACTGCGTTGGAGTAGGTTTTCGACTTTCAAGCTGTCTTGATTTGTCAGATTCTTATCTGCTTCGGACGTTAGGTGCAAATGGCTATTGGGACGAGTTCGAGACTTGGCTAGACAATTACGTCATTGTACTATTTTAAACGTTGATAGGAGCAGAGTAAAGTCAGGAAGCACACAATTTAGCTAGTGTAGCAAGAAGGTTTTCTTCAATTTTAGACGTCGAAATAAGAAGAAAAAAAATTGTGATTATATGAGCTTTCAAATTGTGACTTGAATAGACCTCAAAAAAAAAAAAAATTGTGACTTGAATCAATTTGTCTAATTTAATTATTACAAGTTCAGTTAACGAATTCACTATGTGTAGATTATTCATACGATTGTGTCTTCTGAGTTACAATAATGAACATGTAATTCAAATATTGGAGTTGGTTCAAGGTCTTCCAATTTACTGTCCATAGCAAGTGTATACAGGCAAAAAGTGCTTTTCCAATTGGTCTTTGCATAAACCATTTTTCGGATAATTATACCAACTTCTTTATCATCGTAACGCATGAAAATTTCTATTTAACATCTTTTATGATCAAATTAAGGTGGGCTCTTTAAACAGTAGTTGACTAGATCTTGGATTGTCAATTTAATTCACCAACCCAAAATACTGGATTAAGATGGACCGATCCACAAAGCGGCCAACCATAGACTCTTACACGCTTCAAGCATAAAGGACATTTAACGTGAGCAGGCTTGTCAAGGTAAATGCGCAAATTATATCATGCTCCCAGGAGCACAGTTGCTTTTTGTACTTCCAGAAGCATAAGCATTAAACAAAATGTATGCTATAATGTCCAAAAGCATTTGCGCAACTGAAGTGCAAGCAAACACCATTAAAAATAGCTAAAAACAAAACTTTAATAAGTAATGCTTGTATGCTTTAATTTGTGCAAAAATATGGCCGCTATACTCATATGTGTGTCGCATGCGGATGGAAGTACTTTGCACATCAATTTTAGTATTAAGTTCATCATAACAACTTTTTAAAACAACATCAAACCTTTCAAATCAGACAAAAACCGTTAACAAAAGGATGAGATAAACATCGAACAAGAGTTTTTAAAGTGTGCTCAGTGCACATAATAGAAAAACCGATATACCAAAAGCTCTTATGACGACTACCATAGAATGATAGAAACATTGACCGAGAGTAAGGAAGAATGAAGAAAACAAAGAATAATTAAGCAAATGAAAAAGAAATAGGCTAAGGGAGAAGATGGGGAGAGGAAGGAAGGGGGTGGTGCAAGAAGCTTGAATGAGAAGATGAAGGCATTTATACAAGATTTTGAAGTAGGTCAAAACCTTGTAGCAAAGGGTTTTGGGCAGCGGGCAGATATTTGTCCAGACAAAATAAGGCAAGTTGATGGTTAGGGCAGCCTTGGGTTGATTGCCCAAATCTTTATATAAATGGGAAGTTGCATTGGTTTCCTGCTACTAAGGCAAGTTGCATTATTTTTATGCCAGATTGACAGCTACGATGATTTATTACCAAAAGTGTCAGGTGGAGATCCTGGGAGAATAACCCTTTTTGGGATGTAATCACATGTTTGATTTCGGACCCTAAATGTACGTGGAAATATCGTTTTACCCTTCTCTCAAAAAAAAATATCATTTTATTTATTACTGTATTCTTTACGTTTAATTTAAATTACTTTTGCGATATACTAGTATAGTTAATAGTTATATGGAACTTGAGCAAGTCCGGATTAAGGTCTCAAAAAGTCGTGTTCTCTTTGCTCGATAAGTTTTAATCTAATCATAATACAAACCGAGCTGAAATCTCAATTGCGCCGAACAATAACCTCCAAAAAATTGTTTATTTCAATTGACAGGAAGAAATTCATAGGTTAACCCAAATTTTATAAATATTTGACTGGAGTTGGAGGGGCGCGCCAAGCCCGTGCAGTAGTGCAACACATGGGCGACGCTCAGGAGCCCCTTGCTACTGTGGTGAACCCTCCCCCTTAAAAATAAATTTAATATCGTGTGAACACGTAGTCCACATATCAGATATTAAACTGATAAGAACAGATACTACACTTGATCTTAGAAAGGTATGAGCTTCTCCATCTACAGTTCTTTCTTTTTATACTTAGTTTTGCCGCCTCAAGATACTCTTTCCCCGATGTGGGACGAAAGGTAGTATAGTTACACACTAATACATCCCTTGGTTTTTTGTTCACGCTACTCTTTAAATTGTCTTAGGCTGATCATCATCTAGTAACATCGCTGATAAAATTCCTCATATCACCTCAGTAATCATACCACTAGTAAGAAATTTAGAGCAGATGCAAGACTAATCACATTATATTGCGAAACTGTCACATTATATGGGTACACCCTACATATTTTCTTATACGAATCATCGAGTAGTAGCCATAGCATAGCATAGCACATCTCCTCAATAATCATACCACTATAAACAAGTTTCATAGGCAATGCCAGATTTCAACCACATTATACTGCGAAACTTGTTCAATCAAATCGTTTACTTGGCTCGAAAATGAAACTTTTGTATTGGGCCTGGAGTCCTTGCCTTCTGATCTTGTGAAGGAATCGTTGGTGATCAACTTCCGCTCTCCTTGTCCGCCTCGTAAGCCACTACTAGAGGGGTCAGTGAGTCGGAGCACTTGTATAGTTCCATTTGCTTCCTTGAAGATGTACAATTGAGCAATCAAAATGTACCATATCTTTTAGGTTTTCAACACGGAAGTTAAAAAATATCCCGCGCCTATGTTATCCGATGTTGTACACACATTGAAAGAGCTCAAAATCGAGTTTCTCAGATGAATATTCGAGGATAGGATCAAATAAAGCATATACAGATTGGTGCAATTTCAGCTTTACATTACGCAAAGTTAAGGAAATTACAGGCCAGGTTACATTACATGCTCTCTAGATCTACAACAACAAAATTCCCCAAAACACATTTGGCTCACCACCTCTCCGAAACCATGCATAGGCTAAACCCAGGTCCCAGGGTGTCCTTTCCTGGCTTTTGGATATTGGCATCACAACACTGGTGACTGCTAACCGATTTCCTGCAACAGTTCATGGCGAGGAAGCTTGGCTATCTCGGTTACTTATATGATTTACGAACCTGTCTATACATTGTCGCACTGTACACTGTAACAAAAAGCGTCTGTCCTTTCCAGGTTGGCTGTGCAATCTGTAGTTCAAGAAACACCTTGGGTGCCTTCAAACACCCTACATACCAGAGAAAAACAAATCAAGATTGAAAATTGCTAAGATCCAGCCAAAGTGAAAACAGTACTCCGTAAACATTAAAAAGAAAAGTATATAGTACAAGGTTAATCATCGTGAACTAATCCACCAACAAGTTCTCCCTGAGAAAATAATGGATTCAAACAATTATATCTCACACGAGTGATTGTTTTTTTTTATGCAGATAGCAAGGACTGGCCTTGAAGGGAAGAAGAACACGCAATTTAAAGAAGATAATGACTGGAGCTTCTTTTTTTCTTCTCCGGGGATTAATAATGGAGCTCACTGAAAGTGGAACTTATTCAACTTATAGGCCTTTCCAAAGTTGCATGCTCAACAGTCAACAGTTGTTACCTAAATATACGACAATCTGCATAGAATCGATAGAGACAGAGACAAAGGATCCTTATCTCTTACCTTGTTATGGCATCAACAGCCTCTATTGATTGTAGTTCATTTAACATTGTCGCATATTCAAGCTGCGCCAATTCGAGCTCCTTTCTTAGTCGTGATATCTGCAAGGGTCATAGAACACAATAGTAGCAGGGCAGGACACAGCATAATTAAGTCAACAAACGCCTATATCATACTGTAAGTATAAGTTTCTAAACATACCGTATAACTGAGCTCTTCCTCAGCCTTCTCATATTGTAAGCACCTAAAAGACAAAAATCAATTGTCATATTCTAAAAGGAAAACTACAAAAATATGAGGTTTCGATAACAAACGCAGAAACTGCTATTGTACATCCATTGATTAATTTATAATTATAAGAGTGCTTCTCACAGAATTAACTGAATTCAGCTTTAAGTACACTGGCGTATTTCGTAAACTCAGTACCATGCATTTACATCTTATATTCCTTTCTAACTTACTTTGCAAGAAGTTCCTTGTTTTCCTGCATCAATGCTACAGCCTGGTGCTGATTCCCTAAGTTGGCAGCTCCAGCAACCGACTGTAAGAGAGATTTTAATTAACATGAAAGTTCATAAAAAAGAGGAAATACCACATGTGAGGAAGGGAGTAGGAAAGCAAGGAGAGTATAATTACTACACAGACGGGGAACAAGAGAGAGAGATATAGAAGGTATCCCACCCCTACACACATACACACAAACACAACAAAAAGAAAACAACGTGTCCAAGCACACACACAATCACTTGAATGTAATGCACACAACACAATGCACCACCACCACTCCCCTCCATGGATTCACCTCAAGCAGAGTGCAAAAGGTTCCATTTATAGTCTAGCTCCTTGCCAGACTAAAAAGACTCGAGGAGAGACTGTTTTCAATAACTTGGATCTTTAAAGTAAGCACAAACATGATGCCACAAGTTAGTGAAGTCTCCCAGAGAAATCAGGATAACGTGGCCCGTTCAATCGTTGTTAGATGGCCTCTAGTTGTTCTCGATGACAGAGAATGCCCCTTAACCACAAGCTTCAGAGCACTAAAACTCATACATCACGGCTAAACCTAAATTATGCACTTTTTTAAAAAAAAAAAAAAAAACAGATCTTCAATAAGTACACTTTAAAACAACCTGGAACTCTATAGACTGCTCAGCAGTAGTAGAAGTGAGATCAACCCTGACCTGCCTTCTTCCCCTTCCAAGAGCAGACAAAAACTCATCATGTGTCCTCTTAATACCTGTACATGAAGATAATTACCAACATTCAGTTCCAGTAGTAGATTAAAAAAAAAAAAAAAAAAAAAAAAAAAAAAAAAAAAAAAAAAACAAGATGCCCACTAGAAAAATAGAAAATACCATGCTGCTGGATGCTGGTTTGAGCACCTTGATTTGTACGTGCAGCAGGTAATCTAGCCACAGTACCAATCTGGTGAGCTGGTCTTAGACCCAAACTCGAAGTCCCTTTCAAGACTTATTTGGAATGACATAGGATGAGCTCGGTGAAGACACATGCGCTCGTTTTCTACTTGAGATATTATACCCAATAAGTCCGTAGTGATGATCC
The DNA here is from genome assembly GCA_963680865.1 of Spergularia marina. Taxonomy (NCBI): domain Eukaryota; kingdom Viridiplantae; phylum Streptophyta; class Magnoliopsida; order Caryophyllales; family Caryophyllaceae; genus Spergularia; species Spergularia marina. The sequence goes on along the minus strand of OY804548.1, from coordinate 27,114,365 downwards.
CTACAACATTCAAGAGTGTGGATTAAGCCATTGACTATTAGCTGCTAATTTAAGACCAGTTATGTTATCACACACAATAGGCAAGTAAGTAAAGGCCTAATAACATTATACCTCTATTATCAGGTTCTATATATATCTCACCTATCAAATTTAACAAATTTTCACAATGAATGGATCATATTAAACAGGAATCCGTCTACATAGTATTTCAAAAATTAAGATACAGTAAACAGCTGCCTTCGCCCAAAACTACCTACAGCATGTCAGCATCCTTGAAGCATGAGTACCTACCAGTATTCCCAAGTCATGTCCTTCAACCTTGTTTCAAGCTTCTGGAATAGGGAAGTCCTTTCAAAATCTTGCTTGTTATGTGTTGGTTCAACAAAGTTCGCTTCCAACAACCCTAGAAAAATAAAAGGTTTTATAAATGATTTAAACCAACAAATATTGGTGAAGTCGTAATATGTGACGAAGATCAGTTACCTACAACTCCCCTTCCTCTGCTATTTGTTGCAAAGCTAACCACTTGCCAAAATGGCTGGAAAAATTTGAAAATTTTGAAGTGGATAAGAAAGCAACTCAAATCTACACAACATTAAGTTGTAGAATCACAAGAAGTGAATAATTAAGAGTTTCCAGAACCTAACTCTGGAGAAGCGGGGGCACAAAGTCTGAAAATTTGGTTGGTGCCCCAAATGCATGAATGGTATGCAAAAACCAAAAAGCAATTTATGTACTCATAAATATCTAATATAATGAGTCTCACCATCTAAGATTACCACCCCCTCCCCCCACCTTTCCTTAACCATCTCAGTGACATTCCATACATGTGTAAATGAATATTCTCACTGTATTGAACTGTTGATAGAAGCCTTGAACTGCTCTTACACGTGACCAGCGGAAAACATACCAGTATCAGACGGTTCTTATGGTAGACGTTGAATCCATGGATATAAACACCATGAGCTTCCTTCAGAAAACCTATTGTCGTTAACACTTCGCCCTGAAAATTTGGTAAGATGTAAACAATTTTGAAAGCAACAAAAACGATAAGCTTGATGCACTAAGCCCAGATGTCAACAAGACCACATCAGAGTGCACATAAGGAAATCACTATTAAAATGAAGAATAATAATCATCATTCATATACATATAATGATGTAACATGTAAGTGAAGTCTGTGGGAGAATTATCATGCATTTGCTGACATGGTGGCCATAAGATAACCTTCATGCATTTCTTATATGGATTAGTCACAGGACTCTACATCCACTTTCCAAGTAGTCAACATCCATTATGCAGAATGTTTTGAAGGGGGTATCACAAATGCCAACCATGACATACTCATTAACTAAGCAACAAAATTGACATATAGATTAGGCATCTATTTTGTGCCTTTTGTTTGATTAGAAACAAAACCAACCACATCCATATCCAAGAACACGCAGCTGTAAGGATCATAGATTAACAGAAGTACACGAAAGAACCTCCTTGGTTCCCCCAGTTTGAGGCTTGTACAAGATAACCTCGGGATATTTCAGATCACGTGCTATACTGTGATGTTCCACAACTACCCCACGCAGTTTCATACTAAAAGTTTGTGGAATCCTCAGGTATAGAATGGACATGTACACCTGCAGAAAAATAAATTGTACCTTCAGTAACAGTAGAACTTTGCCTTTATGAAGAATCATGTCAAACCAGCACTTACTCGGAGGGAATAACGATACTAGCTGCCAATGTGCTGTTCACTCATTAGATTTTTCGAATTTGCTCTCAGAGCAGAGCCGTGTAGGCGTATGTCCTGAGCTCAAAACATCGAAGTGATCAGAAGACACGGATCAAAGATTCTAAATCAAGTGAGAAAAGTAACAGGAGAAAGAACGACCTTGGGATCACTATCAAAATCGAACTCCAGTTTCCCGTCATCAGTATACCATAGATTGAAAACAATTACTTTGGTTCCATGAGATCCAATGTCATCAAACTGCCACCAAATTCAAGAGCATGCCATACATTAGAACTTTCTGGAAATAGCATGATCAAGAAACAACAATGAGGTGCCCTCCAAGAATAAGGTTGTATTGTATCATACAAGAATGGGTTTCTCACATGGCAAGGTTAAAAGTAACATGAATCTTGAACTCCTTAGACTCTAACACTGCAGCCTCAAACCCTCTACAACAGCAACAACATCTTTACCCCAGTGCCTTAAAGGCTCCTGCCATAAGGCGGGGTAAGGTGAGGTCAGATGTACGCAAGCCTTACCCCTATTGAAACAAAGAGAGGCTGCGCACGGATAACCCAAAATGAATTTGCGTCAAGAATCGCACTAATATGTTTGATTTATAATTAGCTAAATACATTTTCAATCCACCAGTACAAAATTGTTCATTAATAAAAAAAAAAAGGTGAAAACTGTAGTTATCCTAACATGTCCCACATATACCACCCTACGCGACCGAATAAGAATTCTACAGAATGGAAGTGAGAAGAAACATGACACCAATTCTTTTAGATAACTAATGGGAAAAATTATAAAAAATGTACCAGACTAGACATTTGCTAAATGAATATATAAGATGACATAACCAATCAAACTAAGTGTTGAACAGAATGTAGTCTATTCGAAACACAGAATCAGTGTCTTCCACAAGAAATTAGAGAAATTATAAGAGCTGACCTGCTTCATAAGCTCCTCTATAGTTGTATATGGCGACCAACCCAAAATGATGGAAACATTTGATTGAAAGTGCTCTTCCCCATGATGACATAGGGGTTCAAAGATATCAGTTAAAATGTTGTACTCATAATCAACCTATAAAACCAGAAACCTAATTACTCTAGGCACATCCAGGGTACAAGCAGGCTAATTAAGAACAACACAAATGAGCAAACTAGCTTTCCAGAACATCTGAACATGCATCCATCTTATCTAAAAGCTAAGATGGGATATTTAACATCAGTTTGAAGACAAGATGATTAAAGTAATAGATTGAACTATGGTTTACAGCGTGAAAAATGAAATTGCTCCCCACATAGATTGAACTATTAAAGAACTAATCAAAACGTATAGCTAGCAAGAAAAACCAAGAATGATTTACGAGAACTAACCATAGGAACTACGATCCTGTCTAGGCCTGTTCGTGATAGGTATGTATAAGATAGGAAACCAATGCTTTGACTTAAAGTCCTAATCATGAAAGAAACACACATTACAATCAATAACCTGAAATGGAAACTCATAACCATGAATACCTGGCTATCCAACATAGAGAGATAAATGGGTAGATAGATGAGAGACAGTCAGAGCAACACAAAGAGCAAAGACAACATCATCACCATACCCTCCCCCCCCCCCCCCCAACCCAAAACCAAAGAATGTGTCTCTGTGTGAGTGGTGTAGAGAGGTCTTACAAACTAATCACTAAACCTCATAGACCACATTATCATAAAACATCCATGAAACTCTCTGCATCACCAGACATACATCGAAATTCATTATTCATATGAAGAGTACGGGAAAGTACTTCTTCAATTCTTCTTCAATCTTCCCAATAAAAAAGCCTTAGTCAAAGTCTTTTTCTAAACAATCACACTATCATAATACCACAGAAACTACGGACCACCCACTGTACATAGTACAAAGGAAAGGCTAGTAAAACCCATACAACGCAAGACATGAACTTCATCAGGTGAGCAAAACGAGCCTTCATAAATCATGTCAAGGGTTTGACATACATAAAACAATGAAGGGGTGGCAATAGTCTCCTAAAAATAGGGGACTTCCATTCAGTTAGTGAACACACTTGTTGCTTATGTGCCGAGTGAAGACTATAACATCAGCTCCAAGTCTCATCGTGCTGGTCTTGAATCCATTTCCATCTAAAAGGCTACAGATGAGTTGAATGATTTGAAGAAAGAGATAAACAAATTGATTGAAGAAAAAGGTACAGGAAATTACATTTTCCAATTGCTGATTTATATTGCTTGTCAGAAAATCCAAAACTCATATTGCGGCGGATTGCCTCAGGGTCCATTCCACCTCCATCATCTAGCAAACAACAACAAACTTAGTAATACAATAATCCTGCTTGAGAAGTGAGATATGACCAAATAGGACTAAAGGGGTTAAGTCTTGAAAAATTACGAGGATCGGCAATAAAAGATCAACATACCTTGGATGAGTAGGGATGGACTCCCATCCCTTGGATTTGTGATTTTGTCCGGAGTGACAAATGATGCTCCATGTTCTATCTAATATATTCAGCAAACATATTGAATTATTTCAGGTATATAGATTATACAAGGTATTTTCCATGCTCCATGCCAACAGATTATACCATCAATCTAGAGAACGAAAATGCGGAGTAGAGGAGATTTTACTCCCAAACACACAAGAACTCGCTTACTAATTATTACCATTATAAACATAAGCTTCTGCCACAGGTATTCACGTTCATCACCATACAAACAACATTGGATTAAATCAAATGATTTCAAACACCTCCGGTTCAAATGTGATTTTTTTTTTTTTCATTTCTGATACTGCTAGGTCCTACAATGGTAGTCAAGTTCAGGAAATGTTTCACAGGACTTTCCCGGGTTTCTTAACTAGTATAGGTGAGTTAGTCATCATGCCTGCCTTGCACGCATAATTATTTCTATAATTACTAGGTGATGGAACAAAACTATCGCACAGAATAATTCAAGATTGCCAGTGTATAGTATTTAGTGTTATGTCACTTTCTATACTGATCCACTATTTAAATAACCACAAAATGTTCATCGACTAAGGTAGAAAAGAAAGTGATTGCGTTCCTCAGATAAATGGGCTAGGGACCAAAAGAACCCAAAGTATGAGTATATCTTCTATCAAGGCCAGGAAAGAGAACAACGAGGAACAAGGCAGCCACTCAACTGATACATAGAAACGGGGGAAGGGGGGGAAGGGTACCTCATCAACCGCGTTGTCCAGAAGTTCTGCTATAGCTGCGCATTTGCCACAAAATAGTCAGCAATTATAAAAAAAAAAAAACAGTAAGAGATGCACCCACAGGGAAGTGAAACAAAGCACAGGACAATGCTGAATACCTCCAAAAGCCCACTTATGGGAAGTGGCATTTGAGTGGAGAAACTTAGGGTGTACATGCATATAATTTTTGTTGTCTGCAAGCAGACAAAGGCAGAGATATTAGTTAGATCCAAATATTACCCTTATTCCACATGAGCTGAACAAGCCTCTCTCTGTTTTCATCATGGCCTATGAATCATCCGAAAACAGCCTCTCTATGCTTTCAAGTTTCAACATAGGGGTAAGGCTATGGACATCCGAGCCCCCCCCCCCCAACCTCACCATTGGGAGGAGCCTTTGAGGCACCCAAGTCTAATGTTGTTATAATCCAATGAGCTAAAAAAATATGTGCTTCACATTTCTTCGGCCAATGATATTTGTAACGGAAGAAATTAATTCCTAAAAGAATGCTTATAATTATCGATGGCTAACTTTGACTCTGAGACTTGGAGGCAAGAGTATCATCGTAGTTTCCAGCTTTCCAGAATTGTCGACAAAGTGGTGCAGGACATATAGTAGATGCAATAAAACTCGCATCCTCAACTGCTTGTTGTCTCTCATCCAAAGAAGGGATGCTTCTCTGGCAAGTGCTCAAAACTTTTGATCTTCTAATGTCTTCAGATTCTTCAGCTCTTGGACAGACGCCAAATCCAGGTGGGGCTAAGGAGCGCGAGTTCAATTCTTCGCAACGGATTGAAGACCTATTGTACTCTGGCTCAGATTTCACAAAATTCAAGCCAACATCTCCCATGGCTGCACTTCTCAGTAAGACGTCTTATGCACACATTGGATCAACGACAAAATACAAGCTATCAGCACTGGCCTGTAAGAAGGAAACCAGATACATAAATCCAAATGATCAATGCCAAATTCTGTTTCATCCAACATTGACTTAAAATAAGTGGCAAATCCCACTACCGCATGATAAGAACTCTACACAATATCTTACTATAGCCCCCTTGACGCTCTGGAACAGTATCAATTGCCAAGATGCAACGTAGTTTGTTATTTTTAGATGAGAAATAAATTATACAAATGAACACAATGGATCATTGCGCAAGACATGTGCACAAGAGGTCCTCCTGCTGAAGCAAAAGCAGAAACATTTCAGCTCCATGCCACCCAATCATTGTCAAACCACAATTTCTATCATTAGAGTGGTTTTCAGGTTTTACATTCTCATTTTTTCCTACTAAACACTTGGATTTAACCAAGATTAAACTTAATATCTATCACTGAGCTTATCAAGCATAACAGTCTTTGAACCGTAGATGATACAGCCTCAAATAGGCATGATAAATTTGTGTTCCTCAGAAAAAACCAAAATTAGCTTCTAAGAATGACGTCTGATCTTCTTGTACATTAATGTAAGAATACAGTCAGTAAAAGCACCAGAGCATGTAGCCTCCCTACCCTATCTAGAATCTAATGTTCTATACTTATCTAGAAAAGGTGAGGGAAATAATAGGAAAGGATTGATCACATCATTTATAATCACACCCATCCAAGTCAACAACAATGGTCAAGTGATCACTACGCCTAAACTATTGGATGAATAATCATTAAAAAACAATAACTAAGCTTTAGTCCCAAAATAGCTTGAGGTCGGCTAACATCAATTGTCCTGTGAAACTATCATACGTGAATAATACAAAGTTAAAATTAGAGAGATACCCAGTAACAAGTATATATAGGTAGTAAAGCACATTAGAAAACAAGGTTTTCAAATCAAATCAAAGGAAAAGGAACACGAAAAAGTATAAGCTAAAAGGCGTGAACACCTTTTGAAAAAATCAAGAAAGGATTTCACAAAAGGATAAAGTAGTATAGTCATTCGAATTTTGCAAAAGACACTAACCAATTTTGTATATGCAACCATCTCGCATAGGGCATAAAAGTTAAAGATCATTGTGAACAAAGTTAAAATGTATTGAAATACGTTGAATAAGAGTTTTGGAAACCATAAAAAAAGAAGTTGTAAAACAAGTGAAAAAGGTACAAACTTCTTTACAAATGATAAAAGCTAAAGTTTGAGAGACGAATAAAAAGGTAGATCATTATAAAAAACAAAGAAACTAATAAAAATCAAATTAAATCCTCCACATGGATCGTGTCTCTCCACACCGTCCTATCCAATATCATACTCCCTTCAATCCCCGAAGACACTCATATCACTTCTAATCACCCTCGTCTAAGTCATCTTGGGGTCTTCCCCGACCCTGACGGTGTGATCACTTCCTCATGCTTCTATTCTTCTAATCACCGCATCGGTTCTCCATCATCTTGTCCTTAATGGATGCAACCTCTACTTTCCCCCTAATAGCTTCATTTCTTAACCGATTCTTTCTTGTATGTCCACACATCCATCATAGCATGAACATCTCCGACACTCTCATCTTATGAACGTGACATTATTTCACAGCCGTATAACAATGTGCAGTAAAATTTCCCCTTCAACTTATAGGGCATGCCTCGATCACACTCATCCAAGTTAATGGATGAATAACCATTAGGAAAAGAAAGGGGGTCATCTGAGATCACTCTTAGAAAGCATCTACCACTTAAGCACATTTAATGAAATGTGACCGATCTCTTTGAAGCGAAAAAAGTATAAAACAAAATGTTCAAAGAAATAAAAATGGTAGTGAAAGAAACATATACATGCAAATTGCAAATACAACAAAGTTATTAAAAAAAAATTACTAGATTTAGGAAATAGAATAATTCACCTTTATTATCACCAAAAGTGAGTCCATGCCCACTAACATGCAAACTTGAGATCCAATTTACCTCATCAAAAGGTAATATCAAGACCCTAAAAATAAAAACCCCAGATCTCCCCTTAAAACTAGGGAACAAGCAAAAACTCACACAAACACCAGAAATTCAAGTTTGAGGCAACCTAATCAATCAATAATCCAAATATATGACTAGATTTAACCAACTTTTGATTGATAATCAAAATAAAGATGGGTTCATTTCAAACTAATCACACCCCTTCAAAACCCCCCTTTTGATTGTTACCCTTTTTGCCAATTTGTAAATTACTAACTTCTAATCAATACATTGTTGGGGTTCAAAAAAAAAATTATTAGGCCCATGAAAAATAAAATGCAGTTACTATATATCCACTCACGTGACATACCGCTTTATACGGAGGCCAGTCACGTGACACATATAAACAAGAATTTATGAGTACTCTTTCAATTATTCAGAAAAATGTAAGAAATGTGATTATTAATCTTCATTAAAAGGGTGGTATGTAAAATTGGGAAAAATAAACAAGAATTAGAGGTTGTATTATTAAGTACCTCATTCATTTTGCTAGTAAAAAGCTGCGCAAATTTCCAGAAGAAATCTGCAGGCTGTATATTGTTCATTTTGGAAATTTGGGGGGTATATTTGGTGGGAAACGAAGGAATTGTAGCAAATGAGTGTTTTTTGTTTATGGAATAGCATGAATGCATGATGCTGGCGTCACAAATATGTAGAGGGAGTTTTAAGATGATCTGGGCCTTTTTTGGGGTTGAAGCTTGAAGCAGAAGATGGCGATTATAATACCATGAAAATTAATGAGGTGTCGGAGTAGCTGTTTGATTCGGGCCCTGGAGTCTTGACGCCTGGAGGGGTGAGTACTAAATAATCACATACTCGAGTATAGTGGTGTGAAATTAGAATTTGACATTTAGGAGTGCGAATAAGTTTAGAATTAACACGAAATGGATTGGAATAATGTCTTAGTAAAAAGGTTAATCCTAGTGTCACGCCAATAATGAATTGGTCATTGCGGTACGTTTCCAGTGCTATTGGTGTGTCAATATCATCACTTGTTAGTTGTTACGGTGTGTTTCTCATTGCGTGGTTGTGGTTAAATACCACACAAATACAATACATGTATGGGCTAGGTTTACATACAAACCCGAAGCCCAAAGATACGCTATTACCACTCTAAAAAAATGGATAATCTAAAAGGGGAAAACGGGGACGAGGTGTGGCTTGGAAGGCAACCCCGTTTGCCTTTCGCGATTGGCTGAGTCACTCTCTCGCAGGCACCACTAATAAAACGAGTCGAATTCCGAGTTTCTTTTTGTATAGTGGTAGAGGAATTTTGTCAAGTGCACAACCCTTATACACTTATGAATTACTTGTGCTGACATGAACATTTTACAATGTGAGCCCGAGCATTCAAAAGTTATCATCCCCCTCTCTACGTCGTGTTATTATTGTATCCCGTAGCAATTTTATTTGTACTGGGTCACAAAGGGTTAAAACAAAATGCGCTATGATTTTAATTACCGGTTCGTTGACTTTTTTTTATGTACTATGTTGTTTAGTCTAAGTTATTAATATGATTATGGCTACATGATCAATGATTTCAAGTACTCGCGATATATACCATGTACTCATAACTTTTCATAGCTTTGGGACTAACAGTTGATTTGTTGTGGTTATTAAGTGTACATAGTAAATTGTTTAAGTTTAATCGTGAAATTGCAAACTTATGTTTTGAGGGTACATAAAGTGAGTTACGAAATGGAACAGAGGGTCCTCTCTCCTCACTGAGTAACTGCATATGCTTCACCTATGCCTAACATTTGTATTTGGCGTCCTCCGTAGACTCCATCATATTTTTTGGCTATAGATTGTTCGAATTTGGATAACCGTTAATTTTGTCAAAAAGGCATTCATAAATATGTCACTTGAATTTGTAATGAGAGTACTACCATTTTTCATAAAAGCAAAATTATATAGTAAATACTCCCCAAAATTTTGCACATGACCTTAAAATACATAAACTCCAACTATTAATGGATACTCAGTGGGTTATATTATCGTATTATATCATCCGCCAAGGCCAGGAGCCCCAGGAGGCCAGTACCATCAAGTAGTTAGTGTAGTACAATGAAAAGCAATGCAGAAAAAATACCACATCGGCCAGACAATGGAAAAGCAGGAGTTGCGAAGCTATAAAATAGTTTGCACCTTCTGCAGAGTTTCTCACGCAGCCATGCAGTGAGCACAAAGCGAACTATTCTTTCGCCTTTTACTAAAGAATACCGTGTGCTCGCTGTATTTAAGTGGTATACGTTAATTTTTGGAGGGAAACCTTTTGTAGGGAACCCCAACAATTCAAGTAAAAATTTGGACGTAAGTTGAGAATATTTGAAAAACATACAGCTCGGAACGATTAATTCATGTCATAAACCCATGAAAATATTTGTGGGTTTTTAGCAAAAAATAAAAATGAGATTATATATAAAAAAATAAGAAAAACTTATATAATAGTAAAATTGTGTGAAAGGGGGGGGGGGGCAATGATTCCAAACTTTCAGAAGATTTTGTTTTATTTTGGGAGTAGAAAAGATGATCAAGCATTTGTAAAAAAAAAACAGAAAATTTTTTAAGAGGGTATATTATTATTATTATTAGGCATAAATATGCATACTAATATGAACAAAACAAATGCAAAAAGAATAGTAAACTTAAGAATGAACCAAAAAGTTCTAAATTGTAAGCAAAGGAAAGGTTTAGATACTTGCAAGAGAAAGCAAGGCAAAGATAATGGTGAATGCTGGTGATGTGTAGTGTGGAAGAAGCAGATGCTTTGCTGCTTCTTCTTCTTCTTTTTTTTTTTTTTTTTTTTTTTTTTTTTTTTTTTTTTATTACTGTTTGTTTGAGAATTGATAAAAGAGCTGGATTTAGAAGGGTTGTGTGTCTTCTCTTATACGGAGTACTCTTTTGTATAACAAGCTTCTTGTTAAGGTAAATGGGAATTATGGACCATTTAGCGTTTGGGTAAATATGGAACAAGCTCCACTTATATGGTCCAAATTAGTAGGAACGATTAATTCAAATAATACTCAAAAAATTTAAATTTATCAAAATGGGGTTGTAAAAAACTTATTTATCGAAATGGGGTGCACGTAGGCTCGGATACCTGAGAACCTGAAACTCGCCATGGCGCGTGACGAGTTTGACCGTTTTTGCTCTGTTGACTGATTAATTTGGGGGAAGATGGTGAGGACAATGTCGTGGGCCATTGGCGAGTTTTAGGCTCCCAGGTCAAACTCGCCACGCGCCATGACGAGTTTCAGGCTCCTAGGTCAAACTCGCCACGCGCCATGACGAGTTTCAGGCTCCCAGGTATCCGAGCCTATGTGCACCCCATTTCGATAAATAAGTTTTTTACAACCCCATTTTGATAAATTTTATTTTTTTGAGCATTATTTTAATTAATCGTTCGTTATACTCTGAGTTTATTCTCAATGCTTCTCATTTTGAAGTAGAAGAAGCATGTTAATTGCAAATTTGCAACTAGGAAGTTCAACTTGTTATTTTTTTATATAGTGGTCGGGATCTACTCTTTCAATTTCGGACGTAGGACAATGTATAATCGGAAACTCTTGATATATGATATTTCCAATAGAAACAACAGATGGTCGGATCAATCCCGTAAAATCTAAACATGAGACTACCTGACTTATAAGTTTATAACCATGGTCGAGTGACTTCAAAAAAACTAAACGAGTCAAATGATATTAATAAGCCACAACATATATAGAGATCAATCAATATGCAATTTCCAATTTACTTACTAAAGTAATAAAACACTGCGATCAGTCTTCATCTACAAGTTAATTTAGTATTTGGGTGGAAGTTGGAGTCTGACTTAAGCAAAAACAAAGAAAATAGTCAAATTCGTGAGTGTATCTTTGTCCCACATCGGAGCTGTAGAAATAATCCCTCGATAGTTTTCGTATAAATATCAAGGGAAGCATCAAGAGAAAGGTATCTTTGCGCTTGGGGCAATGACGCAGCTAGTGAGGTATTAACCGAGGCGCGTCAATTGCTGGTTGAAAACTATTTCCAAACCCCCTCTTCGGCCCGGGCTTGTCTTTGGCCGTCGAGAATTTCTGGAAGGGCTCCCTCGCAAGAGGGTAAAGCCCTACAATCCTCAGTCTAAATTTTGACTGGTATATCGTATCTCTTACGCTGCTGATTAGAAATCAAATCGAAATAATTCAATTGGTAAAAACACTGACATCATAACGGTTTATTGACAAATTTAACTTGGAACATTTTTCAATGTCGGTTTGAATATTTGAGAGGAATATCGAGTTTTTTTTAGTCGTGGCGGTTTGAATATCTGAGAGGAATAGCGAGAAGTAATTTGAGGTTCAATTGGTTGGCGAATTTTTGACAAGAATTGGTGAGCTCTTATCTAACTTATGCTTTTGGGAATTTCAGATTTGTCGTGAAGTTTCTTCCATGTTTTGGGTTTTGTACTAACGCACACAACCTGTTTGATGAAATGCCCAGCTGAAAATTATAGGCACAAGCGTAACGAGGAAGGAAATAAAGGATAATGGATATTGGGCAATGTTATTTAGACGGGAATGCTGATGTTGTTGAGTTCTGTCCGCATGAGGGGTTTCGGAATATTGTAGCTGCCTGTACATACACCCTGCAAGAGGGTGATCAGCCGAGTCGGTCAGGGAGCATATCATTGTTTGATGTCAATGCTGCTACTAGTGGTCTGAATCGGGTTTGTTTCGTTGAAACAGCTGGTATCTTTGATATCCAGTGGAACCCTGTTAAGAGTAGCGTGAGTCCTACTATTGCTCAAGCTGATGCTGGTGGGTGCTTGAGAATGTATGACCTGGAGTGCTCTTCAGATGGATTAGGAGCCACAGGTTTGATGTTCTCTTAACCTTGACAGTTTTTTGCGCTGCTAGAATGAGACGGGCTTATACTAAGTTTGCACAGCTTAAGTTGGTTGGAAGAAATGCTTGTGTTTACTTAACTTTGGCTATGTGGATTTACCTGTTGCCTGTTGTTCTTATCTTTGAGTTTTTCGTAGAATACATGATTATAGTCTTTGGTTTGTTGCTTCAAGTCCTTACTTTATCATGAACGTTCGATTTTATCTTCCAAAATCCCTCCATTAAGCTTCACTGCAATAGCTTGTGCTCCATGTATTTAGTTTGAGCAGGGGAGCGTTTTACTTTGTATTTTGTAATTGTTGCGAATCTGTGTAGAAGATGAAAATCTTGTATTAGGCACATGATGAGGGTTTAAAATACAGAGTTTTTACTTATGCAGGGACTGTACTAAAAGAGAGCAGTGACGTTCAAGTCAGCTCCTCAATGTGCCTCTGCTTGGACTGGAATCCCTTAGGCACTTCAATAGCAGTTGGGCTTTCGGATGGTTCTGTTTCCATCACAGCACTTGCGGAAAGCCAGCTTTGCGAGGAACAGCAATGGAAAGCTCATGATTTCGAGGTCTGGTCAGCTTCTTTCGACACTCACCAGCCTTCTGTAGTGTATACAGGTTCAGATGACTGCAAATTCCGTGGCTGGGACTTGAGAGAGGGTCTTTCAACACCAGCATTTCAGAATTCAAAGGTTCACACTATGGGCATTTGTTGCATTGTCAAGAACCCTAATGATCCAAATACTGTACTCACTGGTAGCTATGATGAGCACTTACGAGTATGGGATGTGAGATCAATTTCAAGACCTGTGAACGAAACTTCTGTTTGTTTAGGGGGAGGGGTTTGGAGGATTAAGTATCATCCTCATGTTAAGGATCTCGTCTTGACAGCGTGTATGCATAATGGATTTGCCATTGTAAAATTAGATGGAAATCCGGAGGTGATTGAGACATACAACAAGCATGAATCTCTTGCTTATGGAGCAGATTGGCAGAGGTGGAGGTCAGACAAGGAAGGTGAACCAAAGCATAATGTGGTGGCTACTTGCTCATTTTATGACCGACTGCTTCGGGTTTGGACTCCAAACACTGATATAGTCGGTTGAGGGTCTGTCTGTACTTTGTATACCAGAGAGCTTGATTTTATTGCCATGTCAGAAGGCCTCAGTTTACAGTTCACACACTATTATTAGGTATGATGTTTGCAACCAACTCTTTGATTTCAGTTTCTTTCTGTCATGTGTTTGAGAATTGCAATACTTGTAATACACTCTACATCATCTCGGTTCTCCCTAAGACAGGGAGGTCTTGATTTTCCAAAGAAACCGAATCTGTGATCGCGGAGTTGTATCAAGTCACTTGGCAATTTGAGGCTAAATTTCATTTCATTTGATATAATTCCTGATTGTAGAAATGTGAAATTCTGCATCGAGACTCAGTAGAAAACAAATTTGAGTGAGTGAGACTGTATAAGATTGAAGATAACGTTTCTGAGGCTAGGCCTTAAAGGTTACTCCACGTCGCAATAGTCACCACTGGGGGGCTAACCGGTTAACTCATTAACTTTGGCCTGATACGGCCATGTACTACTAGAACAGTTTGTGGTCCTTATGCATTTGACACAGACCCTGTATGGCTGTATCCGACCCAAAACAATCAGCATACGGTAACGTATGTTATCCTTTATCATTCAAGCCCATATATATACACCAGCTCGCTGCTCGCAGTTGATCCTTCTGTAACAAAATTCGGAAAATCGTGACTACGTGAGTAATATGAGATTGTAAAATGGTTGTAAAAATTTTCGGGTTTAGTTTAAATTAAAAGCTCACCTTAAAACCTTAAAGGCTCGCATCGTTCTATTCATTCTAGGTAAAATTGGCCGTCTGATGTAATAATGTAGATGTAGCCATTAGCCATAAAACAAGAAGAAGCTAACTTCTTACTCCATTTACTTTAGTACCAACTTTGAACGTTTGTGGCGCCAGAATGCAGCACCTGCAATTATTAACCTGCTTTGCATGTTTCTTTGTTCAGAGAGGGAGCATCTACTGTATAATTCTATATTTCTTGTGGACCTGTTGTGTTGCAACTTGCATGGAGTAATTTTTTCAATATTATTCTCAAAACTTTTAAAGCTAAATTGTTACAAAATCGTGTTCTCAATAGTTTCAACTTTCAGCCTTCTCCGTTTCTCACATATGATATGACTGATATGAGTATATGACGTTTTCCTATTGTGCTTCATGTTAGCCAACTCAAAATCATTTCGAGACAAATATTCTGTTATTGTTGCGGTTGTGGTAGTGACAGGTACGGTGTACACTGACAGAAATATTCTACTAAATGAATGCAGTAGACCTTACATGTTCGTCACCGTGCCCTACAGTATGCCATAACTACGGTGGATGAAATGAGTACTCTCTAGATCTAGTTGAGCAAAGGAAGAAGTTTCACATCGAACTCAGTCACTGTTCGTAATACTCCTCTTTCGCTACTCTTTACATTGCCTCTTTTCGCTTGAGCTAGAGCCTGTTTAGATATTGCGGTAATAATAATGACTGTTACTTACCTCGCAGATTAATACCAAAGTATCATATTAATTAATATCTATATATCACGTAACAGATGAAAATAATAGTAGTATTAAAAACCTACTCCTTCCGAGTTCGGTTACCTTGAATTGTTAAAGTTTGGAATTGTTAAAGTTTTCGTCGAAATCCTCTCATGTATTCAAAATCAAAACGTAAACCATGTAAAAGTACGACGGGAATATAAACATTGATGGGGGTCATGGGGCTAGGAATTTGAGATGGCGACGCCAAGTGTTGTAGTTGAAGGAATTTTAAAATGGTACTCTACTGTTAATGTACTGTTAGTTTTCCACAAAAGGGAGTGGCTTTGTTGAATAATAGGAGAATGAGGACGAAGGAGGACAATCATCTGCATATACCAACAAGCTACGTTTTCAGTGTCAAAGAGCTGTGACTCACCAGTGAATGCATCCCATTTGTCAGATTCTTTTTTCATTAGTTCCCATCATTGGCCATCTCTCTTTCAAAACACGATTAAATTACTCGCCACTGCTAATGTACCGCGATTGATTTTAGGATTGAACCTCACTTTGGTACATTGTTGGAGGCATTCTAAACATTCAATGATGCTCTAGAGTTTTCTAAATTACTCCGTAATTTCTAACATACATTTTTGTTGCTTTTACTTACGATGGACCACAGTCGGAGTCTAACATCAGTAGGCCTACAATACCCATATTGTGAAAGTGTGCACCTCTAGATTTTGTTTCCAGAAATTTGTAATTGTCTGCTTTTTGTTCGTATTTTCATTTTAATTATCAGCTTAGCTTACCTTTCTCTCTCCTCCACATGATTTATAATTTTCCTCCTTTTTTTTTTATCTTACCAATCATCATACCCTAGAAATGCACAGTAAACCCATGCAAAAGCAAGTCCTTAAATTTTTTCACAGTACAGTTGCTGACTCCTAAGCATAATTTGGTGCTTATTACTATGTCTCAGTAACATTTTTTACATTTTCTGTACTTAAGTTTGTTATCTGTACATTTGATTCTTGAAAATGGAGTTGAGGAGAATACAATGGGGATGTTGTTTACTTTGTTGGGTTTTCTGCATTCTGTGTTTCAGAGCTTTGTGTGATGGAGAAGTCTCTGTGAAGTTCTTGCACACTCCTCCTCAGTTCACTCATACAAAGTCAGCTGCTTTTGTTTTTGAAGCTTTTGTAGGGAGCACAAGAGAAACCTGTGCCAATTGTACCTTGAATTGCAAGGTTGGTATATGCATATTATCTTTCAGGCCTATGCACTGCATTCTTTCAGGTTTCACTAGTTCCGTACTCCCTTCGTTCCCTTGGATTGTTAATGTTTCGTCTGAATTCCTCTCACATATTGAAACTAAACGTCAATAATCCACAGAATAGATGGTGTTTGTTTATGTCATAATTTGGATAATAACTTCTGATATTGTTTCCCTTGGTTGGTACTATGTTTTTAAGTAGTTCTTGTATTGAGCATGTTGTGGTGTGAGGTATAGCATCACAGTGAGATCATTTTATCAATGGGTGAAAAGTCGTAATTTTATCCTGACTTCCTGGGAAACTCTGGTGGTCACAGTGTGTTACCTGTCTGTCCTAACATGTGCCCTTGTTTATTTCCGGCTAATTATCGACATACTATGATCTTCTCCGGCCGTACCATCTTATTTCGCTTATTTTATGTTAGATCAATGAATTGGACATCCCATGGAGTAATGCATAGCTAATGATGATTTCATGAATTGCCACATGATATGGCTTATATATATTTCTTTAGGAATATAAGCTGAACCCGAAAAATCAAGCTGCTATGCCTGCCTGTATATTCTGTAATTGTAAGTGTTGCGCCTAATTAAGTTGGTACACTTGGCAATGTTCAAATGCGCGCAGTTAGATGATGGGATTTCTTCAGATTGTGGAGGAAGGAATGTCTCCTTTGTAGACTTGCCTGATGGATTCCATAGCTTGACAGTCTGCAGTAATACACTTCAAAAATTTGGTTGTGCTAGCTATAACTGGACTGTAGGTAAGCAGACTTCTCTTTCCTTTTGCTTTGTAGTTACCTCGACTTCAAAATACAATTGAATTTTGTAGTGACTAGTGACGATTCTATAGGATAGTCCATTTTAGCTGACCCCAAATCAGAATGGCTACGGGTTATTTGATTTTAAAGATAATTCACTTGTCTTTGTTGTTTTGCATGTGTGCAGATACTGTCCACCCTACAGCCTATATTTCAACTTCGACATCTTTCACAAGTGCTCCCAATGTTACTGTATATATTTCTTTCAGCGAACCTTGTACAGGTGGAGGTGGCTTCGGATGTTCTTCAGTCAATGCCTGCAACGTGAGTAGGTGGCCTGCTAAAGTACCATTGTATTTATGCAAGAAGCCTATCTCTTCATTTTGTCTTTGCCTGATTCTATGCAACGATCCCTTTCAATGTTTTTGCCAATTGTTTTTATATGTACCAACTGATCACCACCCTGAATTGAATCTTCTTTTGCAGCTTCTTGTATATGGTTCTGGACAAGTTATACCAAATACACTTCAAACTATCCAGCCATACCTTAAGTACTCTCTTGTTGTCAGTTTATCTGCTAATGATCAATATGGTAGGGCAATATTTGTAATGGATAGAGGTTTCTGTACTGATAATGCTGGAAATCGATTTATCAGACCAGCAAATTCAACTGCCATTGTACATTTTGGTAAGTACACCTGACCAAATATATAACAATTATCGTCTATCCCTCATATGCGTCAATTTTGTTCCAAGACATATCATTTAAAAACCAAGCATGTTAGTCTTTTTCACATTTTTCGGTCAGACAGTTCTAAGTTTATTCCATATTATACGGTTGTATATATGTATGACAGATAGAAGAAACGTATTTGTAAACCTGAGAACACACGTTCCTGAAAAGCTACTTCAGCTCAATGGTGACACTAGGACTGTGCAAGCCACTAATACTTCCAAGAATCTCAAGGTCTATTTTTACTTTAGTGAACCTGTTCTCAACACATCAGCTGAAATCTTGAAGTCTATCATCATAAGTGAAGGATCGCTTCGTCCTATCAATGGCAGTAGTTCTGCTAACAGAAGATTTGGATATTGGGTTAGTGTTGGTTACAACTCGGCTGTGTCAACTGACCAGTCCTTGCATATATATCTCTTGCAATGGTATATAATGAGTTTCTATTCTCTTCACGGCTTTGTGTCTTTTCTGTGTCAATGCAGATTGAGAATGTGACGAGCGTCAGCATTGTTACTTTAAGCCTAAATTCAAGTTTTGTCACTAGCAGGCAGGGCTCTCCTGTTTCTCCTGTGGCTCCAGCTACATTTCTCTATGGTAAAGCTGTTATTTTTAATAAGTAGTATTAATATTATTCGTATTTGCACCAAACGAGTTAGTTACCCTTGAAGTTATGTTTGTGTGACTTTCAGATTCAAAGAGGCCAACAGTGAGGTTGAGCACCACTTCTAAAATGAGGACACGAGAAACTACTATCACAGTGACAATCAAGTTCTTGAAGCCTGTATTTGGTTTCAATGCTACCCAAATATCTGTTTCTGGAGGGCATCTAGAGAGGCAAGTGTCACTTCCCCTCCCCCAGTTTGGATTTGAAAGAAACAAATAGCTAACCTTTGGTTTCTTTTGACTGTGTAGATTCGAACAAATAAATAGGAATATTTATGTTGCAATACTTCAAGCTTTTGAGGGTATCATGTCTGTCAGCATTCCTGAAAACGCGACTGCAGATGTAGCGGGAAACCCAAATGTGGCTTCTAATGTCTTACATGTGAGGCACTGTAAGGATATTGTATTACTGTTCTTATTTTGAGATTTCCATGCATTTTCCTTTGATACTCAAACACATTTTCTCCCTGTTTTCCTCAAGACCTCTATAAATGACTGTTTTCTGTACTTCCACAGATTCTTTGCCTATGATATCCAACATCTTTTGCATTTTTGTGACGGCATTCTTTGTGGCCACATGTTTGGTGGCTGGCCTGCTCACTATATCCACAGCCAGCCTACAGGCTTTTGGTGCATATCCAAGATCCTCGGATTCTCTTACATCTAATCCAACAAAGAATTTGTTTGTAAGAAATCAGCCTTCCAAGTCCTATACTACTTATTTTGGATCATAGGAAATCAAGTGGTATTATCACACTGAGATCTTACCTGTTTCTCTTGTCTAAGTTAACTTTGTCATTTCTGTTCTTATGCAGAGAATAGCATGCTACATTCAGGTGTTCGCGCTTTCTAGATGGCTTGCTGTGACACTACCAGTTGAGTATTACGAATTTACCAGAGGCATTGAATGGAGCATTCCCTACTTCTGTCTGCCCTGGGAGAGCAACCACTACCATGACATGTTTTTCACTCCAGATACCCCTGTCAGCTCACGTTTATCTACGCCCACTCTCAACCTTTCTGCCATTACACAAGCTGTAGAGTTTGACAAAGGCAGGTCCAACAAGGCCGGAGTGATTTATGGTGCTCCGCTGACTGCAATGGAATATAGATCATTCTTTGAGGTCAGCAGTAAACTTTCTGGTTGTCTGTTACTAACTCCAGACTCGCGTGTTTATACATTATATAAAAGCTGTGTTTTTCTGTGCTTTCAGAGCCAAAATTTTATCCCTGAAGCTGAATTTATCATGGACCCCGAATATTCAAACGGGTATACCTCTGTGTCCTAACTACATATCTTAGAAGTATATAGAGGAAACTTCTACTGGATATAGTGCTTATTGCTGAGATTGCCTAATTTCATGTATGAACCTCTCTGAGTGTAGAGTAAAACTATATTGCTCATTTTCATTGTATGATGTTTTGAATTTCAGATGGAGGAATTTCTGGAGAGGCATGTTCTGGTTAGGTGTAATTGGTGGCAGCTTGCTTCTATTACACATGTTCATTCTATTAGTGCTGAAGTTCAGGAAGGGTCGTGCAAAACTTACGAGCTATGGTGCTCTGGTCTTCCCTCGATTTGAGATATTTCTGCTTATTCTCGCTATACCTTGCATCTGTCAAGCTTCCGCTGCTTTAATCAAAGGTATGTCTGAACATCTGATATGTTTCCTGGCTCCTCCACTTATGAATCTGATTAACTTGAACTTGAAGTTTGTGACTATTTAAGTCCCTTGCCTCCTTGTTATATGAATGATTGATCACAGGTAGAACAACCTCAGGGATGATAATAGCTGTTCTACTGTTGATTTTCGCGTCATCTTGGCTATTAGCCTTGTTTTTGTTCCTCTCATTTGGCATCACTTGTGGAAGGTTACTTCAGTACAAGGAAGTTCACCAAGTAGGCCGGAAATTCCACTGGTACCAAGAACTTGTTCGTGTTACCCTTGGTCCTGGTAAAAGAGGCCAGTGGACTTGGAAAAGCCAGTCTAACTACATATACTTGGCCAAGTTTGGTCCTTTATTTGAAGATCTCAGAGGACCTCCAAAGTACATGCTCTCAATGATCACAGGTGAGAACCACATGCCTCTGGACCGAATCATTGCCTCTGACGATGAGACTGAAGATGCTGAGGCACCCTTCATCCAGAGATTGTTCGGTGTGTTGAGAATTTACTACACTTTGCTCGAGTCCATAAGGCGTTTTTTGCTAGGACTCCAAGCTGGTTTGCACTCGGAAAACTCAGTCTCTAAGGCTCCGACAATAATCTTGCTATGCATTACCTCGTTCCAGCTTTTCTTCCTAGTCCTGAAGAAGCCCTACATTAAGAAAAAGGTGCAGCTGGTTGAGATTACATCCATTGCTTGTGAAGTAGGCATGTTTGCGACTTGTTTGGCGCTACTGGAAAAGGAAACCTCCATTCAGGCCGAAAGAGTCATTGGAATCTTCATGTTGTGCCTGTTCATTTTAGGATTTCTTGCACTGATCATCAATGAATGGTATGCCTTGTACAAGCAAGTAAAGAAGCTTGATACTGCTCAGAGTTCATTCCTAATGGGTTTAAGAGCGGCCTCAGTAGGGTTCGTCTTGCTCTTCATTCCCGAGAAGCTGATCAAAAACATCGACAAATGGTTGCCAGAGGACAAAGGAAGGACAGGAAACGGGGAAGCCAACCGGCTCAATCAAACAGGAATTAGTCCTTATAGGACATCAGGGACTCGAAGCTCAAGCTTGTCCGATAAACCATGGTTAAAACAACTTAGAGAAATGGCCAAAGCCAGCTTCAAGGATGTAAGTGGAAGTACTCCAACCGACCCTTCTAGTAGTAACACAAGATGGAGCGGTTTATGGCGCGGGAAGTGGAGTGGAAGTTCATCATCAAAGACTCCTTCACATGATTATAAGTCCAAGCCAAAGAGTTTGTACAAAGATATGGAAGCCATTTTTGCTGCCAAGTAAAATATTTGAACGTAACAATTTTCGCAATATAATGAGATTGATGTCTTGCATTCGCTACAAATTTTGCTTCTGGTGTTATGATTACGATTATTGAGGAGATACGAGGATAGCGATGCTAGTAGTCGTATTAGATGATGATCAGCTTAAGGCAATTTCGAGAGAGTGAAAAGTTACTACAAGGCGTGTATTGCTGTGTACCTATTAGACCTTTTTGTCCCACATCGGGCAAGAGAGTATCTTGAGGCGGCAAAAATAAGTATAAAAAGCGAGGTCTGGATTTGGTATGACTCATACCTTTCTCGGCCTTTTGGCTAAGATCAAGTGTAGTATCTGTTCTTGTCAGTTTAATATCTGATATGTGGACCACGTGTCCACACGATATTAAATTTATTTTTTAAGGGGGAGAGTCCACCACAGTAGCTTGCTATTGGGACCCTCGAGCGTCGCCCATGCGTTGCACTATTGCACGGGCTTGGCGCACCCCTCCAATTCTAGTCTTAAAATTTCTTATATTGGTCAGTTTTTTCCGAATTGGTGTCACGAACTTAATAAAATATGAGCTGAAGAGGACGATTCATTAGCAATTTAGCTGCACATCATGACTAGCTCAAGAAAAACCAATATGAAGTTTAACTCAGTAATAGCCTCATAAGAAAACAACGCAATTTCGGGTATTCAAACTGTGGAGCGGTCGATATCCTTACAAATTTGTACGTCGGATAAGCTAGGTAGTGTTAGGGTAGAAATCCTCACATTTACGAGGTAGAAAGATATGTTAGTACTGAGGACGGAGTGCGTGTGGCTATGATAAAAAGACGAGCGTAAATTACTAGTTCCGTTTTAAGTCAATTGTTACTGGCAATTAAATCTACGTAACCACTAACCAGTGTAAGACACTTTTTTTCTTCTATAAGTAAAACATGGGATTCTAGCTTCCAGAAAATGGAGTATAATAGATGGGGTTTCGTCCCACATCGCTAACTTAGCGTGCAATAAGCCAATCTCTTATAACTTATTATGTAAATATTCAATTTTAAAGTGTTTGATGGTTAGTTAATCTAAACAACATATTCTAAATGATTTTGTAATCTACTAGCTTGAACTTGAAGAATTGCATGTGTAAAACATAGTTCATCCTGAAAGAATTTCAATATTTGCAGATGAGTCTTGCAAATGATTTTCCACTTAGTTCGTCGTCAAGCTTGGACGATTTCGATGCTCTGCTGGATGCTGAGCTGGATTTCGCGTCGTCTGATGGGTTGAGCAATGAAATTAAAGGCTTGTTTAATTTCTAATGAAGGGGTGAAGTTAGGATTTGGAGATTGGGGTGACGGATTTTCGCAATATAATGTGATTGACGTCTTCCATTGGCTATAAAATTCTTACTAGTGGTATGATTGTTGAGTGATATGGGAATTTTGTTAGTGATGTTACTAGATCAGAATTCAGATGATGATCATCCTAAGACGATTTCAAGAGTAGCGTGAACAAGAAACTAAGGGGTGTATTCAATGTGTTGCTGTGTACCTATAATACCTTTATCCCACATTGGGGAAGAGAGTATCTTGAGGCGGCAAAACTAAGTATAAAAAGAAAGAACTGTAGTTGTAGAAACTCATACCTTTCTCAGTCTTTTGGCTAAGATTAAGTGTAATATCTGTTCTTATCAGTTTAATATTTGATATGTGGACTACGTGTCCATATGATATTAAATTTATTTTTTAAGGGGGAGGGTCTACCACAGTAGCTTGCTATTGGTGCCCTTGAGCGTTGCCCATGCGTTGCACTATTGCACGGGCTTGGAGCCCCCTACCAATTTCTAGTTTAAAGTTAATGAATGGATTGAGATTCCCTAGAATTGGAAAATATTTGTAGAGTTTAATTAAAATAGAAAATTAACTCTTATCATATAGATTTATTCCTTATTTTTAAAAATACATTTTCATTTATAGTAGATTCTACCAACTCACAAATTATAATGCTCGAGTTTTAGCTCAGAATGAAGCATAAACCCATCTCAGAATGCATGGGTGGATCATTAGACGAACATAAATCAGTCCCATAATGTTCAATTATTGACCTCACTAGTTCTACGCTATAAAAATATATGTCAGTCACTGACCAACACGAGTCCACAAAATATACTTTGTATTACCGTTATAAAAAGTGGGTTGGGCTCAACTCTCATGGGCCATATGTGATATGTGGTCTTAAATATATAAACCCATAAGGCCACAATCAATCAATAAACAATGAGTAATAATGGATTGTAAAGGAAGGTTCCTCAAGTCATTCAATATAATTAAATAATCCCACATTTTACCGCAGTTTACATCAGAAATTTGAGGAGGCACCCACAGAAAGAAAGGAGAGACGTGGAAGAAGCAAAGTGACAACAGCTGTTGAACCTTCCTCACGCTGCTTTGATTTGGCTGTTTCATCCTCGTATAAAAAATGGGAGGATTATTCAGCAAGAAGATTACGAGCAGAGTTGACATTGATATGGCGTTAGACAAAGCTAAACACCTCGTCTCTTCTGCCCCTGTCTTTATCTTCAGGTTTGCATTTTTTCGTCGCCTATGTGTATTGTTCTTCTTTGGTACTATACTATGTCCCGATGTTCGTGTTTTTGGATTGTTAACGTTTTGATTCATAAGACTCGTTCATCGGTATTTGCAATCGTGATCTTTGTGTTCTATACTTGTATGATTATAGTTTTGGTCAGTATCAACCGATCACGTGTACATGTAACATGTTTTTGGATTATTAACCTTTAATTTTAATACTCCTTCATCGTAGTTCGAATTGTTTGTTTTTGTGTTGTGTATGTGATCGTATATGTCAATGCCCATTTAATATAGACATTTTTTCAAAAAACAAGTTGAGGTATTACTGGGCCTACATAGTGGTACATTACATCATGAGCAATATCCTTTGGCGTACCATTATCGGTTGCTCCTTCCACAAGAGTGAGATATCGTATCCCTATCTAGCTACTTGGGTCAAGGGATGACAGCGGCACCACTCACGCTAACTAACTTTGATTTTGATTTTGAAAGTTACAACTCCTTTCAAAATTCTTTGCAAGACCTTAATTAAAGAATAACTATACATGCTTTAGGCTCTACGGCAGATAGATTTGATCTTGTTGATCTCTAATTTGTTGCGTGTGGAATAGCTCTTCAATTCAATTCCAGGAATGACCCAACAATTTTGATATGATACGACATAATAATGTCATGTTTGGTAGCAATCACCATTGGTCGTTTTGATGCTAAAAGAATTCTTTGTTCCAAGCGTATCACATTTTTGGTACACTAGTACTTGAAAGTTGAAATCAATTCGATTTTTTTGATTTATGCATAAGCTATAGCATTAATGTTATGCCAAGGCACGTTTATGATTGTAAAAAACGACTTCAATGATTATCTATGAAGTGACGAATTGAAATGGTATGATCCCCTCCCTTTTCGACGATTAAGTTCTGCTTAAATTTTGTTCAACAACTACGAGTTGAATTTGCAAATTAATACTCATCTACACGAGAGTAGTTGGCGAGAGAAATATTACCTTAGCTGATCGAATTGGTAAAATCGACTCAAGAAGCTAAGGGCGTAGTTGTGAATATGGTTTGGTGCCTTGCAAACAAATTAACGTACAAGAATGATGGATATCGGTTTAAATGTCCCATGTAAACACCTTCTATTCGAATTGGATTACTTTTTCCTTAGGTTGCTCACTTTCTCTTCGAGTTCTTAGTTGTTGCTTTATACTCTCCAGTAGAAGACTTGGCTAGCAAGCTAAGTAGGAAGATTAGACGGGCCATGAACTTCTCACAAATGCTTTGCTTCATGTTTAGTCACTCCGAATGTTCTAATCTCTTACATTTTTCACTTTACTCGCTTTTTATCTAAAGAATAACATTCGGAAATCATTTTTTACTTCAATTTCAGCTGTGTCTTATCGGTGAAATTGGGCGTTCTTTTTGGTCTATGTGACTCTAGTTTAAATTAATCAAAGCAATGTTCTTTGTTTCTGTTTCCAGCAAGACATACTGCGGCTTCTGCAATAGGGTCAAGAAGCTTCTTAAAGATCTTGGTGCAGCTTACCAGGTTGTCGAGCTGGACAAGGAACGTAAGTATAAAAGACTAAAATGTTAACTTATGTGCTTGCTGGTGTTGTTGATTTATACTAGTATATGCTAATGAGCTAAGCTTGGTGATCCTCCTACAAAAGTAAAAATTTATTGATTGATGAAGTGTATAATCTGATTTTCTAAGAATTGTATAGATGTTTCTAAGACACATAATGCAGT
This sequence comes from Spergularia marina, assembly GCA_963680865.1. Lineage (NCBI taxonomy): Eukaryota > Viridiplantae > Streptophyta > Magnoliopsida > Caryophyllales > Caryophyllaceae > Spergularia > Spergularia marina. The sequence goes on along the minus strand of OY804548.1, from coordinate 27,088,314 downwards.
CCTATTATGATGCATTGATGCTTCGTGTAACGAGTAATGTTGTTTTGTCTTCACTTTGGTAGCGGATGGAGACGCTCTCCAAGCTGCGCTCCTTGAGTGGACAGGACAGAGAACTGTACCAAATGTGTTCATAGGAGGAAAGCACATTGGTGGCTCTGATGGTAAAGCTCTACTCAGATTTATTTCTTTCGTTGTTAAATCGCAGTTTCATCACCTTTCTAAGTTCTAACCTTACAGCCACTTCATTTGTTTTATTGCATTGCAGCTGTGATGGCGAAGCACCAACAAGGGCAGTTAGTGCCCATGCTCGTTGATGTTAAAGCGATTGCCTCTGAGTCGACCGCTTAAGCGCTTGCGTACTTGTAAACTGGAGCTTGCTGGAGATGGATGCTGTATAGTTATTTATAGCTTTGAACAATGGTGTGCCAAAACAAACCGTCCTGAATAAAATGAAGCTTGTTTAAGATGATAATGGTTATTTAGGCAATGAACCAGGGCAAGAATTTGACACAGATTTTAGTATTTAAACCTTTACGCTTTTTGTCCCACATCGAAGCAGAAACTAACATCAGCGGTGGAGAGAAGTATAAAACCGAAACGCTATCCCTCTTACAAGTCATACCTTTCTCGGCCTTTTGGCTAAGATCAAGTGTAGTATCTGTTCTTATCAGTTTAATATCTGATATGTGGACCACGTGTCCACACGATATTAAATTTATTTTTTAAGGGGGAGGGTCCACTACAGTAGCTTGCTACTGGGACTCTCGAGCGTCGCCCATGCGTAGCACTATTGCACGGGCTTGGCGCATCCCTCCAACTCCAGTCTAAACTTTTGTTTCTGAACTGGTCGTATTTAACACGATTGTCGGATGAAATGCTGAAATATGTTCCAGTCACTTGTTTCTGAACTTGTCGTGTTTTTACGATTAGACGATAGGAGTATAAAGTCGTAAATAGCCACAAAAGTGCGATTCTGTCACACCGGTTGCCTGAGGCTTGCATTTCTCTGGAAAATGGTAGCTTAGTCACTGTAGGGTTCAGAATCATAACGTAAAAAGTCGACAGAATATATAGCATGCAAGTATAGTTCTGATTAGCGAGTAACTCTGTCCAGATGAATCTTTACATATTGATCTAGATTGTTATGTAGATCATCAATGAAAATCATCCTAAGAAACTAATTTCAGACTGACAATTCTTTGATCCAGCCAGCAGTCGATCTTGACAGTGGACAGGACTACAGGAGAGTACATATGTGATTTACTTGAAAATTAAAAACCAGCAAAACGCTGTACCAGAACACGCCTCTATACAGTACTGATCCACAACTTGCATGCCGAGGAGGAATCATCGCGCAGCTGGAACAGTTGATTTCACTTTCTGTATATTAAAGCAGCAAAATTACTTAGCAAACGGATGTTTAAGAGATGATTTCGCTAATTGCAGAAATGGGAAGACTTGTAAAGATTAGCACAAGGTATGAGAATCGGACAAAATTGTACTCACGTTAGATATTTCTTTCCAGGACTCCAATGTCCTCGAAGCAACGCCAGATTGTTGGATTTCCCGAGCAAGGGACACCCCATCACCAAGGGTACTGACACGACCAGAAACCAAGAGCGAGGCCGCAGCATTTAAGATCTGATTTATCAGAAAAGTTGAAAAAACATTAGATTAGTCAGATGAACAACAATTTCGCTCACTTTCAGAACTGATCAATGTTCCAAACTTGGAGCACAATAAACTCAAGTCTAAGATGAACTTATTCCATTCTAGGTGTTTGGCATTGTCAAATCTACAAAAATAGCAACCATTGTCGAACAGATATGAACAGACAAATTCATTTTCTCTGCATTAATCCCATTTAGTAATTGAGAGTAGCACGCCATAAACATCATCTACTACATAAGAAAACTAATAATAGAAAGTTGAAAGTAGAACTCACAAATGCGTCAGCTATGGGTCCTCTCTCTCCAGCTAATACACGTTTCAACACCTCCGCATTATACTCTGGTCCACCTCCACGCAGATCTTTCACAGTGCAACGAGGGATGCCAAAATCCACTGCGAATTAACAAGTTAAAATTATTAGATCAATTTCGTACTTTACGCTAGAGAAAAACTTCGAAATTATATACTAGAAACTAAAATTGAGATGAAGAAAGACGAGGAAATATAACTTACAAGGATCAAAAGAGAATTTCTCTATCTTATCAGGAGTCACATCAAGGATCATTCCGGGACCTGATTTTCAGCAATTGTATTGATTTAGCTGAACATAAACGCTATATAGAGAGACAAATCACATCAACCAAACAGCTATCAGGAGAGATACATTACCCATAGGGCTCATTTCATCTAATCCTTCCGAGTGCACCACCAATGCCCTTTTCATGCCAAATCTTTGAAGGGCATCAGCCATTTTGGGTACCTAACATGAAAATACAAGTAAATCAATAAGATGACAATTCAACGGTAATGGCGCTATTAGGACACACAATAATCACAACTTATATATAGAATAAAGGCTTACAATATCTTCGGTGTAAACACCAACAACAGCAAACGGTACTCGAGCTGGATTCAACATTGGGCCTAGAATGTTGAAGACTGTCTTTACTCTCAGCTGCTTTCTTATTGGTCTAACAATCTTCATTGCAGGATGGTAAATTGGAGACATCATGAAACCGATCCCTACATCTCTAACGCAATTTCTTATTCCCTAAGAATTGGAGGAAAAAACGTCAGTATACCACTTAAAACTTAACATCACAAACCCGCCACAAAAACATTACATTACAAAATAAATTAAAAATCACATGCCATATGTGTATGGAATTTGGACTCAGGAAGCAAACTGGTGTGCAGATGACATATACTGGTGTGCAGATGACAAATTTCAAGCTGACAATATTCTGAGATCTTAACCACATGCACATCTACACACTACTGGGGCACCTTTCTAGTGTATTAAAGAGCCCTCAATCAGAAAATTTACCACGTGCTTCAATTTAAAGGACATGATTATACTACAGAAGGGGAGAGGATGGGGACCACTATGTCCATCAGTTGCAAACTACTCGCATAATCTACCCCCAACTACAAAGTACAGAGTTCATAATACGGAGTACTCCGTAATATTTATCAAGGAGCTGTAAAAGAGCTAACATGGAATGGTTAACTCTAATAACGACCAGGCGACCAGCATATAAGTGACAAACCCGAGACACACCTCTGGCTCCAAGTCAATGGCGATCCCTAGTTCTTCCAACACATCTGCACTGCCGCAAGCTGAAGAACTTGATCTATTCCCTTGCTGCGAAACACATTCAATATTCAGTTACGAAAAAAACTGTTCTTGTAGATTACGACAAAAGTAATGGCCCATCATAGAGTCAAATGTCCTACATTCTAAATCTAATAGTAAAATTGCACAAGTACTTTCAAAAATTCCAACTACAACAATCCTAGAGATCCCCTCCTAACTCCCCCACCCCAACAACCCCTCAAAAAAAAAAAAAAAAAACAAATCAGCAACAAATTCTCACTGCATCGAGAATCTAATACTATATATTAAAACATGAAACCAAGTCTTTCTTAGGAGGACACTTGCCACAAATTAATTGGATAGCACAATGAAATTATATATTATGGTAATTATTAGGTAATTTATGGAAAAAAATATAATTTATTGTGATAAGTTAGCTAATTATGGCAAAGCTAATTTATGGTAATAATTTGAAATATAATGTGATATAACAGGTGACGGGATAGTGGAATGAAAATGAGATAGTATAATGGGTGACGCGATATGAAATAAAAATGAATTAATATAATGGGTGACGTAAAAGTGGAAAATAAATAAAAATACGATGAGTTAGTAGAAATATATATATATATATATATATATATATATATATATATATCACGAGTGACCAAAGTTGAAAGAAAAAAATACGTAAAATATCGTTCATAATATTATTATAACAAAATAAACCTACTTTGTTTTTATGAAACGAATATAAACAATATAAACAAGTAGCACGGGCGCGGGCCAGACATGCAAACTAGTTTTACTGAAAGACAGATCCTGCTACAAAAGGCATATAATATCAATATAATTGCGAGCCACCAACCTTGGCTATCTTTGCACCACAAGCCGCGGCCAAGATAGAGGCACCGGTCGAAATGTTCACCGTATTGGCACCATCTCCTCCGGTACCAACAATATCAACAGCATCCTCTAATCCTTCTACACTCAGACAATGATTCATCATCGACTTTGCCAGTCCAACAATCTGTTCATTTACATCACACGTTACGAACTTACAATATACAAACCACCACATTTACATTTCTATTTAATTATAATATAATCAAAACAACATCATACCCCAACCTCAGTAATATCAAATAAAATCACCAACCACCGGAAACTAAACAGAAAATCCCAACAACAACAACAACTACAACAACAACAACAACAACAACAACAACAACAACAACAACAACAACGGCGTGGGCTAACATGAATAGTCATAATATATGTATATTCTCGAAGAAGGAAACAATAACAACAACAAAAAGAGGGGGAAAAAAGTGGCTTACTTCTTCAAAGGTTTCACCTTTGGCTCGCAATAACACAAGAAAAGCACTGATAAGAGCTTCATTTGGCTCATCAAGCAAATAATCCAAGGAAACTTCTGCCTCTGATTCCGTCAAATCTTTCCCATCAATCAATTTCTCAATTAACTGCACCCCCAAATTCATAATTACAAACAAATTAACATTCATTCAATCAAAAAAATGCCCAGAAAATTAACAAAAAAAAAACCCAGAAAAAAAAAAACACAGGAAAAACCCAGATTACAACTAACCTGAGTGAAGGAATTAGGGGAAGAAAAATGAGGAGAAGATGAAGATGAACTGTTCGACACTGCAAAAAGCTTCGGAAAGTTGCTAAACGGTGTCGTTTGGGGTAAGTTAGGGGAAAGAAAACGATTAGGAAGATGAACAGTGAGTGATTTCGAAGGTGAACTTGACGACGGACACAATGCTTGTGGAGGAAGATTGCATTGAAGGACGGCCATTTAATTTGTCTGAAGTTTTTTTTTATTTTTACTTAAAAAAAAATGTGTGAAGAAAATTAATTTTGGTGGAAATTTTGTAGGAGAGAGAAAATGAGTTAATTGAATTTATAGGGAAAATTTTTGAAGCAAAAAAAAAAAAAAAAAAAGTTAGGTAAGTGAAGTTCGGCTAGCTACTGTTTATTTGCCGAATGCGAGAAATCAGACGTAATGTATGATTGTATTCCTATACTCACTCGGTTTTTTTTAGTTGTTAACGTTTGTTAATGTTTTTTTAATAAAAAAAAAAAAGAAAAAACAAAGAAAGGAATAGTACTATTCTTTAAAAAGTTTTCTACATTAATTATTTTGTAAACAAAAGAAATTGCAACAAATTTCTCGAACATTTCAATGGTATTATGTAAACAATCCAAGGACTTTTCATTATTTATAACAAGCATAATCCAAAATTTAAATGATGTTTACAAAAATAATCAACATTTATTCAAAACACTCTGCCTATTTGAAGACTTATACGGAGTAGATAATAAACCTTTCATGTACTTTCAATCCTCGTCATGGCTTAATAATGTTAGACAAACATTCAATTTCCGATGAGATTAGGTGCAATTTGATGAAAGTTTTCAAAATGTTGGATTATTATTTTTGTAAGACATGAATGATTTGTTGGATTATATTTTTGTAAGAAATTTGAAAGGCTAATAATTTTTGTTGAAGATTTCTTTGACTGAAAAATACAATAAATCAGAGTTTAAAGCTCAATTTTACACTACAATTCCGTCCAATGAAAAATGCAATAAAATAATGTAGAGTGTATTTTTGGGAGATATCTTACGACATACTCCGTACTACTTTGACTCAGTTTGCAAATGTAACCAATCCATTTTTAATGGAGTAAATTGAATCTACGCAATTGACTACTGTATATAGCTCAGATCACTTGCATGCATGTCTACGTTGGACTAGAGTTCCTCTCGCAAAACTCGGTCCAACGTAAACAATTGAATGAAATAGAAGAAGTATAGAATGTGATGTTATATTTGGCGGTAAACCGAGTCAATATACATAGGCAAAACCGCAAAACTATCTCCGTAAGTCATCTAATTAACCTTTGTGAGGATTAATTAGGGTTAGCTACCCAAAGCAAACACATAAATTTTTTTTTTTTTTTTGCTCCTTACTTGTAAAATTCTAGGGCAATATTAACATATATTATAAAAAAAATAAAAATTGGAGTGACATACAATGTACCTCTTATACACTCTTTAAATCCACCCATTGATGTAAGGGAAAAACACTTAAATGTATGGTGGGCAACAAAGACGCAATTAAAATAGGCACAAAACAAGGAGCAAATTGACAGATTGAACAGAAATATATAATTCCATAGTAATATAAGCTCTCAACTGACATTTTCTTAATTGTGGTTTTGTCACTAAATCAATATTTTACGTTGAAGTCTTCTGTTTACAGGTGTAAGTTTGCATGTGTGTGGGTTTCCATCACCTCTGTCGTCCTCTGCCTTCTCAAATTTTGATCCATTGACGAGAAATGATAAAACATGCACGAGTCTTGATATCACGTAACCCACACGCCTTATTCGTACTCTTTACCTACTTGTTGGCCTCGATCGTATTTATGTGTGGAGTACAATTGTAAGTGTTGTTTTTTTTTTTTTTCCTTCAAATGAACTAACCAATGTTACGGGATGGGGATATGAGAATTCAACTTTCAGGCACGTTTATTTGAGTTTCTAACCACAACGCTAACCTTGTTCCTTATATAGTGGTGCGTGGGATCTGTATGTAGACTGTAGTAGTGCATAGTAATATATGAAAGACCGAAGGGAGTAATAACTTTTTTATTTTTCGTATGTGGTAATGTTTAATGATTTTAGAAATATGGAGTTAACCGTTTGTATTAATTAAGTAATAAAGAAGGCTAGCTCGATTTATTTCACAGTCATATATATTCACCTAATATATATTGTTAAAACGGTTTTTCCAACGTGTACCCAGTGGACACATGTAAAAATCCAAACAAAGAATAAAAAAAGAGAGACCGCTAGGTTATGAAACTCCCGGATGGGAATTGTATTGCATCATATATTCATATCAGTGCATGCACTCAAAATATAAGGATAGTTCGATGATTACAAAATTCATAAAAACAAAAACGTACGTTACACGAGTACTAACCTGGGACGAGGATGAGAATGATATCGTGTTGTTTGATCCTGCAAAAACCTTGGGACAATGGCGAAACGGTGTCGATTTGGTTGAGATAGGAGTGAAAAATCGATTATGAATGTGAAGATTGGATGATTTTAAGCGTGAATTAGAAGATGGAGAGAATGTAACGGGAGAAAGACTGCATTGAAACAATGCCATTTAATTTGTCTTTTTTTTTTTTTTTTTTTTTTTTTTTTGGGTTGTGGGGGAGGGTTGTTTTATTCTTCAAATGTGTGAAGAGAATAAGTTCGATGGAGAATTGGTATCGTTGGTATATATATCCGTATATGAGTGAGTGAATTTAAAGGGAATTTATGGTGCAAATTAGGGAGTGGAGTCCGAGTAGCATTATTAACATAGATTCTTAGGAAATAATCGATAAAGAAAGTCAAACAGAAAAGCACCTGCATTAAACATTTCATGGATAAACCAATGGTTGCATACATTTTAGATAGATTGGTTAGATGGTTAGGCCCTTTGCGATTGAACTGCATTTTTCATGAATTGATTTGATTTAAATAAAACTGATTTGATTTGATTTGATTTGAATAAATTTGATTTGATTTTATCTGAACTGAATATATTGATAAATTAATTGCATTTAAACTAATTAATAATCAGAAGGAGACTACATTCATTGATTGTTATTTGGATAATTATTCTGATTTGATTTGATTTGAAAACACTATCTAATCTAATTTGAAAAAAATCTTGATCTTAATAAACTCGATTTAAGATGACTTGATTTCAATTGAATAAATTTGGTCTGATCTAATTGGATTACTTGAATGAATTAAATAAGATTTCAATTCATTACTCGTTAAATCTGAATCACATAAGTCCCTAACCATTATGAAAGAGTTGAGAAGGTATTCGACGATACTATCTTACTCAAACAATTTGGGTAGTAACTATGGCAGTAAACCCCGGACGTCTCGACTACTATTTGTGATATGAGAACTGCACCCTAAAATAAACCCCATCTGCCCTATTGCAGTTATGGCCGCTTATGGCCTTACGAGTGGTAGATTGAGCTATTATTATATCCCTTAACTGTGACCATTTTATATGTTGATTGAGGGGCGTGAATTGTGATATTGTTTATAAGTCGAGTAAATAAGAGTCGAGATCGCTTGTAAATACTATTTGAAAATATTTAAGCTCTGTTGTCAAATAATAAGTTGGTTTTGAAAGGGAAGTATGTTCTCTTGGACTCGTACCGATAATTACAACGAGCATTTTATTGTTTGAGTTACTTTGAGATTCAAATCCATTCTTTATGTAATAATTTGTCAAATTTGATCTGACTGATTTTGATTAATCTGGTATGTTTTTATTGATGAATAAGGAGCCCAGTTTATGTAAATTTAATAACAACAACCGGTCTAAATTCAAAAGACCATTTTTTAATTCATAAAAGGTTAACCAAATCCACACAATATTCACTACCTAATTGAAAGCAATGTTTTAAAAACTGACCGAACCGGATCAGCTGAATCGGGAACCGCCGATGGTCCGGTCCGGTTAGCTTACAAATTCGGGAATGGTCAATACCGAGTCGAACCGGGACCAAACCACCGGTTAAACACCAAAAACAGGTGGTGGCCCGAAGTGAACCGGCCGACTTAACCTGGTTTTGAACGGGTTTGACCGATATGAAGTTAAGTTTTTCTTTCCATATATATCTTTGTATTTTTAGCACTTTTATTTATTATTTTATATTTTTATAGTTACGACGTCATCCGTTTTAATTTTTTGATCCATTTGAATCGGTCGTACCATTTGACCCATCAAACCCTCGATACCACCAGTTTGATGTCCGGTCCGATTTTTAAAACATTGATTGAAAGTAGTTCTCGATCTACTTAGTTTGTATAAGAACAAGGAACTTTTTAAAATGTTTCAGTTTATAAGAATTGGATTAGCTATTTGGTATCATAATCTATTTTCAGTTTTTTTTTTTTTTTTTTTTTTAAACCAAAGTCCCGTTTTTTAAAACCAGAAAAAGTGGTTTTCATTTTCAGTGCTTAGTTTTCATTTTCAGTATGCCTATTATAGAAACATATTTAAATTAATTTTTGCAACTTATTTAGTTAAATTTTTTACGCAAAAAAACCAAAAAATGAAAATGACAATAATACAGAACGTACCCTATATCATAAGTCACTAGATTCGCCACTTCATCGACTTTAGTGGGAATTGAAATTTTCTCATAACAAGACTTCTAATTATAATACGGAATATGTCCATCAAATCATCATCAACCAAATAATAGTTTTGCTTGCAAATTTACACATTAGATTATATTTTCTCATACTGTGGAGTATTCAATTCATTTTGGTCAAACAAACAGCCCTAATATAATTCAGTCTATTTTATTAATTATAAATAAATGAAAAGTAAATGGCGGAGCAAGTGTATCAATCGACTTATTAAATTAGCAATACATTTAATAGGCTAGTACCACTGGCCTGCCTGACGTGACGAAATATCAAAGATTGCAAAAGAAAAAAGAAAAAGCCAGATCACTGCTTATTTGTCAACTCAAAACACCTCCCAAATTTTTCCTTCCACATCATTTTACTTGCTGTTTTTTTCGTGTTCAACATCATAAATCTCCTCCCATATTCTCAATCTCAAGTCTTCTCCCTCTTCCTTTTCAACCTTTCGCCTTCCACCCCCCATTACACCATATGATTCACGAGTGAACGTTCGCGTATCCATGAGTCCATGACTTTTCCAAAGCGTAATAGGAGTACCAAGTCATCGCTTTATTTTTTTTTTTTTTTGTGTGTGTGTGTGTTTTGAATAGAGTAATTATTACTTGCTCGAAGGATGAGACTTTTGTCACTCGTACTAACGATTTGAATCATATGATACAATGTTATTCCACCTCATTATCTAGCTCATCATGAGCCATAATTTAAAGTTATTAGTAATATTTCTAGTGCTATACTATGCCTCATCAATCATCATGTTGTTTGAATTTGCACTTGGGCTACATAATGGCCTTGGTCATGCTGAGTAGATATCTTATGTCCTACGATATGTCTCATTCCCTATACCAAAGCAACCAGACAATAGGAAAACATATCATGAAAAATTATCCATCCAAATAAAACAAATTTCATCTTTCTATTATTGGATTGATTTGGTACACCGTACACGCTACGGGGCAGAGAACCTCATCCTCAATCTCTCAACTCGGAATTACTGTCATCTTTTTTTACCACGCACATAGTGCGTACATCCGATCTCCTAGTCTAAGGCCCTACCTCAGAATTGTGAAGACGACGAGCTTAGAAATGCACATGTAACCTCCGAGATATATATCGCAATACAATAGTCGACTCTAAAATCTACCCGTAATCTGGTACTGATGAATTAATGGACTAAAATTTTCCAAAATGTTTTGTCCGAAACAAATCGTTTAATTTTTCTATCGGCGATTCCAGTTTAATCCACCTATAACATACTACACTACTTGTTTACACTTTGAAATTGAAACAATTTATACAATAATAAACAATATATAACAACCTGATTACTAAAAAATGTACTGAATACAATGCAAATGGTAGGGATGGACCTCGTGTTAGGTATTTATGTGTGAGTGGGGTTGTCTCATATCGGAGAATTGAATTGGGTGGAACATGCATGTTTATAAGGTACTCCGTAATGGATTACTTTAACCCACTGGACTTATTGACATGGGCCGAATTTGACTTTGATCCATATCGTAGTTCTTTCTGTTTAATTATTATTACCTTTTGGTTTGAATTTTCTCACACAACCAAATCAAACGTTATTAGAAATGAAGCGATCGACCGATATAAAATAATACTCCGACAACTCCGTAAGTCATAAGACATCACAGGACATTAGGTCGTCGTATATATAACTATTAATCTGTATCATCAAAAATCCTAATACACGATTATAGATACAATAATGCTAAAAATAGTCATAGATAGGAATTTGATCGAATTGGCCTTTGCATGCATCGGAAAGCCTGATGAAGATCAAGGAAGCGTATGCACATCTAAATCGTGATAATTAACGTGCAAGCCGATCACGTTAATTTACAAAGATAGAGACAAACAGTAGCAAAACACCTGCAAAGTTTTTGGAGATTTAGTTTGTTGTTCGTTAGTCACCATCACTTGGAGATTTACTACTAAATTATTAACGGACGAATTGTTGAATTGAAATTCAAAGTAGAGTATCACAAAAGTTTATATGGACTTTTCTACTTATTTTTGGATTTTGATGGCTAATTTTAACGGACTTTTCAGCTCCTAGCTAACTAGCTTGGTCATAAAATGGCACCTATTTCAACTTTTATTCTTTAAAATAGATAAACAGAGCACGATTTGGGTCACAAATTACGAAGTAATTTCAAAAACTCTAGAGCATCATTGAATGTTTATAATGCCTAAAAATGTTATAAAACATTCTAGCAACTAGCATTCTAAAATACTCCGTATTCATTTAGATTACATGAAAGTTTATAAATAGACTTCATTTATACTCATATGTAAGGTGAGAATTCAAGAAGAAGAATAACAATCAAGCTTTATCTCAATCACCAACAAAATGTAGCCCCCAAAATTTCAACAATTTGATTCGAGTATGCTTACCACAACAGATTTACATCTAGTATACGCAGCGTAACTTTCTAATTCAAAATTTGTGGTTTTGTTAACGTTGAACAATTGAACAATTCCTTTTAATTTGTTTGCATTTTAAAAACAATGGTTTATACTTTTCTTGGCTCATACTCACAAAGCAAGGCACACAATAACGTCGATCACACTATAATGTTATAGTGCGCACAACTTGTATATAGGCATTCAAAATATACACGCGTATGTACATTGTTTACGCATCTGATCGATTATAAATTAACGTGAAATTATCTAACCAAAAGACTAAAAAAATAGAAGTTAAGGTACGTACCCGCTAATACTATCCTGCTCGAGTTGGCCCTCAAGATAAAGCTTCCTGATGTCATTGATTCAACTGCATACAACATGGTAACAAATTAAGCTAGCTGTGTCAATTGTCATAATTACACTCATATACCAATGTATTACGATTGATATATACGATCGAACTAGTTAGCCAAACTTTCGGAGTTGCTTAGGGTTGTAAATGATGGAAACTTGTTCGATAAAAAAATAGAGTAATACTCGTATAGCTTACTTACCTGATTTTGAATCACAATTCGAGGTTGAATTCCAATTCCCACAAAAACACAACTCTGTAATGCCACTTCCATCATCACTAGTATCACTATACCCACACGTGCCACCGGTAGCCTCACACGCGCGACAAAACGCATCGTGCCCTTGGACCGAGTACTTCACACGTATGCCATACGACCACTCGTGTGGCCCGTCAACTCGAAGTGGAGCCAAACTATAAGCACTACTATACGCTTGACACTCCAATTTGGTAAGATTTATACCTTGAGAAGGTCCAAGTTCATCAAAAGCCACAGCACAGCATTCGGGTGGGCCTGACCCATAAACCAAGCCCACATCATTCGGCCCAATGGATCCCCATGCTGGACACTTGTAATAGTCGTCACAGCCCAAGCCCGAAACATTCCTGCATGGCAAATGCTTCGTAGGAAAGCCTTGGAACAGAGGAGACTTTGCCGAGCACCCGATTAACAAGAAGGCGTTATCGGGTGCCGGAATCAGGTACGACGACCGCCACGGCTCGACAATGAACCCGTTTCCTTTGGACCCGAGGACGATGGATTTGCACGTTGATATATGCGGGTCATGCAACGTGAGGGCTTCAAAGGCGTAATCAATGTCTAAGACTCTATATGACCCGGAACTTATGTGTAGCATTAGTACATCGTTGATACAATATAGGAGATCTCGGAAACCCGGGTGCCCGCACCCGGGTTTTAAACCGAAGGGATAATCGATGGTTACATTGCCACAATATGATCGACATGTGTTAGCGTGGCGAAAACTTGTACATAAAGGGAATAGTATTGATGGAATTAGAATTACAAAAAGAGATGTAAATAGTATTGATTGCATATTCAACTAGTTTTAATTAGTATAGGAGATGAATAATTAGACTGTGAAGATTGCAAATGATGAAGATGAGTGAAAGTGTTGAGTCTTAAACCTCGTAAAGTAGTTGTTCTTGTCTTTGTGAAGATACCTTGCTTGATAAAGTGCTAAGGAATGAAATTACTTCTCTACTTTCCAGGTGATAAAGCATGCTAAGTAATCTTTGGTAGTGTGTAACTTATTTTTTGTTGGAGTAATCATATTGTTGTGTACCGTGTGTATAAGTGACGTGAGTATTGAGTTGATCATTAATGTTATATTTTCACGAGTGTTTCTAAAATTGGCTAGATATAAATTAAACATCATTATCTAATTAAAACAAGAATTATACCATTGAACTAAACCCAATTGATTGTCAATCAGTATTTCAGTATTGAGTACAGTAAATGACAGATCAACATGACAACATAATTAAAACTCGACCTATAGTTATAAAGGGAAAGTACATATGTCTAGCGATATACCATAATTCAGTACATTAAAAAGTGTCAGAAGACACTTACGACACCTTACGTAGAACGGTCTTACCCAAAACTTTATGTTAGTAAACCTTCGTCTTACTTTTTTTTTACGACTCTCCCTTAGTCTTAATCTTAATCTTAATCTTAATATATTTATAAACGAAACTTTTTTCGTGGGCATTGAAAAGGTCTAGAGCCTTTTGAATTTTCTTAGAGCTTCTGGTGAATAAGGAATTAATTTATGTTATGGAATTGTTGTTATACCATATGCGAGTTTATGGTAATCATGTATAAAATTCATATATTTTACTTATGGAAATATAGTATACCATATGTAGGTTTATGGTAATTCTGAAAAAAAATCATCAATATAAAAGTTTCCTTTTTAAGTTATGGTAAGATAATAAGTCAAACCTATATTTTAATATAAGAGAAAACTATACGACATTTTCTACATTTTGGTAAAATATAAGAACCAAATGTTTTTTTTAATGCGTGTACATTTAATGAAATTTTAATACAGTTTTTGGTGAATTAAAAGTCAGTTTATAAGTTTATTTAGTATAGAAGTGGTCCCCCAACATGGATAGTCAAAAGCAACAAACAAAACAGAAAATTATAAAAAGATCGAAGGGAGTATATGTCAATTAATCACGAAATGGTAAGATAATACAAAAGAATTTTCAACTTATTAATATGAATTCCTCAACAGTAATAACTATGAGTAAAGGATAATTGCTTACTCGCTTTAATATATGTGTTATTCTATAAGTCTATTCTTTATTTTATTTTTTGTAATCTATGTTTTAATATATATATATATATATATATATATATATATATATATATATATATATATATATATATATATATATATATATATATATATATATATATATATATATATATATCTGCATATAACCATAAGCTTTTAATACGCTTAGAGACATTGAAATTGTATTTCATTTTCAGATGAAGAAAACTTCGATTGGTTTATAAAAAATTTGTTTACAAAATATGGAAGATAATATTTCTAAGCAAGTATATTGTACTCATGAAATGATAAGATAATACAAAGAATTTTATTATGGGTAATAGGAAGCTTACATTATATTCGAAATTTAAATTTATTGTAATCATAAAAAGATAGGATACCCCCTCCTTTTAGAAATGTAAGACGATTTCATTTTGCGAGATATGGCATTGACAATTGATTTCGCAAAAAACTATTAGATTTGTACACTTAATGTTATACTCATTTCGTGAGTTATATGCTTTGATAATATTATTATAGCTTTGTAATTTTTTGCTTTATATTTTTAGGTGGGTAGCAATTTAACTTACTCAAGTGAATTTCCAAATACTAATAACTACGAGTATAAGTCACTGGGTTTCTCTAAATATGTGCTATTCTATAAGCCACTAGGTTTTTTTTTTCTCTAAGTTTTAATGTCACCGTGCACAGGTTTTCGAATTTTCTTATTAATTTCCAAATTTGAGTTTATTGTAGCCATGAAAACAAATATTCCCTCATATTCTAAATGTATGACGATTTCATTTTCCGAGATAAGGCATTGGCCGTTGATTTTGCAAAAAAAAAAAAAAAAAAAAAAAAAAAAAACACTATCAGATTTATATACTTAAAGTTATACTTATTTGGTTGGTATCTACTTTGATAATATTATAGTTTTGCAATTTTTGGCTTTATATTTTAAAATATATATTCATTTTGATATCTCACCTCGAAAAATGATATTAAAACATAATTTTAAATAAAGAATGTAATATATATATATATATATATATATATATATATATATATATATATAATATTGACATCATAATTGTCGTAGTTTTTTTTTTTTGGCATATTGTTACTTTTGAGAATTTTTTATAATCGTCATCATTTGCATTTATTGCATTTTACATCGTTGCATCTTGATAGACTACAATTAAAAACATTTTTTTGGTAAAAATGATAAAATCAAGAGAACATCAATCCGCCTTAGCTTGAGGTTATTTGCATGGAAAATTGTTTATGTTTTGGTTATTTACGTTATGTATTATCTTAAAAGATATTTGATTAAATATAAGAAGTTATTTGATCTGATATGAACATTTCAAATGTCAATTAATCTAAATTAATTAAAAAAATTGTAATTAATTAAGGAGCCTTAGCGTGAGTTTATTTGCATGAAAATTGCTCATGTCTTGCTTATTTCTATTCTCTATGATCTGGTATGAAGCTATATGATTAAATTGAAAGTTATTTGATCTGATTTGTACATATCAGATGTCAAATGATCTAATTTAATTAGAAAATAACTGAATTTAATTTGGTGAGTTATGCCTTAATAGAAGGAATTAATGTGTATGAGTAAATCTCTTTGCACTAAAACTATTACTATCGGCTAAAATTATTAGGTCATCTACCTTAATGTAATCTTCTTAAAAATTCAATTATCTTTTTTTTTTTTTTTTTTGTATTATTGAATGCTCTGAAAATGGGGGAAAATCTCCACAACGCAAATGGAATTCTTCTACAGTTTGAAAAAGTTTATTTGTAGTCCTAAAATATATATTATTCGAATTATAGATATATTCTATCTATTGACATAGTGATACAACTATAGCCATCACATTGAAAATGAGAATATTAAACCTACAATATAATTATGACTTTAAATTAAACGTTGTTTAGCTATATTATAATGAATTTCGATAATTGATGGTGCGTATATGATATAAAATATTTTAAATGTAACCGTGCAACGCACGGGCTTTAAACTAGTATATTTATAAACGAAACTTTTTTCGTGGGCATTGAAGAGGTCTAGAGCCCTTCGAATTTTCTGATAGCTTCTGGTGAATAAGAAATTAATTTATGTTATGGAATTGTTGTTATAAACCATATGTGAGATTTTGGTAATCATGTACAAAATTCATGCATTAGTTATGGAAATGTAGTATACCATACCTAATCTTATGGTAATCATGAAAATAAGCTTATGGTAACCCGGCTGAATATATCACATTTTCATTATTATGAAATTATTTTATATGTTATGGGAAGATAATATTCCGTAAGTTAAAAGTCTAATATGACATTTTCTACATTTTGGTACATATAAGCACCAAATGATGACCGTAAAATTTCAGATACTAATACTAATAACTATAGGTCACCCAAATATAAATGGGTAACAGTTTAACTTATTCAAATGAATTTCTAAATACTAACAATTATACGTCAACTCTATTGAATAGGTTAAAAGCCCTACGAATTTTCATAGAGCTTTAGGTGAATAAAGAATTAATTAAGTGTTATAAAAATGTAGTTAGCATATGTAAGTTCCATATGTCAAACATATATTTTGATACGTCGGAAAAACAATCTGACGACTTTATCGACATTTTGGTAAATATAAGAACAAATTTTTTTTCTTCAAACATCGAATTAGAGATAGTAATACTAACAACGATAAATCACTCATGTACTATACGTGGATAGGAATTCAACTTATTTTATAATTTCTCAATACTAATAAGTACTCCCTCCGTTCGCCTATAAAAACAACAGTACATAATCCACTATTTTTCGAAAAAATGGCTCCGGAGCAAAAATGACTCAAATTTTGGTGGTAGTCTCTACATATGATATAATGAGGATTTGAAAAATATGTCAAAAACCTAAGAGAAGATAAGGAAAACAGCCAAAACGGTCAGAAATTCGCACAAAGTGACGAGCGTCGAAACGCATGAAATACTTAACAAAATGAGGAACCAACACTCAAATCCAACAAATATAGTCCTAGGGTATCTAATTTAACGTTTGGAGGACATTTGGCTTGTTTCGAAAAATTGATCAAATTTGACCAAAATCGCAATACATAATCCACAGTTTTTCGATAAAAATGCTCCGGAGCGAAAACGGCTCAAATTTTGGTGGTAGTCTCTACGTATGATACAATGAGGATTTTAAAAATATTAGAGTAAAAAACTTAAGAGAAGATAATGAAAACGGCCAAAACGGTCATAAATCCATACAAAGTGACGAGCGTCGAAACGCATGAAATACTTCAGAAAATGAGGAAATAACACTCAAATCCAACAAGTATAGTCCTAGGGTATCTACAGTAATTTTTGGAGGACATTTGACGTTTTTCGAAAAATTGATCAAATTTGATCAGAATAGTAGTATAGTCCACGGTTTTTCGATAAAAAGGCTCCGGAGCGAATACAACCCAAATTCTGGTGGTAGTCTCTACATATGATATAATGAGGATTTGAAAAATATATATTAGAGTCAAAAACCTAAGAGAAGATAAGGAAAACGGCAAAAACGGTCATAAATCCATACAAAGTGACGAGCGTCGAGACGCATGAAATACTTCAGAAAATAAGGAACAAACACTCAAAAACAATTGTTGTCCTAGGGTATCTACATTAATGTGTGGAGGACATTTGGCGTATTTCGTAAAATTGATCAAATTTGACCAGAATAATAGTACATAATCCATGATTTTTTTATAAAAAGGCTTCGGAGCAAAAACGACTCAAATTTTGGTGGTGGTTTCTAAGTATGATAAAATAAGGATTTTCAAAATATTAGAGTCAAAAACCTAAAAGAAGATAAGGAAAACAGCCAAAACGGTCATAAATCCATACAAAGTGACGAGCGTCGAAACACATGAAATACTTCAGAAAATGAGGAAGCAAAACTCAAATCCAACAAGTATAATCCTAATGTATCTACAGTAATGTTTGGAGGATCTTTGGCTTTAAGTCATCGCCAGCAATCAGCTCTTATCCTCTGGCGGAAAATTAATCAAATTTGATAAGAATAACATTACATAATCCACTATTTTTCGACAAAATGGCTCCGGAGCAAAAACGACACAAATTTTGGTGGTAGTCTCTACATATGATGTAATGAGGATTCGCAAAATATTAGAGTCAAAAACCTAAGAGAAGATAAGGAAAACAACCAAAACGGTCAGAAATCCACACAAAGTGACGAGCGTCGAAACGCATGAAATACATCACAAAATGAGGAACCAACACTCAAATCCAACAAATATAGTCCTAGGGAATCTAATATAACGTTTGGAGGACATTTGGCTTGTTTCGAAAAATTGATCAAATTTGACCAAAATCGCAATACATAATCCACGAGTTTTCGATAAAAATGCTCCGGAGCGAAAACGACTCAAATTTTGGTGGTAGTCTATACGTATGATACAATGAGGATTTTAAAAATATTAGAGTAAAAAACTTAAGAGAAGATAATGAAAACGGAAAAAACGGTCATAAATCCATACAAAGTGACGAGCGTCGAAACGCATGAAATACTTCACAAAATGAGGAACCAACACTCAAATCTAACAAATATAGTCCTAGGGTATCTAATTTAACGTTTTGAGGACATTTGACTTGTATCGAAAAATTGATCAAATTTGACCAGAATCGCAATACGTAATCCACGGTTTTTCGATAAAAATGCTACGAAGCGAAAACGACTCAAATTTTGGTGGTAGTCTCTACGTATGATAGAATGAGGATTTTCAAAATATTAGAGTAAAAAAGTTAAGAGAAGATAAGGAAAACGACCAAAACGATCATAAATCCATACAAAGTGACGAGCGTCGAAACGCATGAAAAACTTCAGAAAATGAGGAAACAACACTCAAATCCAACAAGTATAGTCCTAGGGTATCTACAACAACTTTTGGAAGACATTTGACGTTATTCGAAAAATTGATCAAATTTGTCTGGAATCGCAGTATATATAATCCACGGTTTTTCGATAAAAAGGCTCGGGAGCGAATACGGCTCAAATTTTAGTGGTAGTCTCTACGTGTGATATAATGAGGATTTTCAAAATATTAGAGTAAAAAACTTAAAAGAAGATAATGAAAACGGCCAAAACGGTCATAAATCCATACTAAGTGACGAGCGTCGAAACGCATAGAATACTTCAGAAAATGAGGAAACAACACTCAAATCCAACAAGTACAGTCCTAGGGTATCTACAGTAATTTTTGGAGGTCATTTGACGTTTTTCAAAAAATTGATCAAATTTGACCGGAATGGCTGTATAACCACGGTTTTTCGATAAAAAGGCTCGGGAGTGAATACGGCTCATATTTTGGTGGTAGTCTCTACGTATGATATAATGAGGATTTCAAAAAATATTAGTGTCAAAAACCTAAGTGAAGATAAGGAAAACGGTCATAAATCCATACAAAGTGACGAGGGTCGAAACGTATGAAATATTTCAGTAAATGAGGAACCAACAGTCAAATACAACAATTGTTATCCTAGGGTATCTACAGTAATGTTTGGAGGACATTTGGCGTATTTCGTAAAATTGATCAAATTTGACCAGAATCGTAGTACATAATCCACTGTTTTTCGATAAAATGGCTCCGGAACGAAAACATTTCAAATTTTGGTGATAGTCCTTACGTATGATATAATGAGGGTTGGAAGAATATTAGAGCCAAAAACCTAAGAGATTGTTAGAAAACAGCCAAAACAGTCATAAATCCATACAAAGTGACGATCGTCGAAACGCATGAAATACTTCTCAAAATGAGATACTGATCTGCCCATTTTCTACGCATCAAGTTGATGGTTTTTATTGTATTTTAACTTTCCAAATGATGTATTATACTCACTATTGGTGTTGAGTATCAATTCTTAAGTTTTATGTAATTTTGGTCATTTTAAGCACATTTTGGATGCGAACAATAATTGACGCGCTGTTGAAAAGCTTTCCAGAGACTTTTGGCGGCCACGCTGCAAGCTTGGCGGAGCGTTAAAAGAAGCAAAAAGATATGCGTCAAAGACTTTTCGAGGTCCGTTGTGGTGAGCTTGGCGGGCGGCGATGAGGCTTTGCGGGCTGCGGTGAAGAGCTTGGCGGACCGTGGTTTATGTATTTTCCTAATTAAGTATTTTTCTAT
The DNA here is from genome assembly GCA_963680865.1 of Spergularia marina. NCBI lineage: Eukaryota > Viridiplantae > Streptophyta > Magnoliopsida > Caryophyllales > Caryophyllaceae > Spergularia > Spergularia marina. The sequence continues at coordinate 27,067,472 of OY804548.1, read as the reverse complement.
TTTACGTTTTTTGGACTTTAAGAATCCCCGACTCTAGGTTTATTCATTCAGAATTTTTAGAGAAAACAAGGAGAGGGGGCGGCTAGAAGAAGAGTGGTGGCGGCGGACCGAGGGGAAGGGGAAATCGCGTCAGAGGGAGAAGGTAGAATTGTGCTGGAAGGCAGTGGGAGTCGTCAACGATGAACGATCACTCCACTAGTGGAGTCGCCATCATACGACGAGCAAGCGTTGTAGCCGGACAACATATGGTGGTGATTAGAGCTGGACACGGGCCGGACCAGGCCGTGCCACGTGTCAGCACGGCGGGCCAGAGAGGCAAATTAGCACGGTCCCGAATACGGTTAGCGTGCCACCGTACCGTGCCCGGACCGTGCCAAAAACTTGTAATCCCACCGCGACATGGCGTTGGGCACGGTAGCACGACGTGCTCGGGCCGTGTCATACCGTGGTAGACGCACAAGCCGGTCGAATAGACCAACCATGCTGAGGAGCAAACGGCCCAACACAGCGGGCCGTGCTAAATGCAAGCCCACCAGATAATCCTTCTATATTTTCCGTTTTATAACTAATGTTTGCCCACATCTTCTTTCTTCTAGTCGATGTGGGACAAACATTTCACACACATTTTTTTTTTTTGGGTTTTTAAAGATAGTTGTTAGATTAATTTGTGATATTAAGCTTTATTATCTTAAGCAAGCAAGTAGTTGTATTCTCAACTTGTATGTAGTTAGTTATTTTATTATATTATGATCAAAGTATATACTTATAATACATTAAGAAGAAAACTAGATAAAAGAGTGGGAAAGTGAATACATAATATAATTCCGTGTTTGCCTTGTAGAATAATGCGTCACTTCCATATCTCGATTCGATAAGCATGGATACGATACATTAGTACTATACTAATCATCAAGGATTAAAGGTTAAAGACAAGTATGAATACAATCATGTTTGTCTTAGATGTGTTTATCTTGTGTGGGAAAAATAGATTGGCTAGTTGAGGTTGTGAGTTTCTAATTAAAGGAGTACAAATTGATTGACTTTTACATATGTAATACGACTTATATATATTGGGTATTCGGGTGTAGTGGAACTAGGTAAGGCCAAATTATATCGAGTTCAAAAAAACGAGAAGATAGATGAGATAAATAATTATATGCTCAAATAATGTAATAAAATATTTATGACAGTGTATATATTGGATTTATTGTTTACATGCCCTAATTTCAAATGACAGGACTTTCTTTAACATAAGTTGGGTTGGAGTATCCGACTATGCCACTCGAGGTTAATAAGCATGGTGACGAATTGAGTGATTATACATAACATTGTTTTATGTTTGGCTAAAAGAAGAGCATTGCACTAGCATATGATACTTGGATATAAGGCAAAAGTTTGTAGGGAATAGAGATACGCCTTAACACAATACGTTAAATATTTATGTGAGGTAGCTTAATCAAGAACATTTCTACACATTTGAATTAGCCCACAAGTCTACAATTACTGTCAAGAAATTACAAACAATGAATTGAAGGTTAGTTATTAATAATGACCACAAAGACTTGGTACATGAGATGAGATCGACTTACATAGAACCATTAACCATGACCATAATATACCAATGTGTATCGCTACTATATTACTATAGCACATAAAACCATAAACGTAATAATGTGGGGGTGACAAAATAGGTGATAATCATTCTTGCTTGCGAAACGAGAGATAACGAGATATGTTATTATGTGTTTAATCCACGAAGTTTTGAACAAAAAAAAAATTGGAACTCAAATTTGTCCCACATCGACCAAAAACGGAAGATGTGGGCAAATCTGCACTATAAAAACGTTCCAACATATCATTATTATTGCACTCTCAGTTGGGTCTTTCAGCCTGGCTTAGTGGGTCTTCAAAGGCCGTGTTTTGGCATGGCTTATGAGGTCGTGACAAAATGGCTAATTGGGTCGTTGGTGCTGTAAATCATTCGGCCAAGTTAGATAAATTATTGTTTTGTGTCCAGCTTTCAGGACGTGCTTCAGGCCGGCTGAAAACGGGCCTATAGAGGGTCATGTTCGCCGTGCCACGGACCGTGCCGTGCCTAGGCACATTCATATACCCAAAAACGCAGCCATGGCACGACCTAAAGTCCCTGTGCCTCGGGCCGGGCTGGCACGGTGCTTATGCGGGCCGTGACCGTGCCATTACCAGATCGGAGCGACGAGCGGGCTGGAAGCGGGCCGCCGGCACGACTGTCCAGCTTTAGTGGTGGTGTGTCCAGGAAGTCGGTTGTGAGGTCGTGAGGTAGTACGTTGTGCTGGGAAGGGAAAAGGAAAGGGGGAGAGGAGAGAGAAAAGTAAGAGGTGGGGATTGGTCATTTTATTTCATTATTATTGATTATTGATTGTAATTAAATCAAGCTAATCATGCTCCTGTCAATATTATAGGCGGATAAACTAACAGAAGTTCAAAAATGGGTATGGTGTGTAGTTTTCGAAAGTACGGGGTAACCGTATGCACAAAGTTAATTTGTAGGGGTACCGCGTGCAAAACCCCAAAGTACAGGGGTACCACGTGCATTTTCCGATAATATAATTTATGTTGATTATTGTGGTAAGCTAAGTTATAGTAATATAAAAATATAATGTGATATAACATGTGATGGGATTGTGGTATGAAGATGAGATAGTAAAACGGCTAATGTAAAGGTGGAATTAAAATAATTATATGATAGGGAGTAAGTGAGTAGAAACATATAATATAATAATATAATATACTATCATTACTAATAATATTATAAAAAAAAAAATCAACAATTTTATAAAACGAGTATAATGATGTGAATATGCAACCCGGTCGTAGGCCGGACATACAAACTAGTCTTAATATATTTATAAAGAATTTTTTTCGTGGGCATTGAAGAGGTCTAGAGCCCTTCGAATTTTCTGATAGCTTCTGGTGAATAAGAAATTAATTTATGTTATGGAATTGTTGTTATATACCATATGTGAGTTTTTGGTAATCATGTACAAAATTCATGCATTAGTTATGGAAATGTAGTATACCATACTTAATCTTATGGTAATCATGAAAATAAGTTTATGGTAACCAAGCTGAAGATATCACATATTCATAATTATGAAATTATTTTATATGTTATGGGAAGATAATATTCCGTAACTTAAAAGTCTAATATGACATTTTCTACATTTTGGTACATATAAGCACCAAATGATGACCTTAAAAATTTGAGATACTAATACAAATAACTATAGGCCACCCTAATATAAATGGGTAACCGTTTAACTTATTCAAATGAATTTCTCAATACTAAGAATTATACGTCAACTCTATTAAATAGGTTACGAATTTTCTTAGAGCTTTAGGTGAATAAAGAATTAATTAAGTGTTATAAAAATTTAGTTAGCATATGTAAGTTCCATACGTCAAACTTACATTTTGATACATCAGAAAAAAAAACTGACGACATTATCTACATTTTGGTAAATATAAGAACCAAAATTGTTTCTTTAAACTTCGAATTAGAGATAGTAATACTAACAACGATAAAGCACTCATCTACAATAGGTGGATAGTAATTCAACTTATTTTATAATTTCCCAACACTAATAAGTACTCCCTCCGTTCGCCTATAAAAATAACAGTACATAATCCACTATTTTTCGACAAAATGGCTCCGGAGCTGAAACAACTCAAATTTTGGTGGTAGTCTCTACATATGATATAATGAGGATTTGCAAAATATGAGAGTAAAAAACCTAAGAGAAGATAATGAAAACAACCAAAATGGTCAGAAATCCGCACAAAGTGACGAGCGTCGAAACGCATGAAATACTTCACAAAAAGAGGAACCAACACTTAAATCCAACAACTATAGTCGTAGGGTACCTAATTTAACGTTTGGAGGACCTTTGACTTGTTTTGAAAAATTGATCAAATTTGACCAAAATCGCAATATATAATCCACGGTTTTTTGATAAAAATGCTCCGGAGCGAAAACGGCTCAAATTTTGGTGGTAGTCTCTACGTATGATACAATGAGTATTTTGAAAATATTAGAGTAAAAAACTTAAGAGAAGATAATGAAAACAGCCAAAACGGTCATAAGTCCACGGTGTTTAGATAAAAAGGCTCTGGAGCGAATGCGGCTCAAATTTTGGTGGTAATCTCTACATATGATATAATGAGGATTTGAAAAACATTAGAGTCAAAAACCTAAGAGAAGATAAGGAAAACGGCAAAAACGGTCATAAATCCATACAAAGTAACGAGCGTCGTAACGTATGAAATACTTCAAAAAATGAGGAACCAACACTCAAATCCAACAATTGTTGTCCTAGGGTATATACAGTAATGTTTGGAGGACATTTGGCGTATTTCGTAAAATTGATCAAATTTAACCAGAATCGTAGTACATAATCCCTGGTTTTTCGATAAAATGGCTTCGGAGCAAAAACGGCTCAAATTTAGGTGGTAGTGTCTAACTATGATATAATGAGGATTGGAAGAATATTAGAGCAAAAAACCCTAAACGAAGGTTAGAAAAACGGCCAAAACGGTCATAAAGTCATACAAAGTGGCGAGCGTCGAAACGCATGAAATATTTCACAAATTGAGGAACCAACACTCAAATCCAACAAGTATAGTCGTAATGTATCTTCAGTAATGTTTGGAGGACATTTGGCTTTTTTTCATAAAATTGATCAAATTTGACCAGAATCACAATACATAATCCACGATTTTTTGATAGAATGACTTCAGAGCAAAAACGACTCAAATTTTGGTGTTGGTCTCTAAGTATGATAAAATAAGGATTTGCAAAATATTAGAGTGAAAAACCTAAGAGAAGATAAGGAAAACGGCCAAAACGGTCATAAATCCGTACAAAGTGACGAGTGTCGAAACGAATGAAATCACAAAATGAGGAACCAAAACTCAAATCCAAGAAGTATAATCCTAATGTTTCTTCAGTAATGTTTGGAGGACCTTTGGCTTTAAGTCATCGCCAGCAATCAGCTCTTATCCTTTGGCGGAAAATTGATCAAATTTGATCTGAATAACATTACATAATCCACTATTTTTCGACAAAATGGCTCCGGAGCAAAAACGACTCAAATTTTGGTGGTAGTATCTATATATGATATAACGAGGATTTGCAAAGTATTAGAGTAAAAAATCTAAGAGAAGATAAGGAAAACAGCCAAAACGGTCAGAAATCCACACAAAGTGACGAGCGTCGAAACACATGAAATACTTCACAAAATGAGGAACCAACACTCAAATCCAACAAATATAGTTCTAGGGTATCTTATTTAGCGTTTGGAGGACATTTGACTTGTTTAGAAAAATTGATCAAATTTGACCAGAATCGCAATACATAATCCACAGTTTTTCGATAAAAATTCTCCGGAGCGAAAACAACTCAAATTTTGGTGGTAGTCTCTACGTATCATAGAATGAGGTTTTTCAAAATATTAGAGTAAAAAACTTAAGAGAAGATAAGGAAAACAGCCAAAACGATCATAAATCCATACAAAGTGACGAGCGTCGAAACGCATGAAATAATTCAGAAAATGAGAAAACAACACTCAAATCCAACAAGTATAGTCCTAGGGTATCTATAATAACTTTTGGAAGACATTTGACGTTATTCGAAAAATTGATCAAATTTGACCGGAATCGCAGTATATATAATCCACGGTTTTTCGATAAAAAGGCTCGGGAGCGAATACGGCTCAAATTTTGGTGGTAGTCTCGACGTATGATATAATGAGGATTTTCAAAATATTTTAGAGTAAAAAACTTAAGAGAAGATAATGAGAACGGCCAAAACGGTCATAAATCCATACTAAGTGACGAGTGTCGAAACGCATAGAGTACTTCAGAAAATGAGGAAACAACACTCAAATCCAACAAGTACAGTCCTAGGGTATCTACAGTAATTTTTGGAGGACATTTGACGTTTTTCGAAAAATTGATCAAATTTGACCGGAATCGCAGTATATAATCCACGGTTTTTCGATAAAAAGGCTCGGGAGCGAATACGGCTCAAATTTTGGTGGTAGTCTCACGCTATATAAAAACCACAAATAAATGTAAGTCCTACATATTCGTTTGATAATATTATCTTTTGTGGTTCTAACCTAAGTTGATATTCCACTTTCATAATATTACCGGGCTTTGTAATGAATCTGATCTTATCGGATGAAACTAGTAATCTAATATATATATATATATGTAATCCTGAACCCGCTCAAATCGACATTTGGCTTATAATAATATTATTATATTATAAATAAATTTTATCCAAAATAGGATATGGTAAGTAGATATTATATGGTAATATTATTCTAATAAAATAACATTTTTAATCACTTGATTTATGGAAAATAGTTATGTAATATAGTAATTATTTGATTTATGACAATTTGATCAAATATCCCACGGGTGCTTTAAAATGGGATTTTGGCTTTTGGAAGGTGACTTTTCCTCTAACTACATTACAAATATCCCACGGGTGTTCGAAATGGGATTTTAGGTTTTAAAAGGTGATTTTTCGTGTAATTACATTACTAATATCATACGGGTGTTCAAAATGACAATTATGATTTTAGGGTGTTCGAAACAGGATTTTAGATTTTGAAATGTAACATTCCATATAATTGCATACAAAAAAAAAAAAAATCACACGGGTGTTCGAAACATGATTTTAGGTTTTTAAAGGTGACTTTCCATCTAATTACATTACAAATATCCCACAGGTGTTTGAAATGATATTTTAGGTTTTAGATAAAAATTTCGTTTGCATAATTTTAACATTTAATATAAGTAGCCCGGGCATTACACGGACCATCAAACTAGTTTTCCACAGTTCTCGATTATTGTTTCAGTAGTAGATGCTAATTATACATGTTACTTCAAAAGGCCAACGTTTTGACTTTCGACATACGCGTGAGGTTATTCCCACTAGTCTACCACCAAGGGCGGAGCTACCTGGTGTGGCGATGACTAGTTTCCCTCCCTAATATGCCCCTGATCTAATTCTACATGAATAATTTAACCAGGGGTAAAAATGTAAAAGCCGAAGAAATGTCCGAGTCGACTCGCTTCTCACTTCCTAAGCAGTAAACACTAAACAGTTTGCATTTCTCTCTCTTCAGGAACAAACACCTCCACTCTCTCTCCACTCCCGGCGGAGCTTCCGGCTTACGCAACCGCACACCGCCCACCGTCCACCGCGATACATTGAATTTCCCTGCTGAGTCTCCCCCTGTTCAGCCGCTTATTAAACCGCTCCTCCGCCGCATTCAGGTTAGTTTTCGCTACATTCAATATGTTTAATTTTACTAATTTAGGTTATTATTTTTAATTTGCGATTCTAGTTATATTGATTTTGATGATTATGAACTTGTTTAATTTGTGTTAATCACGATTCATGAGGACAAATTGTGCATTTCGTAGTCTAGTAATTAGGCTTAATTAGTTGCGATTTATTAAAGATTGTAATCTTGTTTTTGTTGTGATTGTGTTAATTAGTTTAATGATTTTCAACTTCTAGATATTCATTTCATTATACTTATTGATTGGTGAAATTTTTAGCTCTCAACTTGCTAGTAAAGCGTAGAGTAACTCGTAAGCTCAATTTTGTGAAGACTGTGGTTGTTAGGGACGGATTGATATATGCGGAGTTGCGGTTTTGGTGTCGATTATTTTGAATTATTAGTAAAAAGGCTGTAACTCGTAACCCGTAAGGTCTATATTGTGAAGACTGTGGTTGCGAGGAGGGATTGTTAGATGTGGAGTTGCGGTTTTGGTGTCGATTTTGAATTATGAGGAAAACTGTGCATCTTGTTTGTCATCTCCGAAGGTAGATAACTTCGGAGAAAATGTGGTTTATAGGAATTGTTAATAGAAAGCTAAAACGACAAGCTCATGGGTGTATGATAAAGGGGCAAAAATTTAGGGTTTTGCGGCAAGGTTATAAACTTTAGCAATGCGGTTGACAGACCGTTGTTGTAATTCGTACTATTCGTTTTTGTCTCCTGTTGAGTAATCTAATCTTTGTGGTCAATGTGGCATTTGCAATCTGAATAATCCCAAATGTTTCTCACTTTGATGTTTTATTCTTGCAGGGAGCTAATTTGAGTCAAAGTTAGCTGTCTGCGACCATTGAAGGATACTCCATTAACCAAATTTGTCGGAGTAATGGAAGAAGTTGAGAAACCTGAGAAAGTTGCCCCATATGTAAGTGCGCCGATTATCAAATTTTATATTAAAATCGTCTTTTTTTTTGGTTATTAGCTTAGTCTATGGCTTGAATCTGTGCAGCTGATTTGTGCAATTTTGTGGACGTGTATATGGTTTTTGGCTTGTTTCCAAGTTAATATCTTGTTGTTCTGTGAGGGTGACTTTACCATACAAGCATGTATTTTCATCATGAGCAAAAGTTTTGAATCATTGTTTTATCATTCATATAAGATTTTAAAACTCAGTCTGTCTTGAAATCGGGGTTTTGTTCTTTATTAAGATTATGATGTTAACTTCCTCCATATTCCTTCAAGTATGAACACTTTGATCAAGACTATGATGTAGTTGGCAGTAATTATGTATCTGGAAAAAACATTTGGGCTGGCAGTGGTTGATCACCACGCTGCTGATAGGGATATGACGATTGTTTATCGGACAACTTCTTTTTAATAGCTATGTGTACAACGTATTGGAGTATAAGTGCTGAGGTACTTGTGACATGGATGGTAGGTTTTTATTAAGGCATGATTCAGCTGATAGTTGTTATATGGTCGATTTCTTTGGCAAATTTCCAATATTTCGTAAGGAATACCGATGCTTTGATTTGTTAATCATGTTCTCTCATTTGTTTCTGGTGGTCAGAGAACTCGGAAGCTGGCTGGAACTGTAAATTGGGGAACAGCGACTGTTGTTGGAATATTTGCTGGGATGTTCTATGGAGGCAGCAAGGAAGCAGCCGCTTCTGTTGTGAGTTGCTCTGCGCCAATATAGTTTGACTTTTCAGCCTTGTTTGTTTTTCTCTCTTCATTTGAAGCCTTCTGTGTATGTTTCCAGAGTAAGGATGCTGAAGTAACCCTGAAGCTTGGCAGCACCCCTGACAAGCGGGAGCAATATCGGTTGATGAGAGATGCAATGGAGAAGAGGTTTGTAAGAGTCACTCGTGGATCCATAGTTGGTGGGGTACGTCTTGGGATCTTCACTGCTGCATTCTATGGTCTGCAGAATTGGCTAGCTGAGAAACGAGGAGTTCACGATGTATACAACGTTGCTGCAGCGGGTTCAGCTACTGCCGCCACATTTGGTCTGATAGGTAAGTATTGTTATGTGTAATATATATCGGTTTTTTTTTTTTTTTTTTTTGCGAAACCTACCCATTAAGTTGCTGTTTTTTCGAAAGCATACGCATTCAAATTTATTTTGCAAAACCATACCTAATAAACTCAATTCATTGCGAAGCCATACCTAATTCGAAACTTCAGCGAGTTAACTCGTTTCCGGTCTCTTTGACTTTCACCCTTAACTCAACCCACATGACTTCGTCCATGAACTAAATCCCAGATTTTAAAACTCCCATTTTTCTCCAAATTTGATTGTAGAAAATTTCCCCATTTCCTCCTAGATATGAGCTACAGAGAACATGGGAAATTAAAAAGAATAGAAAGTGAAGAAAGTTACCCAACAAGATAAAGTCAGAAGGATCCGAGCTTCAGAGGTACCCTCAACAACAAAATCAACAATGCCACCAACTTGCCGGAAAACCTGGGTCACTACCCAATATCACAACTTCTACTGGGTTATTTAATACACTGGAAATAAGGGTGGAGTATGATTTTGATGATGTAAAACTGGAGAAAAGGAAGCCCTACACCAGGTCCGTTGGCAGTAAAACAATCTTGCTAGATATGACCATTCTGATTCTTGTGAACTCTGTTTTGAAGAATTTGCTTGAATGGGCGAAGATATGGGGATGATTTTGGGGAAATTTGAAGAATTTGGTTCATTTGGGGAAGAAATGTGGATGAGTTTAGAGAAAATTTTCTTTAACTGAATTGGGGAAAAATGGGGAGACTGGGATACATGGAGGAATGTCACGTAGAGTGAGCTAAGGGCGAGTCAAAGTGGCCGGAAATGAGTTGACTCACTGGAGTTTCGATTTAGGTATGGTTTTGCAAAGAATTGAGTTCATTAGGTATGGTCTCGCAAAATAAACTTTATTAGGTAGGGTTTCGCAAAAAAAAAAAAACTAAATGTATTTGTATAATACGAAATTACGAAGCATCATAGCCTCTTATCCACATGACCACATAATTCCTTAGGAGTTTTAGCTGGCGGTGTTCTTAATGCATGGGTTGTTTGACACAGGGTTACCTGATTCGATCTCCCCTTCTCAAATCTCGAACTAGTTGGTAAATTGTCATAATTTGAATTATGTGCTTTGCTTAGTCTTTCAGTTCAGAGTTGTTTGAGAAATGTTCAACTCAAAAGTTGCATTGGTAGACTGACTAGACTGGAATGGAATTGAAGTTATTGTCTTTGAATATTTTCTGTATGCTGAGTTCTGAGGTTGTAAGTGTGCATCCGACCCCCCCCCCCTTACCCCGCCTTATGGCGGGAGCCTTTAAGGCACTGGGGTAAAGATGTTGTTGCTGCTGAGTTCTGAGGTTGAAAAGCTGAACTCGTATTTTATGTGGGTTTACATGGGTAATATCATTGATTTTCGACTCTTTTTTTTTTCTCAGTGCCAGGATCCCTTCTTTGGCGGGCCAGGAATGTCATGATGGGATCAATTCTAGGAGCAGCCTTCTGCTTTCCTCTGGGTATGGTTTCATATTTTCCAGCTCACAAACTCATCTGATCGTTAAAGTAACCACAGTGAACTATGTTGTGAAAGGTAACTAGAGACTTACATTGGTACAGGCTGGGCCCATTTGAAGCTGGTCGAAAAAGCAAATGAAGAAAGTCTCCCTGCTCGTCCTAAGCTGAGAGAGAGGTGAGAAGTAGAGCATGGCACTGGAGCTGCCATAATAGACTTGAGAGGAGTATGATCTGCATGTTTTGGCATAAACTGTAAAGCATCCCCTGAGTTTTATAATAATTGGAGGAAGGTCCCGACGTCCTGTCATCTTCGGGAAAAATCTGTAGGAAGACAAAATGCTGCTTAGGGATCCCAATGCAAGTGCCAAGTTGGGTTAATTGAGTTTGTTAGGACCTTTTTAGCCAATTTTGAGATACAATCATGATTTCGCCCGTTTCGGCTATCGTAGGAGGTTTTTGATAGTTGTATGTTTCATTACTATATGCGATGGAGGAAGGCTTGGCTATTCACGGGGATTGAAATCCCCATTTTGATCACGGTCTACATGTTATATCACGAACCAAGTGATAGATTAATTATATGCTAAGATTGTATGTAGTACATTTGAATGGTACATGGCGTAAACAGAATTGAATATAGTTTTTTGGAAATTGAATAGTTGGTGGTGTGGTCACCGGTCATGGGTATCACCAGGGTTTCTAGGTCATGGGTATCACCAGGGTTTCTATAAATTTGAATAGTATATGGCGAAGATGAAATTGAATATAGTTGTTTGGAAATTGAATAGTTTATGGTGTATGGTCGCCGGTGTTGGAGATGCATAATGATGGTACGAGATATTATGCTAGCATCTTCGTACTGGTCTACTTCAATTGTTGAATTTTAATTTAGTTTTATTGGGGCTTTATCCGGTAAAAAATAGTTTTATTGTCAAAAATAAAAAATAATCTGCGTAAAACATCCACCCTAGATTAACAATCTGGCTCTATTTAGCCATTTCTCACCATAAATTACACATTACAATCTCGTGAGAATTACGCACTAAAAACAACATAAGATCCCAAAATGACATTAAAAACAAGCCAAAAACCATGGTAAACACAAGCATATCAATATCCAATCCAAACGATAAAGGGAAAGAAACAGTTAGTCGTCTTGAAAGTCTCGTCTTCTACATCGTCCCATGGATATTATAATATTATACTAGTTTACTACTCGGGCAGCGCCTGTAATAGCGCCCAAAATATAAAATTCATTTTTTTAAACAAATAATTACTCCCTCCGTCCTAGCTCAAACGCCATATATTCCATTTTAGGACCTACCTTAAACACCTCATTTATTTTGGGACATATGTCTCTCTCCTACTTTTATTAAATTATCACATTATCTCTCCTACTGTTGTTAATCCTCACTCTATCTCCTTCATTTTCTCAATATTATCCCACTCAACTTATTATATCAATTTTTCTGATTCTACTACAAATACCCCATTGGGCGTTTGAGTGGGACGTAGGGAGTAATGATTATGTAATAGATGTACAAATTAATGTACTGAATCTTCACAAAAGAGAACAAATAACTATAAAAAGTTGAGTAAATCAATTGATAATAAATTTTTTTTTTTTTTTTTGTAATTTTGACAATTAAAAATATGAAAAACGTCACTTGTATATCATTATGGATGGCATGTCCATCTACTTAAGTTTGAAGAGACATGCAAAGTGACATGGTAGATGGCCTAAATGAAGCCGTTGAACGTGGTTATTGCTTAAAACACAGCTACGCCTGAATCAACTTTTAGCATATTGAGTTATCGTATTTATGGAAAGATAGTACAAAAGTAGTATCGAAAGGAACGTCAAGGTAAGTGCAAGATGACAATAAGATATTTTTTATTGTACTTTTTAACCATCATGTCACGTGGCATAAGAGATGGTCCAACTGAACCCGATGAAGGTGGTCGTTGCTTAAAACATACATTTTAATATATAGTCTATAGAATGTACAATAAACATGAAAAAAAAAAAAAAAAAATCTGACAAGCTTTTACAACTTACGGGTGTCTTCTATTATCAACCCATTCAAAACTTTGACTACAGGCATGATTTAAAATCGAGGCATAAACCATAATGGAGTTTGCACATTTGAAGTTGTATAACAGTTCTCTTCTAAAAAATTCTTCGTGCCATCAGTCAAATCGAAAAACCCCATATCATCCCCCCTAATAGTTGGTGTTTCACATGCAAAGGCATCATTATCGTCGGTGTAATAGATACAATTAGATTCACAATTTTGCGCTTTAACTGCGGGCACTGACATAGAAGAAGTATTACCAACAAAAACAACAACATCACCAAGGCTATCAACTTGGGACCATTTTTTCTTGTCAAAATCAAGCCGATACACCTTAAACTCAAATGTCGCACAAGTATATTCATCTTCTTCGACTTCACACCTTATAAGTGTTGAAATATGTTGAAAAAAATTTTCGATAATTTAAAATAATTTTAGGTGAAAACAAAATAAAACTTTTCTACACATTATAAGTGTTGAAATATGTGCTTGAACATCTTACCGTTTTGGCTTTGGTTGTGACCGTGTTCGAGGAGGAAGCTTGAGACACGTATGGTTACAGTAATATGGGTGTTAGGGTCATCTATATCCTATACTATATGGGTAGTATAAGAGGTACTGGCTCGTGGTCAAGAAAAGGAAAGAAAACAAGCGACTTGGAAGAGATCTCGCGCGGTCCGCGAATGGTATTCGGCGGACCGCCAATGGTACACTGAGATCTTCGAATGGTATATGTTGGTCCGACAACGGTATATTCATGCAGCGGACATAATTGACCAATTTTGGCATGTTTTCTTCATCCGTTTGTTTTGGTAATTAGTGTTTCCTAATCTAATTAGATAGCCTAATTACACCTATTATGAGAGGACTATATAAACACCCTAACCCTCTCATAGCCTCCCTAAGCCAACATGTAAGGTCGGAAGACCTGGAAGTCACAAGACACAAGATGGAGTGATTCTTAACCTATTGTGGGTACACCGAGTCATGATAGGGGGTTTTCTCTATGATTGTGGCTTCATTGGTTGGTGAGATTAGAGGGCGTTTGTTAGGTTCTTAGTTGATCGCAAGAACGTTTGACTCACTAGATCTCGTTCGTATTTGGTGAGTTCTTTTCAGGTTGAACTCACAACTTTGTATTGGCACTATTTCTCCACATAGTGATATTGGTTTCTCCTCTGTTTGGTGGATGTAGCTGGCAAATTGGTGGTGAACCACGTTAAATTCGGTGTCTTTTCTTTACGTTCATATTATTGTGTTATTGTTTAATATCACGTTGTTCTTCTTCTCGCACCTATTGAACAAGCATTGTTGGGACTGGACGCCTCTGTCACAACAATAAGTGTAGGAAAATTATGCGATTAATAAGTCTACACAAAGATCATTGGAGACACATTGTTTATAAACAAAAAAAAGGGTTAGTTATACGTGCCAAACACGAGGATTTACTAGTCTCACACTCTCGCCCCAGTGCTAGAATTAACAAAATTTGAGAGAAAGAGAAAGAAAAATATAATCCATTAAACCTTCTTAAGATGAATCTATCAGCATGATAAACCAAATACAAATGCTCAACAATAATGAAGAAAGAAGATAAATACGGAGTATACCTTTGTCGCAGTTTAATTTTCCTGGTAAAAAAACACCCAAAACGTTCTTTGACGACTTCTCGTTTTACTGCTTCGGTTTGTTTTATTTGAAAACTATGGTTTTTATTTATAATCTATCTAAAGACATAAACTTGGACGAAGTAATTTAAACTTCTATTGTGTTTTAGTAAGATTGGCTTAAGGCAAGGCACCTTACTAGCCGACCTAGGGGTCCCCGATTCTGCATGGGTAAACGTAAACCTAGGAGGAACGGGAAAAAAAGGGAAAACAAAACGTAATCCTTCTTCAATCTTAATCTAATTCTCAATCGAATCTAATTAACTGGATAACACTGAATAATTATATAATATAGAAAATTATTAACTAATTTATGAAAAGTAATATAATTAATGATGATTATAGTGGTAAGCTTTGTCCTGATGTAATTGAGCTTTGTACTGATTTTCATCTCAATAGGAGTGCCACTATTGCAAAACACAGAAGGATCTGTTTTGTTTCGAGTTCTTTAACTTTCTCGGTCTATGCTCCGACGCCAGAAAAGGAACGAAGGGTTTCCATTATTGAACCGATGATAGCATGAGATCCAGCAGTAGCTGCAAATGGCAAGTGCTTGGGTGCTTCGGCTCTGTCAAAGTAGAATCCACCGGATACCAATTTTATTTGAAAAGTATGGTTTGTATTTTACGATACCACATCTTTTAAAATTAATTTTGCGAGATCGCATCTTATATAAAAACAGTTTTTTGCGAGACCACACCTTTTATGTTAAATTTTGCGATATTGCACCCCTTTTCATTTCTGGCTAATTTTGACCAATATTAGGCGTTGACCCAACCTTACTCTCCTCTCCTTCAATTTTTTCCCCAAAATTTCAATTTTGACCAGTCTCCGACGTTTTCCCGACCGACGGAAAAAAAAAGGGAAATTTTGGAGGGAAAATCGAATGAGGGGAGAACAAGGTCGGGTCAACGCCGAATATTGGTCAAAATGAGCGGAAAATAGAAAGAGGTTCAGCTTCGCAAAGGAATCGAACTTAAAAGGTGTTATTTTGCAAAATTTAACATAAAAGGTACGATTTCGCAAAAAATTGCTTTTAAAAGATGATCTCTCGCAAAAAACTACTTTTTGTGCGGTCTCACAAATTTTCCTAATTTAAACTTGTGTTGTGTGTGGACGAGGCCCACAAGCTTGCTAAAAGGAGGCGTAAGATGAGCGGAGGGGTTGGGTTAGCCTTAGCCGGGTTTGTTTTTTGCTGTCGCCGAAAAATGATCGGTCCTTCCGCAATATCGAATACACACAACACATAGTATTTGTTCATTTTCTAAACTAGGTAACACTAAATTACAGCCCTTTTAACTTAAAAAAGGAAAGTAGATGACTGGAAAAAGTCGCCACAAAATTACACCATCAAATTGATGTGCTGATAATGCTAAACCACGGGAGAGAAGTAACATTACTGCAGTTTCGTTGAGGAAGATATGAACTGCAAATTAGCAGTTTTGCTTGTATAGGTCAATGTATCTATCACCTTATACATAAGTACAATGCATATTTTAAGTGCGATGAAGAGAGGAGACGCCAATTGTGCATAGAGCTCAATCAGCTCACCGCGGACAAGGATCATTCGGCTTGTTGGAGATAGCTCCAACTCCGTTCATCGGTGGTGACATTGCTGCCAGGTTGATCCAGACTGAATTATCTACGCAGTTCTAGTGCTCTTTACCTGCATGTTTGGAAGTGTTAGCAGATGATAAATTCATTCTCGATGAAATACTTTTGGAACCTGCTGCAATATAGATTACCTTCGGTATGTAATGTTTTATCTGCTGCTGGTTTGTTTGCTGTTTTGGCCGCATTTACAGCTATAAAATCATACCACATCAAGTTAGCATGTCAAATCGAAAAATACACTCACCGAATCACCATCCAGAAAACTGCGTATGTTAGAAATACCTTTGAACTTTCTTTTGATCTTGGCGCGAATCTTCTTCCTGTCCTCCTTGGTCAACTCTTCGTCCTCTTTGATATCTCCTTTACCAGCAAACACCTCTTCGGGAGCAAGCATAGCGGCGTCTGAAACCGCAACTGGGGCTATCTGCTCACCAAAACCGTAATGGTAATTAAGCACAGACACCAAATCACAAGTCCTCGTAGTTTATGTAACTAACAATCAAAACAAACAGAGAATTTTGAAAAATGCACTCAAAACTTGGGACTAATACCTCTTCAATGGCTAAAGCTGCAACATTTGTCTGGATAGACATGTCCTCCACAACCTGCCAAGTAGATATTAATTAAACACACAAACGACAGACAGATGGGTTCACTGAAGTCTACGAAAGAGATTGAAAATTTAGGAAAATATGATAATGGCATACCGGTTTTGGAGCAAAATGGAAGTGGGAAAGTGCATCCAGTTTCAAACACAGTTTTTTAAAGAGACCGCTTGCCTGGTAAAAAAGATATTGATGGTTATATGTCAAAGCAACAGCTAAGTCCAGATGCAAGAAGACAGTAGACAACAACAACAACATTGCCACAGTGCCTCAGGCTCCCACCTAGGTGAAGAAAGGACGGCTGTATGCAGGCCTTACCCCTATGTTCAAAACATAAGAGGCTGCTACAGAAGGCACATAATGATAATTGTGTTGAGAATCGCACCAATCGACAGCTATTTCATAATACAAGTGCAGAAAATTTTGTGAACCATCTTGCTTTACTGAAGAAGAAAAAAACATACAGGACCTCACACAATTGCACTTGACGTAATTGACATGACATCATCAAATTGGGAGTAAAGCTGCTAGAACTGCTCTTGTTTAACTAACCACTGCCCCTCAACAGTCCCTCTCCTTACTAGTAACCATCAGAATTGAGGGAGATAAAAAGAAAAAAGAGATTCACTATTTACTAAGCACCAACAGGGAAATAGCTAAATAAAAAAGTAATTACATAAGAAAATATCAACCCATATTGACCTCAATAATCTGCCTCTCAAAAGGTTCTCAGCTAGTCGAAAGAGTTAGCCAGGTGCTTGTATAGAGTTCTTGTAAGAAAAGCAAATAATCATCTGAACCAAGAACTTTAGAGCACAGGAGGCTTTTACACTTTGCGCTACGCCCATGATAATCCTAACTAGCATTTGTTATAATTCAAGCTTGATGAGAACTTCAATCATTTTGGGGCACAAGGACTATATGGTAGAGAAATCCAACACAGTTGAAATCCCTTTCAGAAGTACTCAAAAACAAGTTTTGACTAGTCATGGTCACACGGGTAGCACAAAACAGAAGCAACAAGTGCATTAAAGAAAAACAAAAACACCCTGAAAAAATCATAAGCCAAGGGGGTTGCAAATATGACTGGTACATATATATAGGGAAGAACGAGCAAATTGTGCATTAAATATACATATAACATGGCATGTACGATGTAGCTAGCGATCCCTAATTATGAAATCAAAGTCACTTCAAAACTTCAAAAGCGAGGAAGATGTGGGTAATACAGCTTGTCTTGTTCAAATAAAATGGATAATGCAGAAAACTGACCTCTTTTCTCAATTCATCATTATGCGAGAGGGGTGCAGCAGCAAGACCAGTCTGCTGAGCATATTCTTCCTGTAATCATCAAAAATATCCATAGCCAATGTACAAATCAATCAGTGATAACTAAAAAATAGAGATAGTCTCAATGGATAGGATTCGTAGGAAAACACGATGAGATCCTGAAAAGGTTCTCACCTCATAAATTTCAGCAAGGCCCTTTTTGCTCTTATTGTCATCCTGTAGATTAAGGGAAAAGGTAAGTGTTGGTTAGATGACCTCAATTGCAAGATCAAAGTGACGGAAAATCTTTATGAAAGAGAACAACTGACCAGTTCCTTCCTTTCTTTAGGTGCCGCAGATGGCAATTTGGCAGGCCTTTGTACATCGTCAAAAAGCCCCTGTGAACATCATGAATCTCAGTACAACATGGATGCTCTCACATTATGAGCAATTGAGCATGTATAGCAATCCCTAGAAGACAACAGAAAGTGGACCCTATGAAGCATGGAATTTTTTAAGTTTTTACCAGGCCCTGTCATTGTACCGCTAGTCCTATACTGTAAACATAGGAAACATTTTGGACCTATTGCATGTCAAATTCCTGTTTCCCCATCCCAGTAACCTTTCAATTCTGACTTCTCATCCCCGAATTCATGCAAGAGGAGGGATCTTGAGCAAGTTTGCAAAATCTAAATATCATATATTCACATCTGATTTGACAATAATACACTTGAACAGAAGCAAATGACACAAAAATATCATCCAGAACTATCTGCCTTAAAATTAGAACTCTCTAGGGCCATAAATACAGGAAACACTCACAAGCAAATTCCCTTCAGAGAGTTCTAACAAGCCAAGAGCTATTTAATTGCCTACATCTAGTACAGTTCCCACTGTGGGCAGGCTTCAGAAAGGGCCATTTACAAGCAGACTCACTACAATCGATTCAGAATGGTAAAATGATGGTCTCCAGCAATAAGCATAAAAAATTACGTTCTGTCTCTTAGAGTCTTAGTGAGAAGGAAATAACCCCGAGAAAGAAGTAAAACATGGGAAGTACGGTTTTACCTCGGATATTCTTTTCTTAATAATATCTTCAAGAGATGTAGTCACCTCCTCTGTGATAACTGGAGGTGGCCTCACATTGTGCTCAAAATCTAGATCAACCTCCAAGGCGCTGTCTCGTGGCCTATTAGATGCTTGAACCTACTTAATGCAAATAAAATAAAAATAAAAAACGTTTGAATACAGTTAAGCATTGATAAAACAAGTAAGAACGGTGCTTAGCAAATTAGATCATCCAAACAATTCCTTGAAACCAAAAAGCTACCTCCCCCAGCATGGTCCAGTCTTTGGCAGCCAGGTTTGCTTCCTCCATCTTTTTTATTTTGGCTTCAAGCTTCAGACGCTCCCTCTCATGAGTAGAAAGATTTTCATTCTTCTGCAAAAAAACGACAGCATTCCAGGTAAATTAACAACCATTAAATAGGATGGGAGAGAGAAGAAAAACATGTGCCATTTTAAAGACGAAATTAAGCAACCTGTGTTCCTTCTCCGTCATCCATCTCTAGTTCTTGTGATTCATCTGATTCATTAACTTGTTTTCTTCTTCTTTTCGACATAATATTCGTCTCATCATCATCTTCATCTTCTTCTTTATCTTCCATTTCTAAGTCATATGATTTATCCACTCGTTTCTCTCTCTGTTTTGACAATTTCTTATTAGGCAGATAGAAATCTTCAAACCTAATACGATAAAGGTAGAGATATACATCAGTCATGTGGAACAACAAACAGCACGTAACAGTTTGCAATTGAGTACAATTTGATACTTAAAGTAAAGCTAGTAAATCTTTCACATACTACCCGCCCTATGGTCTTTAAGATCTGAGATCTCATGTAAAGTCGCAATTGCAGAATACGTCACCAAGGCCTGCTTTTGGCCATTGCAGCCAATACTGCAATATGGGGTAAGATATAGTCATAACCACCTGAACTACACAGAGCAGTCGTGATACCATGACTCTCCCTGCAGGAAGACTGGAAAAACAGCGGGAAGGTACTGATGTGGATTATTCAATAGCATAATTTTTCAAGTTTACATTGATTTCGAAAGACCTAAAATTCAGAAGGTTCAGCAAGATATGAATCACTGAATTTTGTAACATACTAACATGTCACCAACCATTTCCATAGTAGAATTCATCTTCTCCAAATTTGTAGAAGAGTTTCATATTCCAGCTCTGGTAGAACATAAACAAATAGTTTTAGGAAGCCCACACAGCCAGGATTCACAACATGGATATAGTGTCCGATAGTCATTATCATTGATGGCCAAATATATAGAGCCAAGTACAGCAAAAACATTACGCAAGCACCTCAAAGGCTCCTGCCTATGGCAGATGGATTAAGGGGGGTCAAATGAACGCAGCCCTACCACTATGTTGAAAACACACAGAGGTTGTGGGAGTGCTAGGAGATGCACAATGCATTACAGCTCCAACTAGAGCAAAGGTTTTTTTTTTTTTTTTTTGCCCAATAGGTGAGCACAAGGAAACTGCATCAATCGACACCCACGACTACTCCAGAATAATAGTGCAGATAGCTTAATTAGCCACATTACCTTAGTTCACCATATTCCAAACACGGGGGCCAAATACAAACAAATAATGACAAGCGAGTAAACCCTGCAGCAAAGACTATTCCTACAGCCATATAAATTGAAACATACAGCTCCACTTCGTCATAGTATACAATTGTATCATCCAAACAAATCCCCACACACCACACTATCATCAACGAGAAAGTTCAAACCTTTGCCTAATGACGCCTACGTTATTCTAAACAATCCAATATATTACATACCAAGCAGGAGATATAAAATGTCACCTTATGTTATATGCATCCTCGTCTTCACTATCGTCCATTCCTCCATACATGAGAAGCTACAAAATCAGACATTCAAATTGGAAATAATTTATCAAACTGCCTAAACTCAACTATCGAAACAAACACAACCAAACATAATTCCTCTACAACAATCAATCAACAAAAACGTATATAACATCCTAAATAATACCAAAGTTTCTTACAACACTAAAATTTCATAAAAACCATCAAAATTTAACTTAATTACAATAAAACAAATATTTCCTCACCTCATTACTATCAGCATTTTTTGTATCCTCATAACTCTCACTCTCTTCATCATCATCATTCTCCTCCTCATTCACAACCTTCTTCTTCACCTTACTCCCTTTCTTTTGCTTCTTCTTCAAGCTTTCCTCTCCACCATACTCCCCCTCCTCAGCCTGAGCTAAAAACTTCTCCAACTCCTTAATCTTAAAAAACTCATCTTCCACCTCAGGAGTTCCATCACCATCATCCTCCTCCATCTCCTCATCTTCCTCCTCTCCATCATCCTCCCCATCCTCCTCCTCATCCTCGCTTTCGCCACCATCTTCTTCTTCTTCTTCCTCACTATCTCTCTCCAAACCCACATCAAAATCATCCTCAAATTCTCTCTCCTCTTTTCCCCCAAAAAGACTCGAAATTTTTTCTGGGTTTTTCTCAAAACGGTGAATATCCCTCTCAAGTGAAGAAATCAAGGGTTTAGATTGAATATCAATCTGCTGCCAAATTTGCTCAGCATCAAAACCTTCAGTGTGAAGCTCATCAAACGGGGTTTTTGGTGTGTATGGTTTGAGGAGAGAGAAGAGATATTGAGAAGCTATGCGGGAGGAGAGAGAAAGTTCAGTGTTTTGCTTGAGAAATTGTGTTGGGTCTGTTGATTTCAACTTAGTTATGGCTTCCATGGCTGCTGTCGCCATTGTTCGTGGAATTCTGAGGGTTTGAGGTGTTCTTGGTTGGAACCAAGGTAGGGTTTATGCAAATGCGGTTGAGTGAAATTCACACCACCTATTTTCACTCCTCCCACGAAGAAAAGGCCCAAACCCGAAGTTGAACCCAAGAGTATACCGCTCTATAATACGGATACTTATGATTATAGTTATGCAATCGTTTTGGAAACTTTTGATTATAGCCGAACGGAGGGAGTGTGTTATGAGACCGTCTTATATATGAGACTTTGCGATTCATTATTGGTCTTAAGCCCTCTTGAAAGAAAAGTAAAAAAGAAGTTGACGTAAAATGCGTAATAGTCATACCGGCTTAGAGGAGAGAAAATTCACGGTTTTTATGTGGGCATTTATATGTACATCATATATAGACCTGACATAGCGATTTTGAACCTGAACATGTGAGATTTGACTCGACTTACTCACCATGTGGGGTTGTGGCCAATTTTTTACTCAAACATAACAACGGCAAAAGCTGGTCTCACCTCTCTTACACAATTGACCCAAAATTTGCGAAAACTTTAACGTATAAAAGTATAAACTAAACCCATTTATTGAACCAGAAAGCATTAATTATCGGGCAAACACTTATCTACACCCCAAAAATGGCCATACCAACCTAGGGAGAGACAACTCGCATGATCGAGAGATTCGTAGCCTTAGTTATATGGTCATATCGAATCGAAGGAGGAAACAAGTCAAACAACTAACTGAAATCGATTTTAGACTCAAACACCCCAACGCCAAAAACTGGTCTGACCTGACCTACCATTGACCGGAGATTTGCAAAACCCAAGAGCCCATTCCAAATCGAAGCTAAGATTAGGAGTTGTATAACAAGTATGGAAAAATAAGCTAAACCCATTACAGGGCCGTTCCTAACAATTTGGAGGTCTAGTGCAAAAGAGGAAGTTGGGGCCCCATATAATGGAGGGAAAAAATTACACCAAATTTTGCACGAAACAATATCTTGTTATTCGTCAAGAGGAATTCTATGAAAAGAAAAGTTGGTTCGTACTAGATGACAAATTGTTGTTCTTAATATACCAAGAATTGTTGAAATTAATTAAAGAGTATACAAAACGTAAGTCATATGAGTGAAAACTGATATCTAAGAAAACCCTAGTTCAATTATTTTTTGTCCATCAAAATTGTTTTCCCAATCTACCAATTACTTTTTGATAGTATATAAATTATGCATTATTGATTCCTCAATTGTTTTTTTATGATGGAAGGAAGTTTGATTTATATTTAGGAAATAAGAAAGATCTTGGAGCAAGTAAATAGGAATTTGTGAGTGTGGAGAGAATTTTAAGGAAAGAAAATTAACAAATTTGTGGAATGATTGACTACTAACGTGGGAGAGATCCACATATTTTATTTATTTCATCCTTTTCATTTTTCATTTTAAACAAATTGCAATGGGCAATTTCTTCAACTTTGGGCCCCTTATCGGCATGGGCCCTAGGCAATTGCACCTCATGGCCTAGGGGTTGGACCGGCCCTGACCCATTAGTTGAACCTAAAAATATTAATCATCGCGCAAACATTAATAAAAAAAAAAAAAACCGAAATAACCATACCAACATAGGAACCGTAGAGAGATAAATCCATGGTCTAGACTAGATGTGCCGCCATATTTATACTATCATATCGGTTCGGAGGTTACAACGAATTGAACGTAAAAGGTACGAGTAGTAAAAAGTAAAAAAGGTTAACTACCTATTAGGCTATAACTAATCACTTAATCAGTAACAGGTAAACTCGGCGCGGTTAAAATCGAAACAGGTAAATTCGATTTGAGGTTGAAGTCCCTGTCGTTTATCACATCAGTTAGACAGAGACAGCATTGCAGCAATTTGCCCAAATTTGCACACATACATACGCACTCACATAAGAGCCTGACATTAGAAACGTGCTACAATCAAATTATCAAATAAACCCCCTTTTTTTATGATATCTCCAGCTTGGTTTGCTTTCAATCTCTCTGAATTTTCTCAGGTAATTCGATCAAACCCCACCATTTTATAGTGTAAGTGCTCATTATATTATCTGGGTCATCGATCAAATTTCATGTTGTTAGCTGTGATTGACCAAATTCATCATATCTGTCGGTAGAAGCTTTAAAGATTGAATCTTGTTAGGTGTGTTTGGCCAAATTTGATTGTATCTTGTGGTAGAAGCCCTGAAGTTTGAATTTTGCTAGGTGTGGTTGATTGAAATTTCATTGTATCTTGTGGTAGAAGCCATAAAGTTTAAATCTTGCTAGGAGTGGTTGATTGAAATTTGAGGAATTTTTAGTTTGTGTGTAACTGTGTATGTTGATGTGTAGAGAGTGAAACCCAGGTGGGAAATATGGAGAGGGGGGCCACATGTGAGGAGGTTACCTCTCCTGATCCGTTGGATGGAGATTGTGAGAAATCTGATGAAGGGGAGTTTGGGTTATCTCCACTTTCTTCACAGTACTCATCCTGTGGGGAGTCGGAGTTTGATCGTTATTGTAGCGCGAATTCAGTGATGGGTACTCCTAGTGTGTGTAGTTCTATGGGGATGTTTCAGGATAGTATTGATTCTGATTTTGGGTCTTTGAAAAGTTTAGAGGGTTTCAATTTAGGTGGTGGTAGGGGTCTTAGTAGGTTTGAGGCCAGTGCTCATTCAACGGTGTTTAATAAGGACCGTGTTTTAGGGAGTTGTTCGAGTGATACATTTTGTGGGTCGAATGATGATATGGAAGGATTGAGTACTGGTGGTGATAATGCTTTATCTGATCTTGGAGATATGTCGATGCTAGGGAGCAAGGCTAAACTTAAGGTTTTTGATAGCGAGGTAGAGAAGAAAGAAAACTTGGCTGTGCTTTTGAAAAATGTAGAGAATGTGTTTCTGCAAGGAGCTGTTGCTGCAAGAAGTGCTGCGGAGAACTTGTTGGACTGTAACCATGCTGATGAAATGGAGGATGAGAGATGCCAAGAGGAAGATGAAGCCTCCTCAAGGTATGAACATTCAGAAGGTGAGGATTCAATGTTCAACTATGGCTCAGATGATGGGTCTCGGCCTAATGCATATTATGTGAAAAATGTCGACGATAATTTTGAAAAAGAAGCAGGATGTGGAAATCTGATGCTTATGAATACATCTGTGGCTTTTGGATCCAAGGACTGGGAAGATTTTGAGTTGGAAGGAATAGATGGAAATGAAGGGATACAGCTTCCTAATAAAATTTGGGAAGGACAGCAATCAAGTGGTGATAATGAAACTGATACCCCAGATTTCACTTCGGTGGTATTAACATCGAAAGAAATCTTGGAGGAGCATGTGGAAACAAGAAATGAAAGGGAAGTTTCTTTGAGTAGCAATGATCGACTAGTAGGTGATAAATCACTCAACGGTCAACAAAGTCATTCAATTGCCAGTCTTCAGTCTCCTACTTCAGGATCGTGCAACCCAATTGTAAATAATGATTTAACTGATGAATACCTTGAGAATTGTTCTGTGTATAATATATTTAAAAAGCAATGTTCTCCCATGTATGTTCCCGTGAATATGAGCTCCGCGCAGTTTGAGGAAGAAAGAGAAAACTTAAATATACCTTGTGACAAAGCCAGTGGCTCTGATGACCACCCAACTCTGAAACTGCACTCAGATCTTCGGCCTGATGCTTTTCACCCGAAGGATGTTTGCGCGGATCGTAGTTTAGATGTTTTCGAAGATGACAGGGTGAAATTTCATGCTGTACATGTGCCAGATTCAGTCTCATCGTGGCTTGAGGATGACAAGGCCAGGAATCTCGTTGACTTGAATCACTCGGAACATAAGTTTACACCATCTAAAGTAAGTCTACTGTAAAGGAAAATACTTATCTTCTTGTTAAATATAAATGTAGGTAGCCATCATTGCATGATGTTTAGTAGCTTGATTGAGTTACTTTTTGCTGAAATCTTATTTGCGAACTTGCCTCAATAATTGAATGACTGAATATAGGAGCCGGCTGCTTCAGCTCATCAGGGTTTTGCAGCTCTCTAATTCTGACTTTTCTCAACATGCTTAATCTGATTTAAGCAAATATCATTTCGTGAACGATGAAACCTTCCTTAAATCTACTGATTACATTAGAGAGTCGTTATGTTATTAGAAAAACTTCTACTGAAACCAATTATCGTCTTATGCGTACTTGCTTTGGATTTTGTGCTTGTATAACTGGAACAATACACAAAATAATTGCAACACTTAGGAGCTGAATGGTGTAACTGGGGCAACCCATGAGTAAAGTCTTTGTTTTGATCTCGGACTGCCTTTCCCCCCTCTCTTTTCTTGAGTTGGGAGCAATGTGGGTGGTAGGGTGCATTCTTTTCAGTTGAAGTCTGCTGCAGGTGTAGGTAATGTCTTTGGATTTACCAACTGATTTGGCCCTTTTGCCCCTTAGTCTGGAAAGCTGCCTAATTTAAGCATTAACCCATTTTTGAACTTGGGAGCATACATCTGATGTAAACCGGACATTTCCCTTCCTCCTATCTAACAAATATGAACAGCTGTCTATCTTCTATATCAAACTGAGACACTTATTACTTGAACAAAATATATTTCTACAGGGAAAAGATTTTGAGATGGGTGCGTTTTATGATGATATTGTAGACGACATGGAAGAGATCTTGTTAGACTCTTGTGATTCCTCTGCGAAGAGGTTGATGCAAAAACATTCTATTTTTCACTCTGGGCAGTCATCACCTATGAGAGACGGTGGATCCAGTGCATCAACCTCTGGTCTGAATGGTAGTTATCCCTTGATTCTTCACCCTTTTAAGATTTATGGGATTGAAGTAGTGGGTGCAAAACAGAGAACAGGAGACGTCTCGTTAAGTGAAAGGCTGGTTGGTGTGAGGGAGTACACTGTATATATCATACGTGTTTGGAATGACAAAACTAAGTGGGAGGTTGAACGCCGATATCGGGACTTTTACACACTTTATCGTCGGTTGAAAACATATTTTGCTGCTCAAGAATGGATTCTTCCTCCTCCCTGGTCATCTGTTGAGAGAGAATCCAGGAAACTTTTCGGAAATGCTTCTCCGCATGTTATTTCAGAGAGAAGTACTCTTATCCAAGAATGCTTATCTTCCGTTCTCCAGTCCAAGTACTTTTCTAGTCTACCAAATGCCTTGGTTTGGTTTCTGTCTCCACCTGCAGGCATTCTTAGCTCTTCACAGTCCAATGATGTGGGGAATCAGTCTAATGTGGGTACAGATTCTGAAATTGTTGCCCCTTTAGGGAAAACAATATCGCTAATTGTTGATCTTAGACCCCAGAAGTCAATGAAGGAGCTTCTAGATAAACAGCATTATACGTGTGCTGGGTGCCATAAAGAATTTGACGATGGGAAGACTCGCATGCAAGAATTTGCACAGAGCTTTGGGTGGGGTAAACCACGATTTTGTGAGTATACTGGCCAACTGTTCTGCTCTTCATGCCATACAAATGAGACAGTGGTTTTGCCTGCCAGAGTTTTGCACCAGTGGGATTTTACTCCATACCCAGTTTCTCAACTGGCAAAGTCATACTTGGATTCAATCATTGATAAGGTGTGTTGAACCACTTTTAAGTGATTCTTTTGTTTTAAATTCTCAAGAGACTATCATTATGTTTTTAAGACAGAAGTGAAATATATGTCCATCTGTATCATGCCCTCATGTTTTGAAGTTGATGTTTCTTCTCCTCTTTGGCAGCCTATGCTCTGTGTGAGTGCAGCTAATCCATTCCTGTTCTCTAAAGTTCCAACTCTGCTTCATACCGTGGGTGTTAGAAGAAAAATTGGGACAATGCTTCCGCACATTCGCTGCTCGTTTCGTAGATCAGTCTACAGAAGACTTGGATATCGCAAATACCTTCTGGAAAGTAATGACTTTTTCGCTTTAAGAGACCTCGTTGACCTCTCTAAAGGGGCGTTTGCAGGTATGCCTGTTTTTGAGCTCACCCTTCTTGTACCTCTCCTCTTGAATGGCTGTGTATATTCTCAAATTGCAAATGCTTGTGAGCTAAGCAGTGCTGGACTAGAGCCAAAGAACTATTTTGTATTCCCAAAAGCTGCTAAAACAACACGCTAGCCTCAACGAGTGACATCTACCAGAAGGGTTTAAAGGATTACCCTAACATAAGAATTAACCCTTGTATCCAATATGGGTACTCCAAAGATGTCCATAGTCAAGTTTTGAGAATATTTAGCCACTTCGGAAAAACGAAGTGGTGAAAATTGGCCAAAAACAAAGTATATACTATCCAAATTTTTGCCCAAAACTGGCCGGGTACAACAATTGCTCATTTTTGTGGAAGCCCCTAGGGATCATATTA
Organism: Spergularia marina; assembly: GCA_963680865.1. Classification (NCBI taxonomy): domain Eukaryota; kingdom Viridiplantae; phylum Streptophyta; class Magnoliopsida; order Caryophyllales; family Caryophyllaceae; genus Spergularia; species Spergularia marina. The sequence goes on along the minus strand of OY804548.1, from coordinate 27,039,189 downwards.
TGGGTATTAACAAAATGTTAGAGCAAAAAACCTATGGTAAATCCCTAAATCAGCAGAAAAAGCACATTTTCCTTGACGGGTTGACGTGTGCCGAGAGGGATTCAAAAACTACCCGAATAAAGGATCCGTCATTCATATTCATCAAAGGCACTCTAAGGATGTCCATAATAAGGATGTCCATTTCGTCCCAACTGAAAACCGGCATTTCCAGAGCACACTATCTGGTCATAGCTCATTTTGGTTTTAATAGGTCTTCAGCTTCATGAGCACCGATTATAAGTACGTAATAGATGCAATTGCTTCATGTCAAGAAAAAAAAAATGTTGCAATTGCTGCCCCGTGCGGCCGTGCATCTGAACCCTTGCTTAGAAAAGTAAGACTAGGTGCTGCTCGTAGTGGTTGTAATAAACTCATTTGCATCATATGGGGCTTTTCTTTATCAGCTCAGCCAGACTCAACCCACAAACCTTTCTTCCAATTTAATGACTGATCTAGGCCGACAAATGTCTTTCCAAATTCCAACTGAGAAGAAATGTTTTCTTTTTTAGTCGTAAAGAGCCTGAGAATTATGTCTTGTGCTTTGATTGCTAATGCTTTGAGCTTATTAGTAGCTGGTAACTTGGCTTTGTATAGTATCTGGAGATTTAATCAATCAGGACTTTCATGTGACATGCTGGTCAAGAACGACTTTAACGAGACATGCTTAGTATATCTCTTTAAAATGTTTAGTATGCCATCTGTAGTTTCTGTTGATAAGTTTACATTTTTCATAGGATTGTTCTTCATGATAGTAGAAGTGAACTCATATCTTTTTACCTGTGTAGCACTCCCGGCAATTTTGGAAGCTGTCTTGAAGAAAATGCAGGAGCATATTACCGAGCTATGTCTTGAGTGCTGTGACAATGGTGTCCCCTGTGGTGCTCGACAGGCTTGCAATAATCCATCCTCTCTTATTTTCCCTTTCCAGGTACCGAAATAATTAACTTGAAGTAGATAGCTCTACTTGGTGTTCTTCGCACAATAGAAAGCTCCATGTATTCAATTCAAATTTCTGTCTCACCGTATACCGTATAAGAGCATGTTAGAAAAACTTCAAGGAGTCTATGCAGTAGAAGTCTGTTCTTCACTTTCCTCTAAGCTCAGTTTGTTGCTCCTTCAATATATGAGATGGCTTAAACTGCTTAAACATTTCACCACAACAGCAACGAAGCTTTTTCCTAATGATTTGGGGTCTTTTTAGTAGTAGTTCTTTTTTTTTTTACGGTAGTTGTGAACTAATTTGTCGTATCATTATTAACCACTATAATGACCTCTTGATATAACGGGTATTCCCTTTATACATGTCAGGAAACATGAAAGGTCATATCTGATTTCTTGACTAAATTGATTCTGTGCTTCATATGATTTCATCGTAAAAGTTACTTTGCTGATTTGCTAGCAGTGTCGGTGACGTGTTTTTGGAAGATTCGTGAAATGTATCAGTGACAATGAGTTTATTTAAAACCTGCAATTGGTAAATACTAAAGAGGTTTGCGGGGGGTGATTTCCCTTTTACTCACAGAAGTCCTTGGTGGGGTAACATGCTTAATAGCATACATTTAGTTGACTGATTAATTGATTAATTTTGAATTCCGTACTCTTTTTACAATTGCAGATAACTTATTGTTCATATGGAGTACTTGCTTCTTCTACTTGTTTGAATAAGAAACATAATAAAACAAGATCTAAACGTTTGCTTATAGCTTCATTTGCTTCTTTCTCAAGTCCATACGTCAGAATGTCGTTTTAGACTATTACTTTCAAATTGTTTCACTGGTTTGCCTGTTTTGACAATCTGGAACCTTATATTATATCTAGAGGTTATTTTTCTGGCATTGCTGCAATGCTGCCCTCAGTCTCATGAAGGGTTGTAAGCTTCAGCTATTATTGCGTCCCTCAGTCCAATCAGCGCAAGACCTAGAAATCCACAAAACCAATCCCTGCCCACTATCTCTCGTATGTATATCTTCCATCAGTAGTTGACATAGGTCCCGATGATTGTAGTTGTAAAATTGTTACTCTCGGACTCGATTATTTGTTTGGGTAGTATCCCTCAATCTATTCAAAATTTTACGATTTTTGTGTCATTTTTTCAGAATGTCAGCTTGTTATTAATTGTTTTCACCGTGTAATCAGAAAAGAGAAGATTCACACTTGTGAAAATCGCACAGAACTGTATATGTGATCCAATTTTGAAAGTCTGTAAAGAGCTGTCAGAAAATCTAATCCTTCACCATCTCCTGATACTGTCATAAGTTGCATGTCTGCAATGTACTTACCGTTACTTGTCACGCAATGTATTGTAGGATGAGATGGAGATTCAACAATGCAAGTCCTGTAATTCAGCTTTCCACAAAAGTTGCTTCAAGAAACTAACAGAGTGCCCATGTGGAGTAGTCTTCAAAGAGGTTGATGTAAAACAGTCACTGGCAAAGCTGAGGCTTGAAAATACCGGCAGTGGACTTGGATCGTCGTCTTCAATTGCTAAGGTATTAGATATGAAGTCACCGGTGGAATTCATTTCTGGTCTATTCTCAATGTCGAGAAAAGAGAAGATGAAGGATCAGAAAGAAGGTGAAAATGTCATTTTGATGGGATCCTTGCCAAGTAATGCACTTTGATTTGTATTTAAACTGCAACTGTAAGTCTGTAACATATATCAAGTCCTGTATTGTGTTGTAGTCGACACGAAAGCTTATCAGCCATATTTTTGTTTATTGTGTACTTTTTTGTGTATATAACTATATAAGCTGTGGCTGGCAACGTGTATGGAACACAAATGATCATTCGAAAGGCTGTATTACGTCCTCCTCACATGCCCACCACAGCACCACTCATACCACCACCTCAACACAGCCATTTTTGGTCGACGCACCACCACACATGGCCGATGACCATCGACTAACAACGGGAAGGCGCTGGCGAAAACATGTGAGGGGCCCAAACATCCATTTGCCCACCAACGAACCCAGCTCAAAAAGAGATCATTTTCATCATCCGAAACAACCCGACACCCCCAAACGACCCATCTTGTTGCACCACACTGCCGGCCACTTCACTAGCATAAAAAACAAAAATACACCCTAGGGTTGGGTGTGGTCAACCCATATGGTTTTCTTTAGAAACCAAACGACTATTGTTAGGGTTGCCGGAAAAAAATAAAGTTTAGGGTCCATTTGCAGGCTTCGCTATCTAAACCCTTTTTCCGGGCTTCGCGGTGGTGGCTGACGAGAGGGGGTCTGATGTCTGGTGGTGCCAGGTCGTGGGGCCAAATAGTTAAATTGGTACAAAAAAAAAATCAGGCATTTACCACATTGGTATAAAAAAAAAAACTCAAGAGGACAAATTGGTATAAGAAAATGCAACGAGAACCAAATAGGCATAATTTTAGGTTTGAGTCGGAAAAATCGAGTAAAAATGTATTATTATTTTTCAAAGATACGCAAAATAATCTTCTTTTCTTTTTCCTCCTACGGATATTAGGTTTACCCATGCAGAATAGAGGACCCTATCTTACCAAAACAAAACAGAAGTAAGTTTAGAATAGGTCGATCATGTCTCATGTCTTTAGCTACGGAGTACTCCGTATATTTTAAGTATATACGGTATATACAATGATTGGGATGGATAGAGTAACTTGAAATCAGAAAAAACCGAATCAGTAACTGCTACTGTAAAAGAAAAGAGATTAGAGAGAGAAGTCTTTGGATTTGTAGGCAGGAAAATTAAAGTGCAACAAGGTATGTTTATCATTATTTGTTGTTCTTGAATCTTGATATCTAATATTGTGTTCTTTTTACAGGCCGCGAAATCAACGAAACCCAGAAACATTATTAACAATTTAACATCATTAGGGGAATTGGATAGTCTATACTAGTTCGTATCGAGAATTCAACGAAACCCTAACATTTGATCATCTTTTCTTTTCTATAATTGGAATTTTTATTATTCAATTGCAAATCTTTAATTTGGAAACTTTTACCATTTCAAGATCTTAAAAATAAATAAATAAAAAACAATTTGGTGAAGTGAAGAGGACGGAGAGCGGCATAATGTGAGGACGGGGGTCAAAGGTATTAGGTTTGTGTGGTCAAATGTAGGGATCCTATAGAGTTGAAAATGAACTCTATTTGGTAGAGTTTACCTAAAAAAGTAAGAATAAATAATTTAAAATTTTTATTTGTGTCTTTCAAAATTCTTTCATTTTGTCTTATTACTAGTTTTGGTAAACTCTATAAACTCCACCAAAGAAAAACTCTAGAGGATCCTTACCCATATTATTTATGGTGAAGATGAGAGCCGATAGGAGAAGAGTAAGAGAAGAAAAAAGGGTAGGGAGAGTTTGTGCAAAAGAGTCGTGAGTGCCTCATTTAGAGTCATGATAATGTAGATGTGAAGCACTCCGGGGCCCCTAATGAGCGCCATGAACTTGAATCAAGACATAATTGAGGCCCCCCTAGCCAATCTCAAGCCCAATTTTATCTTCTAGGACTTTATGTTGTGGGTCTGGTTGTACCCGACCCGAAATCAACTGGGCAGACAACTTAGGCTTGAGCTCACAGGTAACAAACTAACAATTTAAGTTCTTTTCCTTACAGAGGAGCTATATTTTTATCTACGAAAACAAGAAAGAGCAAAGAATGAATTCAACAACAATTCAACATTATCAAATTTAGGCACACCAGAATCAAAGTCGATAACACTAGTAGAAACTTAATCTACAAACCAAGTATTTTGAATTTACCAATTACACTGACTTTAGTACCGCGTGAGATAAGATGCAATGCCAAAGTGAAACACTCTCAATGAACATGAAAAGACATAATAGATGAAAACATGTCCAGCCTCAAAACAAGAATGAACGTACTCAATATCTATTTCTCTCCCTCTTCATCGTATTCTACTCCTTCTTTAGCTTCTTCTTCTTGTTTCCACGATTGTAACGATCACTATCACCGAAATAACAGTCATGCAACAGCGAAGGATTGTCGTAACGCATCCTATCGCAGTGGGGGCACTCGATCTTTGGACAATCATGCACTTTTTAAGGGTCGTAGATTCCGGAGCAGCCACTACACAAGACGCCATTACCATCATGCGCAACACTTGTATGATCATTAATGTCATTCCAGTGAACATGCATGTCATCACAACCTTCACAAATGACGATCCTGGCACGTTTCTCTTTCTGGTCCGAGGAGTAAACGTTCTTGTTGCTTCCTTTCCCCATTTGGGACTCTGCCAACCAAGTATGATAAACCAAATCAATTTTTGCACTTATATATGCTGTAAATACTACATATCATGGTGGAAGTCTACCTCATGAACAAACAAAAGATTTACGAAAATACTAGGAGTCTATATCTAGACAAGTGAAAAAAGTGTCTATGGTTAATTTGTAGTAAAAACAATTAAAAGTGTAGTAAATTTTGTTGTATAATTTGGCAAATGATGGATTCTAAGGAAAGAGAGACAATTAAGGGTCCTTGATTTTGAAATTAAATCAATTCAAATTTCTTTCGATTGATAGATCCGTAACAATGTTGATTTTACTACCAATGTCATAAATTTACTGCAAATACGTTAAATTTACTACAAAACCATATTTTTTTTACTGCATGTCATCTTTAATATACCACACTTGATTATGCTATGGACAATTTTGTTATTGTCTACATATAGACTCCTAGGATCATCCAAATATTTTAAAAACAACGAGGTCTCACAAGTGTGTAAAACTTGATAACAAATGTATACACATTTCTCAAATATCTAAACGACACATTTCCAAAATAAACATTATAGAACGCAAACCAACAGAAAAGGTAGACACTCAGATAATTATTTTAGCTTGTTCTCATTCATATCTATGGGTGAAAAAATCATTATGCATTTATACCATTTATGATTTCCACTGCAAACTCCCCTACATTCTAGTTATTCTACAATTGCAACTCACTTAAAAGAAATGTGACGTACAAATCATGCACATGTCGAGCAAAACAAAACAAGTTCATAACTGAATTTGGATGATCCTAGGAGTCTACATGTAATCATACGTGTCATCTTCAGAATATATTACTTAAGTTTTTAGCACAAAAAAAAAAAAAAAAAAGGAAGAAAACCATGTAGGCTGCTTATTTGTCATACTACACTACATTAAAATTAATAAAATTATTTTAGTTGTATACAAAAAATAACATACTTTAATCAATATTTATTTGTTCAATTATTAATAATGTTTCATCTTCCACGTCTTAACTTTTTTTTCTTCTTCATTGAATTATAAAGTTAATTTGAAAGTTTTTTTTTTTTTTAAATGATGATAGTCAATATAATGACTTTTGGCCATTGGTTTTCCATTTGACGTTACATTTTATTTGTCACTTGTTAGTCTTCTATGGCCCTTTGATGGAAAGATTCGTAGTTTCTTTTGACTGTTAGGAGGGATGCGAGAAGATTTTATTGTTAGCCTTTGGATAATTTTTGTATTTAGCGGGATTTATTGTAGGTCACGAATTACTTCTGGAGTCTCAGCTATCCTACAATTTGATACAAACTTAATCAAACTAGTTTGATGGCCAGTGCAAAGCCTGGGCTACTTATGTTTAAATTTTAAAATTATGCAAACGAATTTTTTATTTAAAAGCTAAAATCTCATTTCAAACACTCGTGTGATATTTGTAATATAGTTAGATGGAAACTCACCTTTAAAAACCTAAAATCTCATTTCGAACACCCGTGTGATATTTGTAATTTAATTAGAGGAAAATGCACATTTCAAAAGTCAAAGTCCCATTTTGAAACACCCGTAGGATATTTGATCAAATTGTTATAAATCAAGTAATTACTATATTACATAACTATTTTTTATAAATCAAGTAATAATGTTATTTTATTAGAATAATATTACCATGATTTTGAACTCGTGGGATATTTGATCAAATTGTCATAAATCAAGCAATTACTATATTACATAACTATTTTCGTAAAATCAAGTAATAATGTTATTTTATTAGAATAATATTACCATGTACTTATCATATCCTATTTTGAATAAACATTATTTACAATAAAATAATATTATTATATGCCACGTGTCAGCGTGTGAATTGAGCGGGTTCATGATTATATATATATATATATATATATATATATATATTAGATTTAGATAAAACCACAGATAAAAGAATTTGAAATTAATAGCACAATTAGGAAAGACATTAAACTTATTATTGGAAAATGTGACCGGAAAAGTTGAATTTTAGAGACTTTGATGATATTATTTTGATAAAATTAGGTGAAAAAAAGAAGTTTTAGTGTTTTCCGGCGTGTTGTCTTGTATTTATAGATCGGTCTACAAAAATAGGGATTCTCCAGCCAATTTGAGTACCAAAAAAGATTAACAAAAAATGAATGAATTTCAAACATTTTAACATTTTTATGAAAAAAAAAGAAGCAATTTAAGAAAAAAAAAATGGAAGTAAATCAATTTTTTAATTGAAAGAAATTAACTTTGAAAATGGAAAGGCTTCCCCATCAATGGATCAAATCACACACCTTTCGTGGTTCCATCAAACCAAAATTTGGATGCTTCTGGTGCGTAGGATATGGGTTATGACCTATCTGTAGATCTTCTTCGGGAGCGTCGGATATGGGCTACGACTCATCTCTAGATCTACCAGAGATAGCAGGTACCATGATAGGTACCCATCTCTTGATCTACCGGAGACAATAGGTACCAATCTCTTGATTTACCAAAGATAAGAGGTACTATATCCAGATCTATCGGAAATAAGAGGTGGCTCTAAATCCCACCAACTCTGGACGGACGGACGGATGAAAAACGACGGCGTGAATTTTTTAGGCTCTCTCATCTCTAACTTTTCATTGTGTAACTCTGGACGGAGGACGGCGGATGAAAAATGACGGCGTGAAGTTTCGAGTCTCTCATCTCTCACTTCTTTCATTGTGTGTTTCTCATTGAACACAGTTAAAATGTTAACATCCCTTTTTTTTTCTACCCACTCCCTTACCCCCGCCATCCAGCCCAGATTCGGCTAACCATCCATTTCCCTCACTCACAATACTTCGAACACCCTCCGAATCTAGTATTTCTCCTCTCATCCCTCGCATAATAACATTAATAATAACCAAAAGAGCCACCGATAGGAGTATGTAGAAAAAGTTAACACGATTGTTGCGTGACGGGAAGGAGAGAGAAAATGGGCTTATAATCTAATATATATATATATATAAAAGAGAGATTTTTGAAGAGCCGAGAGAGAGTCCAACAAAAGATAAATACTGAGAGAGTTTAAAAAATGAGAAATACCCACATTTTGTTATTAACAAATCAAATGGACAATTATTAATAATCCACATAAAGAATCCTTATTTTCGTGAGACTCTTTAATAAATGTATCTTGCACATTTAATTATTAATCATTCACACTATATTATGGAAAAACGGTATGATTGATTATACAATTGGTTATGTGTATCAGAAACTTTTGAAACATATATTATTTTATGTGATTTAAAATGAATTTCAATTTGAGATCCATTTATACATTTTCCGATAAGCAATGCTTAATGATTACAATCGACTTTATATACTATATTTATTTTAAAAAAAAGGTGTTTTAAAGAGTATAGGTAAGAAATGTTATTTGTACAATTTAAACATGAACAATCTAGACAACTTTGTATTTTTTTTTTAACTGATCAAGATTTTAAAATACATGTAAGCAATACCACAACAATTGCTGTGAATTATTTTTATTGAAATGATAGCATAATTGGTTATAAACATAAAAAATCATTAAAAATGATATAATATTTGAACCGTGCAATGCAGTCCAACAAAAAGAGAAATACTGAGAGTTTAAAAAATGAGAAATACCCACATTTTATTATTAACAACTCACACGGACACTTATTAATAATCCACATGTAGAATCCTTATTTTCGTGAGATTCTTTCATAAATGTATCTAATATTGCGACATAATCACTCATAACATTAGTCACGTGTATTAGAAAATTCAAAAACATATATCATTAGATTTGTTTCGAAATGTATCTCAATTTGAGATCCATTTACACATTTTTCCGATATGAAACAATTAAGTTACTACGTGTACATTTAGTAGAGATTTGTTTTTTTTTCTTAAAAAGTTTAGGGAGAATCCAAAATAAGAGAATTGGTGAGAGAGTCCAAAGAATGGAAAATTCTCACAACATTTATTAACCAGAGTCCATACTTTCATAAAATTGTAATTCAAAAGTTATTTAAATGTGAAACGACATAATTAGTCCTAACTATCATTTATACATATAACTCATCAAACCTATTTTGAAATTTAATCTAAAATGAGTTTCATTTATACATATGTTTTGTATTAAACACCAGTCATCGAGCAAAAAAAATTGGAAAAATGATATATTGTGTCTATTCCTAAGCTAAACTCAACAAACAAAAGAGAGAGCCCAACAAAAGGGAAATACTGAGAGAGTTTAAAATATGAGAAATACCTAAATTTTATTATTAACTTACACGGATAATAATTAATAATGCACATATAGAATCCTTATTTTCGTGAGACTCTTTCATAAATGTTTGTAATAGATTTGAGACATAATCACTCATAACATTGGTTGCGTAGAAAATTTAAAAACATATATCATGAGATTTGTTTCTAAATGTATCTCAATCTGACATCCATTTACACATTTTTTCCGATATAAAAGAGAGATTTTTGAAGAGTATAGAGAGAGTCCATTTGAGAAATACTCAAAGAGTTTAGTGTTCGGTGAAAGAGCAATAGAGAGAGTCCATCGTTTGAGAATTTAGTGTATGTTGAAAGAGCAATAGAGAGAGTCCATTATTTAAGAAATACTTAAAGATTTTAGTGGGTGGTAAAAGAGCAAAAAATGAGAGGATAAATTTAATTATTAACAATTCACACAAAGAATTTTTGAAGAATATAGAGACTTTAGTGTACGGTGAAAGAACAAAAAATATTATTAACAATTCACAAAGAGATTCTCATTTTCGTTAAACTTTTACATAAAGCTATATTATGGAAACATGGTTTTTATTAAAAGAAGGGTTTTTTTGAAGAGTATACAATAAATGTTGTTGTATAATTTAAAAATGGACAACGTAGACAAATTTGTATATTTTTTTTTTTGAATTGATCAAATTTTAAAAATACATGTAAGGGACATCACAACAATTGGTATGAATTATTTTAACTGAAATGATAGCATAGTTGGTTATAATGATAAAAAATCATTAAAAATAATATAATATTTGAACCGTGCAACGCACGGGCTTAAAACTAGTAATATAAGTTATGTTCAAACAATCATACCACCCATTAAGCCCAATAATAGTAGTCCATTGAATTAAAGCCCACAGTCCAAGTAGTAATTCATTAATCTACGAAGTCTAGTTTACCTGTAACTCTAAGTCAAAGGAGAGTGAGGAGTGAAAGGGAAGCTTTTTGAAGCCGAAAAACAATCATTTTCCAGCGAGTTCTCTCTCCTCCGTTTATTCTCCCAGGTTCCTTCCCACACACGCTCTTTATCTCTCTCCTCGCATTTTATCTTGCTTTTCGTTTCTTTGATTTTCTGTTTCGTCATATTTGGGAATTAGGGTTTCTGATGTTTCAATTTTCTTTCCTGCAATTTTGCCAACTTGTATCATTTAATTTGATTTAATTGTTTGCGAATTGGAATTGTTGTTACATGCAGTCCAAATTGGGCGAAATTTCTAATCTTTCTGCTCAATTTGTGGAGAACTTGAGTGATAAGTTACTGTTATGCTTGAATTTTGATCCTGAAATCATAGATATAAGCCAAATCGATTTTGTTAAGGTATTAACTTCTTAATTTTGTTAAGGTATTTTATTATAACCCTAAATCGATTTGGGGGAAATGATTTGGGTGAATTTTTGGGTGAAAAATAATGTGTTTTCGTATTCATATTAGGAATTTATTATCTGGGTTTTTCGAATACTATATATGAAGCTGATTAGCTTAGGTGGGTGTTCAAGGTTATAACAAAGTGCCCGTTGTGCCGTGTGTTGGTGGTTCTTTGCTACTAGCTTGAGTAGGTGCAAGCAAAAGTTCACAGTGTGTTAGTATAATAAAGTGTTTCTGTTGTTTGATAGTTGATAAGCTTTTCGAATGGATAACATGGAGCAACGAAAAGCTGAATTGCTTGAGGGGTTTGAGCTTGCTAAGGGTAAGATGCTTGATGGCTTTGAGCTCGGAAAGGCAAAACTGCAGGAAGTCTTTGTTCAAGGACAGCAAAAATTTAACGACACACCAGATGCTCAATTGTATACTGCAGCTGCTGTCCTGGTTCTAACGATACTACTTTCATTGCTTCGTAAGTTCTCACTTATATTTCATGTTCGTCAAACCAATAATTTTGTATTTGATCATTGTCTTTTGTCAGAAGCATTAATCTGCGCGCTTGTGACCTAAGGTCACTCACTACGATGAAACTAAACCAAGGAGACCTGTAAAGTTATGACGTGGGATAGTAGTGCATGTGGCTGGTAAAAAAATAAAGAGAAATAGATGAAGCTATGAATGTAAATGAGCAAGCATTGTCCGCTCTGAAATCAGTTTTGTATGGGGTCCCCAATTCTTTGAAAGTTTGAGTTTTAGACCAAGAGGAATAGAGCAGCAGGAACAGTTGTGGATTTTTTTTTTTCTGTGTGTAAGAAAGGAGAATACTACTTTCATCTTCGTAAGCTCTCTCATAAATTCTGTGTTTGTCATTCTAATATCAATAATTTTGTGCTTTTTGATGTCTTGAGCTTTTACGTCAAAAGCATGAACCTGCGTGGTTGTGACCTAAGGCTCCTATAGTGAATTTAAACAAAGGAGAACGGTAACTAGATGATTCATTCAGTAAAAAATATCACCCTTATAAAGTTATGATGTGGTGTAGTTGTGCATCTGGTTAGTAATTTTTTTTAAAAAGTACATGAACTTATGGAGGTAAATGAGCAAGCATTGTGATCGGCTTTGTAATCAGTTCTGTACGAGATCTCCAAATTCTTAAAGGTTCAAGTTTCAGATGAAGAAAATTAGAGCTGTGGGATAAGTTGTGGAAGAAAACAGATTCTTTGGGGGTTGGGGTGAGGGAGGTGAGGACTGAAATTTGTTGCAACTTGTGTCCATTTTCTACTCATGAATGAGAAATAGACTATTTAGTGTTAAGTTTTGAACATTGTTGTATTAGTTTGTTTTTTGCATTTTGATATGGTGGAGTATCTTCTGCTGAAGAAATAAAACAACTTTTATCCTTTACTTGTGGCAGTTCGTTTGTTCAAGCGCAAAAAGTCAAACAGAATTGTTCTCGCTGGACTGACTGGAAGCGGAAAGACTGTTCTTTTTTACCAGGTGAGGTAATCCATTCTCCTTGCTGATATGCAAGACCATCACTTTCCTAGTACCCATGTGGCTCACCTTGTGAGCTTAAACCTTGTTTGCTCTTGTTTTTCAGCTTCGTGATGGCTCCTCACATCAAGGAACTGTGACATCGATGGATCCTAATGAGGGTACCTTTGTGCTGCATTCTGAGACCGCCAAGGTACTACAGTAAATTCTATCCCAACTGTATTTGTGTAGCTTCCTGTTGAGTTTGGACTATTCATGTATTGATATTGTACATAGCTATTTTGCTTGATCAAGATTCTTGCTTGTGCCTGACTTCAAAAGTTAGAGACCTTTATCTCATCTATGGAATGTAGTAATTCAATTTTGTTACTTGAGAATCAGCTCCTTAATTGCGGTGACCTTGTAATTGTAACTCTTGTTGACTCTCTTTACTTGATGCCTTAAATTGACTCTAAGCTTCCAGAAATCTTATGTTTAACTTATGTTGAGCAGCTAAAGATTGGGTGAGGTTAAGGTTTACCAATTTTGAAGAGCTTGATTTACAAAACCATATTGCTTGGGTTTTCAGCACTGTTATTGCTCCATGAGCTGAATTATTCAGACACTTTCTCTCTCTCTCTCTGTTTTTTTTTTTTTCTTTGTTTGGTTTTCCTAACTTTTTCCCCAAAACTTTTCCTTACTATGTGTTCAAATTTCTTACGTTTTTCACTATTTTTCAAACTTTTTATTTATTTTGATGACTTTCTAAAACTCCTTTTGAAAGTGTTTCAATATCCCTAAATGGTTCACAACGTTTTTGAAATTTTATGGCATACACAAGACAGTTACCGGATGACGATTCATGTTAGCCGACCCCAAATCATTTTGGGAATAAGGCTTGGTTGTTTTTTTTTTTTTTTTTTGAATTGCTCAGACTAGAATGTGGCATTAGGCTAACATAATATAACTACTTATATAGTGTTATATAGATGTCATGCTGCTATTGTAGATATCAGAAAGGTTTTGCAGTCAGTTGTTCATTTGAATCCGTTTTCTTCAATGTAACCTTTTCCCTGAGTAGGAAGGGGAGATGGAGTATAGAGGCGCGATTGTAATATGCTTTGTTATCTTAGCAGAAGGTCAAACCAGTGCACGTGGTTGATGTTCCTGGACATGCACGTCTTCGACCCAAGCTTGATGAGTATTTGAACCAAGCGGCGGGCCTTGTTTTTGTTGTTGATGCTTTGGAGTTCTTGCCTAACTGCCGTGCTGCTGCAGAGTAATCACTATGTCCATTAACTCCATTACTTCCATGCTTTCTCTTCTACTATGATTAATGTCAGAGTTGTTAACTTCAAGTTTCTCCTTTTCTCATGTGAAGGTACTTGTATGATATATTAACCAAGGCCAGCACTGTAAAACAGAAAATTCCTGTGCTTATAGTTTGCAACAAAACCGAGAAAGTGACTGCACATTCGTCGGAGTTTATCCGTAAGCAATTGGAGAAAGAAATGTGAGCCTTTTGCTCTATGTTACTACAAAGCTATTATTTGCTAGTTACCTGTTTGCTCATCTTACATATCAATAGATTCTGTGCATCCATATTGCATCAAAAGCAATAAAAAAAAAAAAAAATAAAAATAAAAAAAATAAAAAAAAAAAGACGAAGTTTTATTAAGTCAAATCATACCTTATGATGATCTTACCCCTGTTTCTTTTTAAGCATAATTTAGAAAAAAAATGCGTTGTATTAGTTTTGTTTGGCCTATTGCACCTTTCCCCTTGGAGGTGGAATTTTATTGCCTTCTCTTTATATTCTCTTTCACATACTTGTGTCATCTTTTATGTATGTTGCTGCCTCCCTCAGGGGTATCATCAGTGCGCCTTTAATTTTTCGTTTTCATTTTTGTAGTCTTCCTAAAGATGCTATAATTGATGTTTATAATTCTCTCTTGCTCAGTGACAAATTGCGGGCGTCAAGGACAGGTGTTTCAGATGCTGATATGACAACTGAGTTCACACTAGGTATTCCTGGGCAGCCATTTGCGTTCTCCCAGTGCCAGAACAAAGTTACCATCGCTGAAGCCTCTGCCCTGACAGGTGATATCTCTCAAGTTGAGGTGTTTATCAGAGAGCGTGTAAAGCCTTAATTCATGTAATCCGTTTTCCTTTGGCTACAATGGTTTCTGCTGGTAGATTCATCCATTGTTGATCAGAACTTGTGAAACAGGTCTTAGACGAAACCCAGATTATCATGTTAATGCCAATGAGTTTAGACTTTAGAGCTTCTTACTGTGTCACATACTACGTTTCTTCTCGTCATTTGCCGAGCTAATCGTTACTGCAGGTTGTTATTTTTTTTTTTTTTTTTTTGGATTCTTCAAACAGCAGTGAGTCCACTGTCAGCATCATGCCACAGACATGACAGAACAGAATTGCAACAACATGCTGCAATCTGCATGCTTATTTTCTCCTTGTACGACCTGTGAATGTCTGAAACTGAAATGCGTATGACGTTCTAGAACTTTCATATGGTCCTAATCACAGTTGAAAGGGGCTTCCTTTGTGATTTGTACAGTCAGAAAAAAGCTGTCGGTGATTCCTTTAACTCAGTAACAGTAACTTGTACATTGATGCTTTTTCTTTCCCCCCTGATCTGCAAATAACCACTCTTTCACCATGTTTGACCTCTTTTTTTCTCATTCAGTGCTTATGCGCTTTCTTTGTTTCATTGTTCATAAAAGTGAAAATGACGGGACCAATTTGCGCCCAATTTTACTGACTGGCATGCTTAAACATAATTTGGTCAGTTTTCTCCTCTACTGGTAAAAAAAAATTCAACCTCTTGTGTAAACTACTACTGGCGTATCTCCTTTAGCAATCCAGAACTCAACCAAAATCACCTTGAGTTCTGATGTCAAAGTCGCCAACGATAGAAACTGGACCGCTGTCGTTTTAACTCACCACCACTCTCGGCCACCAGCGTAACCTTCAAAGTCACCGCAGAATCGCAGATAGAATTGGGCGACAATGGCGTCAAATTGCACAAAACGCTCGTTTTACATTCTTACCGGTTTTTAATCACTAGATCAAAGCTTTTCGCATGGTATAAATTTTTTTAACTCCTACTACTTGGTTTGATCCCTGAACATGGCAGCCAAAAACTAATGGAAACTAATAGTATCATGTCTTTTTACCCTTTATGCTTTACCCCTGCAGATTGACAGTAGGAATCTGATTCTACTTTTTTTGGTTGGTCCAACTTTAGGTAGTAAAATACTTTCATTTTGTGAAATCCCTATTAATTTTAATTTCATTATCTAAAGTTTCAATTAGCCCTAATTTAAAACGTAGTTTTAAGCAATTTAACGCGCCAATGACCAGAACATTATTATGCTTAATAAAATTTGCTGCAGTCTACCTTTATCAAAGTGTTCCCAACCCAGAAAACCCTGCTTGTGCCAGTATTCTTTCACGTGACTCAAACATACGGGGTTCGATTCGCAACACCGTGACATAATTACTACGATGATCGTATAAAAGCCGATGCATGAAAGTAGAATAAAAGTATGTATATATACTTGTAAAAGAGGAGCTTTCTTCATGAATCTTTATACAAAATCTATATAATACTTAGATACAATCGCGATAGTTTGTGATCTAAAAACAAAACTTGCCAAACAATATATATCCTGACCTTTTCATAATATGTATACTTAGCTCTGAATTTCTACCTTTCTTCTCACTTGAAACAATGAAATCAATACTTTCATACGTATATGTTCAAAACCATGAATTTGTCTGGTTTACGCTTTCAGCTATTTGACAAGGTTTCTTGTCCTGGTCATCTGGAGCACTGGTATGAATGTGGGAAATATCTTGATAAGACGACATGCTTGAGTTTGATTATCAGGAAGAAAATGCCATAGCATGGAATGTGCATGATCGCGACTGTAGAATACCTGTATACACAATCCAGGCAAAGAATATCATCAGAATAATTGGCATCCATAGAATTTCATCCCAAAAATTCCTTTCTTACTAATGTTACTCAACTTTCTATTCCGATTATAACTACACGAGGTTGACACCCAAACAGAACACGATTATTGGACACTCGAAATTGAACTGAAATACTCGGGTTCACACTTCACACTGGTTCTCAATTGTACACCCTAAGTTCGAGTAACAATAAAAACAACAAAGTCTTAGTGGCCAAAATAACTAACTTATACTTTTACGATACTTTCTAGTCCGGGTAACATAGCTTCTCGTAAACATGAAGAAACTAGCTAGAGATCGAGTGTGACATACCACAATGGGGCATATGAGGAAGACAAGTCCAAGAATGGGTATGGCCACCTGTTTGCAAACATTGTAAAGAAAGAGACATAGTTAGAGAACCAAACCAGGAAGTTACATAAATCTTAACGAAGAAGCACAAGTAGTAGATTGTCTTTACCATATTGAGATACAAGCATGAAGGACCCACTGAAAGATCACAAAGAATGATGTCCACAGTATGAAGTATGCTATCCTAAACCAAGGGAAATGCTGCCAAAAACACAGTAGTTCAGTTAAAAACTGTAACAAAAGTTGCGTAATTATTGAAATTTCATTAGTAATACAATTATTCAAACTCACCAGGCAATTCAGTGCAGTGTCACCAAGCAAGAACACAAGGTTGACTGTGTGCATGTTGATTATAAACTGTCCATAATAGTAACACATTCATAAGTATTGGTAAAACTAATCATATAGTATAACAAAACATGCACATAAAATTTTTAGGTAGAGATAGTTTCAGATGCTCACAAAGTTGAGATCATAGTTTTTGTTAGTGAGGAATGGCACAATGATGAACCAAAATACCATGTCAGTGAGCATCACAGCTCCTGCATTCATCTGTTTGTAAACAACACAACCCAAGCATTAGTCTCGAAATGATTTCAAGTCGGTTTTTGTTAGAAAACGACGACAACATTAACGAAAACCAAGCCTTATTCGCAAAATCATTAGGTGGTCGGCTAACAAAATTGGTAAACTCCCCTGTTTCAGAGGCAGAGCTAGGCATAAACATAAGACAAATGTAATATTCACCTGAAAGATAATTTGGAGGACATAACCCCAGAATCCGGCAGTCGGACGAGCGTCATCAACAAGTTGTCGAGACCCGAAACCGTTCTTGGGTTGATTAGGAGTACCACCATACACAGAAGTCATCATATAATCACCTCTTTCAGAATCAACACCTTCATTATGAACTCTCTCACCACTAGCTTTGTTATGATACTCATAGCAACCATACATTGACATCACTGACCCTAGCTACATTATGCAATTATCACCCATAATAAGAATCGAAATAATTCCACATCCAAATTAATAAGAAATGATTGTACAATTGATTAGTATGATCACCCACCCCAAAATATATAGTCACTAGAGTAAAAGTCCACCTGTCCAACATCAGTAAAACCATCCACAAAACCAATCAAAATCACATTCAACCATAATATATACATCTAATAATCATTGTACTACTATACGCAATCTCGATACCACCCTTAAACAAGAACGCGGGTTTTAGAATAAAACACGTTAAAAGGGTGGTGCCGAAATTGAGTACCATCGTCTCATATTCGGAATACGAAACTTACTGAGTGTAGTAGTAGAAGATGGAGCCACCATCAACAATAGCATTGATAATGAGGAGAATCAAGAGCACAAAAAATGCACAAACCCTGAAAGCTAACAACCAACCAGGGTGCATTCCTTTAAGACAAGGCTTCCAAACTTCATCAGCATACAAATTCCCACCATTTTCCTCTTTATTTTCTTCTCTTATATTATTATTACTAGACCTTCTATATTTTCTTGGTCCCTCAAACTTTGATATAAGAAAGGATGCAAAACCCATTGATAACAACACCAATATTGCACATATCAGAACTCTCCAATTAAGCCAGTAGCTTGAAGTTGAAGTATCTCCTGATGTTTCTGGTTGCCAAGTAACTCTTCCAGCTGATACAACCATTGTGTTGGGTTTTTTTGATGATGTGGTGATTATTTTTTTGTTTATGAATCTATGTAAGAAAAAAAACAAAGAACAAATATATGTAGGTCAGTCCAAAGACAAGGGGAGGGATAAAGTTGCAAAAATCAAGAGGAACATAAAACCCAATGATCTTAGAGTTAAATTTTGAGTCATTCAAGAGAAAATCTAGTCATTGGATATCACATTTGTGACATTTTATAAAAAAAATTATTATAATGTTGTTTTAGCTTTGATTTTGAGAAAAATACTGTCAAACTTCTCTTATTTCTAGAGAAAGAATCCCAACTCAAAAATGTACAATCTACTAGTACAAAAATTAGTCCAAAAATATTATAAATTAAATGAGAAATAAGACTCCAAAAGCAAAATTTAAGTGATTGAAAATTGTGAAAGCAAAAAATGGAAAATTTTCATCATTATTGGCAAAATAAAAATTAAAAAAAAAAAAAGGTCAGACCAACATTCAACACTTCCACACTAAACAATGAAAGAGGATTAAAAGCTCTTGAAGAACTCCCCCCCAAAAAAAAAACCCAGAAATTTAGAACAATAATTATGAAACTCAGTGGGTTTTTTGGGGTGTGATTAGCAATTATCATAAACCCATGAAAATAATTGTGGGTTTTTAGCAAAAAAAAAAAAATGAGATTATATATGAATTAATAAGAAAAACTGATATAATAGTAAAATTGTGTGAAAGGGGGGGCAATGATTCCAAACTTTCAGAAGATTTTGTTTTATTTTGGGAGTAGAAAAGATGATCAAGCATTTGTCAAAAAAACAGAACAATTTTTAAGAGGGTATATTATTATTATTATTAGGCATAAATATGCATACTAATATGAACAAAACAAATGCAAAAAGAATAGTAAACTTAAGAATGAACCAAAAAGTTCTAAATTGTAAGCAAAGGAAAGGTTTAGATACTTGCAAGAGAAAGCAAGGCAAAGATAATGGTGAATGCTGGTGATGTGTAGTGTGGAAGAAGCAGATGCTTTGCTTCTTCTTTTTTTTTTTTTTTTTTTTATTACTGTTTGTTTGAGAATTGATACATGGGTGGACAGTTATAAAAGAGCTGGATTTAGAAGGGTTGTGTGTCTTCTCTTATACTCTTTGTATAACAAGCTTCTTGTTAAGGTAAATGGGAATTATGGACCATTTAGCGTTTGGGTAAATATGGAACAAGCTCCACTTATATGGTCCAAATTAGTAGTAGTTGATTATACTTGTGCATAATGATTTAAGTATCACTTCTTTTTTTAAATACGTATCACATGTTAGTGTGAATTAGTAGTACTAGATTATACTGTAATTAAATTAATTTTTTTGAGTGCAATACTAGATTATAATTAAGCTGCCTATAAATAATGTGCTTGGAGAGCAAGCTTCTTATTTGTAATTTTGTATTATGCGCAAATATCTAAAAAAACAACAAAACTTAGCAATGTTAAGAAACACAGTCAGTCTCTTGTCACATTCTTCTCACATGAAATATTATAATACTTCTCGAACAAATGTGATCAATGTATGTGTCTTGTCACCTTTTTTTTCCTCCTCAAGCTTTAGCAAAAAAAAGAAGAAGAAGAGAGTGTGCCTTGGAGATGAGGGGGACAATATTCTGTTTTCCATTTGGATTTAATGTTGGAGATGCTTTATTACTGTAATTTTATTAATTGGAAAAAGATAAAGGAAAACGGACCTATGATTATATGGAGTGCCCACAAATCACAATAAAGTTAGGCCTAAGCCCTGCCACAACATAAATATTGGTAACTTGGTAAATTTTGGTCAAATGCTTATAGTATCTGGCCCATACAGGCAAAGCTTTGCAGTCATAACCATAAATGCATGTAAATATGTAATCGAATAATTCATTAATCATGACGCAACATTTACTACGGTATGAAAAAACACACTCATCTACGATTCTCCTACAAATTGACTCTATATATAACACCTCAAGAGAACAAAAAGAGTATTCCCTCCATTTCATTCATTTGTGTACGTCGTACCGAGTTTTGTGAGAGGAACTCAACCTCAACGTAAATAAATGAATGAAATGGAGGGAGTATTTTGGATTCGAAAAGATGGAGACCGAAAACTATTCTCAGCTTGCTGTCGCATTATATTTCGAGTTTTTAGTTGAAAACTCATCTCATATATTTTAGCATACTAATGTTTTAGATCGATTATAGGAAAGATATAGCTTATACCTAAATAAAAAAGACTATGGTGATTGTTGTTAAGTTTTAATTAGGCCTTATTGTGCTTTTACGGTCGTATGTGTGATTGGATTGAAAGGTGGAATTAAAGATCGACGATCTCACTCGTTATCTATATCAGAGTCCTCATACCTAAATATCATGGACTAATTAACGTCGGCAAAAGATATAATTATGATAAGCAAAATGTGTAATTAGTGACATCTTTTGGAGGGCTGGTTGATTCTCAATTTCTCACAAGTTATTCTGAGACATGGACATATGTGGAAGGCCCTACAATCCCATTGAGATTCTGGATTTTAGGTTCTTTTGGAAATCATGGACGATCAAAAGAAGGGGAATTAATTGGACTGTGAGGGGAAAAAATTGTCACAGCTTTTGCTTTATTTTTATGCTTATGATATCATATAATGCATGATATATTGCATGATATCATGTGATGAAGATCACCCTCCTTCTAAGGAGACAACTGTAGAATTGTAGCAGATCTAGAGTACCCACCACCTCTAACGTACTCCGCTCATACATATAATATAGCTGCCATCTACTGGCCGGTTCATGTGAAGCGTACGTTCCAAGCCATGACAATAACGTTAATTTTCGCCCACCGTTAAATACAAGAGATCGAATATACGCAAGTTTAATTATTTATCTCTGCATAGTGAAAACAGAGAATTGACATATAGTAGTAAAATTTTAACTACGTTTGTCACTTTACGTCAGAATCACTCAGAATGGTATGTCAAAATCGTTTTCAAGTCATACACTTGTACTATTCTTGATAATTTTTAAAAATTGGAATACTCCGTAATTCGATAGAATTAATTACCCATACCTTAAACACCAAATTGGAAATTTGTTAAAATTGAATAGTTAGAGAAATTACAACCTACTACTCTATAAAGGGAAACTATAGGAGAAATTGTTGTATAGGATATGGAGAAGTTCAGTATCCCATGCAAAATGTACGTATGTCGTGGACCATAAAAGGTCGGTGATAATTAACTTAATGTGGACCTCCAACTCACATTACATCGATTTATATGGAGTTTGTCGTCATACACGCTTGTTGCTTGGCTTCTCTTACAAGATAAATACAGTAGTTGCTTAGCTTTCTATTCTATTACCACAACAAACTTCTTTAAGAAGTAGTGATAACAAATTAAAATTATGTTTGGTGTTCACCCTAATTCCAGTAAAACCTCAATGCAAATAGGGGAATGGCCGGCCGAATGGTGATATAAACCGATGTGGCCATATTGTTGTGACATACTCTTAGAGACTATATTTTGCGAGTTTGGTTTTAATTTACGTGTTTTCATTACAAAAAATCATTTACTCTTGGTCCATTTTCACAACTTATTTTCATGTTACTAAATAAGGATACAATAATATTTATAGTAGTATATACTTTTGATATGGCTTGACATTATTGGTTGAGCTAAGTAATACCAATAGTACTCACAAATTGGTCATTGAGTCTAAATATCCATATTCAAAAGTTTAAAAAAATTATTGATTAGGAAACCTATTATTTGCTTGGATGCTATGATTTTCAAGGAAATAATGGACCTAATTTCACAAGGCACGTTACTGAATTTTACAAGGTACATTTCGGTTAGTACTCTGTAATTTATAATTATGTGAAAAATAAAAGCTTGAAAGCAAAAATATGAATTAAAGGAGTGAGACCACATTTCTAGCTGAAAACTTATCGGCAGAGCGAGTTTAATTGCTTCCGATACAAGCTAAAAGTAAAAGAGAGCGAACTAAGATGAATAATCATGGGCTCGTCATTTTTTGGATGTATGAGGACAGTCTTATTCAAACAATTTTTTGGCATATTATTGTATGTGGTAAAGTTGCAAGAAAGGCATGAATATTTCATAACCAATTAACCACCATGAAATGTAACAGCCCAACTACCCTAAAGGCTTAAAAGTTATAACAAATATATACTCCCTCTATAATCAAATCAACGAAAACTTTGATAATTAATTAATTGTACAATTTATTTATCATTCGTGCAGTTAAAATTAAATGAACATGTTTTAGTAAGTTTTTTTTTGCGTAGAACTGCCTTATACTACGTTACCATGAAATATGAATGACAAATGTGAGTTAAACTAATTAGTTTTGCGTAAGACCGTCTTATGTTTCAATACCATGAGATGTGAATGACGTATAAAATCACAAGCATGTTGGTTAAGAACATTTTTTTTTTTAAACAGAGTGTATTAAATTTTCATCCAATTTACAAACCTATACAAAACGAAGTTACACTAAGAGAATGTAAAGTGGCAATTTGCCCCCTACGCTTTCTTTTGTATGATCATCGATATGAATGTGAGACGAACTCATCATTGAATTTTATAGGCACTGTTTTCTTAGTTCATGAACGGAACGGAATTAGTCCATGGACCAAAACAGGCCCAAGACGGACGACCCATACAAGACCAATTTGGCCCAACAACTTATACTACAAGAAATCGTGCCAACTCTTACGTATGTCCAGAAAAATGTTGATGTTCGAAAACTAATACAGTACACCATTAATATGCATCCTTGAAAAAAAAACAAAAAAATAACATGGTGCATATCGATAAAAAAAAAAAAAAAAAATGGAGCTAGGACGAACATAGTAGACAGTAGAAATTCGTACCTCTGATATCAAGCACGGCTATTGATTGATATATAATTGCTATGCGACCACCATTATTGTTATACCAGTGTCTATCATGCGAACAAAAGTTTAAGAAAAAATTTGAAGTAGAAGAAGTGAATGTAGGACGATGTTTCGATTTATATATAGTACATTTTGTAACACATGGTTAAAGAAGGAAGGAGGAGAGAAGTGCTTGAAAGTCATAGACAAGAAATTTGAGAAATTATGGCATGTTTAATGCAACAAAAAAGCCAAGCAAAGATCATGCAAATTGGAAAGCCTAATGAGGCAACCTAACAATTTTTGCCGTTAGCAGGAATTAGAGAGAGTGAGAGTGATCCAGCGTGTTGGATACTACTGTCTTAGGCCGAATACTTGCGAGGATTACTTTGCATGAGAATGTAGTACGAGACGCAATCACAATGTTGAGGTTGAGAACATCACTCTCCCCAACTCCCTGTTCACGTCGTCTATTCCCGTCATCAGGGGCAAAGCTAGTATTTGAAATCTTAGGTAGCGGAATCATTTTAATAAAATAATGTTTCGGGGTAGTCTTAGGTCCTAGATATTAAATATTCAAGACGAAAAAGATGAAAACACCAGGGGCAGAGCTGGGGGGCTTACCCCGGCTACGGCCCGCTCCAGCTGGAAATTTTTTCTGTATATTTGTCATAAAACTAGTTAAATATTGGAAAATCGTAGTATTTGGCCCATCCCAACTCCGAAAAAACAAATTTCGACCCAGTTCAAGTTTCAAGCTTGGCTCCACCCCTGGGAAACACGACATATAGTCGCTCTTACACCTTTTCGAGCAGGACTGCGCACTTAAAGAGATCAACGAAAGTGCGCGTTCTTGTAATTCTCAGCACTCTGCCAACAATCAACTGAGACAACTTCAACTCGACTGAAAACTCACAAAATATTGAAATCCAAACTTTTCATCCAATAATTTGAGCAAAAAAAACAATCCTCACATTTAACACAGTTTTGCTGTTTATACGCAGGACTAATTACAGGTAAAAAAAAAAAAAATGTGTACATTATCTGAACCTACAAAAGTGTACAATCATGGCTTCATTTCCAACTCCTTTCGAGTTTGTAATAATTACAATAATAATAATAATAATCATGTACTCCGTATATGTATAGTCCATTACTGGAACTATGGAGCTTTCTTGTAGTCATCTTCAGCGCCCAAGCAACAGTCTGTTTGGCGTAGTGCTCACCACATTAACGAGTATCGACTACTGCAACAATGTAGAAGAAATTTCTTCACGGGAAGTCCGTCAGATAATCAAAGAGGAAAACGCTTGTGATATTCTTCAACTTAATCCATGGTTTTGGCTCAAAAAGGATCACTATCATCACCAAGTGTCGAAAGTGAAAATGGGGCAATCGCTACATTGAATGTCCTTGATCCTGCTTTGTCAATGTGCTTCATTTCAAAATCACCCTCCTGATGTTTCACATAATACAGACGACGTTTAGTACCCAGTAGAACATGACCAAGCACTAACTGTCAGTCTGTCACTATCATTCCATATATCTTCCATACCATGGACTTGAAAAAAAAAAAACACATAGGAGACTAGCCGTGATATAAAAGATTGGAATCAAGCAGGAAGAAAAAAGCAGTCCCTCGACTGATTGCCCAAATCGTTTATTCATAACTTCCCACCCAACCCCTGGCATTAGGCATTCCAGAATCTCTCAGAGTAATCCCAAGTTTTGTTATTTCGGATGTACAGGAGCACCAAAAACGAGGATACAAAGCACATACTAAGCAATCAGAATACAAAGTCCATTTATAGATGTGCTCAGGGTAAAAAGAAGGCTCCCGCTCGGCTACTCCATAACTCATACAGTATATAACCCAAAAATTAAATTGATTAATAAGAAAGTCCACGAGCACCGTTGACTCAAACATAATGTCAAGTGTCCAATCAAATATTGAACGTCAAAAAGATGAGACAAGGTACACCTACAAGAGTAAGCTCCCCCCCCCCCCCCCCACCCCCCAAAGCTCAACGAAGCAGGAAATCTGAGAAGGGTGCGCGAAGTTTATATTATGAACAGTTTAATAAAAATAGGGCAATACCCAGAGTCCCACAGAGAAAAGAAGAATTTCGATTGGCTGAGTTTAAACAAGCAAAAAGAGAAGCTTACCATTCTTCCGCTGGAAGTACTTAATGGGCATGCTGAAGAGTATTCAAAGCCAGTCTTAGGAAGTATAACAGGCTGCTCACCAATAACTCCAATGCCCCTGGTAGCCAAAAAAAAAAATGTTCTGAGAACAAAGACAGCTGAGAATAATAAGTTAAAAAAAAGTCGAACGTGGAGAAAGCAACTGACCAGACATTCTCAGTTTTCCCGTTGGCATCCGTAATGATCCAATGCCGCCTCAATAGTTGTACAGGACGGTCTGAGTTGTTAGTTATCCTAATCCTATATGCAAAAAAGTACTGGCCTTTGGAGGGCTGACTACGTCCTTCAATGTAAACACTCCGAACTTGCACACGAACCCCCTAAGATAAACGAAAATTCAAAAATTTAGTAAACTACGTCACGTGGTAATGACCATAGACAGGATTCTAACCATGCAAGTGAGAAGTGAAGAGAACAAAGACCAGTATATGTTCTTTCCAAAGGCAACAATAATACAGACATTCAGAATGAAAGAGCTTAGGCATCCTTGAATCAATGACAGTTGATGGAGAAAAATACAATTAGTTGCTTACAAATGCTCAAATAATTTACGTTTCATCTCTTCGAGCATTATGGGAGAGGATGGACAAGATGTGTGTCATGGACTCAAGCGAGACATCAGATAGGAACCACTACCTATATATACTGACCACATACCCCCTTAAAATGGATGTGTGGTCCATCTTCTAAGCAAGCCACCCCCAAAAAGAAAAAAAAAAGAACTGACCCAAAACAAGGCAAATAAGGAAAACGGCATATGGGGGAGGTGCAGCTCGGTTTTACAAAGACAAATGGTCTTATGGTTGTCTTCAACCTGCGCACCCCTCTGTCCAATTTGCAAGATGGAGCTGGTCCAGCTTAATATTGCCAAACACAGCTATGTGACCAGGATAGCTATGAATCAGAGGCTCCAGACCATGAACCAATAGCAGAAACTGGGATCCTGATTTCGGACCTGCTGCTGTCTTCCTACTTTGCAATGAAAAGAATAAATCCACAAAGAAAATCTTCTTCAAATGCTGCATCAGCAGCTACATCTGCAAAGATTGCTAAATAGCTTGGACTCTGAAAATGAGCCTAACTCTACGGAAATGGCTTCAAACTAGCAAATTCAGTATGCTAGAGTACTTCACTTGTCTTGCTCTTTGTGTCAATCATACTTGGAGGATTGTAAATGATACCCACCGGATTGACAATATGGAGAGTAGTACGAGTAGATTAACACTGATATATGTATCCTCTAGAAGGTATGATCAGTAAGTCTAGGCTAGTGGTGGAGATGGGTTGTCTGCATAATGTATTACACCCTCGGCCAGTAGAGTTGTTCTGTTCACGGGTAGTCTTAGAATCCGGTATCCTGAATAACTCCACACTTCCACAGTTCTCAGTCAAAGAATATTTGAAGGGGGGATATTAGCCATCAGGATTATACTTACTTCAGACTACGTTCAGCAAGTGCATGAGACACTTGTCAGACTAATAACAAGGGCAGACTAAGAAAGGAAGGGCACCTTGAATCTAATTCAGCATTCAAGGGAAGTCATCAAATTTCAGTATTTCACTAGGAGAGGATATAGATGAAACCCAATATGCTTAAGTGATGTGCCAGGGAGAAGAGATGCAACAAAAAAAAAAAAAAATGTTGATGTAAGAGATTTGATGCCTACCAAAGTAGTGGCATCACTTGAACACTTCAAAAGAGAGTGTGGAGAAATCTCATTGAGTTCATCCCTATACGCCGCAGCATCCTGATTCATTGAAACAAAGAGTTCATCAGTAGTCATTTTAAAGTTGACACATTACACTGATGAAACAGGAGCATACAGGCCATTGGTTGCAAGCACCAAAGAGAAGTCATCTAAGAGATGTCAGATTGTCAGCCTAATTACATATATGAGTGAAAATGAACATACATCTAGTTAAGTACAAGGCGAAGCAGAAACTAAGGCCAATAGACCTTAAGTCCATAATGCTCTAGCAGGATTACAAACCTAAACCAGAATTCATCTCCATAAAAGAAGTCCACGTCAAGTTAGAAGCATGGTGGAACGCCTTTCTATATTCATATATGGAGTAAGATAATACTGATAGGAACATTCGATTAATCTGGTCGCTTTATTTGCCAAACTAGACATGCCAATTGGATACTTTTTTGCAAGATAGAGTCAGTATTTGGTGCTTAAAATGGCTATATCAATATATAGTTTATTCAAATGTCAGTATAAAGACCTAAAGAGCCAAAACTGTTTAAGTTAACACACACACACAGAATTACAGAATGTACATGACAAACTGGACTCCGGTTTTAATTTCCATAAAGTTCACAGAAGACATGAAGCTAATATACTAGGTAGATGCCTGTCTCTGAAACCCATAATTCAGGCAAATCTCAACTGAAGTTGCCCATAAAGTAAGGTGGAGAAGGAAAGAGGAAATAGAGGAGTACCTCAAACTTCTCCTCAGCAATAGCATCTTTCAATAGTCTCCTCAATCGCATAACAGGTTCTTCTTCTTCAAATAATCTTAACGAATCGCGTATTCTTGCAGCTTCTTTATAATCCTACATGCAAACATCAGATATCAGATACTCCTACTTAAAGGTCAGGATGCAAAACGTCTTCAGGAACAAGTAACCCGACGTACTATTGAGCACTCATTGTTCTAATGCAGATGTTATTTCACACTACCTTATTAGTGCCCAGCTAAACATAGCCCAGTTTCATTGCATGCTTAAAAGCATTAAAACTTATTTCTCTTCGTCGGCCATTTCTGTAATTTTAGCTCAACTACGTTGTCAACTTGTCATACACAGAAGTTCTTAAGATGTCACATATACATGCTTCCAGTAAAAATAACATATATATGCATTCAAAAAATCCTTCGTTTCTATCTCATCAAAGAGACACAATGACATCTGCTCAGAACATTTTATTTTGTGCAAATAGGTTTTAATCTATGAAATCTCTAAATTTAGATATTAACCAAACTATTGAAAACCTGGGGATCCAGAACATTTCCCGCTTACCATTTTCTCCAGTATTGCCACTATAAGCTACCAAGTCGAACTCCATCATATAGTTCAGTGAAATTCTTTCAATACAAACAGGTTATTAAAAATGTAAAATGGGTATACTACTCTATCCGCAACTCCCACAAGAACAAGGATCTCACGGGAACTAGTAAGGATGACTCTCGAAACTTTTCTGATGTAAACCTACAATTGATGACCTACCACCACAATATGTCTATCAAATGAACGAAAGGTTCCAAACACCTAATATCAGTTAAGCCTATTCAGGAATTTGGTCCATTGCTACAACAGAAGAAGAAAATGAGTATACCCCGAAACAGAATCACCATTACCATTCTATAAATTCCATTTCAAGCAGTAATCCAGATATCTAATCAAAATCCTAGAAGCCCCACGCTTTTCCCCGATACATAATGTCCAATAATACCAAAACAATCACAGACATTCTATTTCATCCAGAAATGCAAACAGGCAATCTCATACCTACAATAATGATCATTCACATGGGCACACAACGACTAATTGGCGAACACGAGTTTCAAACGCAAATCCCAAGTACTATCTCCAATTACTATACCAAATAGGCCAACTCACATCCATTACACTCCCATTTCCTGATTCTACCAAAATGGCAAATTCAAACCCTCACAATTACCCAAATGATAAAAGCCGATATCAAACATTAACAAATTTACCAAATAAAATAATCACAGTTTCAAACAAACTACACTAAATCTCACATCAATGAAGTACCACTATTTTCTAACCCAAATGCCAATTTAAAACCCACATTAAACCGCGAAATCGGATTTCGATACTAACAAATCTACCAAATAAATGAATAATACAAACAGAAGGTAAACAAAATGATCACAATTTCAAACACATCAACACAAAGAAACAAAACACTCATAAATTAAGGGTAATGATAACGCCACGTTAGAATCAACTAATCCACGCTCTTTTTGTGCCTGCGCCAAATTAATGTAGAGTACCTCAGATTTAACAATTCTATCATTATAATTACAATATTCTGATTCTAACCTAAAATCCAACACAGACCCACATAAAAATGATAAAATCCAACTTCAAAATTACGCCAAAAAAAAAAGAAAGGATCATTTCCACAATTATACCTCAGCTTTGGCAGCCACCTCCATTTGCTGCTTAAGCAAGGCATAGGTCTGGGTTCGGGACAATAACCCACCTTGACCCGAACCCAGGTTCGGGCTTGGGGTCGGGCTTGAGCTTGGGCTCTCACCACCAACATTTCTTTGTGAAGAACAAGCTACAATCTTGCAATATTTCACACTACCATCTCCAAATTTGGAACAACACCAATTATTGCTAATTCCAAACTCAAACTCTGACAATTTATTATTTCTAAAATTATGTGATTTTGTACTTATTATAAAATCTGTGCAAACTTTAAGACCCAAAGATTGCATCTTTTTATTTATTTTTAATTCTTGGGTTTATTTTTGATAACTATAAAAAAAATAATGGATATATGTATGAAATTGTGAAAGATTAAAGAAAAAAAAAGGTGGAAACTTTAATTTGTTGTAAATTGTTTTATTTATGAATAAAATGAGGCAGAGATTAATGTAGAAAAAATCTGGTGAACATTGAAGATTTGTGAATATGACAGTTTGGAATTTTTAGAGCAGAAATAAGATGGTGGCGCTCAATCTTGCCGCTTATTTACTCAGAAAATGAAGTTTACGATTATATCCCCTTTTCAAGGAAAAGCTTACTTGGCAATTAGCCACTTGGGCACTTAGCACCGTTTCGTGTTTCTCGAATTGTTAACGTTTATGACAATATTGAAATCAATTTAATCCCGTGAATATAAAAGATGATTAAACTATGGTATTATACTGTGATAGATGGAACGCACTCGATTGATATTGACGAGTGTGTGTTTGAGATTTTCAATTCATTTGTTCAAACAGGTCATACAATAAGACGAAATTGTCCTAGACTAACTATTTACCACCTCTACTCTTAAACATGCCTATGAGCCTGTCTAAAGATTCCAGTAAACGACATTTAATGTTACTATTAGATCATGTGAGTTGAATTTCAACCGATATTTATCTCATGAAATGGATGAAGCACGAAGGAAACCATGTCAATGGGCTTTTCAGTCAAGGAGCTAATTAAAATATTACTCCGTACGAAGTTTATAATAGATAATTTTGTGTTTGATTTTTTTTTTTGTGGAAATAAACTTGTGGAGCTGGGGTCCTTTGGACATCAACCACAAGGAGTGGATTTTGCAGAGAGATTTTTGGGGTGTTATGGAACACAATATTCCTGTAAATGCAGGTGCACCTATTTTTAGAGGCATCTCATATTTGAGGCCACAAAATAAGCCGCAACACTACTAACTTACTAAGGGTGTGGTTGGTCAAGCTCCTGAAGTGTTTCTGGAGAGTTTCTGGGTTCTAGAAACTAAAAACTGGTCAAACACCCAAAACTGAGAATCTGTTTCTGGTTTCTGAGAAACACTTCTAGTGTAAATTTGTTCATCAGAAGTATAAGCTCCAATTTGGAGCTCCTCCTCCAGAAACTGTTTCTGAGAAGTAGTTTTGCAGAAGTTGGAGTTTGGCCAAACAGACAGCTCGTGGGAGCCTCTAAAACGAAAGGTTAATTATGGTTTATCCCTGATACTTCTGTTTTTGTCTCGCCGATCTCTTACCGTCGTTGATTACTACGAACATCACATCGAGGATAGTTTGATCCGTCATCCTTATAAAAGATGGTTATTTTTTTAAAAAAAAAAAGGGTTCCTAACGCGTAAATCATGTTACTCTTGAAATGATCTCATACTAAGCATTTGTGATTTCGATAATGTAACAGATGATATCGGTGCGTTAGTGTATTGTAAGTCTTTTATAAGAGTTGTAACTTGTAAGGAGTACATATATGCTCACAATTTCACGGTAAATGTCGGAAGTCTGAAGTGTACGTAGACACTTGAATTTGTCGAATGCCAACATTAATTGGTACACCAAAAAAAATTTACCACCAACTCACTTGATTGTACTCCCATAATTTAATTTTACTAATAAAAATTTTCATTAAAAATCAATTTTACGATGAAATTATACTACTCTAAAGTCAATTTTAATATTTCAAAAACTTCATATACATTAAATTATTTAATCATGCATATATCGTAGACCTCTATCATTGTCTTTCGGGCCCTTAGCCTACACTGTCCCTCTCTTCTTCGGCCCACATGAAAACTTTTGGGTTGGATAGAAGTCCAATTCAGACTTTTAGTTTATAAGGTTTTAGCCCATCAGTTTGTATAGAGACAACGTTTATCCTTTTGGTCTGATACAAGGTACAGCTGTACAAGACCGTACAACCCATCGGTGACCCGATTCTAAAGCTTTGTATTTCGACGCCTTAGGAAGAACATCTATAACACCGGCACTAATACGATATCTGAAAACATGATCCAATTTCATATGTGTTCATTCATTTCTTACCTATTATTAATGTCTATAGTAAATAGTGCGTTCATATGAGATATGCTACCCACTGCACTGTGCAATCGCATAAAACGACGAGATAGAAATGGAAGATCGTTATTGGAAAATCCACCATTTCCTTTCGTCTTCTGGCTTATGAGTGCTTGATTCAATACACCATGGCTTAGCAAACCTTTTCATATTTAACGTTGTATGTGATGCATGTTTTCAAATTTATGTGTGTTTTACTTACAATTGCTAAAATAAAACCGTTAATCCGGTATGCATCATAATTTCTCAAGTAAGATATGACTAGTCCCCTTAAAAAGACACTGACAAATAACAACTAACCCACCAAAAAAAGTGACGGGTACCTTTCATATGACCTCATTCTAATTGCCTAATTCCGTGTTGCCTTGTATAGAGTAATTCTTAAATTAACGAGGTCATTGTATTATCCATTACCCCGTCTTTCGACGTAATTTTCATTTTGAATCATCCGTGCGCAACCTCTCTATGTTTCAATAGGAGTAAGACTTGCGTGCATCCGACCCCCCCTTACGCTGCCTTATGACGGGAGCCTTTAAAACATTAGGATTAAAGATATTATTATATTATCCATTAATAACTAATCATTAACTCAATGCACTACCTAAACTATTAAGCACTTGACTCGTAACAAATGGAATACTATGAACACTTTTAATATTCAACTTTGGTTCATTTGTGCATTATTAACTCTTCCACAAATGATCGGAGTATTGCTTCTTAACTTAAATTGAAGATGGTTATAGTATAGTGACCGCTTTCATGTTTTTCCCGGATTTTCTCTCTTCCAGACTCAAGTGCCTCTTTGATATACGGAGTAACAATTTGCCGCTAACTTCAACCAATGGACCGAATCGTCATGACCTATTTTCTAATACAAAATCGGTTATGAGACCGACTTAAACCTGATAGGCGATACTTGATCCAGCCAATGCTATACCACTACAACGATCACTCTTTCTCCACAAAAATTGTGCTAGTAATCGATATGTTTTCCTAGGAAGAGGAGCGAATTGATATGCCCTAACTACTAAAGCCCCAAAGAGCAATGCACACAAAAAAACAGAAGGTATGTACGTCCGCCAAAATCAAAAAGCACGAAAATCAGCAGGGTAGCAGCCTAGCAGGTGAGATTAACTGTGGGGTCTACGGGGCCCACAACTACATCTCGATGTTTTCTGATCTCCTGCAGAAATAAACTAAATATAAAAAAATGAGGGTGGTGCACCAACCCACGCATATTTATGAATCATGAGTTTATGACTGACGGTCTGATGCGGCCGACGTAGAAACCTGATTTTGATGTCTGACGAACCACCCCTGACCCCTCCCCTCTATTCTCATGACTCCTCACTCCACACACACCATTATAATGATTCCACCATCCACTCGTTGAATTTCGGTCTAGTTTTCGGGTTACATATTTTGTGCATTCGATCTTTTATATGATTTCGAATCAAGGTAGTTTAGCCCTAATGACTTCTATCGTGACGAGAAATTTGCAATTGTTAGTTGCATCTAATATGATATTCTTTTTAGATTTAGTCCAGATTCAAACTCGGACTCTACATGTTGAAGGGTTCATGAGTTTGTGTTGTGTGATAGGTATCATTTGTGAGGTACCTAGTTCATGACAAAATTTCAAGTGTTCACTTGAGTTGTTCAAGCAGTATAGAATGTGTAATGTATGCACTAGCAAATTGACAATAGTAGTAATTACAAATTTACAGAACTACTTCGTAACCTGTTTGTATAAAAGCAACGACCTAATTGATCATTTCTCGTAAATATATTTGTGAAACAAGTTCATAAAAAAAGATTGTATTGAAAATATTTCCTGGTTTATACGGCGTCGAAAACATTTCACACATCTAATTATTTTATGATACATTGACACTCGATGTATAATACTCCGTTCGAACAAAAAAATAAGGTATAATGCTCTGTGTATGTATACTTTTAAGTTCTCGACATATTTCAAATACATAAAATTTATGTAAATTAAGATAAAAATTATGAACACTAAATTTGAAGATACGATAGAAATCCAAATCGAAATAGAAATGCACCTTAAGACGACCGACACCCCTAAACCTCACGTCTCACAATTCACAAGGAGTCCACCAGAGTAGTGACTTTGCCAGTTGCCAGTTGCCAGCCGCGAAATCGTGGAAAGGCACAATGAATGACATGTACAAACCCATTAAACCAGTACCAGTCCAAGCAACAGTCCAAGTACCACGGTTCTCGTGAGAGTACTTTAAGTCAAGATTCAGTAGATAGGACTATAGGAGTAGATGCTACCTTTTCCTGTATAATTACCATATTACCCCTATATTAATTTTATATGGAACAAAAAACGAAAGAAAAATCCGTTCGGTATCACTGCCCTTTTCCGTTTGTGTTTTTTTTTTTTGCGTAAAAAATTTAGTTAATTAAGTTACAAAATTAACTTTAAATTGTTTGATTCTATAATAGTCATATTGGAAAATAAAAACTGACAACTGAAAACTGAAAACCACTTTTTTTGATTTTCAAAAACGGGATTTTAGTTTTCAAAAAAACAGAAATGTGAAAACAGAAAACGATACCAAATATATACATTGATCGTGAGCTAGCCATGTACAACTCGTAGAACTAACAAAGTAACAATCTAAGATATACATTGGCACCTTTAGGCTTAAAGCATCAAACTACCTTGCCCGAGATCGCTAGTCAGTAGCGACACTTGACCTCTAGACGGTCCACTTTTCAAACCCAAGATATGACTCAATGCTTGCTTGTTTAGTTTAAATCGACGGTCCCAAATCATGTCTACGATCAACTCTACTCTCAATCGACCATCTCATCTAAACATCAAATCGATTCATGTCAAATTCCATCAGCCAAAATATCAAAAAACTCGCTTCACCTCAAAGAATTTGCAAAAAAAAAAAAAAAAAGGAAAAAAAAAATGACAATTGACAAAGCATCATCATTGTCACATTTCACTCGTACCTAAAAACGAAAACAGAGTATTTAGACAATCCCCATTAGGGGTCTCAAAGAGGAGAGAGAAGGTTTTTTTCCTAATGGAGAGCAATTTGACGGGTCACGTCTTTAGAGACAGTCTCTCTTTTTAGAGATCATCTCATTGCCAACGAGACCCTATTTTTGCCAAAAATAACTTTATAAATGATTTAATATTGTTTGGGTATTATTATAGAGACTCATCCCCAAATCTTATGAACGAAGTGTAGGGTCTCAAGATGAGTCTCAATACTCAAGACTACACATTTTCTGAAATAATATGTATTTGAGAGTCAAGTTGAGTCTCACCAATAAAGATGCTTTTAGAGAATCCAATTTTTTTGTCTAAATTAAAGCATGAAACCAAGGGCAAGATTTATCATTTCAAGTTTTCAACTTCGTACCCATCGGTAAAGGAAACCATTGAAACAAACAATTACGAGTATAATAAAAAACTGCTAGTAGTAATCAGTAAGTTAATTGTACACTATTGATGGTGGGAAATCGAAAAGAAAGGCTAACTGAGCACATTTTTTGTACCTCTCCTAAAGAAAAGGGGCAATTTTGTACAAAGAAAGAAATAAAGCGGACCGTAAACAAATGAATGAAACGCCAAGAGTAATATAAAATGAGTTTGATTTTCTGCCATTATTTATCACTTTTTACGCTCAGAATTGATTCAATTCAATTCATTTTCTGATTTTCATCAATCTGCAACCGCACAATTGTGGGATTTCTTCCAATTTCAGTTTATTATTATTTTATTCCTAAAAAAACCCCACTCTTCCACCTCACCTGCCTTGTCTTTCTGCGGTGCTGTATACTGTAACCGTACTCTCATTCATGTACTGTTTTTTCTTTTCCTGGCAGAAAGTGGGCAGTCCCATTTTTATCATACCAATTCCACATTTTTCATCTTATGCTAAAGTTTTTCATCATATAGTATATCCTACATATACATATACATATATAAAATAAATGCTTAGTATGATTCTCCTCTCTAAATTGGTCGGTTTTCATTTTCACCATCTTGTTCATTCATCTCTTAAAAGATAAAAAAAAAAAAGATTGCTGTTTACCCCCCCATATCATCTTCATCGAAACCTTTCCAAGGTAATGACTTTTATTTACTTTTTTTACTGTTCAAATTCATTTCTTTTTATCTAGGTTGGTGGTTTACTGTTAAGAAAGATGAAGGGCATGTCTTATTTTCTTGTTTATATGATCATTTTATATGATTCTTAGGTGTATTGTAAGTTATTTTGGGTAGTTCTATTTTTGGTAAGGAATGAAACTGATTCTTTTCTTCTCTTGAAGAAATTTGTGGGTTTTTAGTTGATTTTGCTTTCAATAGTATGATTTTTCTGGGTGATCATTTTGATTTTTTTTGCTTAAAAAGTGTTGTTTTTTTTTTTTAATTCTGATTAAGGAAGATTAAGAATGTTTAATCATGCTTACATTTAATTTTCTTGGTTAATACTTGTGAGAAATGAGAAATCCTGCCATATTTGAAGAATATCTGCTTTTTTAAGCTGTTTTTTTTGTGCAATGGAATAGAATGATTTTATTATTGTAACAGGTTTAGAAATGATATATTTGCCACCATAAATTTTAATTCTTTCTGTTTATTGTTGCCTGATTTTGTGTGAATCCTTGTGATATTAGGCCTGCTGGCATCTTTAGTCTGATTTGTGATTCTGGTTTCTCTCTGATGAACTGAATTTTGCCCCTGAATGTAAGTCTTGTAATGTTGTTGAGTTTATTGGGTCGTTTTCGGCCTCATGAATCGTAGTTTTCGTGTTTAGCATTCGCCTTAAGACCGATATCATTGTAGACTTGTAGTTGATTCACAATGTAGTTGGTTTTCGGTGTCCTAAGAGTCAAGTGAAAGGTATAGATATATCATCTGTGTGTGTGTTTATGTATCTTTGCGTGAGGGAACGCGTGTGTGGCATATACGGGTGGGTGTTGCTCGTTTGTTTGGTGCTTCTTAGAGTAAAATTCTGGATTGTGTTCTTTGCAACTTGTAAGACTTGCGAGTTTTAGATTATTGAAAGTAACAGAAGATCAATTTTTCTGCAGTAGCATGTTTGGAGGCAATACAAATCCTGCGTTTCTTGGTCCTATGGATAATGTCAGGATGCCATACAATGCGAATGCAGTCCCAGCGATGCAATTTGTTGATGGTTAGCCTCTGTTTGCCATTTTTATTTCGTACTGCACGCCCTTTTCGAACCATAAGTTGATTGATTATCTGATTTCAAGTTGAATGTGGGTAGTGATGTAGGACTGTATGAGGGTAGCCATTCTTCCCTATTGCAGATTTTCTTATTGCAACTTTGTGAATTCCGTTGTTCGCTGAGTGACATTCCATGATACTTGTATGTCAAAGAGCACTTCAATTGATAACATATAGCAGCACACCCTATTGCTGTTCTGCTGTTAGCACAATCAATAATTTTTTTTTTTTTTGGTTACAAGCACATTCAATAATGTGAGTGTGTGTAGACTGTGTACTAGTCTTTGGCAAACCCTATCACAATCCGGATATTATTACTGCATTAAAATGGCTGGTGCCGAGTCTCATTTAGGCTTTTGTCTCTCAGCATATATTTGTTTCGAGCAGTGCCTCCTCAAAATTGTACTTGCAGAACAATGATTGATGTGCCTCTATATGTGGAACTTTTGTGCATGACCTTTAAGATTTGTGGCTGTTGTGATGGGGACCAAGGCTGATAGGGTTATGTTGACTTATATTTGACAGTTCTTGGTGGTTCTAATGGTGGTATAATGAACATGACCGGGAACAATAATGCATCCTTGAACCATCTGCCCATGAAACTCAGCACAATTTCCCCCGTGTTAAGTCAGCACAAACTTCCATTGAATGACAGTATTGGCCAGGATGACGGTGCACAAGGCAGAAGCATGTGGAAGCAGATCCCTGTGTCTACTGGTCTTAAGCTTTCTTATGGAGAGGAGGAGCACAATTCTTCCATCTCTTCTGCTGGTGAAAGCACAATGATTAACCGGTCTACTTCTCAGTCCTGCCATGACAATCTCCAAACAAAATTTGTGCGGCAGAGCGATTAACTTGATCACTATATTAGAATGCAGGTGAATTTTCCATCTAGAAGTTCACTGACATTTTGGCTGATTGGTCTAATAGCCTGCAATCTGCATTAGGCATATTCTTACTTTTCACCTTTATTTAACTTCACTTTATCACTATCCTGATATGTTCTCAGAATTGTATTTGTTTGACAATTATGCCATATCAGAGTTCATGCTTAAGTTTCAGAGTGGCTTATCTAGTTATCTTGTTGCTAGTCATTTTTTTTGTTTTTTTTTCAATGTTATCTTCTATCTTGTTGCTTGTCTATTGAGCATAGTTACGCAACATTTTTGGACCTCTATTCATCTGTCATCTTGTGCATTCTGATCTGTTATGGGTGGTTAGATCAACACTTGTTAATTGAGTCATCAAGAGCTTGCCTCACCGATTTTTTTGTCAGACTGCTCCTCCTCTCCAATAATTGATTGCGTGGAATGATGTTTAACAGAAACAGACGTGTTTCACAAGTGTAACACCATCAAATGTATACTCTACTTCCGGAACCTGTTTCACCTTGATATTATATATATATCTCTATGTTTGTTCACTTCAGTATCTTAGAATAAATTCTCGGGATTTAGATGATAAATCTTTGCAGGAGAACCTTTTTCTAAAAGTGCTAGGAAACAGACTCAAATAGATTTTGGATTGTGTAATGCAGGAGGAAAATATGAGGAAGGGAATTGCAGAGCTGAATCATCGTCACACAATGTCTCTCTTGAATGCTTTGGAGAAAGAAGTTGAAAGTAAAATGCGGGAGAAAGATGCTGAGATAGAGGTACTGAACCAGAAGAACAAAGAGTTGGCCGACAAGGTAAGGCAGCTTGTAATAGAAGCCCAGTCTTGGCACGACAGAGCAAGGCAAGGTGAGTTCCTTGTCAATGCTCTTAAGAGTAACATTAATCAGATTCTTCTACAAGGAGCTGCCTGTGTCAAGGAAGGTTTTGGCGAGAACATGGTAGATGATGCCGTTTCTTCATGCAACCAGCCCCATCTGAACCAGATGACCAACGTACAACACCCATCAACCACTGTCTCTACAAGAGAGCCAGTAACCTGCAGAGCATGCAAGGGTAATGGGGTTTCTGTTCTGCTGTTGCCGTGTAGACACATGTGTCTTTGTACAGATTGCGAGACTTTTATAGAGATTTGCCCTGTTTGTCGAGTGAAGAAGGATGGAAGTCTGCAAGTATACATGTCGTAAATACCACCTCCATAGATTCTCCAAGAGATTGAGGCTAGATTACAATTTTGCACACTTATAAACAATCATTGCCTCCTTTTGATGAGTTGTTGAGTCTTTACCAAGTTATCAGGAGTTGTTGAGGCATAGATTCTCTTTACCTAGCTAACGTTGTATAGGTGTAACTTCTTACAGTTGTAATGATCACTGATCGTCTAAATGCTTCAGGCATGGTCATTTTCAAGCTCCATTACTTTCCAGCGTATGGACCAAGTTTCTGAAATGGTTGAATATTGTCATCGTCGTGGAACCATGGCACATACATAGGCGCTTACTAATATTTCGACAGGGTCATAATGTCACATTGATTTGATGTGACATTGTGCATTGGTGTAGTTCAATCTCGGATTCTTGGTAGATCGATGTGATCCTGAACACTTTACGACCGCTTTAAGTATATGTTGCTACTTGCTAGGCCGTTCGGTCGTTCAGATACTTGCAAGATTGATCAAATATGCCGGTGTCACGACCTTAAGCTTTTGTCTTAAAATGAAGGATACAAGTGTATATTTAAGTATTGAGTGTCCGCACGCATACGAGACGGAATAACACATGTAGTAGACTACTAAACTTGACAGGCCGGATCTTTGTGGAACTCAGGAGTTGTTGTCGTCTGACCCATAACTATAGCGACCCTTGCTTTGACCCATCTATAGTCCCGCAATTGAGACCAGGTTCAACATTCTACCATTTTAGTGGGCCTAAAGGGGGCTAGTTGGCCACAAAAGCGAGAAGGAACCAAGAGCTCATTCTCCACTGATTTTGATTCTGTGACTAATGCTGCGCAGACTTAATTAGATTGCTCGGATATACTCGTTTCCTTGAATTACTAACGTCTTTTTGAATTCGTCTTATTGTCTCAGCTATTCAAATTACACATTCATATTCTAAATTGATGAAGTTAAATACTGGGATGAAGACAAACTTAGGGGTGAAATGGAATTATAAAAATCACACCACCCGGGAGCCAGTTTACTCATCCACGTCATTATAAGGTACACATTCTTAAACTTGAACCCAGTCAGCAAACGAATATCACATTTCTAGCTCGTTTTTCTAATTCACAAACTACTTTCAACTGACCTTTCTTCATTTATAAACCGTTGATACGAATACGTCACACCCCAAATCTCTCACCCACCCTATGTTCCATCTTCAAAACCCAATCTATCCCCCCATTGTAAAAGTAGGCAGACCAACCAACTATTTGTCCGAGTGTGACAGTCGCACCAAAATTTGGAAAAAAATTTTCACAAAAACAAAAAAAAAACACACTCCACTATTCACCAAAATCAGCACAGTAATATTAGTAGTTAGAGTAGGTGGAAGAGAGCGGAGTATATAAACAGCTTGAATAGTACTCTACTTTTCTTCCCATTTTCTCTCTCTCTCTCTCTCTCCTCTCCTCTCTCCACCTCCTCCACTTCGGCGGAGCTTCCCACACACGCTACCATTTCTCTCCTCACGGCGGCCAAAATGCAGAGCGCTGCAATCTCCATCTCCTCAACCACCACTCCTCTCCTTAAACCTCGCCTAAACCCTAACTCTTCCTCCTCCGTCCGTCTCAACTCCTCCGTCAATTTCTCCCGCTTTTCATCCCCCTCCGCCGTCTCCGTCTCTTCCCGCCGTTTGTCCGTCGTTAACAGCTCCTCCGAAAATTCCGCGTTCAATCTCGGCCGTCGATTGGAATCTGGATTCAATGGCTTGATCTCGTTGCCGTCTTTGAAGAAATCGCCGGGAAAGGATGACGTGGCGGTGGTTCGCGCGTCGGTGCCGGAGAGTGTCGGAGCCGGTGGCGAGGAGGAGCCGAAGCCGGCGGCGGTTAACCGGACTTTGGAGCTAGGGATTTTGTTTGGGGCTTGGTATCTTTTTAACATTTACTTCAACATTTATAATAAGCAGGTAATCTACATTTTTCCTCATAATATAATTATTATTTCTATTTATTCATGTAATTGTTCATGTATTTTTTTTTCTGGAAATTCATTGATTTTATTTTATGGTTTGATCGGTTTGTTTAAATTGTAGTTGAATAATATTTCTGATTTTTTTTTATATGTTATGATGAATTTTGGCATTTTATGAATCAATTAATGTTCATGCGCTAAGAAAATGGGGGGGAAAAATGAGATGTTGAGGTTTTTATTTGATTTGTTTTTGTTGCGTAAACAACAAGGTTAAGACTAAAGAGTGGTATTTGCGAAGGAGATGAAGAATGGAGCAAATTGCTGGTTATGGTAGTAGGTTATGTTGTGTAATTGTGACGCTGGTAGTTAATTAAAGGGTTGTGTAGTGAAATTCGAACTATTGGGGTGAAGGAAATAGCGGTGTCGATTGCTATGGTGCTAAAACCCTTGATCTTTGTAATCAGGAAATCAAACGAGGTTTAGGGAGTTCTGTTAAGTGGATAATGGGGTGGAATACTGGAATGGAGAGGCGTGATAGCGTATGAAATTGTGGATGTTTAATCATGGGGGGTGGGGTGGGGTGCTTCTCTATGTGATGGGGTTTAAGAAGCTTTGTAAGGTGCGTTAGAGATTGTTTTTAGGTGAATGTGTTTGTGGGGAAAGTATGGGTTTATAGATGGTGCATTGAGATTGTGATGATGGAGCCTACTTCGTAGTGTAAGTCTTTATGTTGCGGCTTTATGGATGAAGGATTGATGAATGTGAACTTTCCTACAGGTCCTGAAGGCATTTCACTACCCCATGACCGTCACTATGGTTCAGTTTGCTGTTGGGACAGTCCTTGTACTCTGCATGTGGATGTTCAATATCGTCAAGAAACCTAAAGTTAGCGGTGCACAGGTATTTTACAGTCTGAATTCTCACTCCATACGTTCTCTTGTTACCAATTGGCTGTTGTAAAAGTTTTTGACTGTTATCTTGCAGCTGCTTGCTATCATGCCGCTAGCTGTTGTACACACCCTAGGAAACCTTTTCACCAACATGAGTCTTGGAAAGGTGGCTGTATCTTTTACTCACACGATTAAAGCTATGGAGCCATTCTTTTCTGTTGTCCTTTCTGCCATGTTTTTGGGAGAGGTATAACATCTTTGTCTTATGTTTTGTTTCTGATGGCAATGAGTGATGCTGAGAATGAACAATTATCTTCAAATGTCTAGAACTTTGTGCGACTAAGTAATGTTGGTTTCCGTATGTGGGTTAATTTTTGTTTCTTTGTAGAGGCCTACTCCTTGGGTCGTGCTTTCACTGCTTCCCATAGTTGGAGGAGTGGCTCTTGCATCTGTGACAGAGGCCTCCTTTAACTGGTTAGTTAATTTGCATGCTGGAGCTTGGTTTGAATTAATTTCCTATAAACAAATGTGCTTTGTTGTCAAATCCAGAATGACCAATTGTTTATTTTCCATCTTTTTTGAAGGGCTGGGTTCTCGAGTGCAATGGCTTCAAACGTGACGAACCAATCTCGTAATGTCCTTAGCAAGAAGCTCATGGTGAAGAAAGAGGTAATACATAGTGTCAACATCTTATACGAAAGACTTTGTAGTGAACTAACTCTAATCTCTGATATCTTTGTTGGGTGGTTAAGTTTGATTGCTGATTATGTATCAACATTTACGTTCTCCGTCCTTTAACTCAGTAACCTTTTTGTTACATAAATTCAAAAATTGTCTCAGCATTTTTTCAAAATGGGCTTTTTTTTTGGCATTATATAGAATTCATCATTTATCTAATCACCATCAATCTTCTGACAGGATTCAATGGACAATATCACCCTCTTCTCGATTATAACAATCATGTCATTTATACTTCTAACTCCAGCAGCTCTGTTCACAGAAGGTGTCAAGTTCACCCCTACATACCTTGAAGCTGCTGTAAGAATCTTGTCCCACACTATCTCTTTTGGTGATCCAGCTTCATGGACCAATATTTGTGATGCATATGCTCACAGTTTTCCGTTTGTCATGCCAGGGTATAAATGTCAAACAGATATATGTAAGGTCTTTGTTGGCTGCTCTCTGCTTCCATGCTTACCAGCAGGTAATGACTTCGTACTATCTGTATGTGTACCTTGGACTTGAATGTTATCTCAACTCTTTTGGTTTACTGTGCTTTCATATTTTTTGCATTGATATCTGTCTTCACTTATTGCTGTATTTTGCTAATCGTTTAATTTGTACAAGTATAATGCTTCTGCATAACGAATAGTTATTGACTTAAGCTCTGCAAAAGATAGCATAGTCGTTGGGTACTTGGGTGGAAACCTTTGCGAGCCTTAAGCTGGCGATGCCTTTTATCTATGTTCAGCCAGCCACCGTTATGCTAGGTTAGAAGGGGCTTGAGGACTGATGTAATGTTGTTAATCATTTGCTGTTTCATGGAGACAACTTTAGTTCATTTACAAAGGATTGTACGTTCTTCAATTGTAATTTGTGGAATGCCTATGACTCCTTGTCCTCTCTTCTTAACTTCTGTTGATGAAATGTTTTCTTTTTTTTTTTTTTTTTTTTTTTTTTTTTTTTTTTTTGTAAAGGATGACTTTTAACCCTTTTAAAATTTATTATGCTGGACTGCTGGTAGTTTAAGTCGAAGATTGTAGGTAGGACACATAATCTCATGGATGTGGTATAAATGGTTAAAACACAGAAAAGGCTGACTTATCACATGTGGATACTAATTACTTTGATCTGTGATCTGTTAGCAGTGGTATTTGGTATGGTTTGCAAGCGATTTATTTGGAGCAATTCACTATCACTTTTTTTTCTTTTTTCTTTTTTCTTTTTTTGCACTTCAATGTTTATCTGATTATTGTGGGCTTTGAGTTGTTGTCCACAGTCCACTTTGTTTTTCTTCATAGCTCAGGATTCTGTCTGATGTTTGAGAATTGAGATCCTCATTAAGCACTCATTTTGTAATGAGAAGATAAGCTAGGCTACCACTAAAATTATTTAGATCCTTGTGACCTTAATGGGACAAATCAGCTTGGCTAGGACTTCATTTAATCTGCATAGTGTTTCGAAAGTAATCATCTTCTAGACATACAAGCACCTATCTGCCTCATGCTTGTATTACCTTTGATTAAGCTTCTGTATGAATCTTTCAGGTTTCTTACATGATTTTGCAAAGGGTTTCCCCAGTTTCCCATTCAGTTGGTAATTGTGTGAAGAGGGTGGTCGTCATTGTCAGCTCTGTTATTTTCTTCAGAACACCAGTTTCACCTATCAATGCTTTGGGTAAGCTCACTTGTTTTGATCTTTTCGTGCTTACCTTTTGCTTCATCAAGTCTAGATTAGCCATGTCGAACTTCTATAATTTGTTTACGTTGCTGCTGGAAATTGTTGATTTCTTTGTTTTCTGCGAAAGTGTCAATGGTCTTAGAATACTCATAGAGCAATCTTTTCTCTCCTTTCTTCACTATAGGCACTGGAATAGGACTTGCCGGAGTTTTCTTGTACTCCAGAGTGAAGC
Organism: Spergularia marina; assembly: GCA_963680865.1. Classification (NCBI taxonomy): domain Eukaryota; kingdom Viridiplantae; phylum Streptophyta; class Magnoliopsida; order Caryophyllales; family Caryophyllaceae; genus Spergularia; species Spergularia marina. Next base: position 26,994,239 of record OY804548.1, on the reverse strand, counting down.
GCATCAAGCCAAAGCCAAAAGCAGCTTAAATTTTGGATGTCGGAGAGGTGACTATCTTCGTTTCTGCTTTCCATAGGCAAGCTCGCTGTAGTGATTTGAGAGGAAAAAGTTTGTAGATCAGGTGGGGGGAAAGTTGAATGCATCCCTTGTTCTCAATCAAATACTTACGGATTATGTTATTCTTTTTGGAGACTACGAGGTTTACTACTATAGGCAAATAGCCGTTCTTGTAGTGCTTTCTGTATTCTGAAGTAGCCTTTAGCCTTTACAAACAGACTTGTCTTGATGAGTTATGAATTACTGTATCCATCGTCATCAATTAACTAAAATACGTTCTCGACTTGTCGTTTCTTCTTCTGCAACTGTTTCTCCCTCTTTCTTAGATGTTGTTTCTGTTTCAGAAATATGCTTATGGGTCACACTTTCGGTCTTTGTTTTATTTGTATGATGACATGATCTAGTGCTGTTCGGAATGCTGCCTTTGTGGAGAGGCAATTGCTGTTGTGTCTCATTTTGTATGTTTCTGATGACCCGCGGTTATCTAAGGACCTATAGGCCTCGATCAACCAACATGGCGATATAAGCTTTAGTAAATCTTATTTGGACTTTACCAGTACAGTGTTCATTTTGCGTTCCACTCTCTTCGAATCTTGCCAATGCTTCGGGTATCTTAACAGGGTTGGACGCAAAATGAGACATAGGTCGAGACAAGATTTTCGCTCATTGGATACATTTACCAAACAGGAACATACCGATCCCAAGAATTGACCAGTATTTACAAGGAACATGTAGCGTATTATGTACTCCGTATAAACCCCAAGTGAAGCATTGTCTGAACAAGGAACAACTTACAGAGTTACAGTCACCAAGGCTACACTATTAATTTCTTAAAAGAGCATCTGCATTTCTTCACCTAGAGTTTAAATGTCCTGTCCAAGTTTTTTATTTTTTATTTTCTCCTCTTCAAGAAAGGTAAGCGGTCTTCAACGGCAAAAGGGTCTCCTACTATTTAGGTGTGACCTCAAAGCCAAATCCACGGATTGCTAGTTTCAGATAACGAATAAATCATTGCACATTAACTTGCATGCGACGATTGCGTACAATATTTTCCTATATCCTAACAACATGATTCCCGGTGGATGAGCATATAAGCTCAAATCAGATATTATTTCATCCTTAAGTTTGATTTTAAAGACAGTGACAGTCAATAACTTATAACAGAAATAACAAACTTAGCTACCATAAATTTAAAGGGTTTTTCACAATTCACTATATAACACTTCCCAAGAAAGTATCCCTAAGAACATGGTGACCTTTGTATGAATGCTCCCTTAGTAATCAAGGAAACATCCCTAAAAATGGTGACCTTTAATTAGTATGAACCCTCCCTTACACACTACAATAATACTCTTCAAACAACATAATTTAAAGTCTCTTATAACCCTTTTGTAAATCATGCAACACGTACACAAGCTTTCTTCTTCTAAATATATTTCTAGAGATTAACTTGGTTAATCATTTCAACCAAATCAAGCTCCTTCTTCACTTCACCATGCACCATTTCACCGAAATCCATCTCAGGATCATCCACAATCTCACAAGAGCCTTGTCCTTGAAGCTCATCATAACAAGGTGTCGCGTTACTGGCCTCCTCATTAGGCATACAATCAAGCAGGGAATCAATGCTACTCTCTTCAAACATTTGAGCATCAAAGTTGAAGTCAGGGACATCACTGAACTCATACTCATTAGCCTCTATACGATAACTCGAGCTCGAATCCGAGGACCCATTTTGATCATTGGGTGACTTAGTATTAGTATTTTCGAAAATGATGGGTTTAGGATTATTAGTATTGTGGATAATGATGGGTTTTTTCCTACAACCAGCATTGATTGTTTCAGGAGCTAAACCCTTGATGTACTCTTGCAAGAGAGAACTTTGTCTTGGGTACTTTGATCTGCATTTTCTCCTAGAAAATTGCCTTCTTTTTGTTGCATTCCAATGGTTTTTGATTGAATTTTCAGTCCTACCTGGCAATTTCTTTGCAATTTCTGCCCATTTGTTGCCTATTTCTGCATGAGCTTTGATCAAAATCCTATCTTCCTCTTCACTCCAAATATCTTTCTGAGAAAATCAACCAAAATAGGGTTCATATGAAAAGTGGTTCGTAAACCTAAAAGCGCAATTTTTTCACGTCACGTGTATGAAGATAGGAAAATTCAACAAAAATTAGCATTACGCTCGTATTATTTTAAATTAACCATCCCCCTTCTATAAAAAGGTGAAGATAGAAAGGTAAATTGTGAGTAATAGTTAGTGAGAAAACATGGTAAAAAATCTTTTTTTTTGGGTATCTTAAATTTACTTGAATGACGTACTCTTGTGAAGCTAGCATGAAGTTTTCATGACTCCACCCCATCAGCAAAACATGGAAGCTTTTTTCCTTAATAAATGTAACGTATCTGACACAAATAGTAGTGTTGCCAGTAATTTGTCACGACCTTAGAAGTGTTCCGATTGCTCATTTAGCTAAGTGATGACGTGGGGTTATTAAATCTTCCAATTATAACCAAAAGGCTAGGTTTGGGAACATTGCATGCATGAAATTCATAGAAATTTAACCCTTTTTCCCTTCTTTACTCATTCGCTAAAGGTTAGTTACTTCCCTCAGATTCCATTTTAAACAATTGTACAAATCTATATGGCTTGTTTCATAAATTAAAAAAAAAAAATATAGAAGCAAGAATATTAAGGCCAAAGAATTAAATTCGAAGTTTAATGAAATGAATCAATGATACAAAAGCTAAGGAATGGGAAATTTGATTTACTTTACCTTAATATCTGGCCGTAAATGGTTGTGCCATCTTTCCCTACACTGTTTCCCAATTCTTCCATTGAGCAATTGAGCAATTTGAGACCATTTTCTCACTCCATAGCGCTCCACCAATTGAATCAAGAGTCTACATTTTACATGCACACAAATTCTAAGTTCCGGGGAAGGAAACCGATAAACGACAAGATTATAAACGTTACGAATCTACAAATGCGTCTTTTTTAACACGACTGACCGAAGACCAAAGTTTTTAACCATCTAAAGTTAAATAAAAATTTATGACAAAGAAAAATAAAAGCAAAAATTCCATTTGTTTTTTCTTCTTTTCATACCTATCTTCTTCAATAGTCCATTGGCCCTTGACAACATTAGTCTTCTTCTTATTACGTCCCCTACCACCTCTTTTCACCATGGTTGCCGTTGAAAAGCTCTGTATGGCTGAGTTCACGTCGGTTCTAGGGCTTGTGCATGAGCCTTCATCGGGTGCCTTGTACGACCTTGTAAGGCCAAAATCGCGGTAGCTAGTGAAAGGGCTATGGCCTTGAAGACTAGGTCTAATCATGCTAACGGGTGTGACCATCATTTGAGAATGCCCTAAAACACCAATTCCACCACTTTGGGTGAAGTTGTCCAAAAGAGGAGCCAATGTAGCATTGTTTCCATAAGGCTTGGTCTCGTAAAAGTCGAAATTTGGCAAGCACTGGTATGTGGAGTTGTCGAAGGTGTCGAAGGAAGTTGGTGGTGGAATTGAAAACATGGGATCATTTGGTGAGGATGACGGTCCATTTAGATTGAAATTCTCAATAGGATGAAGATCATGGAGAAAATTATTTGTGGGTTTTGATGAAAAATTAGCTTGTTCTAATGAGAATTGATCATCTCTTTGTTTATTTGGTGAGTAGTTTTCATGAAGATATAAGGGATTTTGAGAAGAAAACTTTTCACTATACTTTGCATCAAAATCCATGAATAAGATTGGGTTTGTAATAAGAGAAAGATGAAGAAAGAAATAGCTAGAGTTGTTTTTTCTAATGGTTTTTTTTTTTTGGTTACTCTCTTTTAGAAACAAGGGTGGTATTTATTTAATTTTGTGATATGATGATGTGTATTAAAAATGGTTGATCTTGTGATTAATCCAATGGCTTAGATTGCTTTTCCAATGGTAGATTGTATATTTTAAAGTTGGAAAATACTTAAAAGGCTCATAATCATGATTTGTTGTAATAAATACTTTAAAAGCTTGTTTGTATGTTACTTAAAATGGGGTGCAAGAAATATTAGAGTTTAAGGGTGTATTTAAGCTTAGATTTGAATAATTACTCTCGCGATCGAGTTAATAAATAAGTTAGTAAATAAATTTGCAGTTATGTGTAGTGTCTTAACTAGTTAAATGTGGTCAAAAGTGTGACTTTGGATTAATTACATTAATTAATTACTCTAGTATTTGCTGAAATTGGTTTTCATAGCAATGAGCATAATAGATAACCTCCAAATAAGTAGCAAACTCGTAGCTAATGGACTTGAGAACAAATACGTAGTTCTTAAATAATGGTGACATGCTGATTTATGTAATTTCGACCGTGTCGATTTTGGTAATAAGAGGGCCAAAAACGGCCTTTAGTGAAAAGAAAGAAAAACATAATAATTTCTATGTTAACATCCCAAACGTTTTCAAAAATGCATAGACGAAAGCTCCAAGCATGATTATCTTTAGGTGTACATTTTATTTATGTATTTAGTGGGATTGTAATGCAAATATGCGATTCTTCCTTTCAGTAAGGTAGGCAAGGGTACAAAACGTTGACTAGCTAGTTCGGTACCATAAAGACGTAGAAATAGAAAGAATAAAAATAATATTAATGTAGAAGAATTGAATACAAAATAAATAATGTGTCTCCTTTTTATTCTAGTGTAATTATTACATACTTCTATACTATAATTTAGGATTTTGTATGGACCTTCGTATGTACGGTAGGATTTTGAATGTACAATCGTATATGATTTACGTTTACAATTTAGCCATACCAAAACTTTATCAAATCCCGCCGTGTCAAATTCAAAATTGTCAACAAGATCATAAGATGACCACTAAGACCGTCTTCATTGGGGGTCTCAAATGAGTCTCAAAGTGGAAAAAATGAGTCTCGAAATGAGAGACCCCCAATATAAATCAAGGGAAAGAGTCTCAAAAATTAAAACGGTCTCTGTTTTTAGAGACGGTCTCAAAAGTTTCAATAACTAATAGGAGTACCTTCTAGTGGTACAAAGGGAAACAACATTGTAACCTCGATTAACGTGTTTAGGTGCAAAATGCTCAAAAGACCAACAATAATCCTATTCCACATTTGCACCATAGTCTTCTCTATATACTCCGTAGTACATAAAGTCATCACTCATCAGTGACCCCATAGAGTGTAGACTATTTTTGGTAAGATAATTAATCATTTGTAGGGAAGAGTCATTTTGTAGAATCAAAGTAAAATCGAGAATTAATTTCAGAGGGTTGAAGTACATTGTCTGTGATTAAATCATTGATTAGCTCGATTTCATGAGGGTTAGGGAGAAGTCCAGCATGTTTCATAAATGGGTAGAAGTCAAGGATTTTTTAGGACATTATTTATGTGTATTTGAACGTGTAGACTAAATTTAATTTTGTCATTGATTAATAACATGGAATGAATTAAAAGGGAAAATTGTGTAGACCAACTTAAATTTGTTCAATTGATTAATTAGCTTGTTATATGAAATTAATTAGTACAAGTATATGTTTTTTTTTTTTTTTTGAGGGAATAGTACTAGTATATGTTATTACATCACTGATGCATATTCTGGATTTTTGAATACTTTTGACTGATGCAAATCATTCGATCAGATGTAAGATACAACCAGAGTCTCGTAGTCTCATATGAGACCCTCTCGCACAAAACTTACGGAAGTACAATTTTTCTTTTTAGTTTTCTAAATATCTCAAGATTTCGTATATGTCAAGATTCGGTATATCTCGATTTGTCTTTGTATCATTGTATGTACAAATTTAACCCCCCATTTCGAACATCGGAAACGCCCCCAATCATGAATGCATTCCGAAGAATTTAAACATGTTCGAATGCTTCTTGGTGTCCAACAAAGGTCGAATTTGCACCAAACCATATATGAAATCACATAAGCCTGATTATGAAGCTTGGTTGTTCTAATCCAATATCTTGATTGTAAATTTCAAGATCCGTAATATATACAGCATACAACAAAATTTAATTAGCTGCAAATAAAAACGAAGAATATTGATTCGATCTTACACAAAGTCTCGTATAAGACTGTTTGGTTGTCATTACAAATGACACATTTTACGGAGTTCACGCCATCAGCAATCTAGCATTACAAACTCGGTAGACTGAGATTATTGTGAGATTACTTCAGAGTTAAACAGATCTTAGTATCTCACAACTTGTTACAAAAAAAAAAGGATGATAGACACTCACTGACTCATTCTGTCAAGGCAAGAGAAACTGCACCAGTGCTCCAGTATATGTATTCTATATCCGTAATATGACTCAACAAATAGGTGGAGAATGTCGTAACAATTCCAAAAAGTTTTGATAGAGCAAAGTCTATACTAATAGCATCATGAACATGGTACTTTGAAAGCTTTCTCAGGGTCTTTGGGATCGATTTTTGAATGATGAGGAAAGTCGTAAGGCATAGCTGAAGCCGAAAGACCAGACTGGTTAAAAACCTGCAGCACTTCTTTGTGCACAACTGCATTACCGTCTGGCGTCAGGTGCAACCCGTCACTGTCAGCAAAAGAATATTTCAGACTCAAAGTTCATATTCCATAACTAAGTTACAGAGGTTGAATGCTAACCAAAGAACACAGAGCAGAAAGAAATAGTACGTCTCCAGGAACTGACCTCAGGTATTTCCTTTGCCAGCCCTCAGTTTCCTGCATCTTTGACCACAGATTAACATAGGGAACATCCAGTTCCTTAGCTAATGAAACACATGAAGTCGCATATTGTCCTGCCACTTCATTCGTCCTTTCTGGTTCCGTCATTGCTTTTTCACCATATACTGACCTAGCACAAAGATAACTTAAATAGCTCAGGTATAACCATTACTGAAGCAATGTCGAAACCAGAGAACGGAAGTAAAAAGGCGATACATGATCGATGATTACACATAGCAAGAAATGCATTCTAACATTTCATTCTGTACTATTGCAGTAACGATACCTCACCCCCCCATCCTAAAAAAAAAAAACCATGTTCGTCAAACCTCAAGACATTGTATATCAAATTGGTAAGTAGGGTAGTACTTAGTAGAGTACCATATTATCTCATCAATTTCCACCTCATATCTCCAAGAAGTCAAGAACTATAACATATCAGATGAACTTCAAGTTATGTCATTATATGATGAACTTCAAGTTAACAGTTATAACAACAGTTGAAAGAAACTAGTTGACAAAAGGTAGGTTTTGGAATGTCAGAGAGAAAGATAGCTTAAAGTCAGTTCTGTGGCAGCATAGCGCGTTTCAAGTCATCCAACAAAACTTCGGCACAGATCCAAGGCACCCGAAAGGCCCAGGAGGCAAGTCAGATGGGGGAAGGGGTGCAAGGGAGATAGATAGCAGAACAAATGGAGACAAAGACGCTCAGTAACATTTTTCAAGTTCAAAGGATAACCAAGAGAGCCACATTACTCCTAGCAACATTTGATTAAAACTAAAAAGGTATTTAGGAATCTTACACTTGGCATTCTTTTTGCAGGAAATTTCATTTAAGCCACATAAATCAGCAGAAGATCATGCATTTGGACATCTGCCCGTCTAATTTTCTCAGTCATTCAGAACATTCAACAAAAACTAACAAGTCAGGTTAAATTCCATCAAGTCTCCAATTAGCTGCAAGGTGTAAACAAGCCACTTTGATTGATCCATAAGCATCAAGGTCATACATATACCTAGCATAATCCATGCGACCTTCTTCGTCAACAGGAGGGGGAGTTATAAGCACCACTAACATGGAGGGGGAGCATTCCTGCAATCGTATCCACAAGTAATCATCATAAAAAAAAAAAAGGAAAATAAAAAATGGACGAGCACCCAAATATTAGACTGCAAATGGACAGGAAGTTTTCCCTGGAATCGTATCCTGTATCAACAAGTAATCATCATCATTTAAAAAAAGAACAAAGAAAAAAAGAAAGAAGAGGAAATACCGCTGGACCAACACCAAATATAAGATGACAGATGGAAGTTCAAAAGTAATTGTAAAACAGAAAGCCAGAATCAATAATTTGAGAAAAGCTCAATGTTCTGGGACAGCAACAGATGATACAAGGATGAGCCAGAGAACTGTTGCATCTGACTGGCTCATTGAGCGCCTATATCTTTAATGGAGAAAGATAAATAAGAACTAATAGATCCAAGTGTTGTGTGATTAGTAACCCCAACTGTATAAACTTCCTTCAGTATGTTTGGGTTCAATAAAGCCTATTGCAGTTTGATCTTCTGGAAGAGTACTTAATATCAAACGGTAATGGGGAAAACTGACTTCGAGATCACCTAACTTTCAAAAGGATTTGGTTCTTTTCAAAGAAATTCTGTAGACCGTATCGACAATTCGTTCTCAAATAATTTCACAGGTAAAGACAGCAAAAAAAAATAAAAATAAAAATAAAAAATAAAATAAAAAAGTTTTACTCAAGGGGAGGATGTAACAACCTTTAAATGCCAAACGATCTTTCTGAGATTATCCTTGTACTCCTCAATCGGAACATGTTGTCGTTCACTGGTCCTCCCAGGCAAAGCTGCATCGTTAGCTCCAAAGAAAATGGTGGCACCAACAGGAGGTTTTGCCAAACGCTGCTACCAAGTCCAAGAAATGCGGAAGACAAGAGAGGCATTAGTTAAAATGAAAATGGAAGCAAGTAGGAGCTCGTTAATAGATCATAAAGACCTCACACCTCCTTAAGAAACAGCATCAATCTGAATATGAAAAACGATCTAATGACCTTAGGCAGTACGCCTATCACCCAAAGTTTTTTTTTGTTTAGAACGCCTATCACCCAAAGTTAAAAACCAACTTGTCATTCATAATTACATCAAGACAAATTGCTGTGGAAATCTCAGCATCTCAAATATTTTCTGAAGCAAAGGATAAAATTATCTTGCTAAGCTACTAAGCCAAGAGAAATACTATTTCTCAAAAGCATGACAATATCAAAATACTCCATGGTAAAGACAATAACTTTTCCAAAATGAAACTTTCACAAAAATTCCTTGATACTACTCTTATACACTTCCATAATCCAATGTACCTACATGGCTACATGCATTGCACACTCCATTTCGATTTTCAGATCAACGATCAAAGATGTCAAATTGAATAGCAGAAGTCACAGCACGCAGTTCACAACGTTTTCCTGGCTGATTTCAAAACATGTACATTATTTGGCCAACTTGCCTCTCAAATTACCCCAAAATCCATCATATTTTCTAAAAAAAATAGATGATCACAGTGGCAAGAGGCCAGTGAAATCTCAAATCATTAAAGATTTATACTTGTTAAACACCAATTCGTGTAACGGTATTCACAAGTCTAATTCAATTGGAAATGTCACATTAGTTAGCCAGCCAAATCCTCTAAATCTTCTAATTTCATCTCAAAGTTGAAATCTTTAGATTACACGCAGATCATATGCAATTTCATAAGTAAAAATAAACATCACAAAGTTGACATCTTTACTTCATTTTGCAACCAAAATCCAGAAAAATCACAGAAACAGCAACAAAAAAAAGAGTGAAGAAAAATACCAGTGGAAAAATGTGATGAAGAAGAAACAATGCCCATCTGGTAGTGTACCCACCATAGCCACGATTGAGAATATCAGCCTGACACAAGATGAAATAAAGTTACAATCAAATAAAAACCCAATAAATATGAGAATTAAATGATGAAATTTTGCAACATGGGTATTTCAGAAACCCAGACAAAAAGTAGACTTGTTCATAGAGATTGAGAGAGAAAGAACCTTGCGAGAGAAGTTATCAGCAAGAGCGGAACCCCAACCACCAATTCTAAAGGATTGCTCAGTGATTGAGTCGCCAAATAATATGATTTGTGGCCTTACTCCCTCCATTTTTCTCACTGATTTTAGATCAAACCACTACCTGGAGGTTGTAGAATTTGGTGGTTCGGTTTGGGTTATGTGGGTTCGGGTTGGGTCAAGTGATTTAGCCAACAAGTTTGGTTGATAGTCGTCTAATTGAGTCATAGTTGTTCATTGATAATGTCGAGTCATCAATCAAGTAATGGGTAGAGCTCGAAAACGGGTTATTCGGATCGGGTCTATGGGTCATGTAATTCGGGTCAATTTTGAATTCAGGTCCCTTTAGTTTGGATCGGTCAAATTCGTATCGCGTCATTTCAAATTGTTGAAATGTGATCATATTAATGTCGTATGTCTTAAAATTTTGTCTCATATTATCTTAAATTGAAATTTTATACTCCGTAGGTAATTTGAGTGATTGAAGATGTGATAGAGCTAATCCAAGTTATTTTTGTTCAACCAATTCATTTAAACGTCTAGTTTTCCGGTTTGAGTCATTTCAGTTCGGGCCGGGTCAATATCGGGTCATAACAGAATTTCGGGTTCGGGCCGGGTCAATTCAAGTTTCGGGTTGAATTTAGTATTCGAGTCAAGTAATTTGGATTGGATGTTCGGGTTTAGGTCTGTTTTTCCAAGTCATGTCATGAGTGGTTCACGTTAAATTGATAAATTCTTACAGTTTAGGATACAGTTGGGTTATGTCGCGGTGTTGGTTTTCCGCTCATTATTGATCCGAGATAATATATGCAACGATATCTCCACTAATGAAACTCAAAACTGTCTTAAAATTTCGAAGTTGTCAACTTTGTCATGCAAACAATTTTTTCGATTTGATAATGTAATTAACATGTATGTTGACCACTGATAAATATGATAGTCATGTCTGAAATGTTTTCCTATTGAACAGACTGTTTCATAGCCATTTGAGGACTTGATTGGGAGGAATACGACGAGTGTGTAGTTGTTTACCCATGGTCCTTCTCACATGTAACTCCAAATGTACAAAATAGACCCAATTCAAAATCCTTTTGTTTTTTGCACAAATTAAACATTAGAATATTTTACGAATTCTTCAAATAAATTTACATCGAGGAGTAGTATTACAAAGTTACGAGTATATTAAAACAAAACTCTCATTTCATGTCATGATCTGATCTTATGAGTCCAACATTTTGGCATGTCCATGACTCCATGTTTGATGCCCTTGCCCTAGCTATAAGTTTTAAGCCATCACTTACAATTAGTTTAGTAATTGTTTAATTTATTCGATCTTTTCCATTTCTAATTAAGAGATTTCGCGCTTTTTAAATTGGTAACAATTGAGAGGAACGAAAATGAGGGGAGTTATCGTGTTTGATTCGACTTAGTTTTACGATAGATGTGCATGCTTAAACGAAATGCCATGATTCAAAAGCTATCAAGGATTATTACTATCACTATAAGATAATGTATGCTCATATTATAGTATTACTCTTGAGTGTCAACAAAGTTCTTTAATAGAAAATCGAGTTGATTAGTGTAAGAGGACTATAAAGGAGTACCCTTTATACGTGCCGGTCCATTCGAGTCCATACGTACCCCATATTCTGGTTCCCTTGATTAGGTGCCTTGGATCAACACTGTATTATTTGAATTAATTAAAACCTAGAAAGAGCTGAGACCCCTCATCTTTTCCGATCTCAACACTGATCTCCATTCCTTGGAATTGATAGTGCAGGTAGTGAGACATAAATAGCATGTAAATAATATTGACAATTTATGCCTTTTTTCCATCACCATCCTGCTCCTTACTCTAAGAATGGTCTTTTGGTTTTATCTTATAGCCTTTTATTCCCACACTATCAAGCTGGGGATTTTTAGGATTATCCGGATTTCAAAAAGGGGTTTGTACAGGGATACAGTCAGTTTGCTAAGGCTTGACCTGACCTCCTTAAGAAAGATAAGTTCTATTGGAAACCTAAAGCTCAAATAGTCTTCGACATATTAAAAACATCTCTACGCGAAGCTTCTGTCTTAGCTCTCCCTAACTTAAAAAAGACCTTTGTGATTGAGACAGATGCATTCGGGCTCTTCTGATGCAGTAAGCTCACCTACTTGCCTATATCAGCGGAGCTTTAATCCCTCAATTCCTCAAAAATCAAGACGGTACCTTGTATAGTGAACTAGCAACCCCTACGATTCTATGGTCAAGCACGGAAGGGCTGTGCAGCCACTGGATCGCTTATTAGACACGGCTACGATTCCCTTCAGAAGAGGCTACTTGGATGCTTCGAGATAGAAAGCCATATCATCGCGGCGCCGGATGTCACCGAGACAACGTCGTTGGTTCGAGTCAAGAACAACGGTATCTTCCGCAACAAGACTGCATGGTTCGACACGCACAACGATGCCGCCATTGAAAACTGCCCAGCAATCATCATATCTTGCCTTTTTACCAAAGCAACGATCAATGAAATTGAAGGATACGAATGCTTGGTTACAGAGTGATGAGAAATGCTGACATTCAATTATTTCTTCATCTTTATCACTTACTCGCAACTCGAATAATTTTACCCCTTTACCCATTTTTCTGCCAAATATCTTCTGTGCGTTTTTTGGGAATTATTGAACCAAGGTTTTGGAGGAATGGAGGTTATTCTTTTTTTTTTTTTTTTCTGCTTTCGACACCCACATACGACTGTGAGAGTAGATGATACATGTTGAGAGGAAGGACCCCACAATTTTTGGTGACAATGAGTCCCACTCCAACACAAACTCTACTTCTAGTTGCTCCACATGTTTTATTGTCTTGTTGAGGAAAAAGATGGGAGTACACCACAAGGTAGGAGTCAAATAATATGCTTTTATTACTATTATTATTATTATCAAGGTACACAGTAGAAAACCGAATAACAAATTACTTAATTAAAAAAAAAATTTTGTTTTTAAATATGTCACGAGAAATGAGAACGGGAACGTGAGTAGTGGGAACCGGATGTTGTGGAAGCGAGGGCAGCGGAGTTTGGCCTTCAAATTGCATGGCAGCGGGGTTGTGAAGATGTCATTCTAGAGTCGGATTTGTTGTGTCTGGTTAACGCTCTTAAAAATAGGAATTTTGCTTCTAGTCATTTTGGTTTAGCTGTGTTAGATGTTTTCAATTTTTCTAGCAGATTTAAGTCGTGTAAGTTCAGTCATGTTCGTCGTAGCGGTAATAGGGTGGCCCATGAGGCTACTCACTTAAGCCCGATTGAGTACTCGGCTCGGGTTTGGGTGGATAGTGGTCCTAAATCTGTACTTGATTTAGCAGCTATCGATTTCGTAGCTGCAAGTTTTGAATAATATTGGTAGAACGTTCCCCTCAAAAAAAAAAAAAAAATCTTTTTCGATAATTGGTGAGAGTTCTCATAGTTCACCATGATTGTCTCGAATGTCTCGATTGATAGACGAAAAGCGTAATGTACTGAGGCAGCAATGTCGTCAGGCAACATTACCAATTTACTCGCATGTTTTTCAATTACAAAGGCATGCTGTATAGTGAATTAGTGATATCTTTTTTGTTATTATTACGTATCAAACTTTTAACCAAATTAAGTAGTTTTTGGAGTAATTTCATGATAGGCAGGTTTTGCTAAAGGCCACAATAACACGAAAATGCTCAACAAAGCTAACGGCAGATTGTACTCCCTACTCTCATAGCTTCATATCTGTATGAGTAAGACTTCACTTCCCAGAGACTTCCTACAGTAGGAACGATAGGCATTGTGTAACTTTAAGGAGAAGAAACACTGAGAAAACACAGAGGACTACAGAAAACGTTATGCCTCTCGAGCACTGCACAAGCAAGTGGACTACAAACTGAGAGTAATGCCTCTCGAGCACTGCACAACCAATTTACTAGCAACTTCCAATTAGGATTGCATCTTGTATCAGAACACCAAAAAAAACTGACAGCAGGCGGGAGACAGACTTGACAGACGAGTGTCAGTCACATACCTGAACATGTCCTTTCGTGCCTGTAATCACAGAAGGCTATTTCGTACCCCCTACAGCCCTACAGGCTACAATCTACTCTCATAATCTTATATCTGGTTGAGTAAGATCCCCGTGGCGCTGTTCAGACCGTACCTTTTTGTAACTAATCATACTTCACTTGAATCAGTTCCCTGAGACTCCCTACAATAGGAAAGATAAGACACTGATATATAACTTTACGGAAAAGTAGCACTGAGAAAAAAGCAGACGCCTGCTGGTTCAAGAGTGCAGCTAATCAGACAGAACAGATCAGATATGGTTAACTTGGACATGTGTTAAAGCTGTTATTCATATCAGATTAACAGATCAGCATTCCAACTGTGTGAATGATCATCAAAGTTTTCGAAAAGAAAGATTCTATAGTACAAGAGTATGACTCATGAATCATGACTGACAACAAATCTACCCTATGCAGAGATCTCACTTCTGTACCTGTACCTGTATCTGTAGATGTCAGTGATCTCTCTTGTTTTCTTTTGGCAAGATACGATGACAGTGATCAGTTAATCACCTTAGTCCGAACCAGATATTCGACCCAGTGTAAAGACGATTGACGTTTAAAAACACAAAGCAGAAGCGATAACAGTCAAATCTGGGGTGTCAATGACAGGAATGCAGTACGAAAGTAATATAAGTCTAACAGGATACCGTGATGACTTTGATAAATGCCTCTTCATCATGATCTGTTTTACTACCAACCAGCTTTTTAACGTAATATTACATTTAGCATTAACAGAATTCTAACGAGTAATGCAGAAACACAAATGCGGAGTACAAAAACGTCATGCCTCTCGAGCACTTCCACAAGCAAGTGAACTAGTACGAAAAGTAGAGTTCTCAACTGGAGGATGTTGCACGGACATCTCGTCCAAGCGGAGAGGGATGGGGACTTGGGGATTCTCTAATCTCGATTTCTCTTGGACTCATTCTAGGACATTGGTCATTTCTCAGATCAGCTACGCGGGAACTATGTACTTGTCGTGGGAGCACCGGGCTAGAAGCTTGTGTCGTATTCACTAGTGAAGCAGGAGAACTGCTAGTAATCTTCGGACTTTGAATGTGACGAATTTCACCACGACTTCTAGTCATAATTTCACCAAGGAACTGTTCACTGTCTATAATTGTCGGGGATGCCTGACGATCTGGATCCTATAAGGTCAATTCGTATCATAAACATAAGAAACAGTGAGAAATCAGACTGTAAGCTAACCATGGGATAAATGTTTAGTACATAATGAAAAGAAGTTTGGATACATACATCAAATGCCAGGTTGTAAGTAATAGCAGGGGCCTCTTCATACTCAGCAGCATCCAAGTCCTGAAGATGGGCTACTTTGAAGAACCTAGGTAAGACATACTGTCTCACTGGGACAAGAAGCATGATCAACAGCGGAAAAAGCACTCCGGCTATTGGAATCCAAGTTATGCCAAAACACAGCAACAAGTATACTGTCTGAAAAATGGTGAAGAGTGCAATTGTTTTGAAGGGGACAGCCTCTATGAAGGTTGTGTGTTGCTCCTCGAGCACTCTGCAAAAAAATTCAATTAGAAAGTGAGAGAACAGCTTTTTAAAGGGGGTCTTGACGGCCGGAGTGTTTCCATATGCAAGGGAGCCAGAGACTTTACTATTCTTTGGCTATGAATGTAATGGAATATAAGTGAAATAGCTCACGAAATGGTGTGAATTTCGTTTCTCATAATGCAAAGCAGCAGTTCGTTGATGCTTTTTCGATGGGTCAACAGGTTTGCTATGTTTTCAACATAAGAGTAATGCAATGTTCATCTGACACCCCCCCCCCTTTACCTCACCATAGGCAGGGGCCTTTGATTGCTAGCTATTCTCGGCAGGAGAGTTCATACCTAGCATAATATTAAGTCACTAGTACAAACATAATAGAGAGGGAGTACATACTTGTATCTACGACTGGGAGCAGTGAAGAGTAACAATATACGCTCCCAAAACTGATTTCCAGGCAAGCTTTCAATGGCCATGAATGCAAAGTATCCCCAAAGAACTGCTGTAGGGATTCTCTTCAAAATTGGCATTGCTGCAACACAGCTACCAACCATGATTGCCTGAAGCAAATTGCTGAGACGCTGTTCCTTCACTTCAATGGGTAAGAGATCATCTATATCTTTATCAATGTCAAATATAGTTTCATCCACTGGTGCGTCAATGTAACCAGTACTTGAGGCCTTTTGAATAGTTGATTCCTTCAACTCCTTCAGTCCCTATTTAAAATTCAACATTAAGATATAAAAAGGCCAGTAATAAGAATGGTTGTATGCTTAGGATTGGACAGATCAGTTAACTTACCAGAGAAGGTGGCATCTGATAGACAAGAGGTGTCTGCATGCCCTCATAAGCATCTTGCATGTTGTTATATAGCTGACCCAAGTTTGAATTTTTCTGTATGCTTTGTCTTGCCGCTGCACCAATCTTGTTCCTCAATAACTGTTTTCGAAGCCCATTATAAGCAATTCAAAACCAAACAAGAACCCAAATTGTGATTGCAATGATGGAAGGACGCTAAGGCTTCCACTAGCATAAGCTACCAAAGACTGATTCGCATGTTAAACACAGAGAACCTACATATCCATTCGTTGCAGTAGTTAAACTTGGTCTACTGTGTTAGTCGGAAATGTTACGGGTCATCAATCTCATATTCAGCCCCAGTATCATCCTTTTGGCTACTGGTCTTTAAAATTCAGCAAAATGACAGTAACATTATGAACGTTTAACAAAAGGGTTTGCAACATCGAAGCCAGTCTATTACCTGATGTTTGAGAGTAGCCAAGCTTTTTGTATGCATAGGAGACTGAGGAATAACCCCATTTGACGGAGGAATGCCAATAATACCACACAAAAACACCTGGATAGTACATTCCAAATCAATGTTCACTTTCAACTATGACTACAAATAACAATAATGAAGAGTTTCTTTGAACTTCAGAGTCGATCACTCACCAGGAATCCAAGAAGAAGGAGATCATAGTGATACGAGGAAGGTTTTTTCAGATTAAACTCCTTCTGCTGAGCTAACTGTGAAGCAACACTATGATCAAAATAATAGAGCACTGCAATCATCGTGGCTGGGATAAATGCTCCGACGATATAAAATGGAGGCACATTTAGCATTTCCTGCAAAATTCAGGAAGCAATCATATAATATAAGACAAGTATCTGATGGAAGAAAAGAAATTAGGGGTGACATATCCCAAATCCCAAGCAAATGATATGCGGAAGGTTCTTTATTTGTATTACCAAGTACAAAAAAATATACACAGTATAAACACCTTAACAACAGTCCAGTTTGAGTAAGCACCAGGAGACCATGGGTTTGGACTGACAAGACGCCTGGGAACCCCTCGAGGGACATCGTGGACTGGTAGGTAAGAAACACCAGTCCACACCAGCACCATAAGTGGGACACCATAATCCGCAATGAAACTCCGTAGCCAACCTGTTTGTTACATGTCAATCTGAGATGTAATAAATAATTTGATAGGACTTCATTGCATACAAATGCAGACTATGCAGCACTTCAGTAACAGGTACATGTAAATATCCTAAATGACAAGGGAATCACAATAGCCATCCAGTGACCAAAGTGAGGTGCAGGGAATTGATGTAGGAAGGCCTCAAATTACTCAGAATGAATACGAAGTGCAAGTAATCCACAGACAGAAAACCATTCTATTTCTAAAATAGAATCAACAACCTACCCGCACATACTCTTTTACGAGATCAATCCAAAGGCATCTTTTATTTGAGATCAAATTTTCAAAGAACCAAAAAGCAGTCTTTCCATCTATTAAAGTCAAGGTCCCAGGAGAAAATGTATACCTGCACCATAACGCCATGATCTAGCTTTACGGCTGCTTAATCCAGTTAAAAGAAGGCCAAAGGACAGAACAAGTGCAAACATTCCATTTCCAAATCGCCAAGAAGGAAGTAGTGCTGTTTGATTTGGATTTTCTCTTTGTGGTATTCCAAACTCCTCCACAACTCCCTGTAAGCAAATGGTTAAGTCAATAGCAAACATTATGTGCTTCATACATTACATTTTAGATGTTGGCATTTGGTTGTAGTTGTTCTTAAAAGTGAACAGCATAGCACATAAATAACTTATATATCATGAAGCTCACACCAAGGGAATTCTTCCACCTTGAATTCTTTGATAAATAGAGAGCTTTAGATAGACACAATGACATACTTGTCAGGACCAACAATGACATACTTGTCAGGACCAACACAAATGAACAGAACTCACCACAATTGCTTGTTGCATGAACAGCATTGCAATAAGCAAACCAAATAGCTCACCAGCTACACGCGTAAATCTGTTAATAAGAGAGCATGCACCTAAAATGGCCAGCATGAAAAGCAGAAGAGCTGTCCATACACAAACCCTGCAGGCGGAATACATTAATGACTTAACGTTACGAAGTTTCAAAGCAAAGCCACTCCTATCTGAAAATTGTCAGGAATTCAAATTACCAGGCTGTCCAAGCCAAGAAAAGCTTGTGTCCCAAATCCTTCCTGTCCTTGGCGAAGTTGTACATGAATTTATACATAAGAACTGTTGGTTCAGCCACCCCTAAAATAAGCAGTGGTTGGCCTCCAAAAATCGAGTGAATAAGACCACATATTGCTGTCGATGCAAGAGTTTGAACTGCAGTCAGAGCCCCATCTGCAACAGAACAAGGGTTTTCATCCAAAAGCACAACTAAAGTAGCACCAATCATCAACTTTATAGAAAGTAGTAACAGTACCAGTCCTCCTTTCCAATTGTTCACCAAAAGATATAACAGGAATTGCTGAAGCAAAGAAGACATATGTCGTTGGAGCTAAAATTCTGAGACAAGTTTCATAGCAAAAATGCAAGTAAGCATACTATAGCATTGTTATAAGACTTAACTATACATTGCTAGTTTCCAACAGACAAAGATTATCAAAAATATCACATAAAACAAGATGGTAGCAAACTGCAGTCGGCCAAGGTGAAGCAACTGACCTAATACCAGCACGAAAACCTCCGGCCCAATCTTGCTTATAGCAAAGAAATCTTCCTTTAAGATCATTCTTAATACCACGAAAAGGAACAAACGTTTCTTCCATGGTTTTACCAAGTACTGAACACCAAAGTAACTCGAGAGGCAAACAATATATCTAAGGTTTCATAAAAAGAAAAGAGTCTTGGAGATGAATTTGTAGGAAGCAATTGGTGAGCAAACATGAATCAAAGACCAAAACTTTTGGTTCATGATAGTCAAAGGTCAATATAGAAGTGAATTTACATCTTAATGAATCATGAACTTATGCTACAAGGTTAATGTGATATAATAGTTCAAAAAAATCAAAGAATGGGAGAATCAAAGTGAAATGATATAGTAGCTTACAAGCTTCTCTTGCTTACTTCAGCTCCATATCTAAGCCAAACAAAGGAGATTATCCTGATGATAAATTCATGGCAAAAATTCCAAATTTGAAAATTTTCATGTACAAACTAACGTTTGATTCCAACAGGATTCAAATCCATTTAGAATTAATCCTAAATTATCAGCAAATATCCCCTAAAAAATTAAAGCTTGCTTAAAAATCAACACTTTGAATGTAAATTAATCTCAATAATCAATTACATGTTCCAACACTACTACTTAAGCTCAGGGCTAACAAATTAACGAAAACCCATCCCAACAAATATAATTAAGAATGATTTTAGACAATTTTGAGCAAGAAAAACAGCAGAAACTGAGAAATTAACGAAAATCCATCCCCACAAATATTATTAAGAACAGGTTTAGACAATTTTGAGAAGAAAAACAGCAGCAAATGAGAAATTAATGAAAACTTAGGAACTTTAATTTACATTATAAGGGGTTATTTAACAAGTTTAGGCAAATGGGTACGCTACATAAACTAGAAAAATAAAAAACAGGTCTAAGAAGAAGAATTAGCGAAAACCCATGATTAGAATCACAAGCAACTAGGGTTTAACTAAGATTTTAGGCAAAATGAGTCTGCTACAATTACAGAAACACAACTCTGCCTGAAAAATTAGCGCAAACCCATGATTAAAAATCACTAGTGACTATGATTTTTACCACAGGTTTCAGGCAAATGAGTGAGCAAGAGTAACAAAAACGCAACTTTAACTGAAAATTTAGCGCAAACCCATTATCAAAAATCACAACTAAGACCAGTTTATAAGCAAATGAGCAGGAAAATTAGCAGGAAAATGTGCAGAAAAATGCTGAAAAAAAGGGGTAGATACTAAATAACAGAAGAAAGTAAGTAAGAAAGTAGTGATATATAAGAAAATGTAGGAAGGTGACAGATAGGAGACGCAAATGAAGCCAGGAAACAACAGCTATGAGCAGATAGACAAGGGACAAATAAGAAATTAGGATGTGTTTTTTCTTCTTCTTCTTCTTCTAATTCTTAATTGCTGATGCAACTGAGATTATATATTTAACTGGTGATTGGTGAAGAGGATGTTTGTCTGTCTTTGGAGAGTGTGATGAATGACAAAGATAGATGGACCATATGATATAATTTGTTATATGATATGATATAAAATTATAAATATATGAAGATCAAATGAAACTTTTGGGGGTTGAATCAACATTTAACAAATGAAATGCAAGATTATGGGTAGTTGATTAAACTAGTACTAGAGTAGTAGGAAATGCACAAACAATGTGAAATCCACTGAATATTTCTCATTTGCCCTTTTTGCCCTTTTTTCTAATCACTTTTGAGTGTGCCATGCAAAAGGTTTCAACTTTGTGTGTGAAAATGAAAGCTTGTAGTAAAAAAATTCAGTTGGGGTTTTGTGTTTCCAAAATGGTACGGAGCATTTAAGGGCGGTCGGACGAATACTTTGAAAATTGACTCATACTTAAGATCGGATTGTCTATCTTGTCCGATTTTTATCCACATTTTAAGTGTACTATTTATATGTTTTTTTTTAAAATTAAATAATCATGATTAAATGTATAAGACTAAAGGAGTATATATACTTTGAGATTCTAGGTCTTTTAATCAAGCAACAACAAAAGTATAAGATTTCCAAAATCAAGAAAGTGTCAAATGAATATATAATAAGCATCAGAATTCAATTGTGTTTTGATTTGAGAATATTATTGTTGTATATATGTCATTAATCTCGTGCAGAAGTGTTGTTCTATTTGCAAGAAATTATTTGAACCGTGTGGAATTGATTTAAAGTGAATTGAAAACTGTATCATTACCAGTGATCTTAACATTTGAAAAATAAACGTATAGTAAACTCAACATTCGAAATATAAAGATGGCATCATTGGCATGGTCTTACTATAGTGTTTGCTTCTTCTTGACACTACGGAGTATACAACATATGAATCCCTTTGTTCAAAAAAAAAAAAAAAAAAAAAAAAAATTTTTTTTTTTGGCTTGTTCTTTAAAGCCATACTCCGTAAGTCCGTATGTTACACATTGTAATTTGCAGTGGTCCATACTCCGTACGTCCAGTAGCTCATCTGCTGAGTTATCAGTTTTTTTGTATATATTTGTATGTTAATCTAATATTGTAGACGTAGATCTGTGGAATATGTCTTCAAATTAGGTACTACTACCTACTCCGGTAGTATTCAGTAGCATTTTTAGTATAATGAATGTTATCGATCTATTGCACCATGATGCATGCATTTCGTGCAATTATTTCTTTTTCCAATTTTCAAGTTCTTATTACGTACCCGAATGATAATTATTATCTTGGTGATGTCCAAATTTTTTTTAACATATAACCACATATAGTACAATGCTACAATTGTACAAATAAAGCTTGATAAGATCGATCCTTGTCACTTCATGGATGCATGATGCATTCCCTTTAAAAAAAATGTTCGCATTATTATCACTCTAATAATGGATATACGACCTCATATGGGCGTGCCATATACATGATCAAATTATCTCATAATCGCATACCAATACATAATGTTGTCTGTTCGAGCTAAGATTTACGGAGTCATTTTTAACGAATAAATATTTTTCATGATCACTTGGATAAATTAATAAAGAGTCGTAATCTTCAATTATGAAATGACTATCTAGTTGATTGGGTGCAGACTAGTTGATTAAAATCCAGAAATTTAATGATTAGCTTCACGAGCGATCATCAACTTGAGAAGTTACTAACTCAAACCTAACATTCTCATCTTGATTGATATTGTAAAAACACACAACTTGAGCATGCTAATAATTTTAATTTAGTTAAAGATATAAAGAGGCCTAAGCCAGGGGATACTAATTGTGAAGTAGAAGCTAGCAGAAAGGGTGTGCGTGTGTCGAATCTAAAGGTGAAATGTCGGTCCATGCTGGGCAGTGAGGCAGTAGTGCGTTTCGTATAAGACTCATCACCATGGTGCATAAGACAAGTAGATAACCTCAGGCTACTCACCACTTCACCAGTGCGATTCTTCTTACATCATCCTAGTTTGTTTTGTCTCCTAACTTACTTAGCTTATGATATTTGACATGATTATTTAGTAATTAATGAGTTGCTACTGCATGCATGGTCCACAAATAATAAGAGGAGATCCCTTCGCTTCAACTCGGATCTTCAAAGTGCATAATCCTGCATATATTGATTTGCATTGATATGTCCTCCGAGTATCAGATTCTGGCGGATCTAAAACATTAAGAAACAGGCGTTTTAAATGTCACTTGAGAGTTGAGATAGAAAAATCTATAAACCAAAGAACTTAGCTTATTTGATGTTTGAAGGGTTGAATTAAATGAAGCAAAAATTGTGATTGGTTTTCTTGGTTTAGGGCCAGCCAACCATTGGGCACGATAAGATAGTCTACACCCGCCTCTATGCTCCGTATATGTTAAAGGTCATATTGGCCGGCATGTTCAACATGGAACCTAGGACACAACTGTTGACATGGATGTTAACGTACATGCAAATAAAGCTAGGCCCTAAGCTATGGTTCCATATTTGTTCAGTGGGTATATACATTTTTTTTCCTCTTGTATATTAACCTATAATCGCTATCTATCTTTTCAGTGTGCTTTAGTTAAATCTCCGTGACTCCGTCCTATGATCCTAACCAAAAAAGGGTCGGAGGTCAAATCACCGGCTCAACTTAGGTAGTAAAAGGGGGAGGGGGGAAGCTCTTACTCTGTGCGTGTCTAAGGAGCCTTTTATTCACCTAAACTCAAAAGAGACTAACGAGACAACTCCAAACCCCAAACGATCTGTTCTAGTATTCCTGGTCGAGGAGACGATGCAAGCTTTGTAGAAACCCCGATTCCAACAACGAGTTAACTCGGTCCGACCCGTGCCTATATCTTGGTAATTGGACCAAGCCCATTTACAACAAACTCTTCGCCAATTTTGGGTTGGGCCGGTGTACACTTCCCCAAACCCATTAACAGTTTGGGTCGGACAGCATGACCCAAAACAAGACCCATTAGCAGTTTCGGGTCGGGCAAGTACCCTTAAAAAATTACAAGAGTTCCAATTAAATGGGGCAAACCTATGCCATGTGTCAAACAAATGTCCCTCCATTTTTTTCACACACCGCCATATTCGCTCCCAAATAAAAGTAACATCGGCGACTAAAAACCCAAGAAATTAAATCCCCCCAAAATAAATAAATTAATATAATAATGTTGCGATTAGGGTGCAAGAATCTGGTCGGGTTGGCCCAAGCCCATATAAGAGGCGGAGGTGCGGCGGCGGTGACGGCGACACGTGGATACCATGAGAGGGTGGTGGACCACTACAACAACCCGAGGAACGTCGGATCATTTGATAAGAACGACCCGAATGTCGGAACGGGTCTGGTTGGTGCGCCCGCTTGTGGGGATGTTATGAAGCTTCAGATTCGGGTTGACCCGAAAACTGGGAAGGTTGTTGATGCTGTATTCAAGACCTTTGGTTGTGGTTCTGCTATTGCTTCTTCCTCTGTTGGTAGTTTTCTCTCACTTTTATTTTTACTTTAATTATTTTGTTTAATTATTTTATTTATTGGGTTGATTGATTGTGAAGCTACCTTGTGTTTACTTTTTTTTTTTGTAATTGTGATTAGAAGTGGAAGTTGGGTGCTTTTTGTTTAGTTTCAAATTTGTGATTTGTTTAGTGAGTATTTTGGGTTTGATTGTTGATTTCATTGTTTGGGGGTAAGTATTAATGGTCACCGGTGTCGAAACTTGGTCATTGTCCCTTTATGTGAATTATTACCGCCTCCGGTTCATTAGGTTGTTTACGTTTGGTTTGAATATCTGAGACGAACTATAACCCGTTTCTTTAGGTACCTAAGCGTGTGAGAAGAACTGTAATCCACAGAAAGCATACTCTTTGAATTGTTTGATGGTCAACGGTGTCGAAACTTGGTCATTGCTCTTTTGTGTGAATTGCTTTAGGTCATTTACGTTTGGTTTGAATATGCGAGAGGAACTAAAACCCGTTTCTTTAGGTATGCCTGACAAATTCAAACCACACGCAAACAATCCAAATATTATGTCTTTTTTTTATTTTGTTGGTGCTGTGTTCTTTACTTCTTTAGGTTGTGAACGTTTGGTTCGAATGTGTGAGAGGAACCAAAACCTGGTCTGTTAGGTATCTTAGCGAAACTCAAACCACACGCAAACAATCTAAAGAGTATGTCTTCTGTGGATTTTGTTGGTGGTGTTTTCTGTATGTGTGAGCAATCAACCCAAGGAGTTTGTCTTTATTGGATTTTATTGGTGGTTTGTTTGGTACTCATGTGCTTTGGTGGATTCTATGTGCTCTCGTTAGTTTGATAAGTACACCCTCCGTCCCACCTCAAACGCCCCTTGCGATATTTGTAGTGGAATAAGAAAAATTGATATAGTAAGTTGAGTGGGGTAATATTTGGAAAAAAGGAGGAAAGAGAATGTGAAGATTAATAAAAGTAGGAGAGATAATGTGAGTGGTGATGTGCTAATTTAATAAAAGTAGGAGAGAGAAATATGTCCCAAAGTAGATGGGGTGTTTGAGGTAGGACGTCCCAAAATGAAATATGGGGCGTTTGAGCTGGGACGGAAGGAGTAGATAGAATCTAAGGTCTATGCTTTGGTGTTTTGATTGTTCAATAGGTGGTATATGAATGTGCGTGTTGTAGTTATTGTTTTATTGCACTTGATGAGTAGGTTTTGCGCAATTTCGTTACTTCCGATTATTGGCTCTTGGTCTAAGGATTCTGGTAGTGGTTTTGGTAACCTTGATTCTTGGGTTGTGCCGATATGATTGTTGGAACGAAAGTTGGATGCTTTTTGGCCTGGGTGATTTTGTTTCATTGTAATTGTTTGGTGGATAATCGCGAGCTCTTTTCGTGGGTATACAAAGCTGGATTTCTTTGGTTTTATCTCAGTTTAGGGAAGTTATACTGATAATGTTGGATCCTGGGGGATAGCTGCATACTGTTGACATGATTGTCATTGGTGAAGATAAGAGTTTGTATATGTAGTACATCAGGATAGTCTTGTTATAAAACTATTAGTACATGTTGACACAATAATGGTTTACACTTTTTTTTTTTTTTTTTTTTTTTGGTGGATCTTGTTTTGTTCTTCTCTCATTGGGTGCCACCCTGGATAGTAGAAGAACGTAATTGATAGTCATGTACCACTTGTAGATGTCTCTATCATGAGAAGAATCTCAAAGGCTGGTACATAAGCTTGCCAATGCAAGAAGATGATTATAGTTCATAGAATGGGAAACTTAGACAATGAGTGTACTGCCTTGCGATATCTCTGTAGCCGGTAGACCTTTAGAGAGGACATGCATGATCGTATAGGAAGAGATTGAATCGTTAGTAGTCTTAGTACCCATTTTGAAAAGCAGTTAATTTAACACTAAAAAGACCAATATAGGATGAGAAGCATTGGTAAGACTGAAATTACCACAATATATATGCAGAATAGGGAAGTAGTGGACTCATGATATCTGGTATAAGAAATAGCATATTAGTGTAAAAATTGACGAATTAAGCAGGAAGAGAATTTAAGAGTTTGTACCTAATAGAGCTCTTGTCACTATATGATTACTATATTCAATCCTCGAGAGGGAAACCTACTCTCTTTGATATCCTATATACATTAAATGGCAGCCCGGTCGAACATTGGCGTCCCCGCAAAGCGAGGGTCTGGGGAAAGGTCCCACCACAAGGATGTATTGAGGGCAAGCCTTCCCTTGTCACTTTTTTTGGACAAGAGGCTGCCCCCAGGACTTGAGTCTGTGACCTATCGATCACACAGCAACACCTTTACCGGTGCGCCAAGGCTCCCCTTCATATCCTATATACATTGCGAAAAGAAATATGGATTTGTAGTGTAATCATTCCTTTGTTAATTTAAAGTGCTGGTTGGTTTTAAGGCGAATATATTTCTCATGATTGTTGATGGTTTCTCACTGTTTTATGTAATTACTGAATGTTGTCATGCCATGCCCCACGTTCTTCAGAATGAGCAAGTTTGCGTCTCTGATGTCATTTATCACTTGTCTTCTTTTCGTGTGGATTTATCTATCCATTTGGTGTAGTCTGCGTCAGTTTTCTTGCAAGATTTATTGCGCTGATGGAAGTTAAGCGAATGTAGTTATTTGTTACTCCATCCTGATGGGGGTGTTTATTAATGTGGGAATGTCTTAGTTGTGTCCTGATGTTGGCATTTGATTAGTATGTAATGTATGCGTGCGAGCAAGTGGTCCCCCCCCCCCCCCCCTCCCTCAATGGGATGGATGAACTAAAATTTGTGGCCAGTTTATAAGATTTTTAGGACAATGAGGCAATATCTAAATTATCCAAGTGTTCTATGAAATTTCTTACTGTCTGCTGAGATAGAATTTGCTGTGCAGTGTTAAGTCTCTTACGCCAAATGGCATGATTCTGATAGATATGATTGTTAAATTTGTTTTTTTATTGATTCCAGCTACAGAGTGGGTGAAAGGCAAAGAAATGGATGATGTGGTGACGATAAAAAATTCGTAAGTTATCCTTCCCTACTATGCTTTTAGTTCAATGGAGATAGTCATAATTCATGTGATGGTGGCCACTGCATATTTTGTTCTTTATGATGAGTGTAAGCTCTTGTTTTGTGCATGATGTTCGTTTTTCGAATGCTAATACTTGGTTAATGTTTGTGATTTCAGTGACATTGCAAAACACTTGGCCCTCCCACCTGTGAAGCTGCACTGCAGTATGCTTGCTGAGGATGCAATCAAAGCAGCTCATAAAGACTACCTCGCAAAGCAAGCCAAGGCCGCATCCAGTGAGAAGGCTGCTGAGGCTTGAAGTTCTCGTCCTTGTTGCTTCTGTGTACTTAGCACTGGCGCCTATGTAGCTGAATGTGTTTAGCAAGCTTCAGATTTCTAAGTGTGTTAAGATTGCTTATGTAATGAATCTATAATAAAGGGATGTTTGTATGTACAGACTTTTCATGCACATGGTTTGCACCATCGTACACCAGGACCTGATTCTTCTTTTCAAGCCGTCGACCTCAGGCTCATTTTTTTTAATTAGTCCTCTACTTCAGGCTTAATTGAAGTTCGAGCCCTGTTAACTCAAATAAGCATCAGCATTGAGCACAATGTATTCAATTTCTTAGTCGGGTCGTTTGCTGGTACAAGTTGCTGAAGAGGCTGAGTTTTGTTGCTAAGTATACTACATAATAAAAGCATGATTTTGTTGGGTTTTGTTACGTAATTGTGTAGAACGCATCTTAAACGTAAGAATCAAGATGCGACCTTGAGATGGAGTATTGTTCGTGTCAGTCACGATGTATTGAAGACATCTTAGCTGAAAAACTCCTTGAGTTGGACATTTTGACAATCAGAGTCGGTAATTAATGAAATGTGATGATATAGTCCTAAGTCGAAGACTATAGTACCACCAACCTGTTTGGGTAAATTCTTTCCTTTTTTTTTTTTCCGAATTTGGTTGACATGCATCCGTCGAGCTTATAGTCATCATCCTAAGCAACTGATGTGATAGTTAACAAGAAATTCAGATTGTTTCGAGAGACTTATTAAGCTTCTCGACTTGTTTAGCAAATCCACCCACGAAATAAATTTATTGGAATTTAAAAGTGCGTGTTATTGTGTTAATGGTTTAAATCACCTTTAATGCTTCCATCACATCATCGGTGGGGAAGTAGCTTGTCAGCAAGTCATCACAGTCCAATTCCCAGACGGAAACTACAAATTTGATTCTTTTTCACTTTCTCAAATACCCCTTAAATATGTGCATTAAACAAATTAACCACTTGATCATCTGGCCAATTCTTACCATTATACTTGCAAACTGTGAAACGTAATAATCACAATACAGAAATCTGAGTCGGATTTTCGTTCAAAAATGGTGTGCGATCTCTGAAACGGGACAAACAAACAAAAAAAAGCAAAAAAGGTGTGATTTTTGACAGGAGAAAATATAGGTAAGAGGTGGGGTTGGTGAAGAGAGAGATTTCTGGGGTGTTGGGTTAAAAAATTAATTAAATTAAATGTCTGGTCAAATGAAGAAAAACCCAGTTGTTATTGGAAGTGTCGAAGTTGCTAAACGTGAGGGTGAAGAGAAGGAGGAGGAGAGAGAAAAAGAGATAATGGCACCAACTTCTGGGAATTCGATCCACAGGTCAGGATCAAGGCCGCAGCTTGATGTCAGTGGTGCTGCTATTCAGGGTAATTTGGAGGAGAGAGACCCAACTATTTTGCTCCCTAATCAATCTGATGATATCTCTCATTTGGCTCTTGACATTGGAGGTCTGAATTCTTCTTATAGTACTATGCTGAATTGTGGTTTTTTTTTTTTTTTTGGGTTTTTGTTGTTTTTGCTTGATATTGTGAAAGATTGAATCTTTTTTGTATGGTGTTTTGTGGGTTTTGTAGCTGTATTTGGGTTTGAATTGTGATTGTGTGGTGTGTTGAATGGTGAGGTTTGTGTTGACGTTAGCTCTCGAATCGTTGTGCCTCGAAACTGTACTGAATTGCTGTGAAAGAAAGTTAATTGGTGTGCTGATGATATAGTGAAAGAGGGTGATCAACTGATCATAATGTATTTTAGGTGCATTTATAACATAGGAGTATATATCCTAGGTACATTGTGCGCTTGGCTATTCCCCCGCCCTTGGCGATGAACAACATTAAAGGGTTGGCAGCATTCCAAACTGTGACGACTAAGCTCTTGGATGGTCGCCATCTTATGGGGTAGTGACGTAGTCTGCTGTTTTAGGGCATCCGGGATGGGGTCGTATGCTTGCCAACCACTGGTTTTGAAAACTGTTGTGTGGGCAAGTTTGAGCAGCACAACATTTAGTTAGTGCTAGACTGCTAGTGCACTGAGTTAGATGCTCCATGGCGACAGATAACTCACATCAACTTAGTCTTTCCTGTTATAGTGCCGGTCGCCTTTTCTTCCGAGCAGGTGTTTGTAGAATAAAAAGAGGCGCCCTTTTTTTTCTGACAATGCTGGTAATATTTCGGTAGTGACCTTTTTCATTTGCAAAGTTAAGTCATTGTGTATTAACTTACTTGACTGATACAGGATCCCTCATCAAACTAATCTACTTTTCAAGACATGAGGATAAGCCAGTGGAAGATAAAAGGAAGAGGTCATTGAAGCTGAGGTTTGGAATCCCTAATGGCAATAGGAGGAGCTACCCAATACTTGGTGGAAGATTGCATTTTGTAAAATTCGAGACAGCAAAGATAAATGAGTGCTTAGACTTTATAAAATCAAAGCAACTTCACCTTGGAGGTACACTATTTCTCAAGCAGTGCTCTCTTATAGCTCTGTTACCTTCTGCTTACTTGTTAGCGCACTTACTTACAATTGTGCCATTTTTTAATTTTCTGGTGTCTTGTGTTGCAGGAATTAATCCTCTTCGTTGGCCTTCTGATGATGCGTCCAGTGAGAATGTCGTGGTTAAGGTAAGTGCGTTCAGCTGCTATCTAATTAAGACTATATTTGAGATGAAAATGATATACGCAAGCTTCTGTTTTGGTTCTTTTACCAGAGGGTAAAATGGTGTTTATTTTAGATCAAATCAGTAATTGTGATTTCATTTGTTCCAAGGCCACTGGAGGTGGAGCATACAAATTTGCAGACCTTTTCAAAGAGAGGCTTGGGGTCAGCCTCGAAAAGGAGGATGAAATGAATTGTCTTGTTGCTGGAGCAAATTTTTTGCTCAAGGTGAGGCCTAACTCTATACTCCGTATATCTTTAAAAAAATTTAAAGCAGAGATTTCGTTTTTAAGCCGGTAGTAATTGCAGTGCTAAATAGCATAGAATACTCAAATTGGTGTAGATGGTTAATGGTTTGCTATATTATTCCTCTTTTGTGTGTTGGATAGTGTAAAGAACTATGGACATCAGGCTCACACTTTCATCTTCATTATAACCAGATGAAGATGTGTTCTGTGAAAATGTGCTATGCCAACTTGTTCTAGGTAGGGAGAAAAAAACGAAAGAGGAGAGAGCATTATGCACTTGCCGTTGGCACGAAACTTTAATGAACTTGCTCTTAATTTATGAACTTCAATCATGATTTATAGACGGATGTACTGTACATGGTTGTTACTATTATGAGATCATTTGTATATTGTGAACATACTTGAACTCTTATCAAGTGCCTAAAATTGCTACTTATTTTTGAATAAAATCAAAGCAATTAAAATTCAATAGAACTTTCTCAAGTGTCCTCTGCTTCTTTACACAGGCGATTCGTCATGAGGCCTTTACACACATGGAAGGCCAGAAAGAATTCGTGCAGATAGATCAAAATGAAATGTTCCCTTACCTTCTTGTAAATATTGGATCTGGTGTAAGTATGATAAAGGTACAGAGACAGCACACTCACATACCTAAAATAACTGACATTTTGGAGAAATAGTTCACTTATAACATAGTATCTGATTTTTTTTTTCTAACAAACAGGTTGATGGGGACGGGAAATTCGAACGTGTTAGTGGTACAAATGTTGGAGGTGGTACGTATTGGGGTTTAGGAAAGTTGCTGACCAAGTGCAAGAGGTTAGACTGATGGTCTGGTCAATTGTGTCAGTTGTTTCACAATGCCATTTTTTGTACTCAACTCTTGTCTAGCATGTAAGTATTTTCATTGCTACAGCTTTGATGAACTTCTGGAATTGAGCCAACGTGGAGATAATAGTAGCATTGACATGCTTGTTGGGGATATTTATGGTGGTATGGATTATTCAAAGGTATGTGTACTTCTTGAGAATCTAGTTCTTAGCAGAGTGTCACTTGTACTCTATTTGTGTAACTTTGACTTTTTGCAGATTGGCCTCTCCGCATCAACCATTGCTTCTAGTTTTGGCAAGACAATTTCTGATTTTAAGGAGCTTGAAGATTACAGACCTGAAGACATTTCCCTCTCACTCCTCCGAATGATTTCATATAACATTGGTCAGGTCAGTCAGGACAGTGACAATAATTCTTGTGCTATGCATCATTTTACTGTTTTGTTGAGTGTGAACTATTTGTATATAGAACTGTCAGACAATTCCATTAATTTAGATTACTAGGTGACTGACGTACATCTGTGTTTTGTTATGTGCAGATAGCTTATTTAAATGCTCTTCGCTACGGCCTCAAACGTATCTTCTTTGGTGGATTCTTCATTAGAGGCCATGCTTATACAATGGATACCATCTCGTTCGCTGTTGATTTCTGGTAACGAAACTACTATTCCTTTGAAAATATGCAATCTTGATTGTCTTGTTTCCCTTTTTCCTTTTTTTATTTTAAATGGAAAGGAGGCAATATGTCTCTTACGGACGATATATTGACCTCACACCAACTAAAAGAATATGTAAAGGTTGGGGGGACTATCTGCTGCATGTCTATATCAGAGCAACTTGTGAATGTGCTAATTGTAGATAATCAATCCAAACCCACTCTGTTCCCTGTCGGTTGCATAATAATTACCCTGGTTCAAGTCAAGCTCATGGAGAAGTCTGATTAGTGAAGACTGTAGAATCATATCTCAAGCACATTATTTAACTGATCTCAAACATCAAAGATTTGCTGATTATATATTTGAGGGACTATCCGCTATACTAAAGGACCAAATGTATAACGTAAGGAATTTCCCCCACGGCCAGTTTTGATACGTTGCATTTGTACATTTTTCTGATTAACTCTTTTCTCCTGGTTTCTTTTGGGCGGGAGGGGGGAGGGTATTTATGCACTTATTCATTTTTACATTTGATTATTATTTAGGTCTAAAGGGGAAGCGCAAGCTATGTTCTTGAGGCATGAAGGATTTCTTGGAGCATTAGGTGCGTTTATGAGTTACGAAAAACATGGGCTGGATGACTTGATGGTCCATCAGCTAGTGGAAAGGTTCCCTATGGGTGCCCCATATGTTGGTGGGAAAGTACATGGACCTCCATTGGGAGATCTAAATGAGAAGGTAAAATTCTGCAAGTTATGTGAAAAACTAGTTTGTCTTTGAGACATCACTAAATGTATTTCTATGTATGTCTGGTTGCATCTGCCTCTGTTTGTCTATGTCACTGTCTGTGGAAGGAGAGTTTCTTATTAATTTTGGAACTCTTCTCTCCTTTCATGAGGTGAATCTTCATTCTTGTCCTCTCTCAGTCTCTTGTAACATGAGCTTTCATACACAAAACTGCAGATATCATGGATGGAGAAATTTGTCCAGAAAGGAACTGAAATTACTGCTCCTGTTCCCATGACTTCACCTGGAACAACTGGGCTTGGAGGTTTTGAAGTTCCTTTATCACGGG
The DNA here is from genome assembly GCA_963680865.1 of Spergularia marina. NCBI lineage: Eukaryota > Viridiplantae > Streptophyta > Magnoliopsida > Caryophyllales > Caryophyllaceae > Spergularia > Spergularia marina. The sequence continues at coordinate 26,961,497 of OY804548.1, read as the reverse complement.
GAAATACCCTGCGTTCGGATGCAAGCAACTTAAATGTTGGCGTTCTTCACCTTGTTCCTACTCTGGAGGTGTTTCCCTTGTTGGCGGATTCAAAGATGTATGAAAAATCTTTCATCACTTTGCTGCCACTTTCTTGATGGTTGGTTTATGTGTTCTGCTAGTAACTTGTAAGTTACTGTCGGCTAAATTCAGTTGTCGTGATCTTCTAGATAGTAAAGAAATCCGTTTGACAGGTTGATCAATGTTTGGTTTCTTTTATGTCTACAAGGGGTGAAAGTTCTCTGCAAACTGTAAAAATGGCTTTTTTTTGTTGAGGCTTTTCTATCAGTGAAGGATGTGCTTCTTCAGTTTTTATTGCTTACTAATATTCTTCAAAATATACAGGTATGAGCCCAACACTATTGATCTCTCAGAGCATGGTGAACTAGAGTAAGTTTTAAGCCAGATCCCTCATTTGTTAGACAAATCGACTTATGGTTCTTCAAGTGTGATGTATGCTAATCCTACTCACTAATTATGTTGTAGGTATTGGTTTACGGTGTTGTCTGAGCATTTATCAGATCTCGTTGACAAGGTAATCGTTTTGATCTCTCTTATCCACATCACTCAAGTACCCTAAGCCTTTTTTAATCAGTCTTGTCCTCAGACATCATTGCTAGTAAAGGAAGACTATTGGCTAACCAATTGTTCTGAATAGACACCATGTTGATATGTAAAAAGGAGCTTATGCTTCTGTGCTGTTTTGTCTCTTTAAAACTTCTTCTTTTCCTGAAGATTGACAAGAACATAAAATCATAGTAGAATGACAAAATTTTACTTGTAGGCTGTGGCAAGCGAAGGAGGAACAGAGGATGCAAAGAGGAGGGGTGATGCTTTTGCACGTGCATTCTCTGCCCACTTGGCGAGGTAAATACCTTGGTGTGTCTCTGATTTCTGTAATGCTTCCATGTTATTTCCACTGAATGATTTTATCTCCTGGGTGAATTTCGTATGAGTTATGATGCTCATGATCAGTTATCTGATCACACTGAACGTAAGAGGACCTTATTGGTACTACCTCTTTTGTAGTGCCACTGTGTAAGATGCAGGCCTTAATGTCTCAAACAAATAAAAAAAGGGATAAGAGGAATAGATAGGAGCGTAAATAAAGAAAGTATTCAGAGTCAAAACAGGTAAAGTATAAAATATATAAATGAATGCGTTGCCATTGTAGTGTTTCACTTAGTGGAGTTTGGTGGTTGTATATTCAATCTTTTGACTGATCTCAGGTACCCACACAAGTGGCTTGTATCCAAATGATTGAAATGTGATTTTTTTCCGTCCGTGCGTGGCGTGATTACTGTTGCATAGCATTATTAATATGGCTTGTTCATACAATGTACGAGTAGCGAGTCTAGGGCTTTGGTTATGTTGTAGTTGCTTCTGTTTATATTATACTTGAGAAGAATTCACCCGCCTGTATATTAGATTATTTTGAAAATATGAGCGTAACTGTTTGGTCATATGTTAATATCTGTAGATTGATGGAGGAGCCTGCCGCCTATGGGAAACTAGGACTCGCCAACCTTTTGGAACTAAGGGAGGAGTGCTTGAGGGAATTCCAGTTTACTGATGCATATAGAAGCATAAAGCAAAGGTGATTATATTATCCCTATTTTTTGTTCCCCTTCTCTTCCTCATCTATTTTCTTATCTCAAATCACCATTTTGATTATTAAACCAATACTTGTTTGAAATGCTGTGTACTTCTGACCCCCCCCCCCCCTTTACCTCGTCGTAGGATGAGCCTTTGAGGCACCGGGGTAATGTTGTTTTTGTTGACCTGTGTAAAAGGGTGCTTTATCAGGAAACCCTTTAAATTCAAGGTAGGGGTCAGTGCACAGAATCAAGAGATAAAAGGAATTTGTAATAAAAATCTAGGAGCAGTAACTTTCTCGAAGTCACCTCTTGCTCTAAAAACGTATATACGTATGGATATCATATCACAATTGCTTCTATACTCAATTTTGAACGTATATTGCATGTGTTCTAGGGAAAATGAGGCTTCACTTGCTGTTTTACCCGACCTTCTGCAGGAACTTGATAGCATGCCTGAGGTATTTGACTCGTCCTTTCTTCTTCTCTCTTCGTTTTCCCTCAAGTACCTAATGGGTTATTGGTTTCCCAATGGCGTAAGTTATGTGACAATCTTGCTTTGACTACTTGGATGATTTAATCATGACTTTGTTCATTATGCAGGAACAAAGACTGTTTACCTTGATCGAAGGTGTTCTGGCAGCTAATATTTTTGACTGGGGTTCTCGTGCATGTGTGGAGCTTTATCACAAAGGGACTATTATAGAAATTTACAGAATGAGTCGCAAAAAGATGCAAAGACCTTGGCGGGTATGTGGTTCAGTGGTCTTGGTGTGGTGAATTATACAATTTAACAAATTTGAAAGCATTTTCTTAGCAATTAGCTAATACTACCCCAACCAAGGTTAAATGCACCTCTTTTTCGTTTGAATACTAGTTATTTGTCTAAAACCCGCATGCTTAGTGCTTCTGTAATGCAAACCATAAATCAAAGCGCTCACAATTTTATGTTCGATGGAAGCTAATATTTTGAACTGGCACCAGGTCGATGATTTTGACATATTAAAAGAGAGAATGTTAGGATCCGATAGCAAGAAGCTACCACCTCATAAAAGAGCGTTGCTCTTTGTTGATAACTCAGGTGCTGACGTTGTCTTAGGGATGCTTCCTCTTGCGAGGGAACTTCTTCGACGTGGAACTGAGGTAATTGTACTTCCTTTTGGGGAGAGATGAGTAAGTGATGATAGTTTAACAGAACTTAAATTATTGTTATCTAAGTTGTTCTCTGTGACTTGGATCCTCTTTTGGTACGGTAGGCATTCGAGATCTTTTTTAGTCGATGTGGAATTGTGGATAGCAAGCTATCTTAACACTTTGGTACCTTTCATCTAATAATGTGGTGTAAACTATGAGTCTTTGATTTTCCTATGGCAGTTCTTTAATAGCAAATAAAAGAAGCATAAAGTTTCACAGATTTATATGATTACTTTTATTAGGATTTTTCACATAGTACTTAATTAGCACCACTATTGTCGTGGCAGGTGGTTCTGGTGGCAAACTCACTACCTGCATTGAATGATGTGACTGCCATGGAGCTTCCTGACATTGTTGCAGAAGCCGCAAAGGTGTGTATTCTATCTCAAAGCTTTCTAACATTTGTTACGCTGGTGGTTTCTCATAATTGCTCTTTAACTGTGATTATTTTTGTTCTTACTCATATTTTTCTGCCCAGAATTGTGATATTCTTCGAAGAGCAGCTGAAGCCGGTGGACTTCTTGTGGATGCAATGATAAACATTCAAGATGGTTCTACAGAAGATTCTCCATCTGTGCCTCCGCTCATGGTTGTTGAAAATGGATGTGGTAGTCCATGCATAGACTTACGCCAAGTCAGCTCTGAGCTAGCTGCTGTTGCTAAAGATGCTGATTTGGTACGTTTGCTAATCGCTCCACGAGTAGTGAATTATTGTCCAGTTTCTTGCCTAGTAACTCTTGTTCAGAATGATGGCTTTATAATACAGTCTGTCATATCATTACCAGATATCCCAAGATGCGTCTTACATCTTTGTTTTTTGTGCCATGCAGATTATTTTGGAAGGAATGGGCAGAGCTATTCACACTAATTTCAATGCCAAGTTCAAATGTGATGCTCTGAAGGTAAGAAATGTTAAATTTGTGATACACTCTGACGGTTTTATTGTAATCCGGTCTTGAAAGTTTGTTGTTTCATTGTCGTTCCTGTTGGCTGTTATTAAATGTCACGTGTTGTGTGATTGGCAGCTTGCGATGGTGAAAAACCAGAGACTGGCAGAGAAGTTGCTCAAGGGAAACATATACGACTGTGTCTGCAGATTTGAACCAATCGGCTGAAGTCTTCCACTTTTTTTCTTTCATCTACTTATTTCCTTTACAAATCGCCACTGAATGAGTAGAGAGCATGAATACCGCAGGTCTTAATTTGAGTAGCATGCTGCATGGTGCAGGTTGAAGGTGTAGACTATAGAGGTATACAGATTTACCAAATGCAAAATTGATAATAAGGTAAATTATTTTGAAAAGTAGTTCTAGCTAGTTTAACAGCTTTATGTAGCACTCAAAAAAAAAAAAAAAAAAAAAAAAAAACAGCTTTATGTAACCTACCATTGAATTCTACTCTCAGACAAATTTAACGAGGATATACAGAAATGCTGCTTCTAAAGTGGTTTTTGGTTTCACTGTTAAATTCAGTGCTACTCACTCTTTCCTCTCCCTTCGATGTCTGATGAGTCCACAGCGTGACAGGGCGCTACAAGCACCACTCAATGGCAACAGAAAACACATGCTATTGTCATTCTCTCTTGTATTATGGCATGATTTCCCGTCATCTGCAAAACTTGTTGCATTAGTCGTACGTTTAATAGTAAAGCTCATAACTTGCATGGCAACGGCGTTTAGCATGAAATCTTTCTAAGCCGGATTAAATTTCGGAGCCCGAATAAAATAAAATAAAATATAAAAAAAAATCCATTATAAATATAAACAATACATACGGAGTATGTGAGAACTGGCATTACCATTCACTAAAATGGTTAAAAGGAAATACGCTATAGCACCCAGACGTGTGCCTGATATATATTATTATTGCACGTAACATATCAACAAGGGCGTTTGGTCTAGTGGTATGATTCTCGCTTTGGGTGCGAGAGGTCCCGAGTTCGATTCTCGGAACGCCCCCTTTTTGCTAAAACTCCTGCTAGATCACTCTGACACAAATTACACAAGAAGATTGACGACTTTTTTTTTTTTTTCGATCGCGTAAGAAAATCTAGGTTGATACCCTAAGGCAGGACCAACCTATGTCATCCTTCGGATGATCAAGGATAGAGCGAGTGAAGGACTTTCAAACCACCTCATAAGAATACGGTTTTCCTGCTTTTGGTTACAAGAAGATTAAGACTTTATTATGGAAAACATCTCTGCTTCGCAAGCAAATTTCTCATCGAAAATTACATTCTGAGATCAAATACAATCATAATCCAAAACGCAGATAACCAAAAATATAGCGTCTTTCACACAAAAATATGAAGATCCACTGACTGAACTTGCGTTAAAACATGTCCCCTATATGTTCATCACGGAACTACTGCTACCAGCGAACCCTACTCCTACCCACAGTGAGAATGGGAAACTCTCAGAATGTCTTCCACGAGCATCACAATGGCTTAATCAGACCGTGTTCAATCCGCTGCTGCGAAACCTCCAACGGCATTTATCTTCTCAACTAAGGCAGCAGCCTCATCTTTTGTGAGCCCTTGTGCCAATATCGCTGGCTCTTTTTCAGCTTTTTCCACTAGTGATTTCGCTTCCTTCAGCCCCAGGCTGGTGATCGCCCTGACTTCTTTGATCACCTTGAGCTTTGAACCCGGATCAAACTTTTGCAATCTCACATCAAATGATGTCTTCTCTGCCTTAATCTCCTCCGCTGGGGCTCCTGCTGCGGTTTGGGCACCCAAGTCTAAGCCTTCTGTCGAAATCTTCTCCAACTTGGGATGGTTAAAGCTCGCTCTAAGAGCAGGACCAATTTGAGCTCGTTCTTCTGAAGTTAAGGCAGCAATACGTTCAGCTAGCTCAGATACTTTATCTGAGGGTGGTGGCCTGGCGCCATATGGGTCATACACAGGAGGGTACTTGTACTTCACAGGTTTTATTTTCTGAGCTACATCAGTCTGAAAACATCGAGCTTGGAAAAGCCCAGTTCTTTCAAGTAGATCAGGCCATTGTCGCATGGTTCTTAGATGCCTAATGGAATGCAACGTCTTATCCATTACCTTCACCTGATAACAATCAAAGATCTACCTGACGAAGACAATTAAACACTTTAAAAGAAGGAGGTGTATCCTTGAAGAACAAAGGGTCATTACATTTACCAGAGTTATGTTGCATGCTAATTGTAACAGAATATTATAAAAAAATCAGATTTACCAAATAACGAAATAAAGGTATCTTGCGAGTCTACATATAGTGATATAGTCATCTTACGAACTTTGCAACAAGATTTCCGGATCAAAGTTCAGTTACTTGTGTTTTAATCCACCATTCATCAAACAGCGCAATAAGCCAATAACCAACCCGTTGCCTACAGCAGTAACAAAAAATATAGAAAAGATCTCTAAAAATGAGAGAAACCAGACAGCATTTAATTGCCCTTAAATTAAAAAAGAATTCAAATAGACGTATGTTTCTAGTCGAATAAGAATTTTCGGGTAATTACAGGAACTATAGCCAGGCTACCAAAGGTTATCTCTTAGCGGGCAGAGTGGCAGACAGTAGAAGCGAAACCATGATCTCCGATCCAGCTTACAAACTTGAAAAGCTTTTGAGACCCTTACAGAACCAGCACAGTCTCCTTCGTGCCTCAAAACATGTGGTAGTACATTCATTCAGAGTACATATCCTTTAACAAAGCAATTACAGAACAAAGAACCAAATGTTCATTTAAATTAGAAAATACCACCCACAAAACCTCTCCAGACAGCTCCACACTAGAACAAGATTGAAAGGGTATGGACCTTACGCCTCAGTCAGAAAGATGATAAGAGAAAATAGCCCTTTGCCCATTGTAATTTAATCAGCCATATAGCGAAAGCCAGCTTGTTTGGATGGAGAAATCGGAAGGGATAAACAATCCAAAATCCAAAATGGAATGTAAAACTGAAAGGGAAATCTTACTGGAATCCATTTTCACCATATCCTTCGTAAACCAAAAGTTACCCAAGTCGAAAGACTTGGAAAGCCCCCCCCCCCCTCCCCCAACCGACCCACCATTCCATTTGCCCTCCGACCCCTTCCCTTTGACTCAAAATTGAATATCCACACAAAGCGTAACGCCATCCAACTTTGACACAAGTAGATGCATTATTTGTTCATCCCAGCCCCCAGGGACACCAATGCCCCCAAAAACCACTCCATTTCTTCTCCCACCCTTACCTTCGACTCTACTCTTAGGGTGTGTTTGGTTCATCATTTTTTGTGGGATTGGAAACGGATTCGATTACCACTCTGTTACATTGTGTTTGTTTTCATATTTTTTGTTTTCTAATCCTTTCTCACTCCCTTTCCAATCCTTCAAAATGAAACTCACCTAAAACCTAAGGTAACAAATTTAAACCCCCCTACTAATGGATTGATACATCTTTTTAGTGGAACCAAACGCGCCCTAATAAGGAATGATACTTGTATCTATTCCACTCCATTTCCGTTTCCATTCCACTTTCATGAACCAAACGCACCCTTATATTGAGTATTCACACAAACCGTCGCACCATGTCGCCATCCAACTTCGACACAAACAAATGCATCATTATTTGATCATCCGAGGGAAAGCAATGTAATTAAGGACACTGAATTACCACCTCGTTTCGCTTTCGAGTCTAACACAAACCCATCGAAGCCAAACCTAAACTCACGAAGCTAACAATAGTTCCAGGGCCGTCTCATATATTCGAACTCTGTCTAAAACTTCAACTATACGCCACTACGAAATGAAAACATTTTGAGACAAGAAACTAATAATTTCTACAAAGTGCAAATTTTCCAACTTCATTTTTCAATTGTTCCCAATACAATCATTTTTGGGGCGAATCCATCAATCAGATTGAAATTCAAGCTTTAACAACTAATCTCTTAAATCACCTACTGAATTATTACTACTTCACTCAAAATCTTTTTGAACCAAAAGAAGTATGTTATAATGAACAGAAATCAAATTCGATTAAATAAATAAAAAAATGGATTTGACAATTTTACCTGTATAATTGGGAAATTGATTTGGGCGTAAATTGCACGATTGATTTGGGCGTGAAAATTGTTGTGCTCAATTCATTTGAAGATCGACACTGCTACTCTTCTAGTATCTACTCTCGGTTCTCTGCGGCTGCCGGTTTAGGTTACATTCGATATATTTTTATGTTTTTTTTTTTTTTCATTTGGTATAGTGAGAACCCGGTTAGACCCAAATTTGTTTGTTTGGAGCTATTGTTTTGAGTTTCAGCTTGAACACAAGCTTAGCCGATAAGGTGATCTCGTAAGTTATAACCGTGGATCTATTAGATTTGTCAGCTGCGAGAAAAGAAGCATAATGAGTTGACAACGTGGATGAAAGAGAGTGAACGGTTTTTCATGTGTAAGTATAATAATTGCAATACAAAAACTAGTTTGCAACAATCTCTGTATATATATAGTGAGGATCATAAGAGTACCCCTCCTTAGGTGAGTACTGCGCACATCATTATAGCCGTCCGAACAAGCATTTTCGACGCTCCGGATTAAGCCATCTGTCCCTCTAATAAAAAAAAAGAAAATAATCTTGTTGACATCCACAACTCCCGTTAATTGCTTTTTTTGTTTCTCTCTCTACAAATTTCTCTCTCCTCTCATTTCCTCTTCCCACCTTCACGACATTTCCTTCTTCCTCCAACTCACAATTTCTCTCTCCTCGCCCTATCGCCGTCGGTTTTGGTTTCTCTCTCCTCTCTCGCGTACTCCGACACCGCTCCCGCCGTCGTCACCACTATTTCCTCTTCCCGTCGATCTCTTCTCTCCGGCGGCGACTATTCGGATCTACAAATGTGTCCTACTCATTTGATTATGGTATGTTTTCGGATCGATTTTCAGTTTTGATTGTTTTGTTAGAACTAATACCTAATTTGATTAATTTAATTAAATCAATTTGATTAACTTGATTTTTTCGGCGAGATTCTGCTTATAATTGGATTAATACCTTATAAGCTCATGTTATCAATCTTATGAATCTTTCAAATAATCTAAATGTTGCAATTTAGTTTGATTCAGTTTAATTTTAGTTTAATTCGGTTTAAATCAATATAAATGTTGCTTAATTAAATTTTGAGGTTTGCAGTTAATTCTCTGGTTATTGTCTTCACTCTCCGTCTTTCAAATCGCCGGCGATGGCGACTTGAGGCTCCGGCAACGGCGATGTTTATATTTGTTGGTGTTTAATTTTGAAATTTACAGTATGTGTTTATTCTTGTCGCACTTTTTGAGTATTGATTAATTTGGCGAATTTTATGGACTCTCTTGTGTCATTGTATCGACTCTCTTGTGTCATTGTATCAGCACTCTACTGTCATTGTATCGACACTCTACTGTCATTGTACCGACACTCTACTGTCATTGCATGGACTGTGGTGAGCACTCTAAGTTTGTGATCTTCAATGCAACCTAATAGCTGGTGCGAGTGTGAGGCTTGCTAATTAGTAGGATTGTATGCACACTTTTATGTCGTTGTATGGAGGTGTCATTGTATTGGACACTTTGTGTCACTGTATGGACACTCTTGTGTCATTGTATGCACAGTTCAGATTTGCGTAGATTACTTGTGATAGTTCTTTGAGCAACCAAATTAACAGATTTTGATGACAGCCCACAATTTTCATCCGTGCTTCTTTTGATGCCCCTTCAGTTATGACATCCGATACCACACGCTGAAAGTTGTTTATTTGTTGTTTGTATCCTACCTGTGCTATTATGCATATAAAGGTTTAAAGGTCGTTAGCCCAATGGTAGAGCGTTTGTGCTATTTGCACATTGGTGTGGGTTCAAGTCCCACATGGCCTAGATGCCGGCTTTGTGATGTTTACTTTTGTTGTATTATATGTGTTTGTAACTTATGGGCATCCATGGTTAAATGGCAGCTTCTATATTGATGTGTTCTTGTCACAACATAGGCTTTTTTCGTGAAAACATCAAATGTGATGCATGCTCAGAAGCTTAGCTTCATGTTCATGTCAAGGAAGGGCAGCTAAGAACGGCTACTTGTCAAACAAGAATTTTCATGCGTCTCTTTTGCTAATCGTTGCATGCATTTTAAGGCAAATATGGATTAATAATGTGTTTTAACAGTGAATAGATGTCCACATCTATTTTGGAAGATAATTGAAGTCCATCTCAAGCAAGCAAAGCACTTGCTACATTCGTTTCAAAAAGAATTATTTTAGCGATCAAACCAAATCCAAAAAATACTTACAATACCATTTCTCCTAGCTTCAGAATCTGTTTTGAGCAAATTTTTGGTGCAGATTGACGACCTTCAAGGTAGCTTTTGAATGATACTAATTAAGGCCTGAGACGATCAGATTTGCTATGTCTAAATGCCTTTTCCGCACGGTGTAACAAATAGCCTATGTGGGAGTTGAACCCACACCATTCATGCTATCACATGATGCTCTACCAATTTGAGCTAATAGGCTGCTATTCATGCAATCGCATTATGCTATACCAACCACGACTAACATTAAAAATATGCACACGCAATCTCAATCTTAATATGCAGCTTATAACTCTAATTTCTTTCGTATTTCATTTCTCGTTCGACGATTGAGAAATTTTCAGGCATCTCCATCAGAACATGATCAGTTTGTGAGTAGCTCACTCCGAACAAACCATAAATCATCGGAAACTAGGTCCATAGAATGACACACGTTCCTCCATAGAATGACACCGACATAGAATGACACAGCCATAGAGTGACACACGTTTGTCCATAGAGTGACACAGGTTTGTAAATAGAGTGACACACAATTGTTCATAGAATTACACAACCATACAATAACACACGTTTGTACATAGAGTGACACCGGTTTGTACATCAAGTGACACACGTTTGTCCACAGAGTAACAGGCTGTTTTCACTCAAAAAATTAATCTCAAACCTAGTGTCATTTTATTGTTCAACAATCGTCATTGTATTTTCCATGAAATCTAAAAGTCTCAAACCTATAAATTTAATTCTAAATTTAGATCGTTCAACTAATATTCAAAAAATAGTGTCATTATATTGTTTAGTCGGTGTCACTGTATTTTCCACGAAATTATAAATCCTTGACACACGAATGTGGTATGTACATAGAGTGAAAAAAAATCAGCAAAATTCAGCATAGATGCCTTTCGATTACTTGTGTAATTAAAGATCAAATTCGTACATTTAAGACAACAAATTCCCAGATCAGGAGTAAAGGATACCTTAGATGGAGGTGTTGTACCTATTTCTGAAAATTGAGCATGAACATGAATCAACATACAATGACAGACATATACTCATCCATTGACACTGAACCCCCATAGAATGACACAGACTAATTTGAATCTAATACAATCAAGAGCATCATTGTATTTTATGTAGTAAGTGTCATTCAATTGTGTAGTAAGTGTCATTGTATTTTCGAACTTTACCTACTGTCATTCTATTTTGTAGGAAGTGTCACTGTATTTTCCCAGTTAACTTAGTGTCATTCTATTGTGTAGTAAGTGTCATTGTATTTTCGAATTTTAAAAAAAAATTCTAAAACCTAGAAATTTAATTATGAATTTCGATTCTTCAACTACTATTCGAAATAATAATGTCATTGGATTGTTTATTTAGTGTCATTGTATTTTCCACGAAATTACAAATCTAAAATCTTATTAATCAATATCAAATTTGTAAAAAAAAAAAAAAAAAAATCAACCTAGAACATAGATCAAACCGAACGAATCATTCTAGTTGTAAACTCGAGTAATTTGATCTTTTTCCCCAAATTTTCAAATCTAAAACATTCAAATTAAATGCAAAAATTTGTTAAAAAAAACATGAATCTGAGTTACATACCTACTGGCGTCGCCATTGGTGTAGCGTGTGTATCCATCGATCGTTGTTAACGGATCTAATCGAAGCGAAGAAGATGGAGATCGCGATTTTAATTTTTGGGGATTTTGGAAGAGAGAGAAATAGCAGGAGATAAGAGGAAGAGGAGAGAGAAAGTGAGTGAAGATTATGACGGGAAGAGGGAAGACTCCCTTTCTTTTTTCTTTTTTTTTTTTTTTTTTTTTACTATAATACGCGCGTGTCACTGTATGTGACACAGAGTGTCACTCTATGCGGGTGCGCAGTTCTCACGCGAAGGGGAGTTCGCACCTGATCTCGCCTATATATATGTTTACGATAGTGATAGTTAAACATATATATATATATATATATATATATATATATATATATATATATATATATATATATATATATATATCATGTTTAAATTGAAACTGAAATGAAAAATCAGTTACATGTTTTGATCTATTAGTGATAGATTTTACCTTATTGGTGACTCGTTTCAATTGTAAGTTTTAACAATTGCGACTACTAAAATAAATCATTTTAAGTGGACTCTTTCGTCAATGTTTAACTATCACTATCGTAAACATAAAATTTTAAATGATTGATACCCAATTCGTGATTTAAATTGGATTACCTTTAACTATTCAAAGTTGATCTAGATTTGTCTGATCTCTAGACCCCTTTAGCCTCACTGCCTCGATCACTTTTTCGCATTGTTATCTTCTAACGAGTAACGTGATAAAAAAGAGCAAAGCTGGAGTATCCTAACATTCGATATAGCAGGACCATAGCCCTTCATAGGTAAATATGGAGTAGTATCCTTTAACACAAATATGCAAGATCTACATCTAAAGTGCATGGTGGTCACATGTTACTAAGCTTTATCGAATAAAATTACTCTTAGTTTTACTGAAATTCTTGGCCTCTTTGCCCTTCGATTTCAACTCTTTTGTTAAAGAAGTGACCTTGGAAATAAGAAGAAAGTGTCCTATGATCATACAAAGAAAAACCTAGACTCCGTTATTAGTTTCATTAACAATTACGGAGTATGATTTATGACGTTGTAGTTCATATATTTTGTACTCTTGACTCATACGTTATATATATAATTTGTAGGTGAATTCCTTATATGTCGAGTTTACGGTACATTCTTTCAAGAGAGAATAATCATACACTATACATTATCAAAGGCAAATATACAAGGTAGTCTGAAGTGCATGAGCTACCCTAACTTTTACGAAAACGTGTTAATATTGTCTAAAAAAAGTTTGCATTAATAGATATATTACATCAATAATCTTATGTGACTAAATCCTCCCCGGACCAATTGATCTAAATACCAATAGGTAAGCAAGCAAGTACTACTACATTAAATCATTAATCACATGTGTGTCTTGTTTTGTATTTATCGAAGCACATACATATTGTATCGCTCTCACATCTTTCCTCTTGTGACAACAAAATCCCAACTACGACATGTCTTGGAATTAAAGACAACAAAATTTGAGTGAAAGCAAATTACATATGGACTGATCGATACTACTATACTACTATATATATAACTATATAAGGCATGCGTTTGATATACCCTCTTTTTGACTAAGATATGCTCACATTCACACTAATGTTCTCTTCCCGTTCAAATTAAAGTACGCATACATACACGCATGACCCACCTCCCCACATACAAGTAACACATAACTAACAAAGAAACAAGTTAAAAAACCCCATGGTCTCATACGAAAATTAAGATTACATTGAAGGTTAGCTAGAAATTGTCGCAAATATCTAAAAGAATCCTAGAATGAACTTTCTTGTGACGACAACCTTAAACCTCGTGGAACTGAAGTTTTGTAATGGCCATTAATCATGCACATTGCTCGTGGACGAGAAGAGGAGGCCATCTAACAAGTTGGACGTTGTTCGATATGACGCTATATAGTAGTCTCGAGGATAAAACATGTTTCATATACCGAGTCGTGCTCTTGCTTGATCTTTAGACTAAGGAATTTGTTGTAGACGATTGAAAACCACCCATCATGCCGGTCCAAGGCCCAATATTGGTGCCATTCACATTGTAACCATAGGAAGAGTCCTTACCAATATTTGAATTATTGCACCCTTGATCTTGCCATTCAAGAGACAAGAGCTTAGGGTTTGGCTTGACATCCACATCACTTTGATGGGTATTGTTGTCATTTCCATCATATGGGAGCAATAATCTTTGGTCCATGAAGCTAATTCCTGAATTTCCATGATTATAATGATCATGATCATGATGAGTAGTAGTACTGGAAAGACCAAATGGTAGTGAAGTAGAAGAACAAATACTAATCCCACCAAAATTACTAGTTAACCCATTAAATCCACCATTATTACCCACATTATGATGATCTCCAATACCACCTATAACACCAAAATTATCATGACTTCCATTATTACTACCCCCTCCCATAAAATCATGCCCTCTATTCAAATTTCCTCCTACTAAACCCTCATACTTACTCTCCATAAAGTCAATTGGCCTTAGCAAACCACTACTCTCCATAAAATTAGCCCCTCCAAGGTTCATTTGAGCACCAATTAGATTAGCCAAGTGAGGAGGAAATTGCACTTGAGGAAAGGCAAGGTGGAGATCAGTGGGGTTAATAACACTCGAGGCCGAACCAAGGCCACTTGAACAACCACCACCACCATTACCATCATTATTATCAACACCACCAGGGCCGATAATGCCCTGGTGGTGTTGGTCATGATTGTTATTGGTGGATTTTTTCGAGCTCGGTTTTTTGTTCTTTCGACAACCACCACCAACGGGAATACTCCTAAGGGTACCACCCTTAGTCCAATACCTCCTACAAGTCTTGCAAAAGTACCTAGGTTGAGAGAGACTGTAGTTGTTGTAGTAGCAAAATTTGGTGTTTGCAGAGTCACACCTAGGACACTTGAGGTTTTGGTCATGTGGTGGCCTTAGTCTCCTCTCCATCAAGGGTGGCCCTGCCCTTGAAGAACAAGCTGCTGCTAACATGCAGTCTGATACTGTCCCTCCTCCTGACGGCGACGACGATGAGTCTAACCCTGTTGAAATCCCCTCCGACATTGTTCCCTGATATCATTATTGCCACATACATTTCGTTTGAGTCAGTCTCATTCCTAATATATAGCTCAACATTATTGCATCTTGACAAATTACACTTGAATGAAATAGCACGACTTTTTACGTTCCTCTTGAAAGATTATCGCTTGGCGATACTAAGCCAAATGTGTGCTGAATACTAATAGAGTACTCTAGTTTGAAGTGATTAGTACTCCGTATATGAAGCTACGTACTGAAGTTTTGGATTTTGGTACGTCAGATATGAAAAAGCATTACTCATAATATAGTGCTAGGAAGAACTAGCTACAACATTATTCAACCAAAAAAAACAATTGTACCTGGTGTAGCCAGTCAGATGATGAGTCCATGCAAACTTGAAGTGAAGCATGCGCCATTGAAATAATGATCGATCAAAAATATATGTGTATTAAAGTTTTGATCAAAATATGCTATGATTGAGTAAGGTAGAAGCCAGATATAAATAGCTGGGTGGGTTAAGCCATGAGATAAGGGAGATGTGTGACAGTACAAGAGAAAGGGGAGCAGGAAAACTTGGGTGATGTGTTGTTCAAAGGAAGATGTGGATTGTGGAGGGTTTTGGTCGTGAATAAGAAGGAAGAAAAAGGTTCGGGACTGAGTGGGTTTCATCATTACTCTATGGCCCACTCTACAGTACTATTCGAACTCCGGTATCAGGTAGTGCCATATGAGTATATGAGTATATGAGTCTGTCTGTCGATCTGTCTCATACTTAATGAAATACTCTTATATACGGATTTACGGAGTATGGAGTATAACGTTATGAACTACTTCGTAGTCCGTTTTAATTGTTACAATGAGATAAGTTGTGCATTTTGAAGTAGTATGGAGTATTATTTCATGCATAAGTTAGACAAGGATTGCGAGAGATCGTTCGATTACGTGATAATTATTCTATGTGAATGAAAAAAACTTTTTTACCATAAAAATTACAAAATCCGTTTAGTTTTGCTTCAATTAATAAATAAATTTAATATGTCGAATTCGGTTTATCAATTCGATACGTTAATTCTACGGTTGCACATACATTTATACAACTATTTGTTGCATCAAACCGAGGATACAAATATAGAGAAAGCCAATATGACAATGCAACGATACAACCACAATCTTACGTGCACTTATTACACATTCCCAAATATATAGGCATTTGGCTTAGTTAACACATACCGAGACTTAATTAGCTTAACCGAAATCTTACTGTTCGAGGACGGAAAGTTTGAAAAATAACGGAGGTGAGAGGAGTTGAAGAGAACGGAAGCACTATTTTCACAAGGAACAAGACTAACTAAAACGATAACTATAATGAATTAATGATGATATGAACTATTGGAATTGGACCATATGGTTGTAGTTACAAGTTAGCTAGTAATCTAATATCATGATGACCCACTGATGAGATGCCCCTGGCCTTGGGACTCCCAACTACGGTCTTCTCCTACAAAGCGTCGGCGGTATGACAACTTTAGGATGGGGTCCTTTGTCTGTCCCTACATTTGTCTCTCTCTGTCCCAAATTATTTGGGTCTCTTTCACATTCTCTCACTGTCTCACATCACTTGCTTACCTCAGCTTTACTCAGCTTCTGTATATTTTGACGGCTGCTCTGTCCTCAGCACTCTGCCAAGTGCCAAGTGTGAATTTGACCCAAGCATTATGTCATCTACTTCCTCTGTTCGAGCCATATCCAATGACTAACTATATTAAAATAATAAAACTCTAAATTGGGATGGTGAAATAATATCAAAATCTTAAATTAGAAATGTAAGTTTTTTTTTTTTTTTTTTTGAGGTCATGTAAGTTTAATCTTATAGGGGTAATACTTTGATTAATTCGGTGTACGAAACTTGTTACGGTTGCAATTACTACATAATTTTACAACTCAAAAGTCAAAAAGTTTAGTTGCGACTTGCGAAATTTCGAGGGCGTTGTTGGCTCAAGTACTCATAGGTGTAGTCATAGCTAAAGTTACCTGGACTATTGTGTGATTGTGTCCATCGACTGAGAATTAATGTTGACTTGTCGGTTAAGATTTCAACATATTTGTGGGTTGTCCAATTTTCTTATTCTCATTATCTCCTATATCCCTAGATCTGCATCAATGCCTATGTACCAAAAACATGGACAAACCAACTTTTCCGAAAACTTACAAATACTGCCTAGAAAGTCCAATAAAACTCATAAAAGGAACAAAGATTAAATCCTCGCCTAGTGTATGGAGTATATATTTGAATTGGAGGAGAAACAATTTAAGAACCGCCCAACCAAAATACATGATTGCTAAACGTAACCTTTTCTTTTATAACGTAACCTGTCTAAATCTCTATATTACCCTTCTAATTTCCAAAATCACAAATCATAGTACTAACTACCTATTCATTTTCTGCGTTAGTTTCTTCACTATATGCATGTGTCATTACTCTTCATCATCATCCATTGCTATTCGTATGTTCCATTGATCTTGGGCTAAGTTATATATATCTTCATGTAAATGCTTGCCCTTCACATGTTTCTTCCTTTTTATCTTATTTTCATTAGTCGTTAATAAATCCCCAATTAGTTACATATTTATCAAGTAACTATAAGCGATGAAATGGTTTGACGGAAATATGGAACTATTGTTCAATCATTATTTTTGCTCAATCAAGCATCCCATGATTTTGTTGGTACTCCATTGTTTTCGGTATTGCAATCATAATACAATCTAATGTCAAACTTTGTGAAATTGATTAGAGTAGTTTACTTTTAAAGTTGTAGGGAGGAAGAGATCATTAAGGGCAAATGAGGAAGAAAAATACAAAAAATGGGTTACGCTGATATTTTTTGGGTTACGTTTAGCAGTCCCCCCGAAAATAAAGCGCGGCATGCAGTGTGAAATTTGCAAGTCGTTGTCTGACAGTGAAAGAAACAAGCGAATCCAATATTTACTGGTTGGGCTCCTCGTTTCTCAATGAAGATAGCCCAAAGCACCGACCCAGGAGGGCCCAATCTTGTGGGTCCCTTTTGTTTGCTTCTCACAAGCAAGGGATATATTCCCTTCTTCTCCACGTAGACACGTACCACCCAGTACCCAGTCACCCACCCCCCAAGTTCATTAGCATGATGTGATTAGCTTACTTAAAAGTTTGATTAGTCGAAAACTCATTATCTTTTCGGTTAATGTTTGCGATGTGGAGATATGAGGATCTGAAACCAGATAATACTCTACAGTTTTACCAAACAATCGATTACCCATGGCTTATCCTACATAATGTATACGAGTGCAATATTTTCTTGTATGTATGGAGTATAATAGTTAAGATTATATTAAAATAAACTCATATTTCAATAATTATATCTATGTATGTTTCGAGTTATTGATGGTCAGGGCATGACCTCCTTCATAAAAATCACTATGTTTGAATTACTTTTAGAATATTACGTTTATTTATTTATAGGTAATCAAGTTAATGTGTAGTGATCTCAACTATATGTTTAAATCACATCTACGTTTGCTCTTGTTGTACATGTCTTCACTACTAGATATACTTTTTGACTTTTTGTATATGTACGAAGTCAATACGATTATTGATTGAAATTTTGGAATATACATTTTTTTGTTGCCTTTGAAACCAATATGCATTAAATTGATAAAGCCTTTCTTCACTTTAATTTTTTGTATATATATATATATATATATATATATATATATATATATATATATATATATATATATATATATATATATTTTTAATAAAAGATCACCATATTTTGTTGGATCAAATCAAAAGAAAAGAACCAAAAGAAATTGGACAAAGGGGAGTAGCTAAAATCGTATAAATGCTTTCGTTCAATCTTTCTACTCCTCGGTAATGGTATTTTAAGATGGTATAAGTAAAAAGACATGTGATCATAAGGCAAATAAAAAAGGACATTTGCAATAGAAACAAATAAATATTCTTATATGCCTAATGACTTAGGTTTCTTCCTAATGACATTACATTTCTTTTTGGCAGACCTATGCATATGTATAGTCCATGCCGTCCATAAAGATTATTCTTTTGTTTAATTTCCATCCACCAAATGAAAGATTTAAACTTTTAAGTGTAAGCAATGGTCTACATTATTTCCGAGCAAAATCAATTTAAGTAAGTGTAACTGTGTAAGTGCATAATTCCATTAGAGTGGTTAGGTCTACAGTAATACTAGAACAAGTTGAAATTATAAGTCACTTGCACAGTGAGTGATTTCGTAATCCCATTTTACGAAATCGAATAAAAGTAAATTGGAGAAATTACTTTAACACTGCATATTAGTAACTCTCGTTTTTTAACGATATTTGAGCAACTCTAATTCTATACTTATCGAGTATGAGTTCTAACAAGTAACAACATTGACTTAATAGAATGATTCACAACATCATCTTGAAAACGTGGAGTGATGTCTTATGCAGAGGGAATTACAGGAATTGCTTGCTTGCTTTGCATTTGGACTTTGGATCTGCAAAGGGAGTTGGGCCGTTCGGCTGAATTTTCCTTTTGTCTTTATGGTCCATAGTTGGGCCCACGACATCTACATACGGAACCTCTTGTGCGGAAGAATAATGGGACTACAATTTGCTACATCGTCCGGAGTTTTGCTTTTGTAACAGGTGTGTCTAACAAAACTTTAATCATAAACAGTCCCACTTCTTTCCTACGATTATAAAGATGTCAGCAATTTGGCATTTGAAAATTCAAAGATACGTTGCTTCTACTTCAAGAAGCTTTTGGAATTTGTAACCTTTGTAGATTAGTAATAAAGGTTGAGGGGAACAGCTAGACCCCTACATGTATAGAGAGCTCGTATAAGTATTAAAACATGTATTACAAGCCAACAAACTTAGAAGATTTCATATTTCTATGATATGATGAAGCTAACCCGGCAGACGTTTCGTCTTAACTTGGAAGTTGAGGATATCTAGGATTGAATCATTTATGTGTTCTATTTGATTTAAATGAAGCGACCATCAAGTTTAGTCTAATTTGAATTCTATCTGGTTCCACTAATTCTAAATTATGATATTGAGTTTTTTTTTTCCTTTTTCATTTGTCCTTTGTTTTTTTCCCTATGACGGTGTATTGGAAGAAAGGAAAAAGGTGACTCATTCCACTAGACACCAACAACTTATGTTCATATGTCCAACGCCACTAAATGAGATTAATTTTAATGTAAGCCGGAAATCTTGTCACTTGTTGCGTACATGTTAGAGCTGACGACTTTTTCCTTTCTAGGTTCATACCATTTTTAATAAGCGTGCATTTATTACGGTGGAACTAAGACATCAGGAGTGATGAACTATGAAGGATTGACTTATTCACAACCCATGAGTTTATACTATTTCAATGTTTAATTTAAACGAAATAAGTTGAGAAAGTAGTCGTGATCTAAGCTTGATGACATGAATGAAAAATAAAATAAATAATATGCCAAGTTGTACAAAAAAGGTAGGATCATAACATTTACGGTATACTTAGTTGATGACTGTTTGAGAGATCGAACCCAAATAGATGAGCAAGATCGAATAAGTGTCCACGTATGATGATGGAAGAGAGCACATATGCTCCTCTAGGTGTGACAAGTTTAAATGACGAATCATGGTTAATAATTTTCCTCATCTCCTATTGTTACACGTACGACGTAGATATTTTTATTTCCCAGTGAAACACAATTATCTTTTCATTTTCCTTTTAGTGTGGAGGGAGAACGAATATGAAACATTTCCAACTTATTTAGAAGGACATATATCTTCAAAACCCAACTTTTTTTTTTGGATTGATTACAATTCGGATCATAAATTAAATGAAATATACTCCCGTAATAATATATTCTACTTTGCCTACAACTCGTAAGTAGGTAGAAGTTAGTGACCGAATGTGTAAGACCTTAACCCAAAGGGTCAGTCGTCCGGACCAAGGCCGTCGTATTTTCCCTACCGAGTCACAGCGAGTCAGCGTGACTCCAGAAGACTCGCCTTGAAAATACAAAAAATGCAAACACCAGAATTCTTC
Organism: Spergularia marina; assembly: GCA_963680865.1. Taxonomy (NCBI): domain Eukaryota; kingdom Viridiplantae; phylum Streptophyta; class Magnoliopsida; order Caryophyllales; family Caryophyllaceae; genus Spergularia; species Spergularia marina. The sequence goes on along the minus strand of OY804548.1, from coordinate 26,940,613 downwards.
TTCTCTTCCTTGTCAAATCCTCTCTAAAACCCTCAACTTCTCCTCCTCCTCCTCCCGCCATTTTCTCTCTCCTCCGTTCCTCCCGCCGGCCACCGCCACCGCCACCGTATCGCCGGCGATGACGACGGTCACTTCCCGAGACGTTCAGGAAATCGTCGCGAAATTATCTTCCGATAAAACCAAAACTCGCGAAGTATGCAACCTCACTCTTCATTTTTTTACCTCATTTTTTTAACTTTTACTCTTTATTTTGCAATTCTATGAGTAACTATTGTTTATCGAAGTATCGTCTACGGAATTCTAGGGTTAGAGTAATTTTTATTGTAATTTTACCGTCGGATTATGATCTATTTGTTATATATTTCGCTGCTAGTGTGCAATTTTGATGTGTTTTTCCTTGATCGGATGTTCTATGACTGATGCGAAATGCGTAATTCTTCAGTTCAATAGGTTTTATTAATCGCCGAAGTCGAATTCTTAATCGATGAACTGTACTCGTATTGTTTTGGTTTCGACGAGTAATTTCTTTGTTGAAATGTTGTTACGCATGATGCGAATTAGTAATCGTTGAGATGTCGGTCGAATTACGCTATCTATGTTGCTAATTGAGTGATATGATGTATATTTGGGTGGATTGAATGATTTCTGAAGGTTGCGAAAGTCGAAAGGCCGAACTCTTCAGTTACCTGAGTTTTATGGTGGAATTGTGTATTGATAGACTCTATTTTGCTGGTGGTGTATAATTTGATGCGTGTTTTGTCGATCATATTGTGTTTAGGACGGGGTTAAGCTGTTAAATACATGGCTAAAAGGCGAAAGGTCGACAAGCTTCTGTAAATATCTGAGTCGGAAGACTGCAATGCTTAAACCGGACGATATTGCTGGTGGTGAGAGTTACCTGTCAAAAACTTTATTTTGTTGGTCATGCTTATTTTAGCATGGTTTTATTTTGTAATACTTGTTGAAGGTATTTGATTCGTTCTTTTTTTATGCGACCAGTGGAAACTTGGCCATTCCTTGTCCGTGTGATGATTTTTTGTACAAAGGAGGAGATATTGGCGAGCAAGAGACGAGAGCCCAAGCTGCTTTTTGCCAAAACACTTCGAACTGTGGTGCAACGTGCCCAAGATAGTAAATGTCATGGTAAGTTCTTAGGCCGCAGGGTTAGCTGTATCTGTGAATTTATACTGGTGTTGGAAGGTGATGAACACTGGTAGACATGATACATTTAAGAGGTTAAGATTTGTTAATTGCATTTGGGAGTATTATAGAATTTGAAATCTGCAATATTGTAACTTTGTAGGCAGTTATCTCCCTCTTATCAAGGTGGCAAAGGAACTCTTTACACACGTAGTGGAAGTTTTTAAAGATGTTCCGAGCTTTCACTCCGAATACGCTGTTCTTCTGCGACATGTTCTGGCAGTTCATGATTATCGGTTTCATATGAAGAAGAGCCACTACTGTGGTGAGCGACCTTTATATACTGACACCTATTGCTTATAATGTGGGCTTTGTCTTCATATTTTGATCATTCTTCTTCATTCTTGTATACATGAAGATCTCGTGTGCATATACATTGATAAGGTTGAGGCAAGCTTAAAAGAGGAGCATTCAATCAAATCTAACAATTCCTCAGAAGAGCGCTTCCGACGTATAATGGTGTTACATTCTCTGTTAGAAAACCCCCCTGGGGATTTCCCTAGTAAAATCAGGAAAAAAGTTGTTGATTTTTTCTCTGCGGTTTTCAAATTGACGGCAAGGTACAGCTATAGAGCCTTGGGAAGTTGTGGATTTGTGGCCCGATGTTGAAATTTTTTCCCTTCCTTGTTTGTATGCCAGAATCTGAAGTTTTGCATTTGTCATTGGGTTTGCAGGGAGGTAGTGAGGATTCCACGCAAGTTAATTGAGTGCCTTAATGCTTACTTGTTAAAAGATGGTCCAAATCTTGGTGACGACTCTTTGGAAATACATGTATCTGTGAAGACGTTTGTACTTCAACGTTCTGACCTTGACACTGATCTTAAGGTTTATTACTTATGCCTTATGGATTGAGCATTTTTATCCGTAATAACTTAATTTGTCAGTATAATTAATTAAAAATACTATATCCAGGATGCACTTAATTTGTACTCAAAGTTACAACTGCATCTGAGAAGAGGAAATGAAGATGAAAAGGAAAGTGATTTGCCTTTGATAGAAGAGCTGTTCAAGAAAATTGATAGAGATCTAGAGCAGTGCGGCTCTGTCGTTGGTGCATCACGGTCAGCTTCGTGTCCTATTTGTCTTCAATTTCACTGTTCAACTAATCAATTTCACAGGGTCTGAGAGAAAGTTATGCCTCAAAGCTTTTTAATTATTTATTTTGTTGATAAGTAAGAAAAAATGTCTATTATGCCTTCAAGCTCTTAGCTGTTGTTTTATATACACAATCAAGATATACCATTGCATTGTCTTGTAAGCATTACTGTTCCCATTTCCCTCTCAGGTTGGACACAGCAAAAGATGAAAAAATTGGGACTTTGTCAAGTTCATATCACAATCTACTGGAGCTGGCAGCCCTTGTCATGTATAGGGTATCTATTTATGCCATACTTCTACTCTTTATGTATTGTTGACTTGTCGCATGGCTATATGAGACTATGAGTCTGGTAATCTACAAAGTCAGAAACTGTGGTCCTTTCTGTCACGGTTTATCACGGAGGAGGAACTCAATTCATATACTTCCTTTTTCATAAAGTGCAAGTGCTGGTTGCTGCCTTGCTTGTCCTCTATGCCTTTGCATTGTTTGGTTCAATGAATCTTTCCATTGCGGTGCCTCTTTACTAGGAGAGTGCTTTTATGTAAAAAGCACTAACAATAGTCTTGCCAGAAACGATGATGTCTAAGAAAGATGGGCAACTGGCTGTCATGAGTCATGAACTGTGTCATACTATGGTTTTTCTTAAATGACAGGTCATTTACCTAGCCTCTTTATGGGCAAAGCAAGCAAGGGTCCCTGTCATGATTTGACAACAAAACTAGAACAATTTTATAATTACCTCTCTTATGAGGATGCCTTTACATTTTATCCCCATTGCTGACATTTTTCTTCATGATTTAATATACCTTTTCTTTTTTCTGCTGTAAAAGATGAATTAGTAGTCCTCTCTAATTTGAAGCTCGGGGGACACCTTGGCCTTCTGACAAGTGATAATTTTTTTTTCCTAATCATATACTGTAGTAAAAGGTACTCCCTCCGATTCAAAGAGATTTTCCTCTTTCTTTTTCCAGTTTTGAGGTGTCAGTTTAGCAGCTACTTTTACACCAAATGAATCGTTTACTTGTTGTGAAAATTAGTACTCCTTTTATTCTGCATTTCAGTTTAACATCTCCATTTGATTATAAGGCAAACGAATTTTTCATTTGATCTACAAGTAGTCTCGAACATGACAACTCAAAACTGCAAAAAGAAAGAGGAAAATCTCTTTGAATCGGAGGGAGTAAATAATAATATTGTTCTTTTCTAGCTTTATGAAAAATAAAAAAAATGAAATTACTTCCTTTGAATTTTGGAAATGATCTATTCAGCACTCTGGGGCTTGTGCACGACTCAGAGTCTAGGAAAATGAATTGGAGTCTGGACTTAATTAAGGGGATTTCTCAATTCTCAATAAGAACTCATCTCCTCATCGTTGTCTTTCTCACGATTACTCCTTTTGGGTGCGATTCTTCTCTCTCAATCACTTTTCTTAATGTTTTTCAACTCTATTGGTAGATAAGGGGTTTTGGGCAGACTACACTGGAAGTAATTACTAAAAATAACCTTTTTGCATTTAAAATTCTTATCGATATGATATGATATGATATAATATGATATAATATGATGGGTTATGCCAGTGGTGCCCCTTCCATATACCCACTTGATTACTTTAAAAAAATACATTGTAATTGCTTCTGACATGATTCTGCTCAGTCACTTGTTGGTGTGAATAAAAAAACGTTGGCTGTAAAAAGAGCAAGAAGGCAGAGCACTACGGACTACTTACTAGATCATTTGAAGCGTGGGACATGGTTGTGGTAAGTAGTGTTGTTTTTATAATTTCTTTCATCTACGTGTTCATGGTACTTGCTGCTATGCTGATTTCATGTTGCGACGTCCTTTACAAATGTCTGCCTTTTCTAGCTTGTAATTTCCGAGGTTGAAGTTAATTGGTCTATATTGATGCAAGGTCAAGGAAGTTTCGATTTTGGTGACTGAATTTGGTAGATATTTCTCTGACAACTTATTCTTTTTACCTCTTTTTTGAGTTTAGTGATGTCAGTGTCAATATGTGTATATAGGATGGCCCTCCAAAAAAATTATTGGTTCTAATACAGAATAACTCTCCTAGAGTTTTTACTTATTGGGGCTAATAGTTAGGAATTCGGTTGTCTATTAATCTTGACTGAATAGCAGCAGCGTTCATTTGGAATTCACCAATTTGTCTGGAACCATGGCTTGTGTTTCGGGAGGAAGCTTTCTGAGCCTTTGTAGGACGCTGCTTAGATATTCTCGTTTCTGCTCTGTGAAACTGTGAAACATAGTGGTTTTGTTTGTGGGGTATCTTATATGAGGTGGTAACCTTCTAGCTTTCCTTCTGTAGACAAGCGTCCACCCTTTGTCTTTTTGTTCTTGGCATGGTGTCCCTTAATTGATATTATATACCACCTTTTAGCAAAACTTAATCTGAGGTCGAATATTACTTGTGTTTCTTTTCTCTTTTTGTTTCTCTTAAGAAACGTTTTACCATCTTCTTTCATGAGACAGATTAATTAGCTCAATTGTTTTGATGTTATGGTCAGGCATGGTGTTTTCTGTTACTTGTGTGTCAACTACAAAAATCGCCTGTCTAAGGATCACTTTATCTACTGGTTTGATGGGATTCGCTCCAGTTTTGAGAGGTATACATTTCTGATTAAACCACCCATCCTATCTGCATTATGTATTTATGTGTGAGTCCTACATATTCTCTGGTTGGGTGCATGTGCAATGTTTGAGCATTCTTTGATAGCTAGTTTATTTGGATACTATTATTCTAAAGATTCGTCAGTCTGGTCATTGTGTCTTGTCTGTTATTGTAGAATACTGTCTGACGCTAATAAAGGACATTCTTATGATGACTTGCTTTGGACTTTGCGGTAAGCTGGATTCTGAATTTCCATCTCTATTTTTCAAATAAGTGTTGGCATATTCGTTGATTCTTGTGCTATTCTGATATTTCTGTTATTAATTTTCCATGTATGAAGGAGCCTGCACCAACTCTTTCCTCTACTTCCTCCCCTAGTGTCAACAGAGAGGTGCTCGCCTGAGTCACTGCCAGATAAGGTGCATTTTGAAAGTCGTGGATTCGTTCTTTGCATGTTTCTATCGATTGCGGTTTCTTTTCTTTGTTTTTGTCTCCTATTTCCTTTCTTGGATAAAGAAGAACTTTTGCTTTGAAAATAAATTCATTGAATAGCGAAGCAAGTGATGGCATTTTAAAAGTTGTGGATTCCTTCTTGTCTGTTTTTTTTTTTTATAAGAATAATTCATTATATAGGGAAGCAAGTGAAGGCAAGGTGTTCTCGTTGCTCAAAAATATATACAGACCTGCCCAATTCTTCTGCAAAAGAGTAAAGTGGTTGCTTTAAAGCACCTGCAACCTTAGCCCCAAAACAGGCAAGAAAAACAACCCTTCCCAAACATAGTCAAGAGAAAGATGTTGGCTCAGTAATATCTGTAAATTCTGCTCATTCCATATGCATCAGAAAATAGCAAAGATGGCACAATCTCAAACTAACCTCTTCTCTTTATGCACCATAAAATAGCAAAGGGGTGGGTAGTGTTTTGTGAAACTGTCTGGTTGAGGTGTAAGACCTTGTTTTATAGCCAGTCAAACTAGTGAAGAGGCTGCTTCTGCTGTCATTTGTTTTATTTAATTAGAATATGTAAAATCTTTTTTTTTGTTTTTTTTTTGTTTTTTTGAAAATAAATTCTGTTTTTAACTATGCGTCAAATGTAGATTTATCTAAATGAAAAATAATAATTTGCGCAATGAGGATTTCTATGTTTCATGGTTAGCTACTGGTGACAGTATTATATTTTGTTTTAAACGTTTGGCAGCTTGTGCGGGGTTGGCAAACAGTTTGGAGCTCCCTTATCCACGGTTTCCCTTTTTTCAGCAACTATGCTCCTGTTGTAAGTTAGCTTCGAATTCCTTAACCCTGTATTTCTCTAGCCTGCTCTGTATTATAGTTCTTTGTCTGTGAAGCAAATTAGTAGATAAGAAATGTACATGGAAATTTCATAAACTCATCTCTCTTGTATTTCACAAATACTTTTACTGGTAACATGTGTGGACATTTTTGTGTCACGCTTTCTCTGAATATGCCACAGCTGTTTTACCTAATATTATTGGTTTGTTGTTAGTTTCCTGTTACATTATGTATGTCTTAACTTTTTATCTCTGTACTGGCTTTGACTATGTGCAGGCAGATGCTGCTTTCAAACTGCTTGGAGACATGATATCTCACGTGTGTTCAATTTTGCATCTAATTTTCATTGTTTCTAAGTTGTTTCTGAATTGTTGTTTGCTCTGTGTTGATGTAATTATTTTTAATTGTAACGCAAGACCTGTTTTTTTTTTTTCTTCTCTTTCAGGACTTATTAGTTACGACAGAAGTGCCTCGGGATGTGTGGGACCTTCAATGTTTTAGAGACATATTATCTCCGTGGGTGCTTTGTACTTTTTTGCCTTCTCCATTTAATTCTGTTTCCTGTGAGCTGATAACTGCACTATTCCTGTACAGAAGTTAAGAACTTATGTTGTCGTAGATTTGGGGTGTTACTGGATGACTTTTTTTTTTTTTTTTTGATAAGTGGGTGTTACTGGATGACTTTACAGATCCATTTACTCTTATTGTTGTTTCCTTGACGACCATCTTTTCTATCCATAAACTGGTCCAGGTTAGAAACTTAGAATGAAGGTTTCAATCTCTCTCAAAGTGTATAACTATAAGTTTTAATCTTTCAATTGGTAATCTGAGTATATGTGACCGGGGGGAGTGAAGACTTGGGGTGCTTCTGGGTTTTGAAAGGTTAATTGCTAATTTCCTAAAAACTGCTATTGAGAATTCTATTTCTCAGTATATGACTTGGGGTAGGGAAGCTTCTTTGTGACCAAAGCTGGGGGTGCTTAAGGGTTTTCCAAATGTGGTTATTAACGGAATTAGACTTTGTTATTGTTTGCATTTGAGGACCAGTTGTCCTCTATTGCTTCTTCTTTGCAATTAAATGTTTAGCTTTTATCATCAATGAAATGTTAAAATTTTTGGGTAGCAAGAAGCAATGGAGGTGATTACATCTTCACCATGAGTGTGTCTGGTTGAGGTTTACAATTAATCATTGAGTTTACCTTGCTCAATGCAAAATACCTCCCATGGATATGTGGTTTCTCGACTTTCACTCGTATTATGTAAGGGCGAATCCAAATGTAGAGGAGACCCGAGCGCATGATTCTCCATTGTCTGTGGGCCTACTAGAAATATTGCGAATCTTTCCTTGGGAGTAGATAACTTGTTGGAATTTAGATCTTTTGCTCCCTGAAGCTATGAAGATGGCTTCTGCAGGAGCCTTGGATCTCTAAGTTAACTTGGTGGTGAAAAGATTGCTCTGAACCACTTCAAGCATTTTCAAATCTTCTGGAGATGTTTTTGCTTCTGCATTTCTTTTGTATATGGTCTTATGGCGTTTTTATGTAATTTGAATGGGCTTCAACTCCCTTGGTGTCCCTTATATATACTTACCTGATATTAAAACAAAAGAGGAAAGAATCTGGAAGAAATGTCACCTGCTATTTAGTCCTAATTAAACTGTTTGACCTTAGTCAAAGGTCTTTGCCGCCACTCTTAGTGATAAAGTTCCCATCTCAGCATATCACTGCTGTCCTCTTCTGATGTGGCATAGATTAGATATGGCCATCAACCTGGCCATGAGAGGGTCTGTTTCGTTTAGTGTAATTGCACATTATTTTTGATTTTGGCGAGTCATGCAATTAGTTCCTAGGTTTGGGAGATTTTTGTAAAGAGTACAGTTGCGTAGATGTAACCATTTATTGGTCTTTAGAGCCTGCAGACACATTAAACATATGTCTCTGTGACATGAAATGTCTCCTATTGCCTGTGTTCTCCAGTTAATTAGTAATACTGGCAAGCTGACTGTGTTAGGGGGAAAGGTTTTCAACTGTAGTTGAAATTTGGTTGCAGGTAATTTCTTTAGGTATTATAGTGTGCTCCAGGGCAAGGTAGGCTGGGAAATATTATGTCTCAGGGGACTAAGGGGTCTTATTTAGCGGTCATTCGTTGGCTTCATTGTGTTGTCGTGTATTAAGAAACAAATCTGCAGTATCTTCTCTATGCAGCAAGCTGTTGATCTCACTTCTTATTTCTTTGTGCTTCAGAATTTTAAATTGAGCAGGAGGTTATTGATCCCATCTCTTATTTCTTCCTGCTTCAGAAGCTGTATTCGAGGGGGAGGGGGGATTCTGGGTTTTTATGCTTAGAAAGTTAGAATTGTAATTGCTGGTAAACTACTGGTGTGTTATAGGTTGATGAAGTAGGAACTCGATTCAGTTTAATCATTTTTCTTACATCTTCATGAAGTTCTCACTTTACGGTCCATCTTACCAAATCCTAAAAATCCATCCTCCCTTTTTTCATGTTTTATTTTTTCATGTTGAATACAGGTCTGCGTTATACTTCGTCTCCTGTTACTTCTCAAGAAAAGGTTCACAAGTAGGTTTCTCATCCTATCAAACATTTTCTATTTCCAAGTTACTCATTAAGTGTGGTGTTTTCAAATGATATTTTATGTTGTGTGCTCCTGCCTCTCTGGGGAGAAAGAAATGGTTTAATGAAAATGAAGTCGATGATGATTGTTATTGTATTCTGAATGACTTCCTTTTTCTTTTGGCATTTATGTTTCTCTTGACTGCATTTTAACTGAACACTTGGAATTTTAATGGCATTGACGGGTATAGCACGAGTGCTGATGTGAGTAGATTTTTTTCCTTTGTTTTCGATGCCTTTTTCTAATTTTCTTGATGGGGATCCTGTACTCGGGACTTTCATGGGTCAGCAAATGCTATGTCTAGTTTAGGGCAGTCAAAGAATAATTACGTTTGCATGCCTGTGTTGTTGGTACGAGTCTTTCTTATTATTTATCAGCTGATCTTCTTTATAGGTGTGAAATTTCTCGACAAAGATGTTACTTTTTGTAATTTAGGTAAGTCCATGAGGGACGTATTGACTCTGCCATCTTTATGTAGGGAGACCTACGAGACAATTTACATCTTCGGCAAAGTATTCTGAGAGGAGTTATAAGTATTGTTACTAGAAAGGTGAGCTTCAATTAATGCTACCATTTCTTTGTGCCATTTCTTTTTGCGTGCCCTTTTCTTTGTCAATTAAAAAAAAATATGACGGATCAAGTACTGTAGTACTGTACTGTATTGGCAGTTATGTTCTTTTGTTTCAATGGTTATTCATTTGTCTGAAGTAGCAGGATACTCTCAAGCTGGATGAGCACGTAGTTGTATTGTTGCCAGCGGCAGTTTATGCAATCTCCACGGGACTTTCTGATATCTTAAATGATTACCGACGGCTCTATCCAGCTTATTGCAGTGTAGATGCCTACGGAATGGCAGCAGACCGGCTGGAGGTAATTTATTTAATGGTTACACATGAAACTAATTGCTTTGCACCCTGGCTGATGATCACTGTTTCACAGACATTCTGAACCTTGATACTTACGTTTACTATATGCGACGAGAAAAAGGCTGTGGATGAGAATGTGGATTTTGCAACGAGGGGTGTATCTCTCTCCGCAGATGATGGGTTGTGTTACTTGTTTATGCTGTTGTGCAGCTTTTACTTTCTGGGAGTGTTTCGATTCCATTGATTTCAATGCCAAAATCTTTGATAGGCTATGCTATTGATAAACCTATGTCTTTTCAGTTTGAAACTCTGTGTGTGTGTGTCAACTTTTGTTTTTGGTCATTGATGTAGGTGAATGAAGAAAGGCTGGAGGACTCAGAAGAACATTTTGATTGTCTGATCAGTGTTCTCGCCGAAATTAATGCTGATTCCGAGGATAAGGTAACAGACAGCCCTGCCGCTTGCCACTAAAGTTTCGTTTTTGCTGACTTATAGCGGAGAAATGCCTGGTGTGGCACAGTGCTACTCCCTAGCACATGAAAGACAAGGCATTTTTCACCCAAAATGGTGGCGTCTGGGCCAAACATGGTCGTGCACTTTATGTGCTGTGGTGAAACGCTATGTGTTACACCTATTATCTCTCCTTTTGTTGCTCTGTGCTCTCTATACTTTGTTGTAGAAGCACTGTCTATGCCTCAAGTGACCTGTGTTCCAAAAGATTGATCTTTTTGTTGTGTATGATGGCTTTAGTCAGAGCAGAATACTCTTAGGGCAGGATTAAGTGGCGTCAAATTTAACATAGTAGGAAATTTTGTTGACATGAATTTCTGTAACTATAGTAACATGGGTTTCTTTTCAAGACATAGGCTTCATGCCATGATACTGGCTGCAAGGTTGCATTGAGTATGCAAGAAATAGTTCTTGGTAGACTTATTGTTTATGCTGGTGCATAGTAGAGGAGTGATGCGCGAAGTCTATTATTTCCCTTATATTGCTTTAATCTTCATATCCAGGAGCCATTACCATGGAACTCTCAAGGTGTACGTCTTCCACGACTGTTACGCGAACCATTGTTGAGCGAGATGGAGAGCTGCATTCTGCATGAGCTGGTGGATAGAAAGACAGAAAGGATTCATTTATGTGATATCTTTCTCCATTGTTCGCTGCTGGCCAATTTGCTTTACGGCTCATCTTTAACGAGGTCAGGATCTTTCCTGAGATGTACATCTTGGTAGTCATTGTTCTTGAAATAGGGATGTCTATACCATGACAAGTTAGCTTTTAATTGTTATCATGTGGAGCATTTGCAAACGATAGTTTGTATGTCTAATGCCTGATAGCTGGGCCTTGAAATTCTTACCTCTCAGAAAAAGAATGAAGATGAAAGGCCTCCAAATTCAAGTTCCTGACCAAATGTTTACCTCAGGCTTTAGGCAGCAAAGAGATTTTAGGTAGATGTACTTGTTTAGCTTAGGATGGTATGAATTATGATAGATTATCGTATCTGCTGGTGTTGTACTCTATGGTCACTTACAAGAGGCTCGTCAGCGCTGTTTAAAAACGTAGTGATTTTCTTTACCCCCTGAAATTTATGGTATAAAAATATAAAATATGAAACTTCATTTGATAATGAACTTCATTTCTACCCACATCCTTACATATGTTATTATTGATAACTATGTGCTTACTTTAGCTGTCATTCATTCTGCACGTTTGGGTCATTTTTCTTCTATCAATCTATTGTTTTAACCATGAGAATATATAAGTGAAAATGATGCAAATGTTATAATGCTTTTACGAAGGTCAACCTTATGGTTCCTTGTGCAGAAAGAAGGATGAAGGCTTACCTTTCCGTACAAAACTCTGTGACTGCTTGATTGGTATAGTTGAGTCTGCTATCCTTGTTATCCAAGATCCAGTGAGGGATTTCAAATCTCTTGGTTTCTGGAGTTCAAACCCCTCCTCTGATAGAGCTTGCTCGGCTGCTGTCCACTTTAAGAACTTTCTTAGTTGCCCCATTTTATTCAGTCATGAAATGGATGGTGATGTTGATTTCATGCTCAAGTCAATCATTCTTTCTGTTGAGAGGCTTTTAGTAGCTTTTTTGACATTGTACCGACAACGTCTTGATTGTTGGAAGAGTGTGCAATCTGAGACTGCTCTGTCGGATAGTGTGCCAGGTGATGGTAATAGCAGGTTGCTAGACAATGATTTGGATAGTGCTGATAACTCTTCTGACATCGTCTGTGGAACTTCCGGGTCTGGAACGTCCTATACTTGGTCAAGGCAAAAAATGGATATCGTATCCCTCATTTCATGTGGTTTCCCAGTTTTGCCCATCGTTACATGGGATATATTGTTTGAAATCTTAAATACTGAAGGTGATCAAAAGGTATGATAGTGCTCAGTGTTTACATGACTTGGGTGAGCTGCTGCTTTTGTTATTTTCAATATATGGAAGACTATGCTGCTGATATTTGCTGATGACTTTTAATGCATCAAGCAGGTGTGTGAATTTGTTCTACTCAGCCTCTGCCAAAATGTCCACTTCTTATCCATGAGAAATCTGACTAATTTGGTAATTCAATTTTCGTTTGTGTGGGGCGTTTATTCCTTAGTATTCAGTGTAACTCTAAATGTCTCATTCTTGAGTGTCCAGAATCTAGATTATGTATAGTATTGATAGTAATCTGTGGGCATGGTGCAAAGTTAGGTTTACGCTCAGAAATGTGGTTTTCACAGTCGCAAACATTTCTTGACAGGTTGCTGTGATTGATGATATGATTGACCAGAAAATGAGCCAAAGCCTTGACTTCTTTGATGTACTATCGCCAATGTGTTGCCTATTGGCGAACATGATACTCTTGAATCATAATGCGAATGACAAAGATAGAGGCAGGCCTGTGGAGGACAAGAACTTTGAGCAGGTACTCCCCGTTTTGGATCTCAAATGTGTTAGTTTTCTTTTAATGATTACTACTTTATACTACTGCGGCTGCTACTACAGCGTGGAGTCCTCACCCTGTACATACTAAAAGAATGTCTGGGGGGACCTGTTCTGAAGTTGTGGATTAACTGCTAGAAGATCTATTTTCTCAAAAAAATCATGGAGTACTTATTTTTCTAGATTTGTTTTACCCTACCGTATTACAAAGGGGATGGATTCTCTTTTTGGATAATTTTGAACTCTTGAGATAAGTCATGCGGGTGTGTACATTATTGGTCATGACATATGTTTTGACCAAACTTTAAAAATTCTGATGTCGAATTTGTCGAACATGTCATGTCCAACACTCCTCCCCAAGTCTGAGTAACATAGCTTGTAATAGCTAAGTACACCCTTGTTCATAGAACAAATAGGGGCAGAGCAGTAAAAGGAGCCAGTTAGCCTATTATGAGCGGTACTTAGGAAACGCTACACTTTTGGTTTGTTGATGGAGGATCGTTAGTATTTCATGTGTGAGTCGTAATACTTTCAAAGTTTCAAGGATCTCTTTAAGAGGGAAGTTAGAATCTTGGAGGATTATAGCTCCTGTTACAAAGTTGTTACAAAGTTGTTTTCATGTGCGGCTCCTGTCGTGTCCCGTGTTTGATCAAATCAATGCCAGATACACCATCTAGAAGGTGGTGTTCGATTATTATAAAATTCTACCAGTCTACCCTTAAATCTCGCCATTTTGTTTCTTATGAAATTTGTCTGTTTTGATGTTAGCACTAATAATTCAAATGTGTTATCTGTTGTCGCAGAGCTTAATGCGTCTTGGGGATCTGGTGACCAAGGTTTTTGAGTCCAACTTACTTGATTGGCGGGGGCGTCAGAAGTTGGTAGAGTGCATTTGTGATTATATTGGTCTCAGTCCTTTGATTGGCCAGGTAATTAACCTCATGATGACATTCCCACAATATATCATGTGTCAGGCGTAGAATTTGATGCCTCTATTCCTTGCTTTTGTTTGGTGGTTTAACCTAGTTCTATGGCGTGGAAAGCTGCATTAGTTGAATATATGTCTTGCACCCTTGGTCAAATCTGTATGCTTCTCATTATCCTCTAATGTTTGTTGCTTTTATTTTAACAGACAATGATCCAGAAGTTGCTGATCTTGTTGAGCGATCCTGATTTCCGAGTGAGGTTTTTGCTGGCTAGACGAGTTGGGATTCTCTTCCTCTCATGGGATGGTCACGATGTTCTTTTTCAGGATATCTGGTGGGTGTAATTTTTAGTGTTTTATTGCAGTTGTTTTTATCTTGCTTTTCTGGCGTATATATACAAAAAAAGAAACATTAGAATTAGAATTAAGAATTGGATCTCTATCCGTATCTTTTTTCTGCGTCTTTAGTTGTGTGTGATGTGTCAAGCGTGATGTAGAATTGAGAGCTGCACATCAGAGGTTGAGGAATGGGTTCTTATACATGGATAAGTGAAGTGCGGCTATATTACTATAAGGTTACTAAAGTAGCTTCTCATTGGTGAGAATAGTGATTGAATCTAATTTTTTTATGTGTCTCCTTTTGCGATAGTAAATGAAGAAATTGAATGGTGTTTCTGCTTTTTTTTATTTTGATATAATTACTGCCCCAGTAGGATAAAAGCTTAAGGAAAGAGGTTTGTTACACTAGAGAATCATCAAACAATTAGTGTATTTAGAAGTCCACAGGAAAAGGACACAGAAGGTAGGCCAATGTGGTGTAGAATAGGCACTATCATACAACTGGGATCTGTCTTCTTCTGGTATTCAGTAAACTATTGCTAAAACACTTGTATTTTGGTATTTTTGTCAAAAAAATGTCAGCAAAGAGCAAATACATAGTTTTTAGGTTTTGTGGTTTAAGGGAGTTCTTTACGATACTGTTTAAAAATTACCTGTTTTTCCTTTGCAGCTCGAACTTTGATTCAAGATTGGAATTCTGTCCAAAGGGAGGACTCGTTACTAAATTAAAGGAATTCAATAATTCTGCTCAGTTGCGCCCAGCTATGGAAACCATAGTTATTACCCTCATGCATGTCGCTTTCTATAGCGAGAAAGTGGAGTTGGAGGTATATTGTGATGCTAAAGATCTCAGATTTTGTGTAAGAACCTATTTGTTTGCTAGATTATTTATGAGCCTAACTATGTTTTGAGGTGGATATTCGTGATGAGTGCAGGCTGTATTCAGAATGTGTGTGATAGCTTCAGATAATTCTAATCAAAGGTTGCTCCTGCTACCTAATTCCAGCTCATGCAGATTATGTGCTAATCTTTCTTTTTTTGACGAGAATATGACCTTGATCTAGGGAATTGGTTAAAGCAGTTTTGGACAATCTTGCAAGGCAACTCCAGTATTCTTGCCGACCGAAGGTAGTGATTCTTTAGCTCCTAAATTTGGATTCTTTAAGCATAGTTTTGTGGCTGATTGGAAGTCTTTTTTTTTTTTTTTTTTTCATTGTAAGGGTGAAGTTACTTTTATAGTACCTGTTTGTCAATTGTTTTTGATAGGTAAAAGTAATTGACTCTTGATGTATCATATTTGTTTCGATATGACAAGCATCCTTTAGAAGTTTACGCAACATTTAAGGAGGATGGGGTTTTTGTAGTTTATCCAGAGAAAATCTATTTCCTCATTATCCTCTTTGAGACTTTTAAACAGGAGCTAGGGATGTATGGTTCATTGTAGTTTGTTTTTGACCTGTTGTGCAGTATCTAGAAGAACTTATGGGCCCTCTCTTGTTCAGTTGGGTTGGCTGTGGTCTCAAATTAGATGGCCTTGTTCAGGTAAATCTCCCTGAATCTCTTGTTGTTGTTCATTGTAATTACCGGTATGTGGGTCTGGATATTGTTAGTCATATGTATTCATGTCTTCAAAAATCTGTATGAGCTTGTACGTAGATACTAATGTATGAGCTTGTATGAGCTTGTACGTAGATACAACAAGAAAAAACTCTCCCCTGTGCTACTAAGACTCTTGCCTATGGAGAGGTAATGTAAGTTCTACTGTATGCTTCCTGACCCCTAAGTTGAGAGCATAGAGAGGCTGTTTCCAGTTCAGCCATAACAAAATTTGTGTCGAAAGTTGCATTGACTAACTGCTATTTTACATTTTGAAAAGTGAGGCCGGCTTAGTGGGTTTTCTTTGCCCCGCTATTTTCGAAATCCCAATAACGAGTCTTTGGCTCCTTGGAAATGGAAATTTGGAACTTGATAATAGTATTTGTTTTAAAATTTCGGTGGTTGACTATTTTATTTCCATTACTTGAGGCCTGTCTCTTTATACTTCTAAGATCATCGTATTTTCCGGGTAGTCTGTATGATATGTCGGTGTTGCGATTGCATGTATAGACTCAGCTGCTTAACTGGTAATTGTTATTTCTCTTGTCAGATTTTGGACCTTTTTGTTTTAGACTTTGAAACAAGCCACTTTTTGCTTTATTGCTGCCAATGGCTTGTACCTGCTCTTATCCTACATGGTGATAGTTCTACCCTTCAATGGCTAGGAGAGGTAAGTGTTCTTTTCCAAGGTTCTCTGGATCTGGAAATTCATTCTCAACAAAAAATGCTGTCTATCCACACTGCTTATGTAGCATTAGATGATTGAAGAAATGTGTATACTTATCCAAGTTTAGAAAAAATAAATAATAATTCTGGAGACGTCATGGTGGAGTATGGTAATTCAAAATTATATTTCTCTTTTTTAAGATTCAGAGACTATTCCCATGGTCATTTAATTCTGAATACCTTTGTGAAATGGTGATATCATCGTATCATCCGAAATTTAGATCCTCTTCCACCCTCCATTACCGTCCGTGTTGTGAAAATTCTGATCATCTGCCTCCCCCAGTTCCCCTTATGTTTCTATCTGCTTGTCTGAGTTTTCTTCTCTATTGCCAATGATTTCCTTGTGTACTGTGTTTGCTAATTTGGTTTTTACACAAACAGCATGTTCGGCAAACGGTACCTGTGCTGGTTAGAAGCCACTTTGCCTCGGTGTTTTCAGTCTGTATGGTATTACACTGCTGTAAGATTCCTGAATCACAGAAGGCATCAGCTGTGCTGCAGAGCAAAATTCTGCATTTTGCAGAGATATCTGAGGATGATAGAGACAGTCTTATAAAGAAACACATGGTTTGTATTTCTCTTTTGCAAGTTTGATTGCCTTGCCTAACTTGGTTGAATTATGTCTTTATTGTGCCTGTGGCCTGTATTTACTTGCTCAAAATTGCACTTCTTGAATTAATATGATTGCACACTTTAAGTTGTGGTAATAGTTTTAAAATACAACTCAAATTCTATGGACGGTCTTATCATTGCTTTGGTGCCTTTGTGTGACAAAGTCAGAGTGGTTATTTTGAAACTTAATGAGGTATTCTAAGTTCTAAGTTCTAACTAGAATCATTTGGGGAAATGGCTTTTCATATGGACCACTAATATTAATGCGCAAGATAATTTTTGTATGAAGCAACTGAAAATGTACAGATTATTAGGATCTGGTGTGGATCTCTAAGATTCTCTATATGTCACGACCTCAACATTTGGCTTTTTTAATTTGGATTATTTGTTTGACACTGCCTTTCATGTTACATTGTTTTCTGTGGTGCATTCCACCGTCTACAATGTTTTTTTTGTAACCCACTACCAAATTTGATTTTCTTCCAAAGGAAGTCAGCCTTTTGACTTGACCCATTGGAGCATTCAATTTATTCTATATTTCCCTCGAGTTTCACCCTTTTCACTTCCCTTTTTCTCTCATCTTCCTTCATCTTCCCCCCCTTTTCCCTCCATTTTCTTCTTGAAATTAAGGCTCGTTTGTAATGACTCATTGTAGGTACAATAGACTCGACACAATGGCAATCTAACCTATATCATGAAACTTTTGTGGTATCGTTTCACTTCGTGAGCTCCAAATCTGGGGTAACTGGTATAAGGCGAATATTTTTCATTAGTTTTGATGAGAAGAGTGAACTAAATTAATGGGAAATGAACAACTAAAGATATAGAGAGGTAAATGTACCAAATGGATGAAAAAAAAAAGAACATGTAGGGACAGAGGGTAAAGATATGGATGAAAAATAGGGAAAACCCGAAAATTCAGAGAAACCGAGGTATAAAAGAGAAGGAAACGGAAGAAAAAACGGGTGCTGCGGAGGTCAATTGCTTGAGAATTGATTTATTTCGGGAATGTAAGACTTGGTATCGCTTCACAGGAAAGGATTGTATAATGCAGGGTTGGATACTTATCATTTTTTTCTTTTTTTATAAATGAGTGTTTCAATGTTTCGCAAAAGAAATTTTGTAAACGGTAGTGGCTGACTAAAAAAAATCCTTTTTATTTAGTACCTTTTTTGTTGACTAAAAGCGGTGGACCTGTTAAGTAGTACCATTGGACGGCATTGTTATTTGTGATATGACTTATATATGTCCTTCCTGTTCTCTATTATTTTTGGTTGTTAATTTATGGAACTTATGGGATCTTTATATGGGTTGTTTGCTTACAGGTTACTATAGTCTGCCAAATCCTTGGTCTCGCTTCATGTGCTTCAGAAATTAGAGTTCCTTGGTTTCCCAAGGAGTATATTGAACTGGCAGTCCGCACAGTGGTGGATGGTTTTCTGGATTTGTACTACACTATTCTTGAGTTAGTTTTATTTGTTCTTTTACTAGGTTTGCGCCATCAATGACAGATTCTGGTTTGATCTTTTCAGGGATAATTACCATTCTAGTGAGGGGGTTGTAGACAAGATTAATGTTTTTCGTCCTGACAGAGTGTTCATGGTATTTGTTTTATTGCAAACACCAAATGTTTCAATGTTCTTTCTAGTTTCTTTCATGTTTATGTAACACGGCTTGCCTTCGTGTTTTCAGATCCTCATAGAGCTGCACTACAAAGTGACTGCTGCAGTTAATCAAAGACATACAGCTCATCGTTTGGCTGGTGTTGAGGTCCTTATATGTATCCTTGGTCATAGAGTTGCCGTGGCAAGCACATCATGGTGTGATATTGACACCCTTCATTTCTTACTCTCTTAAGTGATTCAGCAGTTTTTTATGTCTCACTTTTTCCGTTCATTTGTTTTCAGTTACCTGTTCAACTTGGTTGGCCAATTTATCAGTATCCAGGCTCTCCAAAATCAATGTTGTCGTATGGTTTCCCTTTTGCTCAAAATGTTTAAAAGTAACCCTTCTGAAGAGACCAGGCGCGCCCTTGGAGAACAGTTACAGGTTTTATCCTATTTTCATATGTTTAAAGAGTGATGTTTGGATTTGGGTAAAGTATTCTCTATATCAGTTCCTTGAGTCTATTTAAGGGACCTCTATAGGCTCACATTAGAACATGTGCGGAACAACTTTTTTTTACAGTGGCTAGAGTATGCGACTGCAATAACCACGTCAACAACAACAAAGCTGTAGTTAGCAAATGATTTGGTGTCAGCTGAAATGTATCGTTTCAATTTTCAATGTCAATGTGAACAGTAAAACCCGCCTGGATATGAGCTAACTAGAGAGTGCAAATAGAGATTAGTGAGAAAAGTGAAGTTAGAATTTACCACTTCATTTGTATAGATTTGTCCTCCAAAGGAACTTCTATATGCTAGATAACTTCATACCGAATTGAAGGCGAGTTGCTACGTAATAGTTTAAGAATTTAGCTCATAACTAAGAAAATGGAAGACCATTTTTTATGACTGTTTTGGTATTACAAAAGATTGGAATGCTGTCTAACACTCTCCTTCTGGGAGGCCTACGCCCCATAGAAACTGTAACCTGATACCGTAGTGCCGCGAAGGATGCTTTGGTCAGAGCTTTTTATTTTATTTTATTTTTTTCATGGGATGTCCTATTTGATTCATGTATTTTCATCTTATTTCTTAATTTTACTGCAGTATCTCGTGTCGAAACTGTTGTCCTGCTGCATCCCCTCTGGACCTAGTGCAGAGTTCTCTGGCCCTTCTTCATCTCAAGTTTTGTCATTGCTTCATCTTCTGACTGTGGATTCTGATCCATCGCTTCATGACTACATCAAAGTAAGCCTTTCTCAGTCTGGATGCTATACTTATAAGATTTCCACCAGGAAGTTCCTGGGACTCTTTGTGAGTCACTTTGCATTCACTGTCTCCTTGTTTCATCAACTTTGTAGGATATTGAGCCATTCCCAGATTTGGATGTGTTTGACACAATAAGGACTTTCCATCATGAATTATGCCGAGGGTACTCACCACGAGACCACTTTTTGAAGGTATGAATTATTTATTTATTTTTTTTTATTTTTTTTTGTGTTCACGCTGTTATTTCTCATCTTTGTGTTCACTGGATCTGAAGTGATGGTATTTATTGCAGTTTGTAAAAAGATCTTTGCATCTTCCCCCAAAATTGCTTCTCTGGAGGTTTGCTTTCCTTCTTGCATCTCTTGGGGTTTTTTGTGCGTGGTAAAGATTTTCTATGTGTATTCATAAAAAGATCTGGTAGGGATTTTATAAGAGAGGTGTTGTTCGTCGCCCAACCTTTTACTAGAATTGCCCACTATATCCCCAAATTACCCCTTTTAAATTAGATATCTCACTCCAACCGACTCATCTCTCAAACTCTCAGTTGTCTCAGTGTCTCACACCTAATTCATAACATTGATCAATCACTCAATCCCTTACCCAGTTACCCTTTCTGACAAGCCCAACTCAATATTCCTGTTATTGCATTGACGGTACGGCAACTCGGAGTCACAAACGCCTTATACCGTAGGCGACTCCGATCACTTTTGGAGATCAAATGCATATCATTATCAACACCTATCAACACAACATTCACCTTGTATTTTCTGCCAAAATTGAGCTGAATATCATCACTTGGCTAATTAACTTATGATGGTTGAATGTATTTTTTGATAATATTCTGATTGATAATTAAGGGTTGCTGCAATTCTACAAGAGCTATTGAGAGATACCCTGCGCGACTCAAATTGCTGAGTTTTGATCTCCAAAAGTGAATTTATCAACCAAATCATCAATCACAACCAAACTCATGCTCTATCCAACAGATCAGAGGAACCTTTGTCAACCAGAAGTGATATTAATCGTTCGGGAATGAAATTTAGGAGGAGTACCAGATTGCTTTGGTAATTTAGGGAAAGAACAGGGTGTAATTGGAAATAGTTGTAAATAATTGGGCGATAGTAGTAAAATATGGGCGACGAATAGCTCTTCACTCATGGGGAGAGAATGGAAGGAGTGAATGTAGGGCAGACAAAAGAGGGAGAGAAGGAATTTCGTGAACATTGAATCGAGAGAAGGAATGAATTTTTGTAAAAGTCTTAATTAGTTTGCATCTATCATTTGTGAGGCAGTGAAGCCGGAAATCGGAGATATATGAAGAATAAGAAAAGCAGCAACTAAAAAGAATCATGAATGATCTGGAAAACTGCCAACTACGGATTTAAAAGTTAATTTGGTGACTTATTAAGTGGCAGCGTCACCTTTGCTAACCTCATAATCTTAATAATTCTTGTAGTCTGCGAGCACTTCACAGAACGCTCCTTCACCGGGACAGCTTTCAGTCAGTGGAATATGCTGTAAGCGATGTCAAAGCTAGTTCCTGGTACTCTGATGGAGAAATCGTGCAAGCTGTATGGTCACTTGTGCGTATCTGCTGTTCAGCGGATGGAGATGCTCGAGCCTTGGTGTCTGATCTGGTGTCTAAGGTCTCAGTCGCTTCATGCTGCCTAAGATGCTTTATATTTTGGGCTGCTTTCTTCTATTATCGTATTTTTCTGGTTGCAGGTTGGGATTGGGGATCCTCGTTCAGTCGTCTTTCATCTACCTGGAGTTTCAGGCCATATGCATGGTTCTAGAGCAGTTCAGGACAGTGATATTCCTAAGATCAATTTTGAGTTGGATGCTGTTGCATCAGAAGAGTTGTTAGTAGCCCTTATAAGGAAGTTGAAGAAATACTTGATGGACGATTCTGTTAAAATAGTTGATTTGTCATCCCAAACTCTTCGTGTGAGTTTATCGATTACCTTCTTAGCTTACGCAGGCTTTCCATTCTTTATATAGTTTGTAATCATTTTGTTTTTCACCCACTTGATAATGTTTGGGGTCTGATTGTTTACTTTGTGTCTTTATGGGCTAAGTCAGCTGGCTGTACTAAGGATGATTCTATCATGATTCTGCAACGTAATTGGGTGAATCTTTAGTATACTCTCTGTTTTGTGGAGGCTTCCTTGTATATTTCTTTTGCTAATTAATACAATTTTTCTTATCTAAAAACGATATGATGTGATTATTAATTGTTTATCAAAGTAAATGCACAAGTTAGGGTTTGTGTTTCAAAATCTCTCTGCTCCTTTGTGTGTTGTTTTACCAGCTAATTTAATCTAATTGTTTTCAATTTTTCTCAGGGAATTCTTTCCACAGAAACAGGCTATAGAGTCTTAGAGTCATTTGATTCGTATGAGAGATCACTTGTTGAGGTAATTGCAGTGCATATGTGGAGCTTAACTTCTGAAATATTGATGCTGTGTTCTCCCTACTAAGTATTTCATGTCAATTATGCTGCTCTAGACGTTGAATGGGTAATATACATGTGTCGGGCATTACCCGCTATAACTGATAGGATCTTAGATTTGAAGTACGTGTTATCGTCGCATATTGATGCTGCCATTCACGAACTTGAGACATGGAATGGGAGACAAAAGCTTTGTGGCTTCACTTCTCCTAGATACTCTTGTGATGATGTTTCTGTTCTGCACCATCAATTAGGAATTTGTAGAGACTCTAGAGAGCCTGATTGTGTTAATTGTTTAACGTTGTCTATGGAATGAAGGTATTTCTTTTACTGTTATGAAAGTTTTAAGAAGTTACAGATGAGATACCTTATGCTTACTTTGGCAGTTAAATGGCTCCTCGATCTGGCCGCTGGTGTTTTTTTCTTCCATCTGCTGCTGTGTGTTGTGTGAGTCCTGCAAGTGGCATTCTAAAACTTTTAATTTTTAATGGACGAGATGATGTTGTTTATTTACAGGCTGCCGAAAATTCTGCTGACTACGTCATTTGTTGTCCTTTGGCTTATTTTGGGGCAAAGAGTTTTTTTTTTTTTTTCCCCCTTTAATGTGGACGTGAAATATTCTGTTTTGATGTTCCTGTATAACTCTAAACAACTTTCAATTCATTTAATTGATGTTGGCTAGTAGCCCTTGAATTTTAAGTAAAGTGGTTTGTAATGAAAGGAGTCAAAGTGACCTGGTCAAAAGTTGTTCATGCATTTGTTTCATCTCCTTTCCCTTCTATAGAATCATGATGTGTTGAATCATCATTCAACTGTGCTGTAGGTTCATTGCAAAGGTGTCAATTCGAAGCTTGTGGAGAATATTCTATTAAATCTGCAAAAGAGGTTTTCAGGTTGTCATATTTTACTACTTAATGTAGCCTGTTCATATTGCAGTTATTTAATAATGCATGCATTTGTAAGTATACTGTTTGAATGATATGTATCAATTTGTTTTTTTTGTTTTTGTTTTGCGCGTTCTTTGTGTTGTTGCTTCAAATAAAGATTCTTACTCGGTCGCCTCATGGATTAGTTTGCTTCGTTCTAAAAATGTTAGTCGCCTCAGGGGTTAATGCTGTACAAGTTCTTAGTTAGCTTGCATAATTTTCTGTACTAGTTATCTTCAAGGTGAAAAGTCATATAAGGGTATTGTTTTGACATGACATTTATTTTGGATAATGCCATTTGCAAATTTTGAATTCTATGTCATCAATTGGAGTAAGGCTTGGTTGTTGTTGTTATGTCATCAATTTGAAATTCCAGACGTACACCAGCATTCGGATGCTACTATCAAAGTTGAGTTTACTGTAGAAATTGTATACCCGTAGTAATTGAATATCTAAATGATGCCTGGGGAAAGGTTGCAGTAATTTGGTTGATGGAAAAGCCTTTTGAAGGTGCCTTGTTTTGATGCTATTATACTGTTTTGGGGGAAGTTGGCTTCCGTCAACATGGAAGGGAGGGTATACTGCCCTTGTGTTTTAGCATTAGCGGTGGTAATTCTTTTGCCTTGAGTACATATATAAGAACTAAGAATGATAACGTCTTCCATCGTTGGGAGTTCCTGTTCAAGAACCCGTTCTTATTTTTTTCTGCTGAATTGTGGAGAGAGAGAGGGAGTGAGGGAGGGAGATCCACATAATGATAAGGTCCAATATTCTGTTTGTAAACTATTATATATTTTTATAGCCAGGAATGTATGATCAGAGGAAGAAACAGGCAGTGGGTGCAAAAATGCATTGAGGACTTTGGAATTGTATGCTTTGGTGTTCTAAAGTGCAGTGGGGGTGGTGGGGGGAAGGTGCTGATTGTATACAAAAACTTGTGACCTGATTTCGAAGCCATGTTTCTCACATAATATATACAGAAGTCGTAAATGTATGCTGATGTCTATGTGCTTTGGTCAAACATTTGAACATTTGTCTTTATTTTTATTTTTTATCTAAGGATTAAATTACTCATCTTACGTTATTATCAGCTGAAGGAAAGTCCTTAGAGGATCCATCACTATGGACTACGTGTGACAAATCTTTTGATTCTTGGATATGCCATCTTGCATACTCACTCACTGGCTTTTGCACTGATGTCATTCTAAGGTAAATGCCCGAGCTTTAGAATTCCGTAGTCTCATGTGATTCTTATGCCAACTGGGGCTTAGTTTTATTTGAATACTAATCCGCGTCGCTTGTATGTATCAGATTATGCCAAGATATTGTAATGCTGAAGGCTGAAATTGCTGAGCTCTTACTTCCAAGCATTCTGATCAATCTATCTGGAAGAAAAGATTTGACCAATGATATCTGTAAACTTATCTCTGTCAAGGTTCTTAGTTCATTTGCTAGTTATTCAGTCCTTTTAGCTTTCAGATTTCACATTAGTAGTCATGGTTAGCTGTGCTGCTTGGCAATTGTTGCTGCTAAACCAAAGGGGCCACTGTTTTGCTGCAACATCATGTAATTTATTTGTTTTTTATTTATTTATTTATTATTTTGGTTACAATCATGTATTTTATTTGTAAATTACAGGTGGAGCAGCATATACTGGTAGAGAGAAACAAGTTGACAAAGTCAATCCAGGTGCTGTTGGATGCGCTTAATGAACTTCGGCTGTGTCATATAAGGGAGAGAGATGGTAGAGCTTCATCGTCAACTCAACCAGAAAGTTTGAAGGTGAGCATTGTCAAATTCTTAGGTGGACCTATCCTTCGGAAGTTTCTGTGCTTGAATGATAACATTCTTCACGTCTTACACTAATGGCTCTGGACGTAGTGTTTTGAGGACACATTCTCATCTGGATTGTTCTATACTCCGTATGTATGAGATGGACTCTTAACTCTGGAAAGGTGTCTTAGCGTCGGTGTTGCATCGGTCTTTAAAAATCAAATTTTCTTTTCTTGGCTTATGCTCCTCTATCCATAAAGATTTCCCCATTTCTCATTTGCACATTCGTTAAGGAATGCGGTAATAAAGAGCTACTCTTGATCATTGTTTGGGTGGGGTAAAGTTGGTGTAACTCAAAACTAATCTTATTTGCTTAGTAATAATCACACCACTCCCATTTCACACTCCACCACCGTGGCACCACAAGTCCACAACACTGCCACCCCACGTCACCACCGGACCAAATTTAGGCCGTAAATCATGGATGGCGTACAAAATTCAGGAAGGGAGAAAAAGATGAGGAAGGGAGAGGGAGATCAAGAATAGAGAGAGGGAACGTCGGAAGATAGAGTGAGAGGGAAGCTGGACAGGAGAGAGAGAGGGGGGGGGGAACTCAGATAAAGAGGTCGGAGTCGAGGGATGGAGATGACAATGGGAGGTCGAAGATGAGTGGGGGAAGGTCGGTGATGCGGGCGGATGTCGTAGGCTTGGATTGCGCAGGTCGGGGGCGCAGGTCATCGGCGCAGATGACTCGTCGGACGGTGGTCAACCGTCTGGTCAAAGGGAGGAGAGAGAGTAGGGGGCTGAGGTTGGGTTTTGGGATTATTTGTTGATTGGGTTGGGGGTTTAAGTTATGAGTTTAATTATGTGAGGATTTATGAGTTTGAGTATGTGATTTGACAAATAAAACTTACCAAAAATGGTAAGAAACAATTTGGAAAGTCTTTTAAGGACGTCCCTGAAAAGGAGTACGGGTAACTCATCTTGGGACGGAGGGAGTATGGTTTATAGAGTGGATATATGCTGATCAGAATCAGAGAATATATGACGCAACATGTTTTGAGGGTATCCTATCCTATTAAGAAAAACGTTTAAAGTGATTGAGCTGGAAGGTCCGAAGAGGTGTCTATCGTGTGTGTGTTGGGAGTCTTTGTTGGCGGAAAGACATATGGTTGATGAATTACATCTTTGGTCTGAAGATTTGGGGCCTAGGGAGAGAAGGGTCTTTGTTGGGGATACTGATAAGAGTTTTCTCCAAATGTTGCTTCCAGGTGACAAAACGTGATCTTTTTGATATTCCAATTGTGGAGTTTTTGGTAACGACAATAAAAACATTACCCCAGTGCCTCGAACGCCCCAGCCTTATGACGAGGTAAGGGGAAGTCGGATGTACGCTACCCCTATGTCGAGAGACCATAAAGAGGCTTCTTACGGATGACCCATAGTGAAAATTTCGTCTAGAATTGTACCGACCGACTGCTACTTTACGATACAAGAAGCATAGACAGTTTTGTGACCCATTTTGCTTTGTTCCAGTATATTCCAAAACCATAGAATAGTTAGTCTTTGCCTCCATTTGAAATGGAAATGTATTGTGGAGATTTAAATATATGGGAAACAAACCACTGCTAGAGTTTAACACCCTTCGGGATTCTGTCCGCTTCCGTGCTTCCTATGTGCATTGTCCAGGCAGGGGCTTGCTCATTATTATCTGGTATATCTGGGGTGTGTTAAGGCCTTCTATGCTGGCCCAGTTCTCTTCCCTTTCTGGTGCAGCGGTTTTAAGTGACTGTATCATTGAAGCTTTTTTAGATTGTATGTGCTCGTCTGCTTGATACTTTAATTATTTTGTTTGTTGGTTGCACAGGCCTCTCGTTCCTCATATGGGCATAGTGCAAAAGCTCGAGCTTCTTCGAGGTCCCGTCAGTCAGCCCCTGTTAAGAGTGCCGTGAAACTCTCAACTATGTTGTGGGATAAGGTTGTGATGTTTGTACATATGCATCTATTGATGTTGAGATTTTTTGAAATTCCAATGCCTTTCACTTGGCCTAATTTTTGTGGTGGATACATCCGTCATATTCTAAGTATTTTAATCTTAAATTTCTTTCCGTTATGTTACTTCAAAGAACGAAGTTCATTACTTTTGAGTATGGATATTATACATTCAGAATATTAATGTTTTAATGGTTTGTTCCAAATGCCTCACTGAATCTGTGAAAATTTCTGATATTCTTGTTTTGCTAGGTTTATTGGCTCACTGTCGATTATCTTACTGTAGCCAAGTCAGCCCTCGTAAGTGAGAATATCAAAAGCTATAGTTGCCTGCTTATTTTCTTATGACCTTTGTCGTTGATCTAATGTTGACGATGCACAGCTTACTGGTTCATATTTTACTGCTATAATGTACGTCGAGTACTGGTGTGAAGACCATTTTGACAGCCTTACTCTCGGGAAGCCTGACTTTTCTCACGTTGAAACGGTATGTACAAAGTAGTGCCACTCATTTCACATGTTAGCAAAGAGTAGGAAGACCTAATTTATCATGTTCATATTCTGGAGGACTATGCTCTGAGTGCAATCTGACTATATGTTACATTGTTACTTAGATAACTAGAATAGTCTATAAAAAAGAACATTCAAGAGACCCCACAAATGTTTTCTTTTGTTTATGCTGTTACGGTGAAAGGACTTTCTTTCTATTAAAAAATAATTAGAATTAAACCGAAGAGCTCAATTGAGGACTATTGTAGGGATGACTACTGGTTGCTAAAAGTAGTGTGTGATTATTAATTATGTCAATTTTAAGAACACAATAAATCTAAACGGCATTTAATTTGATAATTAACAGAGTTGTGTTAATGCTTATGATGGTTGTAATACAATTTCCAATATGTTACTCGGACTTGGCTCTTAGTGTTGGATGCAGCCATGCAGGTGCATATTGGAGTGTCCGACAAAGGCTAAGTAAAGAAACAAATTCACATTTGGCCTAATATAAAGTGTCTAAGTGTTGTTTTCTACCAGACGTATGTAGTGGTGTCAGACACACAACACGCCAGGTATCTGAACTCTGAAGTGTTGAAGTAACATAGGATTCAACAATAGTGTACAACTTAGAAACTGGCAAAATGAATAACACCACACCCCCGCCCGTGCTCGGGCCGGCCCCCAAAGACAAAGGGGGATGAATGGAATGAATCTAATGCCTGCGTTGAATACTGTTGTTGGCCTTAGGTTTGTTCAATTTATTATTTGTGTTCAGGACTGATTTTGCCTGCTTATTATGCTTGACGATTCTTTTATCTCTATTGTTTCTTTCTTTAGATTTTAATAAAACTCATTATCTAAAATGACAGTCCTTCCATTATTTCTCTTTTACAGTTGGCCTATCATACTGAGATAATGCTTTCAGCTCTAACACAGATCAATGAGCCTGACAGTTTGTATGGGATTATTCAATCACACAAGGTCTGCGAAATTTAGTTTCCTGGCTTGTCCATTAATAATGCTAAATACTGTTTTATTATTGATTCTAGTATAATTGTAGTGGAATCTGTTATGCCCGTCATTCTATGATTTAATTGAGCTTCAGGTACTTCTGCCATTTCACTAAAACAATTGTGCACATGGTTAGAACCCTGCCATGTACAGATCCTGGCTGGAACCGTTGTTCTTTGTAAACTTTTGCAGTCGAGTATTTTTTCTATCTTGGGATGGCTTGTTTTGCTGAGTATGTTTTCGACATTTGTGTCACATTTCATAGTCCTCATCATTTAGAGGATTGGAAGGAGTAGACTGCTCTTGGGTTGGGATGGTCGGAATGCTGGTACTCCCATCACTCAGAAGAGCAACGTGAGAACTACTACTATTAGTTTGTATACTCACTTGCATGTGCATAAACTACAATAGCTTATAGAAGAACTGCTTTATTATTGATTGACCTGTTGGTTTACTGTTACGTTTGTTTGAGGATTTCTTATCCTCCAGTCTTGTACCTTTCTTTTGACCATTAATAGAATCCTTCTTATCTTACAATAGTGACTGACCTAATATATGATTGGCTGTTCTGGGCATGGTTTTGAAGTTGGCTTCTCAAACTTTGACCTTCGAACATGAGGGTAACTGGACCAAGGCTCTTGAATATCATGATTTGCAAGTGCGATTAGAGAATGTGGTCAGTCCTCGGAAGTATTTGTCTCATGAGAACACTGAACGAATCGCTTGCTTGTCCATCCCCAAAACGGAACTTGAGATGAAACAAAGAAAGCCGTACAAAGGGGTCATTAAATCTCTGCAGCGAATTGGGTGTGCTCATATTCTAGATCTATATTGTCAAGGTTTGGTCTCTCGTCAAGGCGAGTTCCAAGAAGACCCGGAGTTTGTGGAACTGCAGGTCGGTATCATCTATGAATTAACTTACCGGGTGTTGTGAGCAAGGGATGTGTATCTATGTTGTTATATCAATAACTTTTTTTAATCAAATATGTTGAACAATATGCAGTATGAGGCTGCTTGGCGTGCTGGCAACTGGGACTTCTCATTATTCAACACAAGAGACAATTCTTTAACATCAATTGAGCATCTTAGAAGCAGCCCGTTCAATCAAAACCTGCACAGGTGACCCCAATAGATGACTAGAATTACAATAAGCTTAACATCAATTGAGCAACTAGAAGCAGCCCTTAACTAGTTGCCCGTTTGTTTTATTATCGTTTCACAATTCTTTAAGTTGATTAAATGTTTTCGTGGCTTCATTTGTTAGTTGTTTGAGGGCATTACAAGAGGGGGATTCTGATGAATTTAATAAGCAATTGAAGGAATCCAAGCAGGTGATGCATAGTCGTAGTACTTATCATAGGCTTCATGTACATGTACATGCTACACAGGATAATCACTTATGTTATATCTGATAGGAGCTTGTGCTGTCCCTTTCTCATGCAAGCGAGGAGCGTACAGAGTACATCTACTCAACAATAGTCAAACTCCAGGTAAATTTCTTAAAAGATGCTCGTTTTCGAATATTATGATGCTGCCTCGTAACCCTTATGTATTACTATGTAGATCCTAGATCATCTGAGTTTGGCTTGGGATTTAAGATGGGAACTTTCACCTAGAGGTCAAAAGTCGTGCGGGATGAAGCCGAATGTTTGTTCTGAACCTACTGTGCCAGCAAAGGATCAGGTATTTCTTGTTGTCTTTTAGGTTTCCTGCGTTTTTTTATACAAGAACAAGACTCAAGTGATAAGGTTATTGTAAAAGTGATAAAGTTGCACCCATATAAAAGGGGCGAAAAGTTCACCTATAAGTCCATGGGGTGGAGATGTAATACATGGTTGGGCTTGTCCACGTCATCCACCTATACACTACCATAACCAATTTCGCCATCCCCAATCCCTATCACCACTGCAATCACGAGTCCCCTAAAACCACCACCCTTCACCCTCCTCTATCTCCACTGCGTCTATTCGATCCGGCCACCATCAGTCCCGTCGGACGGTGGGACTCGGAGTCTCAACTGAGGCTCTCGGGGGGGGGGGGTTGAGGCATTTGTTGGGGGTGGTGCTGGAGGCCCTCGGCCAGATCTGGTTGTCCCAATGTGAAAGAGAGAGAATGAGATGTTGAGGGAGATGGTGAAGACATGGAACCTAGGAGGTGAGAGAAAATGGAAAAGAATGGATATGAATGGGTGGCTGTGATTTACCCAACTCCACCTCACGGAGTGATTTCAAAACTTCATGAGATCCAAATCCCTTTTAAATGATCCAAGGAATACTAAATCCCTGAGAAAGGGGGACGGCTTGATTTGTATTTGGCAGACATATGCAGTTGGTTTTTTAGCTGTATTCTATGATTTCTCTGAACAAATTGGATTTCTTAGTTTTTGACTCAACCATACTTTAATTATTTAGTCTTTGCAACCTTAATGCTTGAAATATGTTAATTATTGCATAAAATGATAATATCACTTGTCTCTCCCTCTTTTAGGATTCAGGAGCCCTATTCAAATTATGATACCCCTTTTGAAATCATGTTGCGGCTGGAGAACGCCATATCTGATTATCTTAATCCAATCATCACTCTCCTCCTGTAAATCATTTTTTATTACTCAGGCTGATTGAGGTGCAATTTAAAGTGAAGCTATGTTCATTATTTGAGGTTTATATGGAGTATACACAAAAGGCTGAGGGGAAAGAGAATTAGCTGGAAGGTCCATTTGTCACTGACCCTCAAATTGAACCCAATCTAGCCTGAACGCCCCCCTACCAGACAATCACACCTTCACCAGTCGCAATTGATCTGTAATTCTAGCAGTAGTTTTACCCACACCTCGCCAACCTTACATTTTTGGCTTATAACTCATTTCTGTTTCTAATTTCCATTTCCAATGGAGCCAAAGACTAATTATTCATTGGCTTTGGGATATAATGGAATAAAGCAAAATGGCTCATAAAACTGTATGTGCTTCTTATTTTGTGAAGTAGCAGTCAGTCGGTGAGATTCTTGAAGCAATTTTCATTTTGGGTCATCCGTGTGCAGCCTCTCTATGTTTCAATAGGGGTAAGGCTTGCGTACATCCGACCCCCCCCCTTACCCCGCCTTAAGGCGGGAGCCTTTAAGGCACTTGGGTAAAGATGTTGTATCTCATTTCTGTCTCTAATATCCCTTGACCCTTCGGTCCTTTAATTTGATTACCCTGGTAAAGTTTCTCGACTTTGTGAAGCCAAATCTCTTTTTTTTAGAGGTCATCAAGCCAAATCTTTTTACGCGTTGATTAGTGTTACACGATATCTGATCTTCCTCTCGTTCCTGTTAAGTGAATGAGCTAGATGATTGATCCTTATCTTACAAACTAGCTTTCTTTGCTTAAAAGTTGTGTAGGTTGGACAGTCAATGGAGTTGCATTTTAAATCAGACACAGCTGGATATGAATTTGTTAGAGCCATTTGTGGCTTTTAGGAAAGTCCTCCTTCAAATTTTGGGTTGTAAGGATAGCTCACTTCAGCATCTTTTGGAATCTTCATCTGTCCTCCGCAAGGTAGTACTCTTAAAGTCTAAAATTTATGTACTGTATCAAGTTTTTGCATGCATGTTTGTTCTAAGATCTATTTGGTGGCAGGGTGCTATGTTCTCGCAAGCTGCTGCATCTTTACAGGAGTTCAAGGTTATGTGCATGGATTTTGGTGGTGAACATACGAGTTTGTATTGGCTTGGCAAGGTAAACTTGACCTGTTTCTCATTATTACTGGTCATCATATTAACTACCTGAACTTTCCTCTGCTATCAGCTACCTGTATCTTATAACAACAACAACATCATTACCCCCGTGCCTCAAAGGCTTCTGCCATCTGCAAGGTAAGGGCAGGGGGAGGGGAGGGGAGGTCAGATGTACTCGGCCTCTTTGAGGCTCCTTGCGGATTGGACCCTTACTGAATCTAGCGTCAACTACCGCTCCAACTGACTGATAGTTCACAATACAAGAAGCGCAGATAGCTTCATGAGCCATTTTCCTGGATCCCATTGCATTCCAAAACCAAAAGAATAGCGAGTCTGTGGCGACACTAGAATGGCAACAGCTGCCTGTAACTTATCAAGTCAAAAGAAATGGCCATATCTTTTTTTTTTTTTTCTTTTTTTTATGGTTTTGAAATTATTGCATCACTATTTGCAGCACTTCCCCTATTTGGTTTATGAAATTCTTTGAGACATGTACACTGTAACAATCAGGATATATCTTTATATCCCTTGTTAGATCCATTTAGCTTGACATAAACATCTTAATAAATGAGCAAATTCAGAACTATATAGGGTTTTTATCTAATGAGTAACTACAAGGTCTCCTGTAATTGGGAATAGTGGCGGGAGCGTTTAAGGCGCTGGGGTAAAGATGTTGTTGTATTTCCATGGAATTTGGGGGCCCTTTTTCCTTGGGCTGTAGTGGGGGGGGGGGGTAAGTAATGAAAA
The DNA here is from genome assembly GCA_963680865.1 of Spergularia marina. Classification (NCBI taxonomy): domain Eukaryota; kingdom Viridiplantae; phylum Streptophyta; class Magnoliopsida; order Caryophyllales; family Caryophyllaceae; genus Spergularia; species Spergularia marina. Next base: position 26,907,774 of record OY804548.1, on the reverse strand, counting down.
GATGTCCTATAAACGTATAGAACTGCTGATGTGATTTATTCCGTACTCTCTACTGTTTTTGGTGTCTCTGAAGCATCTTAATATTAACTGCAGCTGGAAGAGGCCAAGATTTTGAGAGCGCAAGGTCAGCAACAGATGGCTATCAACCTGGGAAAACATATTGCAGAACTTAACCAGTCAACAGCAGAGTCATCAGATGTTCACCGCTTAGTTGGCAAATGGCTGGCAGAAACACGATCTAGCAAGTTTGTCATCCGTTCTGGATATACCTTTTTGCATTTATTTGCATTGACACTTCTGGGCTCTTATATCAATATGAATGCAGTTCAAGAACGATCCTGGAGAAGTACTTGAAACGTGCAGTGTCATTGGCTGAAGAGCACAAGGCTGTGGGTAGGAAATATCTGAAGAAAAAATGTCAGACACATTTCCATCTTGCACAATATGCTGATGCATTGTTTAGAACACATGAAGAAAGATTGAATTCTAGCGAGTGGGATGCTGCTATGCGTCTGAGGAAGCATAAGGTATAAATCAAAATTTATAGAAAAAACATTGAAATGATAAAGGAGCATTTCTTGGTGACACGTGGATAATTGTACTTGTGCAGAAAATGGAATTAGAAGCACTCATCAAGAGATTAAGGAACTCATCAAAGGCAAGTACATGTTGCCGAGCTATTAACTGCCTAGCTATCCTCCAAGCATGAACTTCTATTGGGAAGCTGTTTATCCTTTGAAGTATTCAATTCATATTTACTTGAGTTTTTGTTCCTGGTAAATAGGGAGAGAAAACGGACTATTCCCTGAAAATACAGGAGTTGCAGAAGCAACTTGGTATGGACACTGAGGAGGCTCAAAAGTTACAGGTAGTTGATAGCCAGTGAAAACTTTACCTTTACATCTACTGTCAGTTTCTGATTAATTCAGTGCGATTCCCTTGCATGGGGGATTACAGCTGTAGTTGAGAGGAACATTTGAAAGTACTCACCATGAATGTGTCACCTTTTCTAAATAACCATAGATACATGAATAGATACATTTGAAAGTATTCACAAGTAGAACTTTTTTCGGATAACCATAGATACATGAATATTCTATTTCATTTTTTTTCTGTTTTTTTTTTTTTTTTTTTTTTTCTTTTTTTTTTTGCATTTTCTTGACTTTTAACATTGTTGCGATATTTATTTAAAAGATCTAAGACATAAGTTACATTTTTAAGAGATACATATGATACAAATGTGTTTTTGAATTTTATTGCTTTCTTAATCTTAAGATACTTTTTGATACTTAGGAATGCTTCTATTAAGAAGGCAATGAAGTTTATGACTAACATAGAAGCTAACAAAGTTAAGATACGCCTGTTGGTCTGAATACAATGGTTCTTGTATGAATTATTTGCATCTAGAGGTATTATCTGGAGTAGTAAGTCTTTGTAAACTGTTCGAACTTGAAATAGCATATCTGAATTCGTCGACTTACTTGATGAGATTCTAATATCGACTCTGCCCCGTAACTTTTAGATATCTTGGTAGCTTAGAAGTTTACTATGCAACTGCTTATAAAAGATCGAGAACACCTCGGGGGGGGGGGGGTAGATCTCCACTGTTTACTGTGTCACTTTGCTGTGCGTTAGGAGTGATATTCCTTTTCTTCTGCATGCTTAATGACTCACTATTCTTTGGCTTTGGGATATAACGGAATAAAGATAAATGGCTCACAAAACTATCTGTGTTTTTTGTATTGTGAATTAGTAGTCATTTTCATTTTGATCATCCATAAGCAGCCTCTCTATGTTTTAACGTAGGGGTAAGGCTTGCGTACATGCGACCCCCCCACCCCGCCTTATGGCGAGAGCCTTTGAGGCACTGGGGTAATGTTGATTTATGTATATGAGTAGCTAATGATTTTACTTTTTTACGTAATGGTTTTTTTTTTTTTTTTTTTTTTTTTTTTTTGGGTTTAACATCCTTTCTTCGAAAAGTTGATCTTTAGTTTATCTTGAATACGCCAGGATGATCGAGACAACTTCCTTGACCTAGCACTTGCGGGTTATAACCATTGCCTTGTCGCAGGGGATAAGTATGATGTGAGAGTGGTAAGTTCTTGTTCATTCTTTTGTTCATTATGTAGTTTGTAGAACGTTCTTGGTTTCTTCACGTTGGGTATCGGTACAGCCTATGATCATTCTCGCTTAAGGGATTAATAGATGGGACTCCGTGGGAGTAATGATTTTTACAGTCCTTATTTTAGTCTCTGCAATTCTCTCTGTCAGAGGGACACTTGAATATATGACGTCACAAATGAGCGTAAAATTTAATTATGGGTGTGTAAAAATCAATGTCTAGAGAATGATTTATCTTCAGTCTGCAGTCCAAATTGGAGACTTTTTGGTGTCTAGGACTCTAGGCTCCTTTTGGTGGGTGTCGAAAGTAGACGTGACTGCTGACTTTGTATGGAACATTTAATGTTGTATTTGGAATACTCCATGTGGCCCGGGGGAGTTGTCCTTTGGAAATTTTGGACCACCTACAGACTTATGTCGAATTTGGGACTTAGGAGAAGAAAGGTCTTTGATATGCTTTTATGCTACTCTATTGGTTCTTTGTTTGAGAGGAACTGTTGTTTCCTCTTTGAATTGTCTCATGGTGCATTTCCGGAAAAGTTCATTTGCCTAGCCTTTTTATGGCTAAATGCAAAGAGGGCTTGAGGGAATCCCTTTCACGATCAAAGTTTGTAATTAGCTCTCGTATGAGTATGCCTTCTCATTCTTCATGCATCTTGGTTTTTTAATCAAACCAAAAGAAAGTATTTTTTTGAAAATCATTGACAGCAGATATATAATTGTCTGAAAATCTTCCACCCTCTGAGCTTGCCGTTATTGTACAACTCAAATAGCAGATAATTTGGAGTTTTCTCGTCTCAACTTTTTTTTTTTTTAAGGAACCTGCTCCAGATGACACATTTGGTATCATTATGAAATTTGATTTGATTCGGAGGCAATCACATTCACTATTTTATACTATGTTACCCACAAAAGGCTACTTGTGTATACAATGCCTGGGTGTGCTCTGGGATGAATGGGGAGTGCATCATGTCCAAATGGTATATTCAACTATCCAAAGATGTAGATTTGAGAAGCTCAAGAACCATAAGATCCTCTGATACTGTGTTAACTCGGCAGTTTTGTGTCCATCATGGCTGGCTCAACTCAACTCTTGCTTGTGCACTTTCTTGAGGGGTTTGCTTGTACGTTGCTTTGTCGTTGTTCGGTTTGAGCTGGGTTCATCCGCGAAGAGCCAAAGATGTTCTCTCCGCTTGGTGGTGTACTGGGAAAGAAAGAAATCATCGCATTTTTGATGATATTATGCTGACACACCAAGATTTCAAATTTAGGTTCTTGAGGACGCTGTATAGTTGGAGTCGAGTGTTAATTTCACACCAACACTTGACTTTCATTCTTTTTGTGAATAAAATTTCTCATGATAGTCCTAGAGTGTGATTAGCTCTCGTTTGCTTACGGGCGTCACCCCTTTAGGTGTCTTTTTGTGTATGGGAGTCACCCCCTTGGTGTTCTTTTGAATATATTGATATCCTATCTTATCACAAAAAAAAAAAAAAAAAAAAAAAAAAAAAATCAGGATGAGTTTAAGCACTTTTGTCTCACTAGGAAGTTGTATGAAATGCTTTCTCTATTTACTTGTATTAAAATAATGTATGGTATAAGTCTGCTACTCTGTTTGAAATATTTTGTCAACTGCTCTTTTTTTTTTTTTTTTTGTTCTAGGTATTTCGGCTTGTTTCACTCTGGTTTGAACTATCTTCCAGGCAAAATGTTATCAATGCAATGGCTAATACAGTGCAAGAGGTAGGCAACTGTTAGATTTTCGTTTTGTGTTAGCTACCTTGTCGTTCTTTGAAAAGTTTTGCCTGTCACGATATTGTTGGCTGTTATGACATAATGCACAATTGTTCTTAGCATCACTGATTACTGTTTCCATTCACTCGGCACCCAAAGTATTTCGAGACATTCTTCATGTAACTGGAGCCCATGATAGAGGTGCAGTGGCTCAGTGGTACTTGTGCTATAAGGTTGTGTGTTGTGCACTTGTGCTGCTCGTAGTATTTTTATACAGGGGCATAGCTAGGTGGGGCGAATACGGGCCGTGGCCCCTGTTGGGATTTGGGTGAATAGAACATTTGCCTTCTAACTTCGTAAGTGCTACTTAGCCCAATGGTAACTGTCTTGTGAATGGAAATAGGAGAGGAAGGTCATGGGTTCAAGTTCTAGAAGCTTTTTTCATAGGTTCTTCGTTCTTATCTGCTTTTTTCTTCTGCAGATACTCGTATTCTTCCCATGGCTCTAATCTTCATTTTGGAGCCCCAAAACCAAAATGTCTGGCTTCGTCCTTGCTTCCATGGTTCTGCAATAAGAAAGGCGTATAAATCTTTGACTGAGGGGCTTATTCTTTCCACTTATTAATTATTTGTGTTGATTTGATGGAATATGATGGAAATAATATAACAGACAACATTATCCTAGGGCAAAGGGTCTCGCCTATGCCGGGATTAGGGGGACCAGTCATACACAGCCTTACCTCAGTATTGAAAGAACAAAGACGTTCTCTCTAAATGACAAAAAAAAAAAAAAAAAAAAAAAAGTATGCCGATGCGTCTGCCGATGACTACTTTTGATGAGATGAGTTAACTGAAGAGGTTATGTTAGATAACCAACTGAACCAAAAGTCTGGACTGATGGTTGAGGCCCAATAATTGGTTTTATATCTTAACACTTCCCCTCACGTGAAAGCCCATTGGACTAGAAATGTGGATAATAAATGCGCAGGCGATCCATACCATCTTAGAGAACCATCTAAACCATAAGTCTGGACTTATGCTTGAGGCCCAATAATTGGCTTTATATATTAACAAGTTAACTCTATAGTAAATACTAAATAGTTGACAGTTCTACATGACGAATTCAATACGAAATTATGATCTTGACCAGTTGACCCTTGTTTACTGTGTCTTTGATGGCCAAGGATGCTTTTCTTTTTACTTCTGGACCTATGTGCAATGATGATAAATTATTTCAGGGTAGTCCTAGATCGAACATGCCACGTGTATAGTCTTAAGTCCAAGATCCGGAGGCGGATTTGCTGACTGCAACAAACTTGACTCTGCCCTTGAGAAAAGAAAAAAAAAAGAGCTGGGGAACCCTTGATCTGGGCTGGATTTTTTTAAAAATTCATAGAGGGGTCATTTTATTTTTCATCGATTCGGATCAAGAGATTACTTGACTTTTTCATTACATATTAATTTGGCTCTTTTAATTTGTGAATCTGGTCTCTGCAGGAGCATGGCACTTGACTTTCATTCTTTTTGTGGATAAAATTTCTCATGATAGTCCTAGAGCGTATTTAGCTTTCTTTTGCTTACGGGCGTCACCCCTTTAAGTGTCTTTTTTGTATATGGGAGTCACCCCCTTGGTGTCCTTTTGAATATGTTGATATCCTATCTTATCAAAAAAAAAAGTTTTGTTTCTATGATGATTTTTTTCTTTTCCTGCTAGTACATTCTTCTCTTATCTAGTGACTGATGCTGCAGGTGCCGTCATACAAGTTTATACCGCTTGTCTACCAGATCGCTTCTAGATTGGGCACCTCAAAAGACGTTCAAGGTCCCAATACTTTTCAGGTATAATTAAGTATATACACATACCACATATGTCACCATATTTGTCACAGAAAGTATTGCTACAAGAGGGATAGGAAAGGATTTCAGTTGTATTAGAAGTGTAGTAAGGACCTGAAGAAAGTTCTCTAGTTAACAACAAACCAGAGGCTACTGGAAAGGATATTGTGCTTCACTGCTTTAAGTGTATTTAAAATCCTCGTTAGCAGTGCAAAACTTTAGCTTATACATTAAAGTCTGAAAATCTTATTAAAACTCAATATTGTATTTATAATACCCCCATCCTTTACAGATACAGAGAGTTGCTTGCTGTAGAGATATGGTCATGGAAAGTAATTTGACGAATAGGAATTTTTATACTTGCTTTCCCCTCAGAATGGAAGTACTATTTCACAGTAAAATTTCTTTGTAGAAAGGCGATAAAAGTAGATTTGATACTTGCGAGTGAAATTGGTTACTGTTTATTATTATTTTGAGGTCATCTTTGGTTTGCACTGAAGTCTGCCTCAAGCAGAGCTCTGATCTAGTCCTTTTGTAACTTATGAGCTGTCCTGATTTGTTTTGTTATTGACTTTCTTGCATCATGCAGTCTGCTTTGGCTTCCCTTGTTAAGAAAATGGCCATTGACCATCCGTATCATACAATTCTTCAGGTACAACTCATACCTGCGTGCACTTGATAGAATTTTGGTACTTTATTTGAACGTGTATAATTTGTGTCTCCCACTTGGGGAAAGTAAAATAAGATATGTCGTCCTGCCGCTGCTCTCAATATATTTCGTTTGCCGAGGGAGGGGGGGAGAGGTATATAATTTTCCATCTCTTTCTTTTGTCAACCTGTCTTTCTTATCTTAACTTTTACATACCAGCTTCTGGCACTTTCAAATGGTGACCGAATAAAAGACAAACAACGCAGTAAAAATTCTTATGTGGTGGATATAGATAAAAAGCTTGCAGCAGAAAAGCTTTTGGATGAATTATCATCACATCATGGGAACATTATAAGACAGGTATTTTGCTTATTTGCTCGTCATATTACTACTGAAACTGAATACGCAAAGATTCACAAAATTTTAGTGGGCGAACTTGCACCCACTTCATTTATACTGCTGACAAACTTTTATATATAAGTGGGTGTTTGCATGTGTTGCAGATGAAACAAATGGTGGATATTTACATTCGATTAGCTGAACTGGAAACAAGAAGAGAAGTTTGTACTCTTCTATCTTTCAATTTGTTGGTATCATATATTTTAAGTGTCCTAGAGCGTGATTAGCTCTCTTTTGCTTACGGGCGTCACCCCCTAAAGGTGTCTTTTTGTTTATGGGAGTCACCCCCTTGGTGTCCTTTTGAATATATTGATATCCTATCTTACCTATCAAAAAAAAAAAAAAAAATCATATATTTTAAGTTTCTGCTACCTGATCCCCCCCCCCTTTTTTTTTATGTTTCTCTACACCATCCTTTAGCTTTTATGTTTCATTATCCTAGTTGATGTAGCTTTTTTGGTTTGTAATTGTTTCTCGCTTACAGGATACAAACAAGAAGGTTACCCTGCCAAGAGACATCCGGAGTGTCCGAGAACTTGAACTTGTATGTACTCTTAGAACCATACTTGTTGGATTTCATAATGCTCTAAATTGATTATCTTGAACTGCTGAAGAATGGTCTTCTGGAGATTACTTTTGCCAGAGGATTTGATGTGCATCTCGCGTAGTTACCCTGAACAGTTTATGTGCCTCGCTGTTGCTTTTTCAGTTTGAAACTTCGGATTATTTTTTTATTGTCTTGGAAAAAATAGACGATTGTGATCCTGCTTTTACTTCTACTTGAAGTTTACATAAAGAAAGTTAAGGTAATTGAAGTTGCTAATGGTGGTTAACTGCATTCTTTTGTGCCTGATAATATAAGTAGGATTCACATCAGATTAGAAGTAGGCTTCAGAAATCAGAAACAATCTCGTCTCTCCATTCAAAAATATAAGGAAAAATAGATAAAAAGATCCACCCTTCCCCCACCCCTTCCTTCATGTGTCTCCTCTCTCCTCCACCAACCTCCCCACCACCACGCACCACCCTATCAGCGCCGGTCTCCTGCACACACCACCTCCATATTCCAGCCAGCCACCACCTTAATGCCCGCCGTCCTCCGGTGACTGGTGGAGTTCTCACCCCCGTCATAACCTACCGGTCCCATTCGACCTTCTCTCTTCCTTCGACACTCTCCCTCCTTTCCCCATGATTTCCATGGCTTCCGCCACCCAGAAATTGTCTCCCACCCCTCACTTGTTGCCACCGACATACGAACGTTGCCGCCACCTCACCATCAAAGTTATTTTTGAAAATGCATCACGCTCGGTAGGATTTGAACCTACGACCAAGAAGATAAGGACCTGATCGTCTCAACCCGATTCTAAACTTATTTTCTTGAGTTATTGAAAATCATCATAAGCACTGCCGAACACTAGAAAGGTGGTTTTGTTCTGCAACAAAATGGCGCATAAGTGAGATTTTTTGAGGTTTTAAAGAAAAGAAAAAAAATCTCTTTGACATATATGTTGTGCATGTTTGTCGAGTTTCATTTGTGTCCGAAAATGCCAATTAACCTGGTATTCTTGTGGCTGCTTTGTATTCTATTTGGGACTAATCTATGACATGTACTTTCGGATTATTGATTTCCTTTATCGTCTTGCCAATTATTGATATAGAGGCTCTTTTTTTCTAAATGACTTTTTCAGGTGCCCGTGTTGACATCCAATTTCCCTGTTGATCGTAGTTGTCAATATCATGAAGGCTCTTTTCCTCACTTCAAAGGATTGGCGGATTCAGTTGTGTATGTCCCATTTTCATCCCTCTGTGTGTATCTTGTTTCATTTGGAAAGATCTTCTAATTCTTTTGTTGATGAACTTGCAGAGTGATGAATGGAATCAATGCTCCAAAAGTTGTAGTGTGCTATGGTTCCGATGGTAGAACATATAGGCAGTTGGCTAAATCTGGTAATGATGATCTGAGACAAGATGCGGTATGTTATTCAATTACAGTTGTACTTTTATGATCTCCTCTTAGCTCTCTGTCTTTAACTTATTATCTTTTCTGCTGAGTTTTTTCTGCATCTTAAGTTACATGTTACTTTACAGGAGAGTATCAAGCTCATTGACATACTAGTATCTGTTGTAGTGTTCTGTGATACTGGTTGGAGTAACACATGCTTAGCAAACCCTTGATGAGCCTTTCCTCCCTTGCAGAATGAGACATGTTTGTTTGATGTAGAGAAGGCAATAGTTCATGAAGAAGATCAGTAATTCTTTTCAACCAAATTTAATTGCCATTCATATTCTACTTTAGATAGATAAATTCGCGTAAATACCCCGGGAAAGTAGGAAGACAATTCATCCTTGTATTAGATTTCATCATGAAGACTTAAACTCTTATCACCACACTCTTATTTTGGCAAGGATCTCTCCCAGGTAGATGCTTAATTTAAAAGTCTGCCTTTAGTTTCGTACCACGAGCTTTTGTCTTACTTTTTCCAGTGTAGGGTAGGGGGGGGGGGGTGTTAAACTGTTAATCAAATGCCTTGAAAAAATTCTTATAAAGCAAAGCCGTAGGTGCCTTGGTGAGAGAATCAAGTGACTTCTTAGAGTCCACTAACTAGTTTTAGGGCTCCTTGTGAACTCTAAGTTGGAAATTGTTGTGTTGAGTGTTGTGAATGGTATCCTAGCCCTGGACAACTCTACGTAATGAATTGTAAGGTACAACTTGTAGCAAGTACTGAAAAGGTTGTGCACACTTTATACTTACAGGTCATGGAGCAGTTCTTTAGCTTGGTAAACACTTTCTTACAGAACAATCGAGATACGTGGAAAAGAAAGCTAGGCGTACGGACATATAAGGTATGTATTTCGTCTGCCTGAGATAATTTGGAAATCTTATATTTATCTGGTAAGTTTTCTGAGACTAGGTATCTGTTAAATTGTTGTGATTATATTGTAGGTTGTTCCTTTTACCCCTAGTGCTGGTATTATTGAATGGGTAGATGGTACTCTTCCCTTGGGTGAATATCTTATTGGAAGGTTAGTCTTGTTCACTGTGATTGTGTAAACAGTTTGATATTTATAGATGTTATTGAACTCATTCCATGTTTTCTGACAGTTCGCGTAACGGAGGAGCACATGGACGATATGGTGTTGGGGACTGGTCGTTTGCTAAATGCCGGGAGCACATGATGAACGTATGTTTCCTGTCACTTGATTTGTGATCTTAGCTTTCTTTCCAGATCTCTTGCTAACCTAGAGTTTATGCCATCACATCCATCTTTGACTGATAAACCTTTTTGTCTGGCTATGCAGGCGAAAGACAAACGCAAGGCTTTTTATGATGTTTATAAAAATTTCAGGTACTTGATCTTTTGGATGTCAAAATGCACAAATTTGGGACCTTCATCTGGCTGACACAATAATCATATAATGCAGGCCTGTCATGCATTACTTTTTCCTTGAAAGATTTTTGCAGCCAGCTGATTGGTTTGAGAAAAGGTTGGCTTACACTCGAAGTGTTGCTGCCAGCTCAATGGTCTGTATGCTTAACTAGTGCATTGACATTGGGTTCTTTATTTTCTAACAATGCCCGTTAAAATAAAACAGCGTTTCAAGTTCCTTAGCAGGCTGATTTCATTTTTCTTATCTTTAGGTTGGGTATATTGTTGGACTGGGAGATCGGCATTCCATGAATATCCTAATTGATCAGGCAACAGCCGAAGTTGTCCATATTGATCTTGGTGTTGCTTTTGAACAAGGGTTGATGCTCAAAACACCAGAGCGGGTTTGTTTCTCTGTGTTTTTTTAATAACGTTGTCATAGCTTTATACAATTTAGCCTGATCATCCCATTTCAAATATCTTTCACAGGTGCCATTTAGGCTTACACGGGACATCATTGATGGGATGGGTGTTGCTGGAGTCGAAGGTGTATTCAGAAGATGCTGCGAGGAAACACTTGCTTTGATGCGGATTAATAAAGCAGCACTCCTAACAATTATTGAGGTGCTACTCCGTGAAGAAGTTTTGCGGTTTGTCTGGTTGATAATTTAGTATTTGAATATTTACCTCTTGTTTTGCAGGTTTTTATTCATGATCCTCTATATAAATGGGCATTATCGCCACTGAAGGCACTGCAGAGGCAAAAGGTGAAATAGTTCATCACATGTTAATGCTAATATACTATTTAAGGCTCTCGTTCAAGGATACCTTGACCTCATTCTGTGTTTTTTTATTCATTTATTCAATGCTTTTGTCCCGATTAGAGAAGTAATAATGATATGACGCACTATCAAATGTGTGTCTGAATTACATTACCTGTGTGCCCTTCGCTCTGATGTCTGATTTTCATGGTAGAATATGGATTTGGTTCTTAGTGTGCAAAGCCACAGATTTATATGCCTTAAATTCGGCGTGGCAGTCATTCCTCTAGTTAGGCTTGAAATTTGGGAGAAATGTATCTGTTTACTACATGTACTTTTTTTTTTTTTGAGGGCGGTATGGACATATACTTGGTTCTTTTTTTTGGCTTGTTGCTGATTTAGCGTTTGTTTGCATTATGTATTTCGTTATATTTCCTTTTCCGTTTTAGCAGACATTTCTCGAAGGCAATGGGAAATTTCTTTTAATCTCATCAATTTTTATCTTTGGCAGGAGGGTGACGATGATTTAGAGACTAGCTGGGAAGACTCTTTAGACGAACACGAGGGCAATAAGGATGCTGCACGTGCACTTATGCGTGTCAAACAGAAGCTAGACGGATATGAAGATGGTGAATTGAGAAGTGTCCACGGGCAGGTAAAAACAAGCTGAGCACAACTTCCTTTAAATCTATCCACTTCGTTAACCCATCTTTTTAGTTTACCTTATGCAATGGCCATTTGTCTTTCAAGTATCGTTTGAATGTTTTGCACTTGTTGTGTTTTCGAATTCTTATGTGAAGCCTCTATCGAAGCATAAAATATGCTAAATCACCCGGCAAGCAACACCGACTAACTAACAATGAACCCAGTAAATGTGCAGCTTTCTAGAAACTTGGCTTTTGGAGTTTATTAATGAAGTATGGAAAAGTTGATGGATACCGGCGTACCGCCATGAACTTCTAAGTAAACTCTTCTAGCAACGCCCGGTAAATTAAGTTTCGTGCAGTTTGAAGATTGCCTATCAGGCTATCACCATATGTTCCTAGAAATCGTCGTCCCCATTATATACTCCTTAGTCGTCCAAAATAGTGCCTCTGCAATGTTAATTTCTTCCTCATTTAAGATGTAAACAGTAGTTGAATTATTAGTTTTAGCCAAATACGTTCTAAATTACAACAATGGTTCATCTTGCAGGTTCAACAGCTGATCCAAGATGCTATTGACCCAGAGCGACTGTGCAATATGTTCCCGGGATGGGGTGCATGGATGTGAAATGGTTAGTCTGTGGTCTTTCTGTGCAGTTGATCAATTCATTTCTGATTATATACCACATTGATTTGATCATCCTCTTCCCCTGTATATTCTGAACTGCGCTGCTCAATTTTGAAACTGTATATACGGCAGTCCAGCAGTGAGGCCATAATCCTCGAAACATTCAAATTGAGCTTCATTACTATCACTAATAAAGTGAACTTTTTTCGTGCGCGCTTATGTGCAGATATTGTCATTTTCCCTTGGTACTCGTCACTTGAGTACGTGAAGCCAAATTTTCAGGTTAATGAGCCACATTGCCATTAGCAACATGTTCAAGGCTACATAGTTTTCGGCTCACAGCTTTGTCAGGTAACAAAAGTTTGCTCTTAAGGTGTGCCGTTACAGTCGCTTGTGGAGCACGGCTGGTGCAATATTAGTATGCTCTGCTACATGTAGCACAAATGGCGGAGCGGTGATCGTGTCAGAGCGACTTTTGGCTCTTCTAGATCTTTTGAATCAATTGGGGCTATATTTATGGTTCTGTCCCTCTCCCAGCTGTGTTTACACAAAGGAAGGTATATGCTTGTTAGCCCCAGTAACATCGGAGTTTCAACACGATTTTAGTCCTAAAATGATTTGAGTAATAATAATGCAACCACCGTCCAAAGTAGCACCGGCTAATGTAATCTTCGTGGCGAAGGTTCAATCTCCACCGGACGTAGCCTTGAAGATTGATGACCTTAAACTTGTGAATCTTCTTCCAAAAAGAAGATTCTGCGATGATTGAAAGTGGCAATATATATTCTAAGAGAACTTGATACTTCGATTATCAAGACATTATTATGCCGATTCTAGTACAGACAGTTGCTAAAGGAGATGAAAAAGAAAAGAAGGGTAAGAATATAGTTTTAAGGTTTGATGCAAGTAGAGGAAGCAACTTAAGGGCGAAGGATCCAAGTCACATCTACAACATAGAATGTTTAGTCAATGAAAAGATTTTGTTTTTCCAAATGAAAAAGGCCATGCATTAATATGTTATTATACCATTGATTATAAAGAAAGATAGTAAAGTCCTCTTTCTAATTCCTTTAATTTTCTTTTTATTATCTTTTATTAAAGTTGATTTTTTGTAGAATTAAAAAACAAATATACAGAAGGTTATGGTCTGTTTGGTATCGTTTTATGTTTTCAGTTTTCTGTTTTTTGAAAACCAATGTCCCGTTTTTGAAAACCAGAAAAGTGGTTTTCAGTTTTCAGTTGTCAGTTTTCATTTTCTGTATGACTATTATAGAAACATACAGTTTAAATTAATTTTTGCAACTTATTTAACTAAATTTTTTACGCAAAAAAAAAAACCAAAAACTGAAAACGGCAGTGATACCGAACGGGCCATGTAAGACGGTTAGTCATTTACGATGACGATTCATGTGAGATGGTTCCGAATCATTTTGGGAATAAGTGCTGGTTATTCTTTCTTGTATCAATCTAGTTCTGGGTTCGACAAGTACCAAAGTGGCAAAGTGAGTTTGAAATAGCTATCTTTATATATAAGCTTATTACAAGAATGATGTAGTGTGGAATGATGACGATGATGCTTTTTAAAGTAGGGGGATGATGACGAATTAGCTTAGTAGATACACGTAGAAGTCAAAATTAGTTTGAAATATATTACTAAGCTTTGAATAATTTTAATGTGATTATGCTTCGCATTGTGTTTCTCGTCCCAAGGGATTTTATAACTTTTCATTATTGTAAGTGGATTTGGATCGTCTGTGTCCCGGTGTGTATGATGCGATAAAGATAGAGTATGAACTGTACAGAAATAACGATAAAGATAGAGTATGAACTGTTCAATCAACGATTTATGGAGTCAAAGAAACATAAACTATATTCTCAAAAGATGAGAATTGATTGATATTCATGTGTTAACTCACTAATACACTATAAACTCAATATATAGCTAGAGTTTTTTTGGAGAATAATCTACCACACTTAACTAAAAGACAAAATATAAGAAATAGGACTAAAATGATAATAAGACCCTTTTGGTATGTATCAGTGTAACATTCTCTTTTTTAGTCTAACTGGTTAAACGAGTTGAGAGACACGGAGTATGTAATCATCTAAATATCTAATCATCATTAATTTAAGGGTGAGTCACAATAATAATATTTTAGGAGGAATCACGACCATAAGGTTCATAAGTCATGAAAATCCGTCGAGAATCACTACAATATCTAATTCAAAATTAGCATTATTAGTCTCCCAATTTTTCATCAAATTGAAGTCTCGGGTGGAATTCAAACAATGTCTCGGAGAGGGTCACGATAATAACATTTTAGGAGAAATTGCAATCATAACTCATGAAAATTGACTGGAAATCACTACAATATGTCATTAGATATTACCATAAATTCCCACATTTTGTCATCTAAATCTACGGGGGAATTCAAATAATTGAGGGTAGGGGAGGGTCACAATAGTAACATTTTTGGGAGAATCACAACCATAACTCATGAAAATCACTACAAAGTCGTATTAGAAATTAGTGACAATCTCGACAATTTTTCATCAATGAGCAAGGGAGAATTAAGAATTTATCTCGGGGGTTCACATTTATATTTCGTTGGAGAAATTCTATATTTGGTTTTATTCTAACTCAATAAAACATATATGTAGTTTCTTTTGTCAAAATTTTGGGCGAATCATATCAATTACATATGAAAGTTTAGAGATAACCACAATGACATCCTTTCGAAAATTAACTGAAATCATTATGGATTATATGGCATTTCACAAGGGTTGTTACAAAAAGTTTATACAATTTGTGAGCAGAGTTAGTAGAAGTGACATTAACATATGAAAGTAGGGGTGAATCATTACGTTGGTGTCAATCACATCATTATATTATAGATGAAACTTTTATAGATAACTCATACATAATTACATATTAAAATTATTCGTTTACTAGAAAATAAAATGGTAAAGACTACTCTGGGCGTAGACCGGGTAGTAAACTAGTGATTCTTTGATTAGGAAAGCAATTAGTTCTCATCTTGGTTCTTGTGTCCAAACCCAATGTAAACAATTCATTGAAATGAAGGGAGTAATATAAATTCATGGTGCCACCAACGAAAAAATAAACTTTGTCAAAAAAAAAAAAAAAAAATTAAAATGATACAGCACACAGGCTTTGCATCAACTTATGTGGGAGGAATGAAAGGGATCGAGAACTACACTAGACGAAGCAATCATAATTGTCGAAGTCAACGTACTCGTAACATCTTTGTGACGCTTTCACCCCAGGGTCAGACGCTCGGACCTTTTATAGTTTCTCTGGTTTCTATAATTGTGACGTGGCTCCCCTTCAAAGGTCCATTTATATCATTACATTACGTCATTACATACATTGTTACGATTGAGTTTGGGTCTTTCTCACCTCCTACGCCTTTATGGGCCCAAACGATGTGGGTAATTAACTAACGGGTGAGGATCCCCTAGAGTTATTTCTTGGTAGAGTTGGTAGAGTTTGCTCAAATTAGTAATAAGACAAAAGGAAGAGAATCTTGGAATGCAAAAAAAAAAAATGCAAAACAATTAATTCTTACCTTATTAAGTAAACTCTACATGGTAGAGTTTATTTTCAACTCTAGGGGATCCAATTCCTTAACTAATTATTCGTATACAGGTTAATTCAGATTTTAAAAATAAGAAAATGAGTATTCATCATTGTCGATTGTTATGTAATTAGGTATTTTCAAAATGTTCGGGATAATTCATACAACTTAAACTACTCACTAAATTCAAATTTGTCTGGAAATGTTAATCTTTTACTTAAACATTGGGATGCCTCGATGAAATGAGTTTATGGTCATCTTACTCCGTTAGGTTGAGTGCTAAAGATTTCTTGAATCACGTGAAATTTGAGCATGTAGGAGTGTAGGACGATGTATGAGCATAATCTCGATCTTCAGTATTAACACACTATCGTGTCATCTTTAATAGCGATGAGGGTTATACCATGCTCGTAGGTATCATGTATATACGAGGAAGTAATGCTTTGTTTATTGTTTATGAGTAATATTTTGATAATTGGTTATGTGGTGGAGCCGAATGCACGGTATTCTTGCTCCAGCAACAACTTTGATACAATTACTTTGAGAACTCTGTATGTATACAGAACTCTTCTGACAAATCTAAGCGCATGGAGTATATTCTGCTAATTTAATTTGTAATTCATTGTTAAAATTATAGAATTTTTCAAGTGTGTACAAGTTTCGACTCTGAACCAAATCTAACAGAAACCTTTCAATTGACGATAACATGAATCCCTACCAAAAGCACCAATTAATATTTACAATCATCATTATAATCACCAATATGAATAACTCCAAATCTCCAATAGTACAAATTCCCTACCAATTCCATAAATTCCTCACGATAAACTTGAGCAATAAATCCACACAACCCATTTAAAACAAGTGGGCTAATTCAAGTAGCAGTAGTAGTCATACGCAAATTCCCACCTTACCCATCATCCCCACGTTACACACACGGTCCAAAAACAGATCTCAACAACTAATCAACCCGTATTTTACTTCCTGTGTAAGTCTGAATCTCCTCCACGTCACCAAGGGCAAATCCGTAATTTCACATCTCCCTCCATTATTTCTAGTGGGTACCGCCTTACTCCCCAAGTTTACAAAGTTTACAGGTTTTTTTGGTAAACCGACGGCTTAATAAAAACAAACAAAACCAAAGTTTTTGATTTTTTTCCAGAAACAGTATGCGCTTCTGAAATCTGAACCGCCAACCTCTGATTTTTCACCTTACTATATTAAGCATAACCAAACCAAAAGTGGAAATACATCAACATTTACCATATTTCATCTATTTGATTTTCTCCTCTCACAACTCACAAGTCGGTTCAGAAAAAACGTATATATTACTCTTCTCCCCTCCCCTCATACCTTGTTATTCCCATTCATATTACATGAACTCAATTTTCAACAAATTTTCTTGCTGAATAAGAAATCTTAATTCTACTTATTACAACAAATTAAATATGAGCTATTTCTTTGATTTCTAAGCTCTACCTCTAATTTTAGCTCCCCGAATTCGTTAAGATTGAATCTTGAAGTTGAAGCTAAGAAGCTTAAAACAAATTTCAACAATGGAGTTTACTACTTTTAATAATGTTTTCCAAGCAACAAACTTCGCGAAAAATCCGATTCATCATCAATCTCCTCTGTTACACGACTTCTTCGCCGGAGATTCCTCACCGGAGATTCAGATTCCATACGAGGTAGAATCTTCTGCTTCCGATTGCGAAAGCGGCGTAACTGGCTCCTCCTCCACCACCTCCACCTCCTCCGCCACCTCCTCCGTCCGCCACCGCCGGGGAATAATATTCGACGAGAATCTAGCAGTGGAGCTCACCGAAGGCGAAAGATCATACGAGCTAATTCGCCGGAGATTCCTCGCCGGCTTCGGCGACACGGTGGATATTGTGGCGGTTCACCGGAGAAACTGGTCGGAGGATTATTCAGGTCCGGCGAAAATTCAGACGTTTCAACTTTACGCAAGAGCCTTGGAGAGCAAGTATGGTGGGCCCCCTAATATCAAGTTCGGTTGGTATGGCGGTGATAAACACAGGATTGAGAAGATTCTAGCTCACGGTTTCAGCCACCTTGATTTACAAATGAACAACAATAACAACAACAATCACGCCGTGTGTCTTTCTCCTGACGATACCCCTGCTCAAAGGTACTTTACTTACTCCAATTTACTCGCAAATCTGCAAATGTCACCTAGCTCAACTATTACGACCACGACCTCGTCGAGTTACTTCAAATTTACGCGTTTGTCAACTTTGTGTTAAGGACACGTTTTGTATTATTATTATTATTATGGCTAATTTATTTGATTTTGGATGATTAATTTGCAGCGTGTCGGATTCGGGTCCGGATGAGGATGGGTTAAGGCATGTGTTACTATGCCGGGTACTACTAGGAGAGTCCGAATTGGTTCGTCCCGGGTCGGGTCAGACGTATCCGAGTTCGGGCAAGTTCGATTCCGGGGTGGATTCGTATGATAACCCGAAGAATTATGTGATTTGGAGTACACATATGAATACTCACATTTTGCCTGAATATGTTGTAACGTACAAGCTTCATTCAGCTGATGATAATGATCCAACATTTTCCAAAGGTATATTTTAATATATTAATATTATTCTTATTAATCTCCTAATTAATTAGTAAGATTATGGTGCTTAATTAATTAATTATTATGATTTATGTGCAGGTGTTAATGTTATTAAGGCGAAAAATGGGATTAAAATGCCAACATCTCCATGGGTTTCTTTTCCAGCTTTAATTGCAGTTTTGGCCAAATATCTGGCACCAGATGCCATTTCCTTGATCAACAAGTATCATAAGGATTACAAAGTAAGTTTAATTATACTTATGTTTTTGCGGCTATTGTTGACCAAATGTAACGTCAGTATTCACGCACCTAGATTTAAGAAATTGTATAAACTTAGCTTATGGAGTAAGTAAGTTGGACGTGAGATTATAATAAGTTTAGTTTGTTACCAATTTTACCTGATTATTTGTTTATTAATTGATTTGTTGGTTTGTGTAGCAGGACAGGAGAATTTCACGACCTGAGCTTATACAGAAAGTTAGACAAATTGCAGGGGATAAGCTGTTGATTGCTGTTATTAAATCATTCAAATCCAGTTCTAAGGTATAATACTACCCGTTTGATCTATTTTACTATTTCGCCTTTTTTTTTTTTTAATTATATTGAGTCGAGTTTAAACGAACTGAATTTGTTACACTTGATCGATGTAACACGTACCCGGCACCTTTATTCTAATAGTAGTAAAAATGAATACGTACGATTAAGTTCATAGCAATGGAGGACGATCAATATCGTAATAATCTAAGCTTGTAGCCGGCCTTGTAGGTGTCTACTACGCATACGATAATGATAGAAATTTTCCTACGAATAAGAATTCGATTCCATATATATATATATATATATATATATATATATATATATATATATATATATATATATATATATATATATATATATGCACTACTATTAGTAGTACTAGCAATCACGGGCACCCGATTCTATATGAGGTACTTAATGTTCTATTCCTTGGCTTTAATTTGTGCAGGGGTCTAAGGTGCCGTTGGGTTCGTCGTACCGTAGGAGCAACACTAACAAGTAACAACATTTAACAATTAGGAAGCACTACAGAAATTGAAGGAAAGGAAGAAGATTGAAGAAGAAGATACATACAGACATGATAGATTGGATAGGGGGTTGTATCTTGTTTGATTGAAATTGTAAATCTATTTTTAGAAAGGGAAGTGGTGTGATAGTCTGATAGATAGCTTTGCAATTTGTTTCCATAGATAGATCCTGAATGCTTTAAGAGCACAAGGGTATTTGATAACAAATTTTCTCTTAAGATGAGTTATTGAAATGAATTGGAGATTATATATGGCGATTGAATTGACTTTCGGGACGCATAAATCTTTTTGATTGGCTATCTAATTTTTTTCATTAACAGCGTTAAGATAATAATTAAACTTTAAATTTTGAATATGCGAGAGTAATTTTAATTATTAAAGCGTATATTTTTTTTTTTAATTCGAAAAGGATTAGGAAGCTAAGCTCTACATGAAAGTTGTCCATCTTCAATTGAAACAAGTTGCGGCATGGCTTCGAATAATTACTAGCTATACATGCATTTTTCATATGTTTAAATTAAGAGTAGTGAATTCAAAGAATGGAGGAGGAAGTAATAATGATAAATCAGACATACAACCTTATCTTAGCTAGTTTTTTAGAAACCACGTCCATCCACTCCATACAAGATATAAATGCGCACATAGGACGACGGATGAGGGACAAACATGATGTATATGGGGTAGCAAATCATGTGCGATACAAATACATTTGAGATGTAACATCTTCCTCGACAATCTTTATTTGGATAAGAAATTAAGAATTCGTAGCCACTCCGTATAGTCTAGCCAATAAATTTGAGTTATGGTTCTTGAATTTGAGACTTCACTCACTTTAACACACAAAATTTTGAGAGAAATTTGAGTAATTATATTTGCAAGTTACTCCCTCTATAAAATTATACATGACTTTCTCATATTCGAGACATCACATTTATCTATCAATATCTCATAAAATATATTAGTAAAAATTATGAAACCATACTTGCATGAATGTATTTTTCGATACGAATCTAACGACATACGTTTCATAATTTTTCTACATGTATTTCTCTCCAAAATCGTGATGAGTCAAACTCTCACCTCGTTATCCGAAAATGTCAAATATTTCTTTATGGAGGGAGTACTAGATTATTAGAGAGATTTCGAGCGAAGAAGGATTATGCGCTAATTAACGATTAGTCAACTTTAATATTACACTTAATTAGTTTCTGTGCTACTCTGTATTGTGTCTGATTGTCTAAATGCAATATTAGTGACATGATATTTTAGCATGTACTAAAAAAGAATAAGATTGATCTCATCTACGTAACATATATGTTAGAAAGACGTGATTAGTACGTAACCATTAAAACATACTACTACTTGATATGCAAATATGAACATTAATAATTCTTTTGGTTATCTAACCCCTCATCAACAATGATTCATCAATTCACTGCTACACTTTTTAAGCATGAAAAAATTAAATATTTCATAATTCCAATCTATGGATCTACCCACAACCCACATAGGGGTACGAGTAAAAGAATGAGCGGTACATCAGAAAAATATCCAATTTGTCGAACACATGCAATGTTAGATTGTTAGTAGAAGACTAGTAGTAACAGAAAGCCCACAGATCAGACTTCAGAGCAGAGCAATCTCTCGCTCGACATAACGCGACCCAAAACCGTGGGTCGGTCAGTCGGTGACTCATTACAAACTTGGGATTATTCCCATTTGTGTTCAAAGCGTGTCCTTCACTCCACTTCCTTATGTCCATTTTAACGTTTTGAAGTCAAAGACGACTGACCTATGAGTCTATGACCATTTCGTCCATTTGAAAGGTGACATTCATTAAAAAAATAATAATTTGTGTGGTAAAACATACTTCCTCCATCCCATCTCAAACGCCCTGAATCTATCTAGTTCTACTAAAACAGAAGCCACTAGGACACGTGACATCCAATGGCTACACATTTTCCCGCTAAAATTTTTGTTCCTAATAACATGATTTTTAATAATTTTGTTCCTATTAATTTGCTGCAAATTCTAACAACTCTAAGTTAATAATGAAAAAACAGCTAATAGCTAGAGCCTTCTATTAACCAAAAAAAAAAAAAAAAAAAAAACAACTTTAATATGTTCCTAATAATTTTTTACGCTAAATTTATGAGACCATTTCAACCAAATATATATACGGAGTATATCCCAAAATTTTGCTCTTCTTTATCTACTTTACAATCAAAATTTGTCCTCTTACTCACTGATGTAGTGATTAACCATTTCAATGGCTAAAGACTCGCTCAAATAGAGGTAACTAAAGGTCACTATTCTTTTCTTTTTGTGTTCTTATTTATTTGTGTAATCTTCTAATGCAAATTTCATCTCTATTTCTAAGTCATGGGATAGTAAAGTCACTGAAATTTTGAGTTGGTAAATAAATTTGCCATAATACAAATGTTCCCTTACTAATATTCATACTTAGAGATACATTCACGCACATACACTTTGATGAGATTGCATTTTATCAAGTGCAAATTAAAGTCGTACGTATACATGATAGCTAAGCTATTCAGTTTTTTTTTTTTTAAAGAAGTCCTTGATATCTTGAGTCGGGAAATAGATTCGGGTATATAACTATGTTTCGAACACAAACAATATAAATCCGTTTTACCAAGACAAAGTTAAGCTAGATGTGTTGCCGCACGTTACGATATTAAAACTTTTGGCTACACATTTCCGTGCTATATAACTATGTTTCGAACACAAACAATATAAATCCGTTTTACCAAGACAAAGTTAAGCTAGATGTGTTGCCGCACGTTACGATATTAAAACTTTTGGCTACACATTTCCGTGCATAGCACGGGTATTATACTAGTGTTTTTTATAATGGAATAAGAAAAATTGATATAATAAGTTGTGTGAGGTAATATTAGGAAAAAGGAGGAGAGAGAATGTGAGGATTAATAAAAGTAGTAGAGATAATATGAGGGGAGATGTGATAATTTAATAAAAGTAGGAGAGAGAAATATGTCCCAAAATAAATGAGGTGTTTGAGGTGGGACGTCCCAAAACGGAATATAGGGCGTTTGAGCTGGGACGGAGGAAATAGTAGTATTACTAGTGTACTTTTCATGTGGAATA
This sequence comes from Spergularia marina, assembly GCA_963680865.1. Lineage (NCBI taxonomy): Eukaryota > Viridiplantae > Streptophyta > Magnoliopsida > Caryophyllales > Caryophyllaceae > Spergularia > Spergularia marina. The sequence continues at coordinate 26,885,250 of OY804548.1, read as the reverse complement.
CATTATACATTTATAAGGTATAATTAAGTTGTTTTCGAAATCATGTAAAACTGAACAAGAATTTTGTTTGTGTAACCATGCACATATATGTTGGTCCAACTTCCAACCCTAGTGGGAGACAGTTAGAGAAGAATACACACCTCCCAGCTTGCCCTCTTCAAGTAGTAGCTATCCACCCGGTGAATCCAAAGGATGTCAGCTTTTTCGTAGATTCAGTGCACAAATTTACCTAGACAAGCCATATTTAACCTAAAGACTCCTAGAAAACCATCTCAACCAAGGATTTAGATTGACGTTTGAGATTCAATATTTGATTTTATACGTTAAAATGTCCATTTACACTCCACATGTGAGTGTCCCACATTGGAAATGAAGAGAGAAGTTCTCTAGTCTATAAATTAAGGAGTTACTCCACCTATTGTCAATTGGTTTTAGGATGGAACCTTTTTGGTTTATAAAGTGGGCTTTCTCTCTCCTCCTTTGCCTGTGGCCAGACCCGTTTGCGTTTTCACGAGATCGTTTCTTATACTCCCTCCGTCCCTTACCCATATCTATATCAGTTTATTTCTCCTCCACCTCTATATTCATATCCATTTATTTTACTTTCCATTTCCATTCCATCGGGTAAAGCGAGTATTTGAGTACCCGTTGGGTATCCAATTAATTCTAGGTCTTGTTTCGGAGTAACTTGGATGCCAATTTAGTTAGCTAAAAACGTAGAAATCTAAAAGTCTAAAACAATTTTTTTGTTTCATCTTTCCTTCTCAAAAAATACCAAAAACTCACGTGTAACTAGGTAGCACTGATACGGACACCGATACGGATACGTGACACGACACTTTGAAATTTAGCGGACACGGACACGACAAAATACCAAAAATAAGAAGTATTTTGAATGCATATTTTTTCAATTACGCGAACTGTGCACGAATAGGTAGAGGTGGGGTTGGTGCAGCCGGGTGCAGGTGGGGCGGTAGTGGTGGGGTCTCTATCGAACGTCGATTGGAGGAGGTCTAAGAGGCGGCGCCAGTCGAAGGTGGAAAAGCCGTTCGGAGCAGGAAGATGGAAAACAGAAGAGATAGAGGAGTAAGACATGTAGTTGAACTATCGGTTAGTATATTTAAAATAGAAGCGAGAAAAAATAGTTTTTTTAAAAAAAAACTTGTCAAAACGACGTAGTTTTGTGTCGTGTCGGTGTCTGATCCGTGTACGGTCGGTGTCCGGTTCGTGTCCAATTTAAAAAAACCGTGTCCGTTCTCTAAAATTAAATAAAAATCAGACACGGTTTTTGGGCGTGTCGGACAAGTGTCGTACCGTGTCCGATCGGTGTCCGTGTCCGACGCGGTGTCGGACACAGACACGACACTGAACAGGCGTGTCCGTGTTTCCTAGACGTGTAATAGGGAAGTCAAGCCGGTAAGTTGATTTACTTTCTTCGGAAATAGGTATTTACTATTTAGGGAGTATTCAACAGAAAAAAAGAAAAAAACTTTGTACAAGGGAGTGCTAGACAATATTTTTAGGAGTGTTTGATAAAATATTAAGACGGTAGGATCCCAATTGGAATAACGCTGATGTTTTTGTCTGATGAACAACAATTGTTTACAATTTAAACAATTCTCTTTCCGATTTAGGTAATAACTTGTGGAAGAATCCTCTATTTTGTTGTTCCCCCTTTCTCTATTCTCGATCTCCATGCTCCTAGTGCTCCCGGGAGCATGGTATAAGCATTGCTCGAACCATTGATCTGGAAAACTCACTCGAGTATGGCCGCCCTATTGCCCGACTTGGTACGATTCATCTTCTTTCATTATGCTGCATTATTTTATTTATTAATTTTTAAATATAAATATATAATACCTCTCAAAATAGAAGTAGGGTAAATTATTGAAATGAATTATGTACTCCAAATTGATTATTGATTAATTAGTGATGTGATAATCTAGTGTATATCGAAACTACTAACTGTTTTTACTAGAATTTAGGGTTTTGTCTGAATTAATTAGGTTATAATTGGATTTTGTTTTGTTTTGTTGGCAGAATTCCACTGAGGAAACTTTCCTGATGAAAAGGTATGAATCAATTTGTGATTTACGTTTAACTCTGTCCTTTGTAATGCGTTTGGTTTTGCATTCGATTTTTTTGATGATTGCGTGTTGTTCAAGCTCTACGTATCTTGCTTAGAATTTCGACAGGACAGTCCTCAATTTTATTTTGTTTGGAAGAACGACTCTTTTCAATGGAACATATGGAATCAGAGCTACAATTGTAACCTTTTACAATTGAAACCCGGCAATGGTATATGTGGTACCTGTAACATAGTAATCGTGGCGTTTTTTTTTTTTTTTTTTTTTTTGCAAATTGTGATGATTTCTCAATTAATGGAACATTTGTATCTAAACGTATTTGGTAAGCCTTGAAATATGGTTCTGCCTAGTTTCTTCACAGTTTACTGAAACTTGAGTGCATCGATCAATCTTCATTTGCCAGATACTACATACGACTTGTTTTTGCGCCTGCTTGTGTTTTTAGTCGTTTCTTTCCCGTGTTAGGGGCCTTCTCTGGGTTTATCTATCTCTCACCTTGTGTCTATCTACAGGCTTGCGTGTCACGGATGTAACTCTGTGATTGCTAAGGGTGTGAAAGTCAATGCAGTCGTAAAAATATCTGAAGCTGGTCATTCAACAACAGAGGTATTAGAGTAGTTGCTTTGGTGCAGCATTTTATACACATTTACGCCATGGAACTAATGCTTTGTCGTCGCGGGCAGGGCCTCAAAAAGGAACATGTCATTAGATGTGCATATTGTGGGCATGATATTGTTATGGAGAAAGCCAGCAAGGCTTCAAAATTCAGGCCGCCCTACTACCTGGGAGCACAGAGGACGGATAACCTTTTAGCCGAGGTGGACGAGGAGGTGGTTGGTGGACGTGACATATTTGAAGGGTTTTCTCCTGGCTGGAGGGAAAATCGCTAGTATGCGTTCTATGACTTTGCTTTAGTGAACTGGCCTCCCAAAGACGATGTGGACGAGTAGAAGCTTACATGCATGGTTTAGATGTTAGTCGGCTCAACAAGTAGAAGATTTTGTTAATAGAACTTCTTGCTTACTTAACTGCGGAGTGGTGTGTTAGCGGTGTAAATTATGCCTTGGTATGAGTTGTAGGTATGCGTTTGGTGATTCGACTCTAGTGTCTCATGGCTCATGATCAGTTAATCGCTTGTTCTCAGTCGTACTGAGAAAACAATATATCAATCAGGTGAACTAAACAATTTTAAAAACCATTCAATTCTGTTGAAAATAACTTGATGGAGGAGTGGATGTGAGACCACATAAAAATCGGCAGCCCCTTATGTTCAGACTCCGACACCACCCTCCGCGCGCACTTGCTCCGAGGACATCACCGTGACGTCGCCGGCCTCCCTCACCGCCGTTTCGGGGCCTCTTTTTTTTTCCCTCTCTCTTCTCCCTTCTTCCTCACTTCTCCATTCGCCCTCCTCGCACTGCCAAACCCACACCACCAAGCCCACACCATCGACTCCTCCGCCCACCGCGAGCCGTTCCCCACCGACAAATTAAAAACAAAACGAAATTAAATCTTTAGATCTATCAATCTTGGAGTAATATTATGAAAAACTAATTATATAGTCATGCTAGTTATCAACGCAAATTTTATAATTAATATATATCAATAAAAGTATAATATTTGAACCAAACAAGGTTAATAAAGAATGAATCTTGTATCTATTCCATTCTCTTTCCATGTCCATTCCGTTTTCATTCCACTTTCGTGAACCAAACGCCCCCTTAAAATTTTTGATTAGTTTTAAAAATGTTTGTTACTATCAATTCTCATGTATGTTATTATCAACAAATTTCTAATTTCTGTTTCTCAATATTTAAAGTAATAATATGTTACACTAGTATAATACCCGTGCTATGCACGGAAATGTGTAGCCAAAAGTTTTAATATCGTAACGTGCGGCAACACGTCTAGCTTAACTTTGTTTTGGTAAAACGGATTTATATTGTTGGCGTTCGAAACGTAGTTATATACCAAAATCTATTTCCCAACTCAAGATATCAAGGACTTCTTTAAAAAAAAAAAAAAAAAACTGAATAGCTTAGCTATCATGTATACGTACGACTTTAATTTGCACTTGATAAAATGCAATCTCATCAAAGTGTGTGTGCGTGAATGTATCTCTAAGTATGGATATTAGTAAGGGAACATTTGTATTATGGCAAATTTATTTACCAACTCAAAATTTCAGTGACTTTACAATCCCATGACTTAGAAATGGAGATGAAATTTGCATTAGAAGATTACACAAATAAATAAGAACACAAAAAGAAAAGAATAGTGACCTTTAGTTACCTCTATTTGAGCGAGTCTTTAGCCATTAAAATGGTTAATCACTACATCAGTGAGTAAGAGGACAAATTTTGATTGTAAAGTAGATAAAGAAGAGCAAAATTTTGGGATATACTCCGTATATATATATTTGGTTGAAATTGTCTCATAAATTTAGCGTAGAAAATTATTAGGAACATATTAAAGTTGTTTTTTTTTTTTTTTTTTTTTTTTTTTTTTTTTTTTTGTTAATAGAAGGCCCTAGCTATTAGCTGCTTTTTCATTATTAACTTAGAGTTGTTAGAATTTGCAGCAAATTAATAGGAACAAAATTATTAAAAACCATGTTATTAGGAACAAAAAATTTAGCGGGAAGATGTGTAGTCATTGGATGCCACGTGTCCTAATGGCTTCTGTTTTAGTAGAACTAGATAATTATAATTAATATTAACAATTTTTATTAGGGAAAAATACTAGTGACGGTACTAATCTCAGTCCGATACCCTGTTGTTAAAAAGCATAAAATTTGCAAGTTGAGGTCCTTTTTTTTTTTATTTATAATTTTAACAATTCTCTTTGGATTTGGAAAGTAAATACTCCGTACGAGTAGTCATAATAAGAACTTCTGGAACAATCCTCTCTCTATTTGGTGTTTTCCCTTTCTCTCCTCGCCCTCGCTCTCTTTCCCTCTCTAAATTTCTAATATCATCGATCTGCAAAACTCACTAAAGTATGGCCGCCATAATCCGTGACACGGTATGTATCCTCTTGCGCTTCGTTGATGAGATTTATTTGATAAGAATTTAGGGTTTAGTCTGAATAAAAACCTAGGGTTTGCAATTTACACGCCTAATTAATGATGATTGAATTTTGATTTGTTGGCAGAATCCCGCTGTGGAAACCTTCGTGGTGAAAAGGTATGCATTGATTTACCTTTTAATTATGTTCTGTCCCTTTGTAATGTGTTTTGGTTTACATCCGGTTGTTTGATAATTGTGTGTTGTTTAAGTTTTATCTTGCTTGGAATTTCGACGGTACAGTGCTCAATTTTGACCGTATCTCCGTTTGTCAGATAATACGACTGACTTGTTTTCTAATAGTCTCTTTAGTGTGTTAGGGACTTAGGGCACTAAACGAGACCTTCTCTGAGTTTATTTATTCTTTTGTTTGGTCCCTCACTTTTTGTGCTTGTGCCTGCAGGCTTAAGCTGCCATACAATATAGAGTGCAAGGGATGTAACTCTGTCATTGCTAAGGGTGTGAAAATCAATGCAGTCCAAAGAATACCTGAAGCTGATCATTCGACAGAGGTATTGGTTGCTTTGGTGCAGCATTATATACACATTTACGCCATTTTAGTGTCAAATATTTGTGTTTGATCTTGTAGAGCATTACGACTTGCATGCTTTATGAATCAGTAATATTTGACTTAAGCATACATTCATTGATTGGACCTTGCCATGTGTATACGGCGATTGCCAGTTAGCACTTCCCCTCCATGTCAAATTCACAAACCATCAGGTGTAGATACGTCTTATTTTCTGGTTGTCTTATCCACTGGTTTCCAATATTGGTCTTTGTTGTGATGTTTGTTGGCTGAAATCGCTAAGGTAGCGTTTGGAAACATGAATTTGGAAATTTGTAATCATTTCAAATCTATCATTTGAGAATGTGGAATTCAAATATAAATTCAATGTTTGGGGAGTGTGGGATTTCAAAATGACACCCCTTGAGGTGTCATTTGTTTTTGGCCTAATTGGATTTGATACAAATTCCAAAGGATTTGACACAAATCCAAATTCTCAAATTCTTGAGTTCCCAAACATGTAATTTGTGTCAAATTTGGATTTGAGAATCAAATCCTTGTTCTCAAACACTCTCTAATAGTAATCTGAATTTTATTCGTCAAACTCTGATCTTTTGTATTGAGGCTACAAATCCAGTATGTGACCTCCAGAGATCAACTCCCCACGTCTGATGGAGTTTGTGTATCGAAAATGTAGGTAGACAAGTGTTAAAAAGTTTGGGAATTATATATACTAGTATATATATAAAACCTTCTTTATAAGATGAATGCAAACAATAATTTAAGCATGAAAGTTGTTTGTACCTTTCAATTTGTTTAGATAATTTGAGGTATCTGTTTTAACTTTTTGCTTAAATTATACTTCTAATTAATGCTTTTTACTTCGCAGGGCCTTAAAAGGGAACATGTCATTACATGTGCATATTGTGGGCATGAAATTGTTATGGAAACAGCCAAGCCATACTCCAGGGGAATACAGAGAACTGATAACCTTTTAGCTGAGGTGGACGAGGAGGCGGCCGGTGGGCGTGACATATTTAAAGGTTTTGCTCCTGGCTGGAGGGAAGACCGCTTCAAGTATGCAAGTTCTCAGATTGCTTTATTGAACTGGCCTCCTAAAGTCAAAGTGGACAAGGGCTAAAGTGGTGGTTCAGCTTCCATGGTTTAGATGTTAGTCGGCATTAAAAAGTAGAAGCTTACTCAACTGCGGGCTGGTGTGTTAGCGGTGTATATTTATGTCTTGTTACGAACTATTGGTGTGCGTTGGGTGCTTCGACTTTGTAGTGTCTCAAAGACCTGCATAGCCTCTGCTTGGATGCCTGAATGTAGTAGATATACTACTCCTACCTGAAGATATTTTCCTGTTTCTTTTTGCAGTTTTGAGTTGTCATGTTGGAGACTATTTGTAGACTAAATGAAAGACCCGTTTACCTTGAAATCAAGTAGAGTTGGTTGACTGCAATGCAGAATGAAATACTTACTAATTTTTAAAGCAAGTGAACGATTCATTTGGTCTAAATATAGCTTCCAACATGGCAACTCAAAGCTGCAAAAAGAAATAGGAAAATACCTTTGGGTAGGAGGGAATATATATTTTGCTATTTATCCACAGCGATCCAATCAACGCACGTATTGTTCCTTTTCGTTTGACTCATGATTTTATTCCCTTTTCAGAATGTCACTGTTTTATACATGAGATGTGAACCCTGAGAATTGAAACGTTGCTTGTGTTGCCCATCTCTTCAGCCGCCCCAGCAGTTCGAGATGAATAACCGAGCATTTCAAGATTAATGTTAGTGTTCATAATTAACTCCTTATTTCGTACACCTCTTCTTGGTTACGCACAGTTTCTGATTCAGCACAAATAAGTAATGTCAGTGTTTTTGTGGATACACTCTGATATAGTAACTTGATTGCGTATACTGTTAGTCTCAGTAGTTTGTTGTACGTTTTTTGTTATCTCGGTTAGATACGAGAGGTGTAGACCTGAGGAGTGAGGAGCTTCACAATGAACAAAGTCCTCGTCTCCTCATGTTAATGGACTGATCAGGAAGGAGCGAGATCCTGGAATGAGCTTGTAACCACTTTTAATCTACCAAAGTAACCACTTTTAATCTACCAAAGTTACCACTTTTATGGAAGCGAGATCCTGGAATGAGCTTCACGAGGAATCGAAGCGTATATGTAAATCTACCAAAGTTACCACTTTTATGGAGCAAAGTTTACAACTTTACATGTAGCAGTAACACTAAACGCTCAGTTTTCATATTGGTAACAATCAAGGCCCAAAATCATAGCTTGGTCGTGTAAAATTCAGCTATCAAAACAAATTTAAGGCCAAAGTTTAATCTTTTATACGAGTATTTCCCTTTGGCGAGGAGGTGAGGAATCAAACCGTAAATGTAAATCTAACAAAGTTTTACCACTTTTATGGGGTAAAGTTTACAACTTTCCATGTAGATCAAAAACTAATTAATATACATTTGCTAAATAGTTAAGGCCCAAAATTATAGGTTGGTGGTCTAAAATTCAGCTTCCAAAACAAATCTAAAACAAAGTTACAGCATCTATGTAGAGAAGTAAGCATGAAAACCCACAAAAGTTGAGAAATTTACCTTGTTAGAGGGAGGTATAGATCGGGTTTGGTTGATATATTCAAGAGGAGAGGATGGTTCGTAGTTCGTACACTTGCAAGCAACGGCACTCTTTCACAGACTTATACTTAGGTCGTCTACATACACTTTTTCCTTTGAGGGTTAGTGACAATATATATATATATATATATAAAGAGATCAGATAATTTTCCTCTTGTTTTTTTTTTAGGTAGTATTGCCTAGCCATTTGCCCATTTCATGTTAGTAATGTTTCTCATATGGAAACGGTAACGAACACGGATGCCGAGACACTCGAAGATCGAGTTGGTATGTTTTTGATATTTCGTTAAAGTAACGTAAATTTCACCGATTTCAAAGTTTGAGACCACGTATACTTAGGTGACGTTTTACTGAGACGGTGTCAATTTGTCAAACGCGAGGATATTATATTAGGTGGTCGAAGTGTCTTTGCTACCCAAGAGATCAGACAAACATATCTTGTTTTCATTTGGGGTTTGTTTTTTCCATCCCTAGCCCCCTTACTAGTTATTACCACTTTAAGTCCTTTAAGTTTAGTTAGAAACTTAGAAATGAAACCTTTAACATTATTCTTTTGAGTGCTTTTCCTTTTAAAACAATAAAACCCGATCATGAAGTCCAATTTTTTTTTATAGGCAATGATCAAAATCCTATATATCTCGCATACCTCAAGCGTTTATGAGACTAGATTTTAAAGTAAAAGACAACTCTTTCACATGTTATGACATTATGTATGTCATCGATCGACAATATAACATTACTATTCGGGAAACTTTTGGACTAAATGGTAGCTTAATTAGTAGAAGCTTGTCATGTACATTTTGACTAGAATGACCACGAAGGCACTGGAGCCACAGACTGGAAGAAGAAGAGCGCCATTAAACGCAAAATCAAACGAGGAGGGACTAGCATCAAAAGGAGATTAGCATGCTTGGCTTCACATGCATGTGAGTATGTGACGAAAGCAAGTCGTGCCATCTACTTTGGTGCAAGCTACCTTGTCCAAAATTGGTCTTTATTTAGCATGTTAGCATAAACTTACAGGGGTACTCATCGTATAGTATTTGTCAATAAAAATAGCAAGTATTTTCTTATATTTATAGACGGGTTGATCTTAATTGGTCAACCAATTTGTGAAATTGCCGCACTACTCTACACACACACACACACACACACACACAAAAAAAAAAAAAAAAAAAAAAAAATGATACAAGTCTAAATTATGAGAGCATTATATTTGTCACTTCTTGTGGTCCAATTAATTAAGTAGTAGGACTAGCCCAAAAAGGTTGAGTATCATTGCATATAATCTCAAATTATAGGTCTATCACAAATCAAACCACTCATGTTGAGTCTATTTAAAAAGGAAAAATAACTTTATCATCTTACTTAAATTAGGAGTATATATTATGTTAGAAAATCTTATACTATACTAATATATTAAAAGTTGTGTTAGAGGCAACAACCACGTTCACCGGCTTCAGTTAGGTCATCTGTCATGCCACGTGACATGTCTATTTAGTTTTCACATAAAAACAAATTCCTTTACAAATATATTTTATGGTAAAGAATGTAGATGAACATTTCATCTTTGGCAATAAATAAGTGACTTTTTCCATATAAAAAAATTCAGAATATATTTTTATTATAAAAAATCAGTATTTACTATTAATTGATTTCATTTTTACCTTATTATTTTGTATCTTCCTTATTACTTATTTAAACTGAAATCACATCATCTATAATGAAAATGAAAGTTTTATAAATTTATAATATTAATTGATATAAGTATTTATTCACAAAGAATAAAATGATAAAATTTATTTCAGGCGTAGCCCGGGTAGTATACTAGTTCAATTTTAAAAGCTCTACTTCGCAGGGGCTTAAAAGGGAACATGTCATTACATGTGCATATTGTGGGCATGAAATTGTTATGGAAACAGCCAAGCCCTATTCCAGGGGAATACAGAGAACTGATAACCTTTTAGCTGAGGTGGACGAGGAGGCGGCCGGTGGTCGCGACATATTTAAAGGTTTTGCTCCTGGCTGGAGGGAAGACCGCTATAATAAGTATGCATCGTGTTAGATAACCAACTGAGCCAAAAGTCTAGACTGATGGTTAGAGCACCCACAATGGTATTATACTTCAACATGCCCCCTCACGCAAAGGCCCACTTGGGCTTGAATCGTGGGTAATTCACTAGCCCACAAACACAACACACTTAAACTGAGCTCTTTTTATTAAGGCTCCAACACACCAAATGAGGGGGCTACCAGGATTCGAACTCGAGACCTCAGAATCGCTGAGACTCTGATACCATGTTAGATAACCAACTAAGCCAAAAGTCTAGACTGATGGTTAGAGCACCCACAATGGTATTATACTTCAACACATCGTCTCAGATTGCTATATTGAACTGGCCTCCTAAATACCCCTTTAAAGACGACGAGGCCAAACGAGGCCAAAACTGGTGGCTCAAATTACACGGTTTAGGTTTATGGATCGCTTCGTGATTTACACCATATGAATTGATGAAAACTTCGTGATTTAGCACATTTACAATGGTTTATGATCGATTTAACTACCCAAGTACATTAAAATTATTACATCATACTAGCTACTAGATTCATACATGTCTCTGTCTATTCTTTAGGACGCGATTTGTACTCGATTAGTCGTGTTACAAAAGGATCTATATGAGCAATTGGGTAACAAACTAACAATTTGATAAGTTGGCGTGCTTCTCTACTAGTACATTGTACGTTGTTGACGAATTCCTTTTTACTTTGTTTGTTTTTTAGCATCTTTAGGGCTGAGAAATTAAAATAAAAAAAATAAAAAAAAAATAGGAAAAAGGACGTGAAATAGTAGGTCGGCTATTGGCCAATTGCCCATAACGATTACGTACGTAACAAAGTTTGAAACCGCATGTTTTTCTTGTCGTCTTGCGGTTCCTTAACCGCCAATTTTTCCTTACTGTATATGGATTACGTGATTCACAAGGTTTTACATAGATGACACTTCTATAAATTAAAACACCCCTGTCTCATATCCATTATCCAACCGTTGCAATTTATGCAATCTTTATTTGCTTCCAGTTTCTCGATAAATAACGGTAACAAAACATACAAATTTAATTCAATGGAAGCCAGAGTTCATACCAATGACCATCGTGATTTGGGAAACTTCTACGGTGATGATGATGATGAACAATCGTCGGATAACGAAAGTTGCGTAAGTGATGGTGATTATTACGAAAAATTGTTTGGTGGCGACCCTGATCTTGTTGCGTTAGATAAAGACAGCGCTCTTCGTAATATCGTTCAGAGCAAATTCATGCTTTGCCTAGGGGAAATGAGCAAGAGGAGTACCATCATGGCAATTCATAAGAAAATCTGGTCAGATTTTCGGTCAGGGCGAGGAAGACGTGGTTGTTTCGAGGTTTTTCGACAAGGCTTGAAGATGAAGAATAATGGTAGTGATGTTGTTATGAAGTTTGCTTGGTATGATACGTCTAAGGAACGCGTTGCTAAGATTATGTCTCATGGTTTTAGTCATAAAGACATCTACAATGGTGTATTTGGTGATGGTGTTTACCTTTCTCCGGTGAATAATCCCCTAGATTATCAAAGGTACGTACAATTTATAATAATCTTCGTGTTTTATATTCTGGTTGACAAGTTTCATGTTGTATCTCATTGTATGGAACCACTTAACTTCATCTTCACCTTACTAAGCCTAAGGAAGGTGGAGTGGTGGACAAGTTATTTTGGAGATTGATTGAGGCCCAAGGATAAGAAAATGATATTAAGTGGTCTTATTGAATGAGATCGTTTCTAGCGTAAAATTCATAAGTTTCAATTTGGAAATTAAAGTCCTCGTTTTTTTATAACACTTCTTTTTCTATTGCAGATACATTAATCCATGTGCTATCGGCGATGATGGGCTATTGCATGTGGTGCTTTGCCGAGTTCTTCTTGATGAAGATCAATACATTCTTGCCGATTCCGATTCAAGTAAATCTGATTCAACCTCAGAGGATTTTAATATTGAGAATGATGATGATGAAGATAATAATGTTGTGTCTCCTAACATGTATGTTGTTAGGAGTTGCAAGATGAACACTCATATTCTACCGGAATATGTCATAAGCTTCAAAACACGATTGGCAACTCCTTGCTTCGAGGGTGCATTTAGTACGTTACCTTATTTACCATTTAGTTTTTCACCTTGCTTGCTCTGATCTATAGTAATTTTTGTGTACGTAGAACTCTTTTAATTAAAAGGAAGTTTGGATGTAAATGGTGCACGAAATTCTCTGTGTGTAAAGGTTAAGATTGGCTTAAAACGACATTAATTGTCATTAATTATATTAACGGTGACGAGTTTTGACTTATTGGTAAGAAATTTTTATCCTATCGATCAGGCCAGGCTAGCTCACATTTGGTTTCACCCCCAATATTTCACTTTTATGTAAATAATGTTGGTATATGTGAATATGTCATTAACTCATGTCATCACAAACAATCTGACATGTATGCATTCGTTTTGCCGTTTTGGTTTAGGCGTCTCTTCTCCTCTAAAGGCGGCGAGAGTCCATTTGAAGAAACCAAATTCTCCTCGGTTGCCATTTTCTAAATTGATTTCAGGATTGGCCAAGTTCTTACCTCAAAAAAGAGTAAACTTGATTAAGAAGCAACATAAGAATTTCAAGGTATATAGTGTACCTACATACATAACATCAAAGTGTACGTACGTACCATGTCATTGATAATAAAAATTTATGGACTTATTCACAATGATAGCTAATGATGATCACATTTTGGCAGGAACACAAGATTTCGCGAAATGAGCTCATAAAATCATTAAAAGTCCTCGTTGGAGTCGATTTATTGGTGGCAATCGTAAAATTTTGTGGAGAAAAGGATTCCGGCCGGCCGCCTCCTTCTTCAACGTACGGCCACCATACATACCCATTGATGCGTTCTATCCGATCGAAGAAGTACGAGTGTGCATGAGAACGAATGCAAGCAACGAAAGTGAATATCATCAGTAGATTGGCTATATGTTAGGTAGCAGGCTAATTAAAGACTCTATTTATTTATTTATTTTTTACTTTATAGTAGTAAAAGGATTTTAATTATTTAATTAGTTATTTCGAAGGAATAATATGCAATTATAGATTGGGATGGAAAGATTTAGAAGAGAATAAATTGAGCTTGTCTGGTATCAGTACCGTTGTTTATTATTTACTCCCTCCATTCAAGTCTACTCTTCCTAACACTATTCGACACGCACTTTAAGGCGCGGTTTTATCTATGTTAGAGATTACGTAAAATTCCAAAATTTTTAGACAAACAAGATTAAATGTCAATAGTGATTTTCACAAAATTTTAGAATTTTACGTAATCTCAAACATAGGTAGAATCGCACCTTAAAGTGCGTGCCGAAAAGTGATAGGAAGAGGGGAGTTGAATGGAGAGAGGTATGGAGTAGTAAATACAGAAGAGTTACTAGTTTGCTCTTAGCTTGTTTGTCGTCACGATTTCTAATTAAAGATGGTGGATTGGAACGACGTATTGCATATATATATATATATATATCCTCAAAACCCTTCACAAAAGACTGTTACAAATCGATCTATCTCACGTCTACAACATCGTAATTTAACATCATAAGAAATATGTAGTTGTAAACTCCGTGTATTATTTATAGCATTGAGCGAGTTTTTATGACATTAGCCAATTATAATCTATCTAGTTCTACTAAAACAGAAGCCACTAGGACACGTGGCATCCAATGGCTACACATTTTCCCGCTAAAATATTTGTTCCTAATAACATGGTTTTTGATAATTTTGTTCCTATTAATTTGTCCTCTTACTCACTGATGTAGTGATTAACCATTTCAATGGCTAAAGGCTCGCTCAAATAGAGGTAACTAAAGGTCACTATTCTTTTCTTTTTGTGTTCTTATTTACGGAGTATTTGTGTAATCTTCTAATGCAAATTTCATCTCTATTTCTAAGTTATGGGATTGTAAAGTCACTGAAATTTTGAGTTGGTAAATAAATTTGCCATAATACAAATGTTCCCTTACTAATATTCATACTTAGAGATACATTCACGCACACACACTTTGATGAGATTGCATTTTATCAAGTGCAAATTAAAGTCATACGTATACATGATAGCTAAGCTATTCAGTTTTTTTTTTTTTTTTTTAAAGAAGACCTTGATATCTTGAGTCGAAAAATAGATTCGGGTATATAACTACTTTTCGAACGCCAACAATATAAATCCGTTTTACCAAGACAGAGTTAAGCTAGACGTGTTGCCGCACGTTACAATATTAAAACTTTTGGCTACACATTTCCGTGCATAGCACGGGTATTATACTAGTTATCCCATATTCGGCTTCTAATCCTCTTCGAAGATTTGCGAAGTTTGGCCTATTTCAACTAGTATATAAAACCTATCCTTCACCAAAAAAACAAAAAAAAAAAAAAAAAAAAAAAAAAAAAAAAAAAAACTAGTATATAAAACCTAGACTACGCGAATAGGGGAAAAAAAACGATATAGATCAAGGTTTGAGTTAAACATCATGAGACCCCCAATTCAAGAGACTTGGACCACCATGAAGTTGAAGCTGATCATCAACAAAGAAACCAAACAACTTGTTTTCGCCGAAGCCGACAAAGATTTCGTCGATTTTCTGTTCAGCATTCCACAGTTACCCCTCGGAAACCTCCTTAGCCTTCTCCATAAATCTGATGGTGATGACCACCCTTTGGTATCCAAGGGCAGTTTGGGAAATCTCTATAACACCATCAAGTACTTCGATGAAAGCTACATTGTGACTGACATGAGGTCCTTCTGCTGGGTTCCAAATCGGAGTCGTACGTCCGGTTGAAGACGTCAAGAAAACGCTACTGAAGCCTATGACCGTGGACACGGTCAAGATTAATGGTCTTGATAATGTACGAACAACCAAGTACATTGTCATGGATGACTTGACCGTGAAACCAATGTCTTTGATTTCCTCGATTAATTGTCTCGAAAAGCTCGGTGTTTGTGTTTCCGACGCCAACAAGCTCTTGGAGGAGAAAGATGTTGTAGTTGGCAAACATGAGGTAAGTTCCAATTTACGCCTTCACTTTTATTTCGAGCGAGATGACGAGACATTGATTTTGCAATTCTAAAAATCGTTAGTCAACAACTTGTTTGATTTTTCTTACTCGAAAATTAGGGTTTCATGCACCTCAATTTTGGGGATTAAGATTAAACTAATGTTTAGGAAACCAATCTGCTATGAATTATTGTGAGTTCAAATACTCATATCCCCAACTCCGAAAAGTAGTTAATTAGTTTTGATTGTGCCAATTGATTGCTTTTCTAGGAACATTAAATCAGGGTTTGACCTCATTAATTATGAATGAAATTATGTTGAATTGATTGACCACGTTCACCGGCTTCCGTTAAGGCATCTGATGTCTCTTTAATTTTCACTTAAAAAATTCATTTAAAATGACTTTTATAGTAAAGAATATAGGTGGAATTTATTATGGTAAAGAGTATAGACCATGGCTTGCTTGTATCGGTATATATAGGAATTATCAGATTGATTTTAATTAATGTGATCGAATTATTTTGAAGGTGATGAGATTGCTAAAGGAGTTACCGATGACTAAAAGCGTACTGACGAATGTTTTCCTAGCAAATGGTGAATCAAGTGTTGATGCAAGCGGAAAAAGTAAGCATGAAGATTATGTTATGCTTGATCAAGTTCCAACTTTTATTAGAGAACTACGCTCGACGTCTACCCCTTTGTTCACCTCATCACTAGCCTCGTCTTCTTCTACCACCCCATCAACATTTGGCTCGTTTCCTTGTGTCACCCTGACCCCATCTCGATTTAGTTCGCCTTCTTCTACCACCCTATCTCGATTCAGCTCGCCTTCTTCTACCACCCCATCACTATTTGGCCCATCGTATTCTTCTACCACCTCTCCATTTGCCCAGGTCGTTCCAATAATTTCTGCCCCTTTTGGCGGCCATGTCCAGGCACCAGTATGGCCAACTTGGTCGTCACGCCGCTAGCCGAAGACTTGATGGCATAAATTTTCTAGATGTACGTATAAGGCCCGGATAATGTAACTTCGTTCTTACAGCAAGTCTTGTGTGCTCCACTCGAATCTATTGCGAGACCACACATTATATATACTGCATTTGACATATATAAAAGTAGTTATATTTTCGTTTTCAAAAGTTTCTAGTTTAACTTATTTATTAATCAAGTTGATTTTACGATAAATTATCATGATGAGACAATCTCATACGAGACTTTGTTATTATTATCTCTGCATAGTGTTTGACGTTTAAGATTTAATATTAAATAGTTTTTTCAGCCACATATATACATTCGTCAGAATCGTCACAGTTGTTCTAGAGAAGAGAATGGTCAAAGTACAGGGTACAGTCGTAGATAAATAAGGGGCGAAGAAAAATTCAACCAGTGATACAGTACAATTATTCTATAGCTTCACCAGTGCAAATTATTTTGGCATATGCACATCATACATAGTTACATACATGAGATTGACATATACCTGAGAGTCTCAGACACACCTAAAATCTGTTTTCCCCAAGCAATATCGAATGTATGAAACTTGTCTTGCAGACAAAGATTTGGGCTATGTTTGGTATGCACAATAATCTATCTTATTTGGCTAAACTAGCTTATTTGACTAGTTTTTTAAGCTCGTTGACCAAATAAGTTGGTTTGGTAACACCACTAGCTTAAATGATAAGTTAGCTTATTTAAGAAGTTACCCCATGTAACTTTTTTTAAAATAAGCTAACTTATCATAATTTTATTCCTAATTTACCCTCAATTATTTACCAAAATAAAATGGAATTAAAAATAAATAATGCATTTTTATGTAATTTTATATATACCAGCTCCTATATCAGCTAATTCTGTCAAACACTCCTAATACTATCAGCTAAAAACTTTACAGCTATTATTTCAGTTTCAGCTACTATTTCAGCATTCAGCTACTATTTCAGCGTTCATCCACTATTTCAGCTAGTTTTACCAAACATACCCTTGAGACGTATCCATAATCCATTGACTTTGGACATAGTCTTTGAATTGAGTACAGTAATATTAACTATTATTATGATAATTTGATTAAAGAAGCCGTTATCCTCATTTTTGTACTAATGTGTTTTTTAAGCCGCCCAAATCAGAAGACACATATTAAAACTCCACCATTTAAAGTTGGCCTAGTTGTTATCGAATCTATGTTTGGTAAAACTAGCTGAAACCTGAAATAATAGTTGCAATAATAGCTGATAGTTTTTAGCCGACGGTATTAGAAGTGTTTAGCATAATTAGCTGATATAGGAACTGGTATATATATAAAATTACATAAAAATGCATTATTTATTTTTAATCTCATTTTATTTTAGTAAATAATTGAGGGTAAATTAGGAATAAAATTATGATAAGCTAGCTTATTTTAAATAAGTTACATATGGTAACTTCTTAAATAAATCAATGCTTATACCATGCTCCCGAGAGCACAAAGAGCATGGTGGTCCTCCTCACAATAGAGGAGTAAGGACCACACTTAAATAGATTTTAAATTATTTTAAATGTGGTCTCCACTCCTCTATTGTGAGAATGACCACCATGCTCATTGTCCTCCCGTGAGCATGGTATAATTTGCTGTAATACCCCAAATTTCAGAGGAGATCCTTGAGAGATTAAGGGTTCATATGAGGTGCTTAAGAGGATTGATAGTGCTACTCATACCAACAAAGTCGACTTTTCTTTTAGGAATCCCATGTGATAAGAACTTCATAGTTAAGCGTGCTTGACTGGGAGTAATTTCAGGATGGGTGACCTCCTGGGAAGTTTCTCAGGGTGCGCATGAGTGAGGTCAAAATGCGCCGAAAGGACCCGTGTTGGTCTGAGAGGTCAGCCCACAGCCTGGCAAGCTGCCATAGGTGACTACTCTCGGCTCAGACGATGAGTCGGGGTGTTACAAATGGTATCAGAGCAACCCTGCGACCGCGTGTTGATCTTGTGGTCAGGAGAGCCCAGGTCAGCAGCCTAGCGGGGGAAAGATCCTGGAGCTAGACTATGGTTGGCTGACAGTCGCAACGAGGACGTTGCTTTCTTAAGAGGGGGTGAATTGATAGATCCCATGTGATAAGAACTCCATAGTTAAGCGTGCTTGACTGGGAGTAATTTCAGGATGGGTGACCTCCTGGGAAGTTTCTCAGGGTGCGCATGAGTGAGGTCAAAATGCGCCGAAAGGACCCGTGTTGGTCTGTGAGGTCAGTCCACAGCCTGGCAAGCTGCCATAGGTGACTACTCTCGGCTCAGACGATGAGTCGGGGTGTTACAAAACATTTGCGTAAATAAGCTAGCTTATTATTTAAGCTAGTGGTGTTACCAAACCAACTTATTTGGTCAAAGAGCTTAAAAAACTAGTCAAATAATCGACTTTGGCCAAATAAACTAGTTTATTGTGCATACCAAACATAGCCTAATTTGGAGTTGTTGGCTAAGCTCAATTAAGCTAAATTTTGCACATAGCTGCATGCCAATAATATAATTAGATTGCGAATAGAGCGAAATTACCAAAAAAAAAAAAGACTGATCGAAAATAGCTAGTGGGCTCGTCGACGAAGCAACCAAACTTACTTAGGCCAGCAAGATTGATACTCCCCTCCACACAGAGGCTCCACATTCAAGTCAGCAGCCACATGATCATTTTAAATCATTCAACGCACATATTCATCCTTCCAACGCAAGTACCGAGTATTATGTTTGGTTTGAATTTGTATTACGTATTCAAATTAAAACATATTAACAATTCATACAATCCCCTTTATTATATATATAATTTTCCTTATCGCAACAAAAAAGTCTTATCTACAAACTCGGACCGGACGACTCTTACGTAAGTGGGCTGCATTAGCCCATGTATAATCGGCTTCTAATACTCTTCGATTCGAAGAGTTTTTACCAAGTTTGGCCCATTCCAACTAGTATATAAACCCCTAGAATACGGAAAAGGATAAATCAAGAAAAAAAAAAAAAAAAATCTAGGGTTTTGAGTTAAACATCATGAGACCCCCAATTCAAGAGACTTCGACCACCATGAAGTTGAAGCTGATCATCAACAAAGAAACCAAACAACTTGTTTTCGCCGAAGCCTACAAAGATTTCGTCGATTTTCTGTTCCGCATTCCACAATTACCCCTCGGGTACCTCCTTAGCCTTCTCCATAAATCTGATGGTGATGACCACCCTTTGGTATCCAAGGGCAGTTTGGGAAATCTCTATAACACCATCAAGTACTTCGATGAAAGCTACATTGTGACTGACATGCGGTCCTTCGGCCACGTACCAAAACGGAGTATGCCGGTAGAAGACGTCAAGAAGACCCTACTAAAGCCTATGACCGTGGACACGGTCAAGATTAATGGTCTTGATAATGTACGAACAACCAAGTACATTGTCATGGATGACCTGACCGTATGAAACCAATGTCTTTGATTTCGTCGATTAATTGTCTCGAAGAACTCGGTATTTGTGTTTCCGACGTCAACAAGCTCTTGGAGGAGAAAGATGTTGTGGTTGGCAAACATGAGGTATAATAGGGAAAACGGAAGGTGACGATATTACGAGATAATATCGAGAGATATTATGGAGTAATATGGTCAGCAATATATTACCATATACGAAGTTATGGTAATATCGTAGATATTGTTAATATGTACGAAGTACATTTATGGTAGGTTATATTTAGGAAAGTTGTATTACTTGTAGGTTAAGACGGTGAATTGTAGCTACTATATATACGTTGTACCATAAATGTACTTCGTACATATTCACAATATATACGATATTACCATAACTTCGTATATGGTAATATATTGCTGACCATGTTACTCCATAATATCTCTCGATATTATTTCGTAATAGCGTCACCTTCCGTTTACACATTTACTTTTCCAGATAACGTCACATTGATTTTGCGATTCTAAAGAACTCAAATTGACGTGAATGGTGGTAAAAATCAAATCAGTTTGTTTGTTGCTTCTTAATTACGCACTCCTTGGAAAAAAATAAAAATAGGTTTCGATTGTATTTTTAATATAGTATTAGAATCTGCAAGGTTTGGTATGTATTAATCTTTTGATTTAATTAATTTTGAAGGTGGTGAAATTGCTAAAGGAGTCACTGATGACTAAAACCGTACTGACGAACGTGTTCCTAGCAAATTGAAAATCAAGTGTTAGTGTTGATTCAAACGGAAATAACCATGAAGATTATGTTGTACTTGACCAAGTTCCAACTTCCAACACACAACTTCCATCTTACGTTCCCCCCACGACGACAGTCCCCAATAACTCTTTTCGGTTCGGTACTTCCACCTCTTTTGGCGGCCAGAACCCTTCATCATCACGATATGGCTGTACGAACTTATTTTGATGCCCCAACTTTCGCCCCTATTGGCGGCCAGGCCCAACTACCAGCTTTCGGCTCTCACAGCAGCTTGGTCGGCACGCCCACGGTAGCCGAACAAGCCAAAGAAATATAGTAGGATTTATGTACATGTACGTAAGGCACGGATAATGTGATGAGTTGATTCTTATTATTTCTACGTATGGTGTTTCTCATTAATAATGAGACTAGCTGTAACATAAAATTATGTTAGTTGACAACCTTCTTAAATTTTAGCCACACATATATATATATATATATATATATATATATATATATATATATATATATATATATATATATATATATATATATATATATATAGCTTGCTTGTTCGTCACAGTTCACACAGTCTTTTTGCCCTTGGTTCTAGAGGTTACATGGTCAAATTGCAGGGTACATACGTTAAATAAGCTAACGAGTGAGGACAAGTTCAACGAGTGATACTTTCCACTTATTCTATAGCTTGACTAAGGTGCAAACTATTTTGGTACGCATCATGCATGAGATCAGAATAATTTATATACGTTGGGACGTCACACCTAAAATATTTTTTCCCAATCAGCAATAGCGAATGTACGAAACTTGTCTTGTAGACAAAGATTTGAGACGTACCAGTACCCATTGACTTTGACATAGTCACATCACATGTGATAACAATAATGGAATTAGGATGAATCTGTTTGATTAGAGATGAACCGGTTATTCGATCTCATATACTTTAATTAAGTCAAGTTTACCCCATGTATGTTTAAAGGGTGCATGTTAATATTCTATAGCTACACAATTCTGATCTAGAGATAGCGAATTTTTCGCGACGCTACTGGGAATTTCGTCCAAGCATACATCACTTATTGTGGTTACTGCACCTCCATGAAAGCAGAGCTAATTGCACTTTTAAAGGGGTTAGAGATAGCGAAAGGGATGGGCATTCCAAAGCTATTAATTCAATTGGACAATTCAATTTGTGTTGGTATGATTAATAACAGCACAGACTCTTCGGGCGCGCTACATACCGTTGTTCAACAATGCCGTAATTTAATTCGGAACCACGAATGGCAAGTTCGAGTCGAGCATGTGTATCGTGAAGCTAATAATGCTGCGGATTGGTTAGCAAATTGAAGAGTTATTCAGAACCGGAAGCTAGTCATTCTTCAATACCCTCCGGCCAATCCTTCGTGAGGACGCCCTCGGAGTCGCTAGACCTCGCATAGTTAGGAATTAGTAGTTTGTCTTCTTCGGGCTTCGGCCCTCTTCTGTACCAAAAAAAAAAAAAAAAACAATTCGGATCTAGACTAGTCAACTAGACTAGATATATATAATGTCTTTTGTCACACACTAGGATATTATGACGTATCATCATTATTGGTGAAAGTTTATGGTATATTAAGTTGTGAGATGACCTGAATCAAAAAGACAACTAAAATGATTGCACTCAAGGTAAAATGATTACGTAAGCATACAAATTTACATAAATGCAATTAACTATTTTGGTCTATTTTTTTGTTATTTATAAAATATATCTAATTAAAAATAATGGATGGTGTAGATTGATTTTTAACCTAATGGTTTAGATTAAAAATAATGATTTAGGTCTTAAAAATTAGAACCCGTTGGGTACGGGTCTACACAAAATATCACGGGTCCGGGTCCGGATCCTAGCGGACCCGACCCATGCCCATCCCTAGTTCAGATCATTTAGGCTCAGCTAGCTATTTGTACATGTAGCACACACAATCATTCAACCTCTCTCACATTTCCAAGAAGTGATTTTATTATTTCAATAATGTATGAGATATGAACTCCCAATGAATAATTGTGAATTCATGGTGGATTTTGGTGCAATACTCCATGATAACTTGATAACCAAACCAAACAGGTGTGTGGGCATTTGGTTTCACATGTGTTCAAACAGTTGGAGATTAAATTAATACAACACCCAAGACACAAGTTATATATTTTGAGTTTAGGTGTGGGCATGGTGACTCATCATCACGATTGCCCGTCCAAATACCTTAACGCTAGCTATGAAACTAGAATTTGGAATTTAATTATAAGATCGATACATACATAAGGAGTGTGCATTATGCGCCTATTAGTAGCTAGTATGACTCAAATTATGGATCGGACATTCTACGTGTTCGATTTTTATCCATCTAACTAACGATTGTAGATGAATTTTGGACCTTTGAACCATTTGCTTGCCGTCTTAATAGATCAATTAATTAAATCCAAATTTCAAACAAATTATTCGCCATTAACATGGTTTAAGCTAGCTAGATGAGCATTTTTTCATTGTTCGCTATGTACCTGCTTAGAGTACAGTCCATATATATAATGCGAAAAGGAAACCTGCGTTTAGGTGGTTTTTACTTCTTCAACTAGCGTTTTCATATCAGTAAAAGATCGACGTCGATGGCTACAATGTACGGAGTACATGCATTACACACTCATCACATTACTAATTGTTATTTTACATACAACTCTAATCATCCCACAAAAAGAAAAGAAACTATAGTTTTGAGTTAGTTCAATTCCCTAACACTACTATAATTGTATGACACTATGACTACCATATTGAAACCAATGTTTTAAAAACTGCACTGGACAGTAAACCGGTCGTCTCGAGGGTTCGATGAGTTAAAGGGTTTGACCGGTTCAACCAGATAAAAAAATTGGATGACGTCATAATTAAAATAATAAAAATAATAAAAATATTACGAAAAATACAAAATATATATGGAAAATGTTCAAACCGGGTTGAACCGGGCGGTTCTCACCGATTTGCTGCCGGTTCTCGCACTTAAACCGTTGGTTTGACCCGGTCCAACCCGGTTTAGACCGGGTCTGACCACCCCTGGTTTTGGGAGCTAATCAAACCGGACCACTGGTTGGTTCCGGTTCAACCGGGCGGTCCGGTCCGACCTTTAAAACATTGATTGAAACCGTAGTCTAGATGAACAAACCTAAAATTTCCAATCATAAGCCACAAACATAATAGGGCAAACCTCAAAATAGCAAGAGGCCCAAAATGAAATTGATGAGTGACACCAACCTAAAATCTTCCAATCTTCTAGATCAATAGAAAAGAAAAGGAGAAATTAATTAATTAAAGATTAGCTTAATTCACAGAAGTCATATGTTATATGATGTGAACACCCCCCCCCGGTTGGTCTTTACAGATTGCACATTCTAGGTGTACTTCTTTACTAGCCAAATTATGTCCCATTCTCCAACCCCCTCCCACGTGTTACCGTGTGAACAAAGCAACCTTTATTTTGAACCCCTTTAGGGGTTACGGGCTTACCGCACTAATGACGTTACACCAATAAATAATTATATCACATTTTAACCAGACTTTTGTACTAAATTTATACTTACTTATGGAAGTAATAGTACTACTTAAGTAATGTGTTTATGTTGTATCGGATTCACATCATACCATGGAAAAATCATTTATATAGTTCTCATACTATGTTGACATAATGTACTAAACTAACTTATTTGACATAACATTTATGGAGTACCATATAGTCACCATGACACAAAATATTTTTTTAAACACATGTATATATATACACATATCTGTAGTGAAAATATCCAAAGTAGCGACGTTACTTTATCAATATAAACACTGTACGTCAAAGTATCGAAAAGATATGATTTCAATTTTTAAACGTTTGTGAATAAACCGTATACAACAGAACATAGTATAAATCAATTGTAATTGATTATCTCTCATAATAAGCGCGTAAATTTTCATCTCTTTGAATCATTTTGGTGGAAAATTTACACCTTTTTTTTAGTAAAATAAAAGTAGTTAGAAGGGAGTGAGGAGAGAAAAGGAGGGTGTTTTCGTCATTCAATTTGTACACTCTTTCGAGTCTTTTCCTCTATAAATATCCAATTCAAAATCTACCAAATCCCTTCAAAATCTTCCTTCATTTATTTACTCCACTTTATCTAAAAAAAAAACTAAGAAATGGAAAAAATGGAGCAGCAGCAGCAAGAAAGTAGGGAAAGTGGCGCGTCTTCATCACTCTCGGCCACGTCGCCGAGCTTCAACAGCTACTCTTCCGAAAACATCGCCGATATAGCTGCGCGTGTGGTACACGAGCTCAATTTTTCGCAAAACGACGACGTTTACGACGATTACTTTTACTCTTCTCTTCAACAAAACTACGCGCTTCATTCGGTTGATGATCAAAACCAAAACGACGCCGTTGAAGCCGACAATGACGACATCAACAACGACGGCGATGACGTGGATGATGATGACGAGGATAGTGAGTTTGAGTTCGCGGTTTTCGCCGGTGAAGACACGTCATCGCCGATTTCCGCCGACGAGATTTTTTACAACGGTCAAATCAAGCCGATTTACCCTGTTTTCGACACAAATTTAATCTTCAGCTACCAAAACGGCGCCGTTTCACCGGTTTCACGCCAATCGAAAACGACGTCGGATAATAATAACAGAACGGTGCCGTTACGAGTGCCGTTGAGGAAGCTAATGAGCGAGGAGAGGGAAAGTAGACGAAAAGGGAGCGTGTTGAGTACGTCATCATCGGAAGACGGTGGTGAGCTAGAGGGGGTCCCACCGGGTACCTACTGCGTGTGGGCCCCAAAAAAGAAACTTTCTAGCGAAGAAGACGGAGGAGAAGAAGACATAGTAACAATGAAGAAGAAGAGTAATTCTACAGGGGCAGGGTCGTCAAAACGGTGGCGTTTTAGGGATTTAATTCACAGGAGTAACAGTGATGGGAAGGATACTTTCGTCTTTTTAACACCGGCGCACAACCACCACCATAACAACGATCATGGTAAAAATCAAAATGGTGGGGAAATGAAGAGAAGAGAGAAAGTTACCGCGGTAAATAATAACAGTATTTACGGTAAAAAGAGAGCCGGGGAGGAAGAGATGAAGAAGAAGAAGTCGTATTTACCGTATAAACAGGATTTGGTTGGGTTTTTCTCTAATGTCAACGGTTTAAATCGGTCCATTCGACCCTTCTGAGGAATTTTTTTTACCGTGTGTTATTGGTGACCGCCTAATTTTAATTGGTTTTATTATTATTTTGGAGTATTATTACTCCTATATGTTTCTTTATGATTATTTAGTCTAAAAACACATGTGAGGTGAAGAGGAGAGTGTAAATATATGTTAAAACTCTCCTTTAATTAGGTTGTTTTGAATTAATATAAATATGTACGTATAAAAATCTTTTGTATTTATACTCGGTTCGTAAAATGATAAAAAAAGAATTAGGAAATGCATATTCCGTATACAGTAATCAACGAAAAAGATTGTTTTATACATCTATGATGCTTGATGTTTCTTGGTGGCTTAGTGCTTATGGAGCATGGCTCTTTAGTTCTTTAGAGTCTTTGCTCCGTGTTGATGCATTTCATCTAGACTCTATATGTCGTTTAATGTTTATGCAAACTTACGATTATTGGAGTCAAATTCCTTCATCTTTTTAGAGTCAATGAATAAAATGGAACTTAGCTGCGTATGAACACATTTAAAATTCACATGGTTGATACCCGTTAGATTAGACTTGTTATTAGTAGAATTGATTTTAAAATCATGTATACTATAAGTCGGATTTACAATTTTTCTCAATTTGCACTAAATACGGAATATAACACTTCCTTGAATGTTCAGCTTTTGAGAATATTCTAGTTCAAGGAATGCCATGAGATTGATACATTTCCTATCACAAGGCAATAATGATATTGGAAAGTTTAGTATTATCAACATTAGTGCATTTGAGCTGTATTGACATGGACCAACATGTTTCATTCCTTTCATCGTCAACTCCTCACTTATTTCATCGTTGAAACAGTCCACGTCTTTGAAACTAACTAGATAACATATACAACAATAGGTCGATACTCAAAATTTATCTTCATGGGTGGTTTAGTGGATACCGATAGTCGAAATTCTCTTTAAATTAGAGTTTCAAAATTTGATAAACTAAATAAAAATAGTTTGTTTATTTTAAAACGTAATTTTTTATAGTGATAGATTCAAATTTATATAGAAATTACCGGTTAGTAAGCGATTTAACTCATTTAAACTAGCTATTCTAGAAAATTTGACTTCCTTTCTACTCAAAAAAAGTCCATTAGTTTGTATTCATAAAATTATAAAAATGCAGGTGAACAAATTATCTGATCCATTATACAGTGAAGCTTACATTTATGATTGGTAATATTAGTAAACAATTAAACTTCCAGAAGATTTATGTCCAAAGTCAATAGATAACATTGGAAGTCAATATATTTAGTATTGTTTTTCTTGGCAGGTCAATGGGAAAGCCAAAGTCAGAACTTACAAGCAGCCAGAATATTTAGGCCAAACGACACACATTCTTCTAATGCTCGTAGGCTCGTCAAAGTAGATTAGGAGTACTACTCGAGTGTTTCCACACCCCACAGGAATATATATAGCGACTGAGATATACTCGGATATTACGTCTCTCTAATTAGATTATTTTTATTTTGTTAAAATATATGAAAAGAATCGGATTCAAATAAAATGTAAATAAACGAAAAATATTTTGAGTTTGTCAAACAGCGAGTTGAGGTTGTTGAGTGAAACATGATGGGGTTCTATATATTTTTAGAACGGTATATTCTTGACTCCTATGAACACATTTACCGCGGAATGGTAGATGATTATTATATGTCTTAATCTGTTATAGTACCAGTGATTTGAGTACACAGCGGCAATGTGAGTTACCAAGACACAACTCAGTAACTTTTGCGGCCACCATACTTTTGAGCAGTACAAAAACAAGTCAAACACATGTTCTTTATTTCTTTATCGATACATCAACGAGCAACTAATGTGGCCAGAATGCGATGAACCCGAGACACGTTGAAAGGGAGTCATAGCCTACAATCCATATATAAGAACAATATTATTGCTTCAAAGTTCAAACACAACTTGAACCTCAATTGTAGATTTATAGGTGCCAATTCTAACAACCTTGTCATTTAAACAAGGGAGAATTTGCTACTTTATAAAGGAAGAGTATACGACTACAGCTTGCAAATTCAAGTTTTCTGATTAAGATTTTATTGACTGGCACTTTCGAAAGCAGTAATGCTTTTTAGTTTTTTGTCTAGTTGAGAAAAAGCATATTGTAAACCCCAATTTGATATCATGGGTCATTGCTTGTTTGATCATAATAATCAATTAATTATCAATCATCCAACATTCATTACATATTTACATTATTGTCTAGCACATGCCAAGCAACTACACCTCCTGATATGATATTAATAGGGGTGAGCAAAAAAAGCGAGTACCCGAAACCATACCCGGACCTGCTTAGGACTCGGCGGGTTCGAAACCGGACCCGTTGTAGACGGATAAGGGTCCGGGTCCAAAAATTTAAAACCCGTTGGCAACGGGTCCTATAATTTTGGACCCTTTACCCGCCAGGCACCCGTTAAGCTAGGGGTCCAAACGGGTACCCGTTGTTTAACGGGTCCAAACTAGTACCCAAAACCCGACAAAGTTTTTTTTTTTTAAAAAAAAATTGAAGTTTAACCTAAAAATAGGTCATTTTAAAGATAACCATGGTTACCCATTAGCATGGTTAGCTTTGAAAGTAATAATTTTTGGATGACTTTTGACTCGTGCACCTACATTCTTGTTGCTCAAAAATCAAACGGGTACCCGTTACCCGTTGTGGCAATTAACGGGTCCGGGTCCAATTTTTTAGGAACCGTTTGTAACGGGTCCGGATCCATAATATAGTAGCGGCTACCCGTTCATGCTCACCCCTAGATATTATTGATCAAATATTTGTCACATTACTCATCATTTACACCAATATATAATGGTGTTTAGAATCGACTTTATTCAAGATCTTCATACCTTGATTCATTTTGTTGTTTTGTTTTGTTGCATATTATTCACTTGAGAATGTTTATTTTAATAATTCCTTCAATTATTCCGAGGACGTTTAATAAACCAACAGCAGTGGTTTGCCCCGGCTGGACCAGTTTCCCATTTCTGACCGTAGCTAATCTAGTCCAGGATAACCGGATAACCTAAGTCGGGAAACCGGTCCAGCCGGAACAAATTAAACGATAGCAGTACAAGCTATAAACTTTGAACCACAGATGTGCTGCAAATCAAGTATTACGTTAACCTGTACGGCTGCACCATTCACTTCCAGAACTCAACTATCCTTATGCCGGGATTTCACAAAAGCAACATCGAGCTTTTTATTGAATGCATTTTGTTACAACACAACTATTTCTTTACAGTGGATTTCCACCTTGGCAAAAATGTGTTGCAAAATGAAGGGGAAGGGTGAGATTTGTGCCCCCTACAAACTAAAACAAAAACTAAATAATCCATATAACCAAACCTCGTTGCATTGGGAAAGTCGCTGCCAAGCATGGCATTCTTGGTGGTCAGACAGGAACTGGGTTCAAGCCGAAGGAAGGCTGCAAACTGGCAGCATAATCTCGCGCCCAAAGGTCATAATACACTATTTCCTCGAGGGTGGGTGATGTCACCAACTCATTCCGATGTTTATCACAGGTTAACTCCACAACTTTGAAGATATCGAGGTAGCTTATCCTGTAATTGGAACGAGAAAGACACTTATTATAAGTCTCAAAAAGATGTTCTTAGCATAGATCATCAAAATTCATTGCCTCCCTGTATGGCTGTACGGGGAGAATTTCTCCCCCACAGTTATTGATGCATTTCGATCCCCATGTCAAGGATCTGTACGTCTAACTATATCCATGGCGAACGCCTGAACGGAACATGAGTTTGTAAAATTCGAATCATAAAGACCAAAAAATTATTAGTTTTCCCCTCTTGTGTAGGAATCAAGGGGCCAGAAAGTGGAAGAAGAAGCTAGTTATTTCACTCAAAGAAACTGTTTGTCCAAGTCCTCAAGTTATATATAGCATTAGCGCTGTATAGGAAGAGATCTACTCCGTACTAGAAAGCAAACAATTCAGTACTGTGTTGTAGCAAGAAAGTGTCGCCGAAATAGTCCACATAGAATAAAGCAGGCTAAAGGTTAGATAAACATACTTTTCGTCTATGAACATCTCAACTGCTTTCTCATTAGCTGCGCTGAGAACGCCTGTCATAGTACCCCCAGCGCGTCCTGCTGCATATGCTAGGTTCACAGATGGGTACTTCTCATTGTCAGGAGCTTTGAATGTCAATGAGCCGAGCCTGCATCATGGTTTTGATTTATCAATATAACTTTCTAAATCGAAAATCGAAAAGGTTCATATACATTCAACTACCATTAAATATAAGCGTAAACGCCATCTGATAATGTCTTTTCTTGAAATTTCATTATATAAACAGAACGTAATTTAGGTGTTATCACCAACAGCTTAAGAATTACTGAGAAGAGTCAGCATACTTACTTGCAGAGATCAAGGCGTGGCCAAGTTATCTCAGAACAGTATACTCTTTCTGGCCATGATATTGTGTATAATATAGGAATTCGCATATCAGGCCACCCCAGTTGTGCAAGAACAGATGAGTCCTGTCATAATAAGGGTGAATGAAGATAAAATGATATGGAAGACGCTCCAATAGCAAGCATAATGTTTCTCAAGGCTAAACCTTGTTCTGGACTCTAGAGTTTAAACACCATGTAACCCTACTTCGTTTTGCCTTGTTTACTTGCAGACTGCAGTTCTTATGGAATTTTGAGTTGTTAAAGAATGAAAACCATAAACAATAATTCCATGCCCTACCCCAAATCATTTTGGGACTAAAGCTTGGTTGTTCTTGTTGTTGTATATATTCCAACTCAAATCACAACTACGCACAAAATCAGATACATTTAGGAAAATCATGATATTCACTATGGAGTCTCTAATGCATTCCTGCGTGCCTCACAGAGGCACAGTGGTATTGTCAGAACCATAGATAGTTGTGAGCGCAAAAGTGCTAACTGACCCAGGAAAATAGATTTTGGACAGCATGCTGATGAGCGGAACAGGATAAAGTGAAGCATACCTGAGTTTCAATCATTGAATGGATAATTGATTGTGGATGGACTACAATCTCAATGTCATCATATTCAGCCCCAAATAAGTAGTGGGCTTCAATAACTTCTAGACCCTGTCAACATTGAAACATACTGGAAACTATTAACCGAAGTTCGAAGTGTTTAGTTTGCTTGTTTCTATTTTTTCCGTTTCAAATTGCTAAACTTAATCAGACAAGCCACTGTGCAATATCAAGTCCCACCTTATTGAACAAGGTAGCAGAATCCACTGTGATTTTCTTCCCCATGTTCCAGTTCGGGTGCTTCAACGCATCAGCTACTTTAACTTCTTTTAGTTTCTCAACAGGCAAATCCCTTTGAAACATCAAAGACAAAGAATAGCAAAAGTAAGCAACGACCTACAAGTTGCCTAGAATATTGAAAATTTGAAGTTTCATATTGGCCAGCAATTTGATTATGTCTCTTCCTTACAATCAGTAATTGCAACCCCAATTCGTAAATAAACTCCCCACATAAAGAGTCAATATTAAATTAGAAAAGATATGACATCGCTTTACAGCCAGATTCTTTTCTTTGCGAACAAGTGCAATCCTGAGATGAACAATAGCACACCCACATTTAGCACCTCACAAACAACAACAAGAACAACAACAACCAAGCCTTATTCCCAAAATGATTTGGGGTCGGCTAACATGAACCGTCATAAGTAACTGTCTCGAGGGTGTCGTATAAGTTAAAGATTATTGTGAATAAGTTAGAAAAATAATAAAACATGGTTAAAAGAAGTTTTTTTTTTTTTAAAAAAAAAAAAAAAAAAAACTATCCAAAGAAAGGAAAATAAAAGATTAAAAAAGTTGTAAAACATATAAATTTTAAACAAATAAATGAATTTAGCACCTCACATGCTTGAGAATTTACAAGCTCAAACTAGTTGCAAACCTGAATGCTCCACCAGAGGCAGTCAAAATGATGCGTCTCAGAGCTCCCTCTGGCAGTCCTTGAATACACTGAAATCGAGAATAATCCTCTTGTTAATTGAATGCTCTAAATTTGAATTTGTTGGGGATTCTAGAATAACAACAACATGAACCATATAGGACATTTAAAAAATCATCTCCACATAGAGCAACTAACCTGAAATATCGCAGAATGTTCAGAATCAGCTGGAAGAATCTTAACATTATGCTTGTGTGCAAGGGGAAGGACAAAAGGGCCACCCGCAATAAGGGTCTCCTTATTTGCTAGTGCGATGTCTTTGCCTGCTTCAATGGCAGCTACAGTAGGCTAACGGGAAAAGAAGCATAGAATCACAAACTAGTATAAGCTGTTTAACTCATT
This sequence comes from Spergularia marina, assembly GCA_963680865.1. Taxonomy (NCBI): domain Eukaryota; kingdom Viridiplantae; phylum Streptophyta; class Magnoliopsida; order Caryophyllales; family Caryophyllaceae; genus Spergularia; species Spergularia marina. The sequence continues at coordinate 26,853,080 of OY804548.1, read as the reverse complement.
CAAAAAATATTATCCAAATATATAATTAGCAATGAACTGTTTGTCTTACCTTCAGGCCTGCACAGCCGACTATCCCTGTAACTACAGTAATGGCATCTGGATGGCGCGCCACCTGAAGTCACGACATATCAGTTATCTGACTAGAAGGTTATTACAACAAAACTGATCACAAGAGTAATCTCCCCATCATTACCTCGACCACACCTTCCTCTCCTGGGATGATTTCTGGCTTGTAATCAGCATCAGCAAGAGCTTCTCTGAGTTCAACAATTAAGGACGCATTTCTGATAGCAACTAGTTCAGGTTTAAATCTCTTGACCTGAGCAGAAGCCATCAAATGGAAGTCAGTGAGTACTCATCATTGGAATAACCAGCTAAAGGGAATCAGTAGCAAATCATAGTAGTCCATATATAGATAGGCGAATTACCTGATCTGCAAGAAGAGTCACATTTGAACCAGCTGCAAGAGCAACAACTCGGAACTTATCAGGATTTTCTTCTACGATATCTAGCGTCTGAAAACCATTATGTCGTAATTAGAAACAACCAACAAGACCAAAACAAAGGTAAAACATATATACACAGATGATGTACGGATAATACAATAAGTTTTGTAAAAATATTCCTTAATACAGGATTTGTCAAAAATACTTTAAAAATGATAGAATTTTATCATCTAAGCCACCCTCACCTGAGTACCGATACTACCAGTAGATCCAACTATTGATATAGGCTTTGGACCAGTCCAAGACTTCCGCCCAGTCTCCACTACTGCTCGTCCAGGCCAGGCTGGAGGTGGTGGTTGAGCTGAACAGCAGATTCTTCCACTAAATGTTTGTACAGAGTCCTTCCGTTTTAAAGAGAAACCACCTAAAGTACATAGATTTGAATAAATACTTAGGATGAAGTGACACATCCAGTTTCTTTAAAATTCCTATCTTTCATTGCTGGTTTTATCATTTTATTCTATTTAGGGGATGAGGGGGTAATTTCGCTTGAAAGTTGATTCACCATCAGACCTCAGACGACCAACAAGGACTCTATAAACACAATTAAAAACTATAAAGAAGCTTATCACGATAAGAATTAGCGTCCCATGAACAACAAATAAGAAGCATTACTCCATCTAATTATTTAGGTCTTTCAACGAATTAAAGAGGGTAGCTTTACAACTTCAAGCTTTCAAGAAATGTCAGTTTACACAGAGGATTCTCTATAGAAGAAGTTTCGCGAACTTTGCCAGAGCCCAAGAGGTCCAAATGAAGACATGGGTGTTTTTGAACACCAGAATTATTTGCAATCCGACACTAACAAACATTCCCCAGTGACAATAAAAAGGTGGACAGAAAAGACATGAAATGCTCAGATTTAGCTAACTCACATAATAATCAGGAAACTGATTTTAATAAGCTACTAGCTGACTGGAAGAGCTCGATCCCTTACGATTTTGGCACTGCCCCTCAACCCAATGCTTTATTCAACCACGAAGATAACCAACTCAGCGCAATGTTTTACCTTCCTTTCCCACCCTTTTTGTAAACTGATCATACCATACCCTCAATGGCTTTCACCTAGCTCAAAGAGGGTTCTCACGCCTCTAATAGACCGCGACAATCCAAATTTCCCATTAGAGTTTCTTTCAAAATGTGAAAAGAATCAAGCAAAAGTAATTTCCAGAATCATCTGTAATCCCACAATATAAAACACCGAACATCCTCCCATCACAACAAACTATATTCTCCAGATATTACAGTAGCACTATCTAATCAAAAAGCCTCTCTAACATGCTAATTGTGTTAGAATCAAATCATTATCCCGTGATACTTATTCTTCAAAATCAATGGTTCCTATACAACATCCCCATCTTTCTCTCATCAAAAAGCTTGTTGATCAAGCATCAATTCAAAGTCCAAAATACATTGACCCCATCAAACAGACTGAACATACAATTTGATCCCTCCACTAATTTACCACTCCTATAAAAATGGTCTACTGCTGATGAAAAATTAACTCATTAATTAATTACAACACCACCAGTCAAAATCAATTGGTTTTTTTAAACAGGGATTATAAACCAATCATCAAATAGAACAACATCTTGACGTAATTTGGTTCGGCTAACATGAATCGTCATATGTAACCGTTACTGTGACACGAATATCCCATTTCACTAACAAACTTTAATTAAACTTCACGTATACTAAACCAACCAAAAAAACTTCAAAAATCAACCAAAAGATAAAAATTCTTCATACCCACATCATGAATTCAGACACTAACTTCACTAACACACTTTTTTTTGTAAAAAAAAAAAATCGCTATCAAGAAAAAGATTATACCTTTGAGTTTAGGATGATGGATGGAATTACAAGAATCGAGAAAGGAGATGGCTTTAACCTCAGCAGTTGAGAGGAAGTTGACAGCCATTGAACCTTCACTTTGAAGCTACAACAAAATCACAAAATTTTATTGAAAGAAATAGAGAAAAAAGGTGGGTTTTGTTTGTAAGAAACTGGACAAAGGAGAAAATGATAAGAGAAGTGTAATGAACAAGTATTTAAGAAGGTGGTGAGAATCGTATCATACAAAAATGGGAAGAAATCGTTAATGGGGAGGTCATTAGTGATTAGTGAATCACTGACTCAGGTGCGGAGTTAATAAAAATTATATGAGAGCAAGATAAGAAGAGAACAACAACTACGACGACGAACTTGGTTTTGTGGCCTCACCAGTCACCTCTATGGCTCTATACAATACAAAATGTTAGTACTTGTACTCTTCAAAATTGTGAAAGATGTACTACTAGCTCGTGACCGGTGATTATAGTCCGAAAGTTTAGTTTGGGATGGAAGAAGAGACGATAAAGTGATAAGTAATAGTGAGGGGTTTGCGAGAACCGGGGGAGGTTCATTCTTCATGCTCTTGTTACCTTAAATATATTAAATGCATGCGTTGTGTGTTTTTCTGACTATTGGTCATACGGTAATTTTATTATGCACATTTGTTGTTCTTTACGTGCTTGTTGCCTCATTCTTCTTAAGCATTAATGAAATAAGGATGGGATATGTTTCGCTAAGTAACGTGTTATTCTCTAGCACAAAAGCTATGCATTATCGTTTGTCGTTTTCAGTTCTAGTTTTTTGTGTCCTGAAATTTGGTTAAAAAAAACTACAAAATGAGCACTAAGTTGACTATTTCAATTAGAAAATAAATAATCAGATTCATTTTCCGTGTTTCGAAAACAAGATTTTGTATATACAAACACAATTAGTGACAATACTTTAGATAGCAATGTACCATTTTAACATATGGTCATTTCCTATCTCATATACTTACTAAAATATTGGAACAGTGTTAGGTAGCATATTGCCAATTATTGAAAACGTATGCATGGACGACGAGTCTTCCCAAATAAAAATCAGAATATACATTTGTAGACAAATTATCGTGCTACACGTGTAAACTTGGATTTTAGCCCCTATTGATGAGTATTTGATTGAGTTGTTTTCATGGACATTTTACTAGAAAATCGGCATCAAATTATTGTGATGCAAATGATATGCTACCAGGCCATAAGCGCCTAATACTGTAAGTGTAATGCCATAAATTCGAAGATCTACAAAGAAAGAAATTGAAGATTTGATCAGCAAGATCAAACTGAACCAAGATCGACCTAATCGAGTCTGACATGATCCATTTCCTTCCAATAAACAATAAACCTGACCCCGGAAAAAATCACGAGCTCCTAAGTTTTCGAGTGAGTATTCAACTTGGAAACACTAATAAGAAATGGTATCATCCTGAGCTTTCAGACCACAACGAGGTCTTACCTTATCATATCAATAGGACGGTCTTACCTAAAACTTTGCCAATAATGAATGAATCGAGACATAATGGGAAATTTCTACATCCCATACGTACTGAGAAATTTCAGCTACATCTAGTGTACTTTGTTTCGTTTTCAGACTCTGTACACGAAGCTTATTAGACTTTACCTTCAGCTTCTGTTGCATCTGAACCATGCCTTTGCTGCCTAGGTGGTGGATTGCTTCGTCGCTCTTTTCCGCCAGGTTTTGATGAGGCATTGCCATACCAGATCATCCCTAGAACAGCTATTACCATGCCTAAGACTACCTGTAGGTTGATACCTTCTTTACCAAAGAAAATGAACCCTAGGATTAAAACTAGGATCGTCTTCATATGGCCGAGTACTTGGAAAGACACAGCAGTGAATCTGCCAATGCAGATAAACTGGCTGAGGTTTGTCCCAATCGCGATTGTGCATGAAAGAGCAATAAACATCTGCAGAAAGCGGCCATCAAGTTATCGAATGCAACTGGCAGTTTCTCAAACAAAGGGACACACAGAGCTGTTAGATTTACTTACCGCAGATGGGATAGTGTATTTGTATAGATCAATTCTCTTATTTGTCAGCCAAAAATCCAGGAAAGGACCCAAGAAAAGAAGGGTTACAGCCTGTGCTGGAGCAGTGTGGCCCAATAGGTTGAATGAGCTGAGTGAGTACTTCTTTTGCAAAAAATGAACATACTGCAATGCAACACAGATACAAACATGCTTAAGTACATATGGTGCGGCTATACAACATGGTAATCTATCAGACTTGATCACTAAGCTACAGTCGAAAAAATTGATTTTATAGCTTACATATTGCTGCAGTGCAGTACTCCAGACTGCAATGGATGCTGCGATGAACCCTCTAGTATTTACGCTCACATCAGTAACAGTACAGACACCAACACCCACCAGAACGAGTCCTATGCTGAGCTTTGTGTCTCTTGAATACCGAATGCTATCAAAGACAATCTCAAACAGGCATAGCACCGGAATCATACTCAACTTTGCAATCTGAGAAATGACAGCAAGCTATTAAACCTCAAAATTTAGGAGCATTGACAGTGTTTTAAGACAAAGTGGAGCTATTACCTGATAGAATCCCACCGAGTTCCACATAAGGCTAACATTCATGCCAACAATTGAAAAGTTGGCAAAAATGACGAATTTCACCAGCTCCAACAAGGGCAAATGAGAAGGTTGAATATAACCAAGCAAACGAAGAACAATTGTCATCAAAGTAGTGGCAACAAAATGCAGTCCGGTCAAAGTCGTGGCTGGAAAATCGTAAACAGAATCAGCAGCCTACATACAAGGTTGGAAGAAAGAAACCTCTCTAGATAACACATCTTTAGTTTGAGAGAAAATGCACCAAGAAGATAGTTACCAAAACTAAAGCCATATGTAGCCATTAAAGCTTTATTAACGATGATTACTCCGACTGATGTGGCAGCATTGAACATCCAAGCAGCAACATCAACTGCAGCTTTCTTCTCTGCTCTACTAGCTGGAGCCATCTCTACTTTATCTTTTGTGCAAGGAAATTATCAGCTCTCTGCCTCTAAGAAAGGTTGCCGTAATTCCATTTGTCCATGCACGGTGAAAAGTCTTCAGTAAGCTTTAATATCCTCTTCTCTGAAAAGTTTTCTATCAACATATAAGAATGTCAAAAGAAATACCTATTTCAGGAGAAATGATCATCAGAGTGAATAGCTCGTGTTTAAAGAAATACCTACTACAGTGTACACTAGAGACGTCTTTTGGGTTGTGGCAAGTCTGGCAACTTCATTTCCAAGTCCACAAACACATTCAGGCCACTTATGTATAAATTTTACTTCATATCACATTACACACGAATACACCATGTACAATAATAACCAAAATTCCTTTGAGATATTCAAACCAAATATTAACAAATGAAAACATCGGAGGAGTAATTGAAAACTTATTCGTGCATGGGACTGTCACATGAAGTTAATTACCCTTCAATTAATCTTACAAGAATAACTTGACTACAACTAACAAGGGTCACTCTTCATCGTACACCTCGTATCATATACTCCCTTTGACTTTTCTCGAAGTTAAAAATCGGGTTTGAGTTATTTTCACATATTCAAACCAAATGTTAACTTTACAGAAAAGCCGAGCGAGTAATCAAATTGTCTCCTACATGAACATGTGTCTATATCCGATTATATTGTATCTCCTTCATATTTTATCCCAAAACCACTCTTCGTTAAACATAACCGATTTCATTTAACTAAACAAAATCTACCTAACATTTTAACAAAATCCCATGTAAATTGAAGATCAAGCCACGGAAAAACAAGAACAAACGCAAAGAAAAAAAAACCATAATTACATTAATAAACTGATCACAAGATGGGAAAAAAAAGGTTACAAAAATTATATATTGTAGAAAATTGCGGCTTACCGAACTGGTTTTTTGTAATGCAAACGAACTGATGTAATGTCGCTGGTTTTTTGTGATCTAGGAGGTCGTGAGAAAGAAGCTAAGAGAGGGAAAGCGCGCGAGAGATCACAGTTTTACTGGGGGAAAGTGGCACCAAAAACTGTTTTTTTTTTTTTTTTACCCCTTCTGATGCCCACTTCTTTTTCCCTAATATTGAAGTTTTACAGCATCAGATGGTACACAAAACATTATTCAAGGATCGGCTCTTACCTTGTGTGGATAGTGTACACTAAACACGAGACCAAAATGTAAGGTAACAACTGACTAACAAGTGTAGCTCAATGGCTCGCCAAGCCGATTGGGCATGGTTTAGTCAGTGTGTGGCTTACACTTAACAGTATGTAACCAAGAGTCCTAGACCGGACCTAACAAAGATCAAGCATTCAAGCCACGTTTTTTTCAGATATGAAGATCATGGTTACATAAATACTCAGTGTGGTGTGTCAAACAGGAACATTTCCCTGAAATTGAAGAGTCGAAGCATCACAGCCAGCTAGCAAAACCTGATAAAGAGGATTTCGAGATGATGAATCTAAGGCTCTTCCTCGGTGGCCCGAGCAATTGCAGCTTCCGGGACCTCATCGCCCTTCATGTGACCCGGGGGGGGGGGGGGAGGCAAAATGTTGGAAGTATCATGTATGAGGAGGGAACTGACTACTAAAAATGAGGGTCCAATTTAAAGAAAATATATTTCATCAACAAAATCTACTAGTAGCTACATTGATCTTATTTCCTGAAAGAGAACAATCTCCAGGAGTAGAGAGGTTTACAAACCTACTCTTCTTTTAATTCAGAACTTATGGGCTAGCTCTGTACTATTATCAAAAGCCTACTACGCTGCATGCTGTGGCGCAAACCTCCTAGAATGGAACCCTAAGGGAGATTGGTAATAACTCTCAGTCGTCACCACTCAACTAATGATCATCTGATTCAAGAACTCGGCTTCCTGGGGGAAATACTCCAATAACTCATCCTTGGTCACCCACACGTAATCATCACACCCAGCAATGTCGAGCTTGTTAGATCCAATAACTTGTGATTTGAAGAAAAATCTCTGCTAACAGAAGGGAGAAAGCAGGGAGTGAGAGAGGTCAATGTAGTTCTTTCAATGCAGATCCAATAAATAAGTTGGCAATTTGGCATGAGAGGAATCTGAGTATGTTCAGATAGAGATACCTTCTTTGGACTTGAATCTGCTTTTTCAGCTATATGGCCCATGGGGGCATTTCCAACGAAGTACGTGTGCGTAAGATCACCTAGTATGGATTCTAGGGCAGACTCTGCACACTACAAACAAGCAAAAATATCATGAGAGGAATATTAATGTAACAGTCATGAAAGAAGTTTGTTTTCCCTACGATCACCTTTCGCAGTGTCTCTTCATTCTCGTACAGCTTTTCTGGAAAATGCCAAACAGGTTTATCATCAGAAGATCCAGAAACAGGTCCATGAAGAAGAAGGTATAGCCTGCGATCAAGTGCCCTCTGCAATGACCTTACAATAAGAAAAGAATGGATAAATAGTCAAGATTTGTGTTGACTTGAAAGAACTATAAGGAATCGCCATAATCCATTGAAGTCCATACAGCAAACCAACTAGATGCCCAGAAAACATCACAGAAAAGAGGACAAACATATAAGCGAGCAAAGTAGCTACCACTCAGAGACTACCTTACATTTTGAGATTTGAGATCATAAACTGATTTCTTCTTCTTTTTTTTTTTTTTTTTAATATATTTTAAAATCTCAGCTAATTGAAAGTTGAAACATAAACTCCCCTAAAAAAAAGGAAAAAAAAAATCGTTCGAAACATAGATGCCAGACATGCCACTGAGAAGGAATGTGGCGAATTTACCCCCTCTCATACCAGTCACGCAACTGAACTCCAAACGTTTAATTGCTGCATATAGGCCCCTAAAGTTTACACAAGTCGTTTCGCACAAGAAATTTTAATTGACATTTGAGCTAAATGGTTTCCACATAAAATTCTGAAGTCCCTATTTCTACATAGCCCTACAACTTAGTTTAGATATTCTATCCTGCTGGACAATCAGCCGCTGCATACGACTTCAGAAGATCACCTTGCCCTCCAAATCCACAATGTTAGGTTCACTCCAAAAACTTGTAAAGACACGGCCATAAGATGAAATCATAGCATTGGGCAGTTACATTAGTGGCTTGTTTGGTATCAAGCAAAAAATGTGGTAATGTGGTAGTCGAGAAAACAGTAAAGATGAACATTAAATAAAAGGGTCTTATCAATGAGGGTGAAAAGGGGTAATGAAGTTGTTTGAGTTCTCCTTTACTCCAGTACCAATTGATGATTTGGTGGTAATGGGATTAAGAAGAAAAGTTAAGGCTCATGCCAGCCCATTACCATATTGGTGATATACTACCTTAAACATAAGGTAAATGTTAAGTACATGATTCATTGGTTGAAGTTTGGAGCTTGTCCATACATTGTCTTTTACAGAGTTTGCTACTTGGAAATATATAAGCGGAATGCCAAACTGTACCATCCTTAGTTTAAGGAGGCGCGAGGCGCACCGAGGCGATGAGGGCCCGATGCGACGAGGCGCAAGGCGTGAGGCGAAGGCGCACTTTTCTGAAAAAAACCCCTATAATCTAATTCTAGACCTTATCTAATACTAGTTAAACATTATTTCACACCTCAAGTGCCAAAAAAAGGGAAACATTATTCATAATATTGCAAATAAGTCTTAAATAAACACCGAACATCATAAATAGTTTAGATAGTACATAAGAAAGACCGAAAGAACTCAAAAAAGACCTTAAAGGTAGCTAATAATACTAGAAAAGAAGGCACATAAACACATAAAGGATTAGAGGCCTAGGGGCTGCTTTAGAGTTCAGATACGCTCACTCGTCATCCTCATCATCTATAATGTCTAACTCAAAGTCATCTCCTCCTTCTTCTGAGGTAATTCCAATATCTTCTTCCTCCTCTTCCTCAAATTCACCAACCATTCCACTTTGCCTTGAACTACCCGCAACCCCCTTCCCTTTGTCGAGCATGAAAGGAGAAGATGAGAGGATGATTAGAGTATAAGATGAAATGAGAAGAGGAGAGGATGATTAGAGAAAAGGAGAGGATGATTAGAGAAAAGCAGGAAGTGCAAGAGAGAAGAAAGAACTTACCAGGAAGTGAAGGAGAGAAGAGCAGAGAGCAGCAAGTGAAGTGTCGAAGAGAGAGAAAAAAAAAATGATGTGAATGGCAGCTGAAGAGTATTTATTAGGGTTATAAAACTAGTGGGGGCAGTTATTTGTGAAGCACGTGAGTTTTTTTTTTTTTTAAATAAGAAGCACGTGAGTTTTAATGAGCAGATTCATGTTTTGTGCCTTGAATACAAAAGGCGCGCCTCACTGCGCCTCGAGCCTCAATTTGAGGCGCGCGCCTCACTGCGCCTTTAGCACACTACCTGCGCCTGGGGTGAATGAAGCGACAGCCTCTGCGCCTCATGGCGCCTTGCGCCTAGGCGCGCCTCAGGCGCGCTTTTTTAAACTAAGGTACCATCTCACCACATACTATCTAATCATAGAGAGCTAACTACTAGGATGCAACGCAAAGGCACAGAGGGCAAAGCCTCACTGAAGCAAGTTTTTTTTTTTTTTTTTTTTGGAGGGTACATAGCTTAGTTTAAAAAAGCGCGCCGGAGGCGCGCCTAGGCGCAAGGCGCCATGAGGCGCAGAGGCTGTCGCTTCATTCACCCCAGGCGCAGGTAGTGTGCTAAAGGCGCAGTGAGGCGCGCGCCTCAAATTGAGGCTCGAGGCGCAGTGAGGCGCGCCTTTTGTATTCAAGGCACAAAACATGAATCTGCTCATTAAAACTCACGTGCTTCTTATTTAAAAAAAAAAAAAAAAACTCACGTGCTTCACAAATAACTGCCCCCACTAGTTTTATAACCCTAATAAATACTCTTCAGCCGCCATTCACATCATTTTTTTTTTCTCTCTCTTCGACACTTCACTTGCTGCTCTCTGCTCTTCTCTCCTTCACTTCCTGGTAAGTTCTTTCTTCTCTCTTGCACTTCCTGCTTTTCTCTAATCATCCTCTCCTTTTCTCTAATCATCCTCTCCTCTTCTCATTTCATCTTATACTCTAATCATCCTCTCATCTTCTCCTTTCATGCTCGACAAAGGGAAGGGGGTTGCGGGTAGTTCAAGGCAAAGTGGAATGGTTGGTGAATTTGAGGAAGAGGAGGAAGAAGATATTGGAATTACCTCAGAAGAAGGAGGAGATGACTTTGAGTTAGACATTATAGATGATGAGGATGACGAGTGAGCGTATCTGAACTCTAAAGCAGCCCCTAGGCCTCTAATCCTTTATGTGTTTATGTGCCTTCTTTTCTAGTATTATTAGCTACCTTTAAGGTCTTTTTTGAGTTCTTTCGGTCTTTCTTATGTACTATCTAAACTATTTATGATGTTCGGTGTTTATTTAAGACTTATTTGCAATATTATGAATAATGTTTCCCTTTTTTTGGCACTTGAGGTGTGAAATAATGTTTAACTAGTATTAGATAAGGTCTAGAATTAGATTATAGGGGTTTTTTTCAGAAAAGTGCGCCTCGCGTGCATGAGGCGTGCGCCTTCGCCTCACGCCTTGCGCCTCGTCGCATCGGGCCCTCATCGCCTCGGTGCGCCTCGCGCCTCCTTAAACTAAGGTACATAGGAGTAGTTAATGCTGTGGGGTCCTATTTTCAAGTTAGTCAGTGGATTACTGGTGAAAGGACTCAAAGGAGCCATCTTCTTAGCTTAAATAAAGAAGAAATATTCTTCAGGAAAATAAATGTTCATTGTCCACAAAAAAAAAAAAAAAAAAAAAAAAAAAAAAAAGAAAAAAAAAGGAACCCAAGAGAGAGAGAAAAGAAAGGGAAAACACATGATTATATTAGCATCTTATACCTTTTGTCATTTGATTCGTCAGCTTCAGTGATTCGAGGAGCTGGTGTATAGTCAATCTGATGGTCGCCTTTTCCCCTGGACACCAATTCAACTGTTAGACTACTCCAAGAGTTCCACGACAAATAAAAGTTGCAAAGCAGGAGCGTGTAGAACATGGCCACACAAGAAACATTGTTGGGTACTACACCACAAAAGAACATAGTCGGCTTATGCATACAGAACATTAACAGTCCTAATAAGTTAGTTAAGTTATTACACTTGTACAAGCAGAGCTCAAGAGCACAGTGCCGTAATGATAAAGATAAGCTATACACCTAACACAATTACTCTCTCAATGCATATTGTGAAGGCTTCTAGTTTTGAGGTTGACTTTTCCTTGCATTAGCCGCTTAAAAAGAATCCCTTAACAGAGAAAACAGTAAAATAAATACCCTCTAATCCACTCTTATTGTCGATTGCTTTATCAAGCTTTGCATATACTCAAATTTAGCTTAAAAGCATGAGTTAAACTGAAATTTCCCAAGCAAGCATGAATCAAGAAGGGCCATGCCCATGATTGATTGACTCATTATCACCCTTAATTATGGGTAAACATTGATGAAAGTTGATATCCTTTGACCATTAAAGTTAAATGAGGCCAATAACATTGGAATTCCGGGAGTACATTTTAGGATTACAAACAGCAAGAAATCAAGAATGTATTGAAAAATGAAAGTAACTCCATCCCTCACACCCGCTTATATGCCGATATTAAAGGCGGAATCTTTACAAACTGACCCTGTACATCTATAAAGCTCACACATACAAAAGCCTTAAAAGCTAACAGATCGGTGATATATAAACGTTTAAGCTTCCTAATGGACCAAGGCAACCACAGCGTGTTACTTCAAACAAACGAAGCCCTTTAGTCACCTCGTAGCAAAAAGGGCACCTAAATCTCTAGGTTTTCTTATTGGTTCACATTAAAAATAAGGTTTCTTAAAGAAAACAAAAGACCACCATTGAAGATCAAGAACAAACAGCAAGATTACCTGGATTCATATTTTTTGTAGAACTCATCAGGATATTCCCGTCGAAATTGCTGCTTCCACCGGAACCTACACATGGTTTAAACAAAAGAGTAGATACATTAGTGATCTCTAAGTCTCATCTGAACAAATAAAAGATGAAGAAGAAGAAGAAGAAAAACTAGAACGTCGTAAAAATTGTAGAACTTAAAACATGCAACAAAAACTCTGTATTTGGAAAAAGTGCTTGAAACAAGAGCGAAGATGTACAAGAATTAAGATCTCAAAAGGCTACCAATTTCTAAGAACGTCAATTTTATATCTGGCTGAGGATCAAATTTTAGTTGCTGATGCACAAATAAAACTTCCATCGACAAGTAATGAACTTTAACAAATCTAGAAGACAAAATTCAAAGCGCAGGCAAGACCTTATGATGAGGAAAAATCTGTGCAGTTTTGAACGCATCGTCTATTAAAGTTCATCAGCTCAAGCAACATAGTGAGCACTTTACAAGTCAATAGCTAAAGGCTCTACTTCAAAAGCAGAAATGTTAAAATTCTCATGAAACCTCAAACCATGACATTCTTAGAGGGAGTATTGTGCATCAACAACGGAAGTGACTTCTTGTCTCGAATCTAAATTGATAGAGTTGCAAGTTGGAGACTTTGCGTTAAGCATGAGACAAGAGGTGTCGACATCTCAGAAGAAAACCAACAAAAAACTGGCATGGTTCTTATTCCTAAGTATTAACTATTTTTTTGAGTTGTGACTACATCAACGAAACTTGGGCATGGACAGAGGATCGTAAAATCTTAAACTTAGCGGCTTAATCTATAAGAAACCAAAACCTAACAGTCATGCCAGAGCCTAATCGACTAAACAAGTTCATACATTTCCGAATTTCACAAATGCCTCCGAATCTCAAAACCGTCTCATTACTCAGTTCACTATAACTAACACTCCGGAAGGTAATCACATTGATCCGATGCATTACAAACCAAATGCCATTCCACACACGATACAAACATCGGCAACTCACCAAGCATTTCCGGTATAGACGATTTCAAAGCCGCGCCAAATCACGACAACAAACACGAAGATGGACAAGAGAGACTGTATACATATTACTAAAATTCAATAAAAACAACCACATTTCATGAAACTTCACTCATTTCACATCAAATTTTCTGCTCAAAACATTCGATTTTTCAATCGTATATTTCAATTACTAATTACAATCCAATCATTATACTACGACAAACACCAATTTGAATGAAAACTTCAACGAGAAGTATCAATTAACCTAGAATAAAGGAGCTCCTCATTTCAATTTCTTTCTTCAAATCATCTTGATTTACAAACAAAAATGTAACATTTCAATGAAATTTATAAAATAAAACGAATTAAACGAAGAAAAACTCACGTGAATTCTTGAAAAGCGTAGAGAATAGGATCAATTTTAGGGATGACGACGGGAAGCCTCTCGAAAAGGACGGAAGCGACAATCTTATCGGTGCTTGTCGAAGGCGTGCTGCTGAAGCTTCGGAGCGACCGCAAAAACTGCGTCGGACGGATTCGCTGCATTGCGAGGCGGCGGCGGAAAGGCGGATGTCGCGGCGGAGAGGATGGCGTGACGACGGCGGAAATGGTACTAGTGAACTGGTGATACTTCAGAGTTTTGGGTTTTTTTTTGGTTCGTTTGAGGGAATGGTTCCCATTATTGAGATCCGACCCGAATAGCCCGGTTTGACCATTACCATTAGCCCATTAAAAACTTGATCAATTTATCGTTTTTACCATATCGTAAATTCTAGTTAATGAAAAAACAAGTTTTACTTTTGTAATGTAGATGTCGGGTAGTTTAGTTGAAAAACTTGTTCTGACATGTCCAGAAAACATCAGTATTGACTGTCGTTTATAATTACATCACACCCAAATAAAAGAAAGTTTGACCTCGACATGACATTAATAATAAATAACTTCATGATCCATTTATTATTTATTATTTATTATATGTGTCAATCCAATTAGATATTAGGAGGACACTCATAATTCATATGAGTCCATATTTATGCATGAAAAATGTGAAATGTGATCAACCCAAATTGACAATAATCTCATAGGATTTCATCCTACCATTTTAGATATTGATGGAACTAGAAGTACCCCTTAAGAAAAGTTACATTAACAAGCAAATGCAATGTTTAAAAAACCATACATTGATAGAAGAAACAACATTAGCACAATTGACATGGCTTCCGATTCGAAGTCTTTTTCAGTTATCCTTATAGGAGCAGGAATTTCAGGTAATTATAAATTCGTAATTCTCAATTGTCTCGCCATTTCGAGTTACCAAATTTTATAAAATGCATAAACGTTCAATGTTAACACATGGCCTCAAATCCTCAATTACGAATGATAGTATCTTAAAACTACGAATATACAATATTGAACTATAAATAAACGTACAAACATTTTTCAGGCATCTCAGCCGCGAAAACACTTCATGATGTTGGCATTAGTGATATACTTATACTAGAAGCTACACCAAGAATCGGTGGTCGGATGAACAAAGTCGATTTTGGTGGACAAGTGGTTGAATTGGGAGCAAATTGGCTACATGCAGGGAAAGGTCCACTGTGCACTCCTCTGTTACGAGTGGCAAATGACATTAAACTGAATACGATCCTCTCTGATTACAGTCATATTGCTTCACATGTTTATAAACAAGAGTTCGTATCAACACTAATCAATTATAATTAATTACCACGTTAATTAAACTTCTCTGCATTTCCTAGATCTTTTCGAAACTCGAAAATTATTATCGTTGTCATAAAAACCTTTAAGTTATTGGTTGTCTTCTACTAGGGGTGGATTGTATGAGGTGCATGAAGTTGAGGCCGCAATGAAGGATGCGGAAATGATACAAGAATTTGGTTCAAAATTGTTAGTAACTAAACAGGAAACTGGTCAAGTGGACATGTCTATCCTTGACATGCAACATCTACACAAATGGTACGTCATGATTCATGAACAATGAAACTTCTAACAATGTTTGAGGTTCCGATCCCTATTACTACTTAATTAGACTTTAAATCGTATTGTGAAATAAAATAAAAAGAAAATTTCGACGTTATTTCATTCTTTTTAACTAGTCAGGCCATCCTTACCTTTAATAAACCCAAAAAGATAGGAACCATTATTCAAAATCTTATACAACGTAGGGCTAATTATGTTAATGTTACAGGTCGCCTACATCTCCACTGGAAAAGTTGGTTGACTACTACTACTATGATTTCGAAGATGGAGAGCCCACTGAAGCTACAAGCTTGAAGCACACACTACCTCGACGCGAGTTCGATGATTTTGGAGATGCTCAACACTTCATTGCGGATCCTAGGGGCTTTGAGAGTATAGTTCATCATTTTGCAAAACAATTTTTGACTTATACTAATGAGGTTGTTGATGACACCAGAGTCAAGCTTAACCAGGTAATGTGCTATACATTGCTGATTTGCTGTATAAATGCCACAAATAATAACAAGTTCGTGCAACATGCATTAAAAAGTCCGATTTTCATAACGCAACTGTCATACAATTAGCTCAATTAATAAGTTCATATGTCGTATACTTATATGCGCTTTACAAATTCCGTCTTAGGTAGTGACGGACATATGTTACACGCCCACCGGTGTAACAGTCAAAACCGAAGATGGGTCTAGATACAAGGCAAAAGCTTGCATTATTTCGATTAGCCTTGGTGTCTTACAAAGCAACCTGATTAAATTCAAGCCTGAATTACCGGTAAGTCCAAAACCATTGTTAAAAATTGCACATAAATTGATTTACCACAACTAATTTTAAACTTGTATTAACTATATGAATAAAATTAGGAATGGAAAAGGCGAGCAATTTGCGAGTTCAGTATCACATCATTTACCAAAATATTTCTCAAATTTCCTTACACATTTTGGCCTACTCATCCTGGCAACGAGTTCTTCCTATATGCTCACAAAAGGCGTGGATATTATCCTATTTGGAAGGTACATCTAATACTATATATTAAAACCTGAAACCAAGTCTTTCCTAAAACGACACTTGGCATTCATTAATTGGATAGAACATAAAAATAGCATTAAATATAATTATCGATTAGGACATGGTAATAAATTATCATAGAGTAATATAATATAACTAATTTATGGAAAATAATTATTATGATAATTTATTAGAACAAGACAAGCCGTAATATAATATTAGCTAATTTATGAAAAATAATCATTATGCTAATTTATTACAACACAGATAAACCAACATTTTTCTTATAGAATGAGTATAAACAATATAAATACGGAGTATATAGCCCGGGCGTGGCATGGGCATGCAAACTAGTGTATATAAATCTCGAAACTTTTAGTTGCAACTGTTGCATGCAAAGTTACTGTACAACGATCAACAATCTACTAGTGTAGCACTTAGGGATGACAAAGCATGGTTAATCTAAGATGTTTATATGAAAAAAATGAGCAGCATTATGAAAGAGAGATGCCTGGATCCAACATGTTGCTTATACTGATTTCGGGTGAGGAATCAATGAGAGTAGAGCAACAGGCGGACGAGATCACGAAAATCGAAACCATGGAAGTTCTTAGAAAGATGTATGGTGACAGCATTCCAGAAGCAGAGGACATTTTAGTTTCAAGGTGGAAGTCTAACAAGTTTTACCAGGGTGCCTTCTCTAATTGGCCTCCTAATTATACTCAGCAACAACATTCTCAACTTCAGGTGACACATAGTTTATACGTGCATGTCCTAATAACAATCTACATTCATTACTATACTTAGAGGGGCAATCTACATTTTTTATTCTCGACTCTTAAAATTAGCGTAATCAATGGTTTTAGTCAAGTACATATGTTCGATGTTTTACTACGTTAGAATGTGCTCAATAATTTGTTTATGACATCGTAATTTGCGCAAATTTACACTGATTGCGCGAATATTTCATGCATGTAGGCACCAGTTGGTCCAGTGTATTTCACAGGGGAGCACACTAATCCTGACCACTTTGGTTGTGTAGAGGGTGCTTATTACGCAGGTATATGCGTTACAAAATTAATTATATGGACACTGATCTCCTATCTTCAGTAGAGACTATAGAGTGTTCTTATTCGTTTGTTGTTGGCAGGTTGCACTACAGGGGAACAAGTAATCAAGTATCTCCGGGAGCAAGCAACGGGCTATGAAATTAATATGAATGGTCATCGTAATTTCGAGAAATCACCGATGTCAAATGGTTAATTTAATTTGATTCATCAAAGTTACTTTAGGTTACGTTAACAATTTATTAAGATGTACGTTCGATCTAATTTCATGCGACTTTCATCATACCTATATGTTTTATGTAAGTTCGACCTTTGATATATAGTGTATGTACCAAGACCGCGACTTGAAATTTGTTCCTCGGTCATAGTTATGCTTAAGAGAAAGGGAAAATTAGCAAAGGCAAAAAGAGCTAACTCAACCAAAAGTCTAGACTAATGGTTGAGGCCTAATAATTGGTTATATCTTAACATTCCCCCTCACGTGAAAGCCCTTTGGGCTTGAAACGTGAACTGAAACCACTTGAGACCTCAGGGTCATTGAGGCTCTGATACCATGTTAAAGAGTCAACTCAACTAAAAATTTAGAGTAATGGTTGAGACCCAATAATTAGTTATATCTTAACAGACAACATATTAACATACAATCAATTACTGATTACGTGGCTGAACTATTTACGATCTCGATCTCGTTTCGACTCCTTAAAACAACATAAAACTCTGTTTAGCTCGAGAAGTTTGGCCAAACATAATCTCACGAGTAAACCCTGATTGCGTACTTCAAATCTTCTGTTATAAGCCAAATGACAAATGCCAAAAATATGTAATATAAAATGCTAAACTCAGAGCTCAAGAAGCCCGTCTAGCTCAGTTGGTAGAGCGCAAGGCTCTTAACCTTGTGGTCGTGGGTTCGAGCCCCACGGTGGGCGTTCTTCTTTTTGTCGCAACCTTTTTTATTGTATCGTCGTACACACGCTTCACAGTCATACTCTCTTCAAAGTTCCAACCTTTCCCCTTCATTTCCCAGCGTCAGCTCCTCCTCTTCCACCTACAAAACATCGACACCGGCGTCGCCGCCGCCGCACCACCGTTTTTGGTTCGCCACCATATTCGCGGCGGCTAACACCCACAACGCCACCCAGCATCACCGGTAACAAGCTTTAAAATTTTACCCTTTTGTTCTAATTCGTAAATTATTGTGTTTTAAATCATAAAGTTTAGTGCTTTTTTTGTGGTTAAGTTTTGAATTGATAGTTTCAGCTTCTTTTTGAAGCTCGGAAATTTACATGTGATCAATGATAGAGTTAGTGTATTTAGATTGGACATTAGCTAGTTGATTGTATTATGTGGGGGTGGGGGCTTTCACAGTCGTGTATATTCATGGTGTAGCTTGTTGGAGAAGAGATTTAATTGTATTAATTAAGTTTATGTAAAATGTTAAGATCATAGTTTGATCCGTACGCAGTCTCTCTATGTTTCAGTGTAGGAGTAAGACTTGCGTACATCTGATCCCCTTTACCCCTCTTTATGGCGGGAGCCTTTGAGGCGCTGGAGTTTGGTGATATTAAGAGCATAGTTTGCTTGTTTACTATTAATTGCAATGGAGATGATCAGATGATGATATATTGATGATTAAATGGAATGGAACTTATTAAAAATCGCGACTTGGGGCTGGCGGTTTTGTTTGGCAAGGAGAAAGGGTTTGTTGTGTGTAGAATTTGTGATAATGTTCAATATCGGTGATGTTTATATGAATTTCCAAAGGGTTGATAAGTTACACTCGAGTGAGTTGAGTATGTTAGTTATTGCCGGTCTTCATGCTATCATGTCATCACATTTCAGGTAGACATCGGCTTTCTAGAAGAGCATTTGCGGAGTGGGCAGTCTCTGAGACTTTCCTCAAAGAGGTAAGATGAATCAGCTACCTTGTTTATGTATCTTAACAAGTCAATGTATTTGATATTAAGTTGAGATAGAAAGCTTGATCTCGAAAGTTATATTTGCCATTTGTATAATGTAATTGAGATGATTGTTGATTTGAGAATGAGCTGTTATCCTATACGTACTTGAGATCATTTGAGAAAGAAAGCCTCTTTAGAAGGACTGTTTTCATCTCTTATTGAAGTGGGTAGATTTTATAATGTGATTTATCCTATTCTCATGATATTGAAGAGCAAACAAGTTTTGCAATGTTATGGTGATCTCATGAAGATCAAAATATTTTGAGATCATGTTTTCAAAGCAATAGATGAACATCATGACCATCTTGTCTTTATGATGAACCACTTGAAAGAAATTACTCCAGCACGTTTAATTATTTGAGCGAGAAACAATACAAAAGAAAAACAAGTGATTTTTTGCTCATAAGTACCAAAGAAAAAGTACAATAGCATCTTGAATTATGTTATAAACACTATGATCTGGTGTGATGTAACACACCCTGACCCATCACTTGCAATAGATACTTTTTAGGACATATATATACATAAATTGCAATAATAGTAAATTTAACCCAAAAGACATGAAAGGCTGTTGGTGAAGTATACTCCTGCTATTATCAGTCATTGTACATAATTTTGGCCCTAAGTCAACTCCAAGAAATTTGCCGTTAGAAAATGTGTGAGCTCCTTGTTTCCCAGATGGAGCAGATTTGAAATGACAAATAGTAACTTCGTCACAGCTATGGTAACTTATAGGTTATAGCTATTGGCGTCACTACCTAAACGCACATGTGCTCCTTGCCGCAAAGATATCATATTCGATCTTAATTGATTCACTTGGCAGATAAATATGGTACCTTTGAAGAGGTATGCTCTGAAGTTGTTTATGTCTCTCAAGTACATTACAGCGAACGTCATAGATAGGAACAATGGGAGGATTGTTGCAACAGCTACAACAGCTGAGCATGCTCTTAAAAGCACACTTGAATGTGGTCGTTCTTGCAATGCGAAGGCAGCAGCAATTGTTGGTGAGGTTCTGGCTAGGCGCTTAAAGGTTGAGGGCCTAGAAGATGGACAAGGGCGAGGGATTCATGTTGACATAAATAAGGAGGTGGAGAAAAAAGGCTTCAAAAATCGCACCAAGGTATGGGCAATTGTGAATGCCCTGAAGGACAATGGTGTTAAGCTCATACAGGAAGACAATCGTGATATCTCTTGACGTTTTGGCTGGTGAATTTCTGTCCTTTCTTTTTATCTTCATTGGTTTTAAAATTTGAAAGATCTTTTAGCAGAGAAAGAACAACACTATATCTGATATTCCGATGTAATCTTGTAGAATACTAAGTAGTATTGTCTGTGAAAAAAGTACAAAAGGAAATAGGCTTATTGGTAACTGTCTGTATGTTCTCAGCATGTATGTGATATGTGTGTTTATATGTGTTAGTTGTCGAGTAAAACTATCTATACCCCTTGTGAAACTGTGTGTATCCTATTGATTTGCTGTTTGCTGCCAATTGGTTTATTTCAGGCTCATGCTTTCTTGATAAGTGTAGGAGGTTAATTTGTACCACAAAATGGGTATTGGTTTCTTTTGTGAAATGAAGTTACATATACGGAGTGATGTGGAAGGACTTTAGTTATAGTCTTATAGAGTTAGGAATGACAATAGATAGTCTTACCGTTTTGAGTAACTCGTAGGGAATTGTTTGAGACTTCTTGAGTATCTTTTTGCAAATGGTTATTTTTCCTCTGCTATGTGTGTCCGTGAAGCTAGGGCCAAGTTTTCAGGCATCAGATTTGTTATATGTTCAGATTACTGAGAAGTATGTACTGTTGTGTGGATTTGCAGCAAAATTGCGGACAATGTCAGTGAATTGTAAGGAAGCTAATTTATGCACGGCCTTTCGCAATTGCCATTGAAGATGTTCAAGTGCTGTGGTAGCCTGAGGATGTTTCTCTGACTGATGATATGCCGGAGCTTTTTCTGTTGATAGAATTCTGATTTGGCAGTGTCGTAGTGATGCTGGTTGGCAAGTGTAAAAAGCATGAGCTCAAGTATTCGTGTGTAGAATGCATGTGTATAACCGGTTGTTTAAACATGCCATAACGGAAAGTTTATCTTTGTGCCAGTGTAGTAATGCATGGATATTATTTCGTGATGCAGCACCAAGCAAAATGGAGTTAAAAGTTTCCAGATCCGGGGAACCAAATTAGAAACTGTTTTCTGGTTCATCGATTTGAAAACCACTGGACCTGATTGTTTCGACCTGATTCCAAAATGGGGTGCTCAGTCTTCTTGTTCACTCTTCAAACTTTACAAAAACTTGGAAGGGTGAGGGGTCGCCTGTCAGTCTGTCACATTTGAAGATCACTCATTGACGAGATATTTGAGAGGAGTATGTTGCATAACAAATCACACTAACCTAAAATTCAATCCCATGTCTGTCTTGAGATGTTCTTGAGATGTTCAATCGTCTTTCCTTTATTAAAAGGAAAAAGGAAGAAAAATGGAGCTACTCGCTCTTAGTAGATGGGTACAATTAGGGGTGAGCAAAAAAAGCGGGTACCCTGAACCGGACCCGCTTAGGACCCGGCGGGTCCAGAACCGGACCCGTTGTGGACGGGTACGGGTCCGGGTCCGGGTCCAAAATTTTAGGACCCGTTGGCAACGGGTCCGGGTCCGGGTCCTAAAATTTTGGACCCGTTGCTCAACGGGTTCAAACGGGTACCCGTTGCTCAACGTGTCTAAATGGGTACCCGTACCCGTATAAGTCAACGACTTGAAAAAAAAAAAAAAAAACTTTATAAAAAAAACTATAGAATTCAAGTAAAAAATCAATTCAAAGATAACCATACAAATGGATAGTCTAATAACATTGACCAAACTTGAAGTCCATGAACTATATCTACCACTCAAAGGGGTCTATTTATAAGTGAAAACTTTGATCACTCTTACTTCCATGACCAATGTGGGACAAAGTCTTAATTTTTCTTATAAACTTTGTCAACCTACATAGTTTGACACTAGATTTCGACTAGTTATTTGTGTTATTTGAGGAATATCCCGGAAATAACTTTTGTAGATCGTGTTGCTAGCTTTCCATGAACGCTTGTTTCGACCATTTTCGAATTTGTATGTGAAAGTTACGATGAACACGAGAACACTACTTACACATAAAATGGATGGCTATGTTACTTAATAATCACTTATCAATGAGTTATGACCAAAATTGAGAAAATAATATAAATCAATAATAAAAACCTAATGATCACTTCGTGATTTTGTTAAGTTACCCAAGTGATTAGTATATATAGATTTCTATATGCTATAATAATTACAATGTCACTTATGACGATCATTACAAATTACAAAAGACGAGATAGCTTAAAAATTAGTATATATAAGAGTTTATAATGTTATTGAGTGTACCATAGTCAATAAAAATGTAAACATAATGTGTAATTCATATTCCATTCTATACATTGACACTAGTAGGCACCATTTCCGACACATAACACATTGACCATGACCCGTAACGACATCGATCCTCATTGAGTTAAGCGCAAATCGCTTCTCGACGAATATATTCATAACACCAACAAATACATACAATATATAGAAATGAATTCTACACATTGCTAATTACTTTGACATTCTAATGAAACTATTAATACATACTGCACCATGTATATTATGTGATTGCAAAAAACTATTACTTAGCTAATAAGATAAAATACTCCAACCTAGTAAACATAATCCAAATCACTAATTATTTAAGCTTATATAATAAAATTACTAACTATTTGGATATTGCTAAGTGATTATTAGCTTTTATATAGCTCATGTATATAATTTTCTCAATTTTTATCATAGCTAATGGAGAAGTGATTGTTAATTAAGATGTCCATTATTTGTGTAACTAGTGTTCTTGTTTCGATCATAAATTTGACATACGAAGTCAAAAAATGGTTGCAACTAGCGTCTACGGAAAGCTAGCAACATGATATACAAGAGTTATTTGATGACATTTTCTCAAATAATACACTTACGTAGTCCGAATTCATGGTCGAACTAAGTAAGTTGATAAAGCTTATAAGAGTGGAAAAAAAAAAAATTTGTCCCACATTGGTCATGGAGGAAAGAGTGGACAAACCCTTCACTTATAAATATACACTCTTGCTTGACTCTTATAGTACTTGGTCCTCAAAGTTGGTCTAAACTTAATGAACCATTGCATTTGCATGGTTACCTTTAAGTTACCTTAAAATTAAACGGGTACCCCCTACCCGTTGTGACTATAAACGGGTCCGGGTCCGGGTCCTAATTTCTAGGACCCGTTGTCAACGGGTCCGGGTACGGGTCCTAATTTTTAGGACCCGTTAGAAACGGGTCCGGGTCCGGGTCCATGATTTTGGAGCGGGTACCCGTTCATGCTCACCCCTAGGTACAATAAGCTAAAGTTCGCTATTGATTGATTGGACAAAATGCAAATGTGGGATGGCGGGAGTTTATTATTATATGTACTAGTTTATTGCGCGGGCTACGCCCGAAATAAATTTTATCATTTTATTTCTTTGTGAACAAATAATTTTATCAATAAAATTTACCATTTATAGAATTTTCACTTTCAATATAGATGATGTGATTCTTCAAATAAATAATAAGGAAGGTATAAAATAATAAGGTAAAGATGAAATCAATTAATAGTAAACATTAATTTTTTATAATAAAAAAATATTGTGAATTTTTTTGATATGGATAACGTCGCTATACTCTTTACCATAAAAGATATTTCAAATGATTTTTTTTAAAAGAAAATTGAAAAGACATGTCACGTGGCATTGCAGATGGCCTAACTGAAGCCGGTAAACATGGTCGCCTAACTGAAGCCGGTGAACGTGGTCGTTGCCTCTAACACAGCTTTTAATATATAGTATAAGATAAGATTGCAACTGTAATGATGTCAACTTGTGAGTGAAATGTGTGATTCTCACTTATTAAATAAATCTAATCTATACATAAACTAAAAAAAATCAATAGGTATGGGTGTATGACTCTATGAGTTTTTTTAGGGTCAAATGGGTATGGGTTGAGTTTAATAAACTTCTTGTTGTTAGGGATAAATCAGGGTAACTATCTAACCGTCAAACTAGTCTCAGGAGTAGATGGATGAAGTCATTGAAATCCAACAAAAGGAACCAAAACACATACATTACCTGTTTTTGAAACACGCATTCATTTACACACAATTTACCGCCGTAATTCAAAAATCATATATATCAACCGCGTAATTTAAAGTATCCGCCAACCCATCATATCCCGATTTCCCCAAACTTAACACATAAGCCACAATTCAGATCTAAGTCAAATCATGTCAAACATTAAATTTCAACTCTCAAACATCTACTCCATCTCGGTACACAGTCACACAAGTAGATGGTTCAACCATGACAGAAACTAGACTAGACCAGAGCTTATAAAAAGCTTATAAAACACGCTATTAGCCTGTTACAACCCAACAAGCAGAGAATCACATTTATCATCCAAATCAAAAACATTGATTTCGACACTGTTGAATAAGTTACAATCTTTCCCAAAAATTCGACCTTTTCTAAATTCTTCCCTCCCAATTCCTTTTTTTTTTTCTTCCAGATATGCCCCTTTCTCTCTCAAATCTTCTGACAAAACCCAAAATCTTGCTGTTCCTGCAGATTTTCTTCTGTCTGACTCATTTTTACTAACACTACACTCAACCAACCTACCAACTGTTGCATACCCACCTTTTTATTTTTCTTCAAATGCCCCAAATTCTCCCCAAAATTCTCTGTGTTTTAGGGTTTTTGTACTAGTAACCCCAATTTCACGCTTTCCATGGCTATCAGAGGGGTTGATTTCAAATGGTTTGTTGATTTTTTCATGTTTTAATTTCCCCCTTTTCTTTGTTTATTCTTTAGTTGATTCTTTTTGGGGGGTTGCTAATGAATTTTGATGATTTATTTGTTTTTTTTTGTAGGTATGATGGGTTCTTCTTGTCAATGCTTGCCACAAGTGTGTATCCTTTTTTTTTTTTTTTTTTTATGCAATAATTCTTTAATTGTTAGCAGAAATCTGTGTTTTGAGTGTTGTGGAAATGGGTTAGAATTAGGAATTCTGTATGTATCTTATTGAAGAAGTTACTTTTATAAAATGTCCATGCTCAATTTTGTTTAGTTGAATTTTGGGTTAGTAAAGAAGTCTTTATATTCTGTGATCTCTATGTTGAATTTGGTATAATTGTTTATTATTCGTTGTTCGTGTGTTATAAGCTAAGTTGTGTGTTGGGAATGTGATTACTTTTATGTTGAATTCTGCTTGAAAATGTGGATCCATGGCAAAAGGTGTGAACTTGTAGTGTTGACAGTTGAGTTAGTGTTCTTTGACAAGAATGATACCAGAATCATAGTGGCAATTAACTGGAAGCGCTACCATCTTTGCACATATCCTTTGCATATATGGATAGTGGTGGGTTTTCGATTCCTTCGTTGTTTGATTTCCGCTTGGAGGGTTATGTTTTGATGATAGGATGATGGATTGAGTTTAATGGACAGGTTGACTACACCGCGGTTTTCATGTTCCGGCTTTTGATGTTTGTGGACAATGGACTTGCTGCTGGGATGGGATTGTAAGCATTCCTTCTTGATATGGTTAAAAATGATGATGGGTGCTGAATTTATTCCTCTTGCTGTTATTAGCATGTTTTGTGTTCATAATATGCTGATCTGTTAGGTTGTTTTGTGCTCCGCATTGATTGGAGCACTGCTTTTATTATTCCGATAGTTCACGTGTACTTTATCTTCACAACTTTGACTTGCTTCTAGCCTAAAATGTGCGATGATGTTGCCACTTATCTTCCGCAGTCTAAACAGAATCTAGACAATTTGATGGATCCCCCCGGCCCCCCAACTAGATATTATGAACAAATGCTAAGAACAAACTGAATGCTTTTGCCTTCAACAATAGGTATATCTGTCACTTGGGAATTGATATAGTCTTTTTGATCTCACTTTCGGGTGGTTGACCTCTTGAAGGGTCCATGTTGTAGTTCTTTTAGGATAAATATGATACATACCATCATGTAGTGTAATAAAGGATTCTCTATTTAAGTGTATCGTGTTCCCGAGTGTTATATTTCTTTCTTGCTCAATCAGATGAATGTTTTTTCCTCGACATCTATCGAAAATGCAGACTTTCATGTCCGTCAGTGAGACCTGGCGCATCCTTTCGCTCACCTAGCGAGCCTTTGAGATATTCTATTAAAAGAGAAAGAATCATTTCTTTTCTGTTCTGTCCACTTATTGACATTAGGTCCAACTACTTGGTGTTGAACGATACATTGTGCCAGAACGTATTAGCGATAAAATGAACATAGAAGGGATGACTATAGATTCTGAACTTCTACTAGTGGTGGGCTTAGTCTCCACTCTCCAGTGTCCATGTCACCGAGTATGTGTTGAAAAGGGAGGCACAACTTGCAGTGCTCATATAACAACAACAACCAAGCCTTATTCCCAAAATGATTTGGGGTCGGCTAATATGAATCATCATCCAGTAACCGTCTTGTGTACGCCATAAAATTTTAAAAAGTTGTGAATCATTTAGGAATATTGAAACACTTTTAAAAGGAGTTTTAGAAAATCATCAAAATAAATAAAAAGTTTGAAAAATTGGTGAAAAACATATGAACTTTAAACACCAAGTAAAGAAAAGTATTGGGAAAAAGTTGGGAAAACCAAACAAAGAAACCAAAAGGAGTCAAATTAAGTCATCAGCATGGATAGCGTCTCTCCACACCGCCCCCGTTTCTGTAAATAAATTCATACTCGGGCCCTTAGGTTGTTTAGCTCCCATAAAAATTGCTTGGTGGTTATTATTAAATAGTGTGGAAGAGGTATGCCTAGATCTTCTATAATTTCATGATCAATAAAAATTCTATTTCTCCTCTTCCACGTCACTGAAATATCGTACTGATACTATATCTGTTGCCAGTTACATTTTGTTTTCTTGCTTTTAGTGGATCTCACTATCTCCAGCGTTCCTAAGAAAATTTCCTGTTTCCTGATATATATGATTTAGGGACTTCGGCTGGCAGCAGAGGTATGCGCGTTTTTGTGGTAGAGTAGCTGTGCTCTCACTTCTCTCGCTACTTCTCTATCCGTTTCTATGGGGATGGACTGTCATTGGAACCTTGTGGTTCACCAAAGCCAAGAATTGTGTAAGTCACTTGATCTACAGTCCTACATTACTCTCATACTGTGTGATTAAGTGATGATCTGATAGAGTGTCTTTCTTAGATGCAGTTACCGGAAGAAGGCCAGAAATGGGGTTTCCTGATATGGTTGCTCTTTAGCTATTGTGGACTTGGCTGCATCGCTTCCTTTTGTATTGGAAAGGTCTGTCCATAGCTTCGATTCTATACTATTCTTTATATTGCTGTATCAGCAAGGGCGTTGAGCCTTGGTTCCTCTTATGATTCATACTCATTCTTTCAAATTTTCTGTGGTCAGTGGCTGGCACGAAGACAAGCTCACATGATACGTGCTCAGCAGGGAATTCCTATCTCAGAGTTTGGGGTATTAATTCATCCTCCGCATTGTTTTTATGCCAAGTAACTATTCGATGATTAGGGTTTATCGTCTAGATCCATGATATATGGGGAAACTACTGTAAACGGGCCAGCTCTTTATTTGACATCTTTTGCATTATGTTTTGGGTGTATGCTAACCGACATTGATAAAAGAAGACGCTCGTATGAAAGTAGGAAACCTTCTTACCTCTTATGTTGCAAATCCAAATTTAAGACATTGGTGATTAGCATTGCCCGCCAGAATGTTGCGTAAATGATTTGAATGAGTCATTCGCTTTATGTGTACGTGG
This sequence comes from Spergularia marina, assembly GCA_963680865.1. Taxonomy (NCBI): domain Eukaryota; kingdom Viridiplantae; phylum Streptophyta; class Magnoliopsida; order Caryophyllales; family Caryophyllaceae; genus Spergularia; species Spergularia marina. The sequence goes on along the minus strand of OY804548.1, from coordinate 26,824,866 downwards.
TGAGGATAAATTGTACATGTTCAATACTAAGTCTAATGCGATGAGGGTAACTAGTAGTATATTACATGTTCAACACTAAGTCCAACACTTACCTTTCTGGGATCTGGTATTGAAGTATTTCTTCCTAAGGGCAAAGCTTTTTCTGATCACCAATAGGCAATAGCTGACCCTCCTAGACGCGTGGACCAGCCTCTACTGGAAATTTGAATAGTTTGCTACATCAGTTTGTTGTTGAGTTGACGTTCGAAGTTGTTGATGGTTGCGGAGTAGTTAATAAAAAATGTTTGCTTGGTAAACTTGCAGACACTCGTTAGTCTGCTTAACTAAGAATTATTTGCTGGGAAGTTGAATATATGTGGGCTCGTTGATCTTTTTCCACTGTGTATCACTGTTTGATTGGTCTATAAATGCTCCTTTTTTTTTTTTACCAAATTATGCTTTGTTCCTTATTAGTAGATAGAGCGACTAAGAACTGTGTATTCTCAGGTTTTAGTCGACATGATTCGTGTACCTGATTGGGCTTTTGAAGCTGCTGGGCAGGAGATGAGAGGCATGGGCCAAGATGCTGCTGGATACCATCCTGGACTTTACTTGACTGCAGCTCAGGTACTGTTCATGATATCCATCCCCTAATGGTTGCTGTCATGGTTCTTTCTACATTTTGGGCAATTGGTTTCACGGACTCCACTGATTGTTGGAAAATATTTTATCTTCTCGTAACTACTGTTTTTGGTGATCACTTTGTGCAATTTGCATGACCTGATTTCTACCAATTCATGGCCCCACTGATATTATGTGGATGTTGAAAGAGTAATTCTTTGCTCGTTTTATGTAGTAGTGTTTTGTTCTTGATGACGTGTGTCTTTTCTTTTATTTTTCTCAAGTGATGGTCTTGTTTTAGTTGTTGCAATCCTGTATAAGCATGTATCGACGTTCTTTTTTGGTATATGATATCATGATTGCCTGAGAGGCTGAGAACATATCTTCCTGCTGATGAGAATTCAATTCACACCGACGTCTTATTTAAGTGTATTATGACTGCTGTTCTGATAATTAAATTCAACATTGTTTGCATACAGCGAGAAGCAGTGGAGGCGCTTATTCAAGAACTTCCAAAGTTCAGGCTTAAGGCTGTTCCAACTGACTGCAGTGAATGTCCCATCTGCTTGGAAGAATTTTGTGTTGGAGATGAGGTATTTATAATGTTCCAAAAGTTTCTAATTACAATTAGATATACAGATGCGTCTCTACAATTCACTAACTTTCTGCATTGTAAAAACTCTTACCGTCCTAAATGGTAATGTTTGTCAACTGCCGGCCTGTTGCTACAAAGGGTAATAATTATCTTGGGCAGGGATGTTTTAGGGAGCACTTGACTTGATTGTTATGTGTCCTGATTCTTGAGAGATGACAGTACATGAATTTAAAATGATCTGTATGCATTCGATTAAGCATGACGAAAAATCATATGAATGACTTGACTAGTCATATTTAGTACTGATAATTTCTCGTTCAATTATACATGTATACTTATGCAATCACTACTCAATACCGAGTATACAGTACTAAAAATTTTCGTTAATATGTGAGTATGTCGTAAAATTACTTGTATGTGGTTGGGCAGGTTCGTGGCTTGCCTTGTGCGCACAACTTCCATGTAGAATGCATAGATCAGTGGCTCAGATTAAATGTGAAATGTCCTCGGTGTCGCTGTTCCGTCTTTCCAAATCTTGACCTTAGTGCCCTGTCCAATCTCCGACCCGAATCTGACAGGGAACGATCCTCATCGACTGTAGTGACTGCTACACATTTTGCCAGTGCCCAGACTCCAAGCCAAAGTTACCGGTTAAGGTTACAAGGACTCTTGCGGCCCATGAGATCAGTGAGTCAAGGATCAGGTAATGAATTTGCCAGCGCCCTGGAAATTGCTGAGAATGGAGGACAGCCCACAAATCCTCAACATGAGCATGTTGTTGATATTCCCTCTTCAGCCTCTGCTCACTAGGGAATTCAGGGTTCCTGAAATTTTTTGACAGTACTAAACCATAGTCAAATCTCATATGCTCAGACCTCAGTGAAGTGAAAGATCACAAGCTTTGTCAGCGTCTGGAAAGGAACTAACTTTTGAATTGAGCAATTTCCTGACTTGCTAAAGCGACAATGTTGTCGAACTGACGCTTAATCAGATGAACTGTACATAACCTAACCAGGTTTTTTTTCCCTGGATTATTGTAAAGCTCATGTTTATACAATGTTCATTCATGCTTACTGAGCTTCCTGTTGAGCTGAAAACAAAGCCACTGTCAGCCTCCAGCTCTGTGTATTCATGGCTTGTTATATCAGAATCGGACTACCCTTGGCTGTTTCATGCTACACAAATGAGGACTCGGTCCCTGAAGTCGATCTTGAGTTCCTTCCGTCTGAACATCAAGCATGTCGCTTCGCCCTAACCCTGAACATTTTGCTCCTGTCAACAATCTATTCCTGTCATCAAAACAAAGGGAATATACTATTTCAAGTTCTATGTTCTTCACTAGTTCAGGCAAAATATCTTCTTTAGGTTCCCTTTGATGCTGGTTGTAAAATCACTTTCAGTGCCAACACATCACAAATTCACTAATCAAGTTCTACCAAATCAGTTCCATATATCCTTAAAATCTCAATCAGACAGCACGTCCTAATCTCAGGTTTGTGCTTGTTTTTCCCATTTGAAAATTTCACCTCAACTATTATTTTTTTCTCATTTCGCACACTAAATCTAAGGGCACAGTCTACAGTTTCGCGAAACTCAATCTTTATCCAAGCGTTTACAAAATTACGGTCAATTGTCCGTTCAATTCTCATTTGGGTCATTTAAAAGTAGCTTTTCACGTATTTCCATAGTTGGCACATGTTTTAAGTTTTCACCTTGTAATACTCACTATAGTCGAGGGTCGTAGAGGCAATGTGGTAAACAGAAGTCGCAATCGCAAACACGCCACACTAAGGCACGAATCTAAGGGCACAATCCATAGTACCGCGAAATATAATACTTTTATCCAAGTTTTACATAATTACCGTCGATTATCCATCCAATTCTCATTTGTGTCACTCAAAATTTACGTTTTCCGAATTTGTAAAATCACGTATATTTTCTGAGTTTTTACCCCGTAATGCTCACCATAAACGAAAGTCGTTGAGGCAGTGTGGTAAACAGAAGCCGCAAACTCCCTCTCTCCTCTTGTAGAGTTGTAGTCTGTCCTCTATCTCTTTCTCTCTCCTCTCCTGCTCTTCCTCACCTCAAGTCATCCCCCGCAAAAAAAAAAAAAAAAAAAAAAAAAAAATGGTGGTGGCGAGCCCGTTGGGTATGGGCCGGGCAATCCCACTTCCGCAAACAAACGGGATAACCACCGGCGGCGGCGCCTCCTTCCACCCTTTCTTCAAGAAGCACCACCATACTGCTGCTACAACAAGCAGTAGTGTAAACTCGAAGCTAAACTTTGTGGGTCATCGCAGGTTTTTCAATAGCAACTTAAGAAGCTCCAATTTGTGCTGCCGGTGTAGTATTGGTGAAGATAATAATCATGAAATTGATAGCAATAATATCAGCAGTATGAATAATAGTAATAGCAGTGATTGGGATTGGATTCGTTGGACTCGTCACTTCTCTGAGATTGAGCAAGCTGAGAGCTTTTCATCTGTTCTTAAGGTCTCCTCTTTCTTTCCCCCTTTTATTTCATTTCTCATGTTTTTTTTTTTTTTTTTTTTTTTTTTTTTTTTTTTTTTTTGGTTGAAGAATTTTATTTGTCGCCCAATTGCCAATTTATGACATTTTTTGTTGGTTTGATTAGTTGGTATATAAAGTTGATTTATTTGATGTTGTTGTTGATTTATATTTGGGGGATTATTGTGGAGAAAAATATGATGAAAATGTTGCTCAATATATTTAATTGATGTTGTTGTTGTTGATTATCATTATTATCTTTTATTAATATTATTATTATTGAATTATGAATTGCATTTGCTGATTGTGTATGTATGATGTTTGTGGGTTTGGTTGTTGTTATTCATTTTTCATGATATTTATTGAGGAAAGTTCTCACCTTTGGAGCAACAGTTCTGTGTTCCCTAGTGATTTTCGAGTGTTACCGAGGTTGTTTTGTTCGAAAGTGGTGATTTCAAGCGTGTTCTGATCATATCGAGCTTGTTTCATTTAAGTTTAGTGAACATTTGGCTTGTTATGTGCCAGATGATATAGAGAGAGTCTAGAATGTACTGCAAGAGGAATTTATGTACTAGACCGTAAAATTGGAGACATCTGGAAGAAACCCGATTTTATTTTAGTGGATAAATGTTATTTGGTTGGTTTTCTGTAGTGAATCAGCTAAATGTTGTTTCTCTGTTCTTGCAGTTTCAGCTCGAGGAAGCAGTTGAAAGGGAGGACTTCCAGGAAGCTGCAAAGTTGAAATCTGCTATCGCAAAAGCTTCTTCGAAGGATTCTGTGGCTGAGATCATGTCGGAGTTGAAGGTCTAATTGAGTAGTTTACCGTTTTATGTTAAGTCCAGCTAACTTGCAGAAGATTGAAATTTGTTTCCTTTCGTCTTCAGAAAGCAATTGCTGAAGAGCGTTACCATGATGCTTCAAAATTGTCCAGGAATTCAGGAAGTGGTTTGGTAATGTTCTGACCCTAGTGACTGTATCAGTTATGTTCTGAACGTCAATTATGCATCTACGTACACGATACTCTGTAGACAGTCTATGTGACATTCCTTTCTGTTTTTCCCTTAAAAAAGCTGGCTTCTTGTTTAACAAGTAAATTACTCTTACATATTATCGTCCTATGTTTTGAGTAGCATGGATTTTATTCATTCCTTCCACTGGGGAACTGAACTTATTGGTTTAAGACAACTACTCTCTTGGTTGTAATCAAGGATGAAAACTGATGCTTGATCTGGGCCCAAATCACCTCAATTTTCTTATTAGCACACTCAAATAAAGTCACCAGAAAAGACAATTGCCCCAGTACTCCGTAAGTGTAAGCAAATAATTCAAAGCTAGATTGTTGTACTGTATTGCTACTCAAAGATCCATGACATCTGATCTCACACCTTCTAAACATATTCAGTAAACAATATAAAGGTAAAACACCTGAGCGATTCCTTTTGAGTGTTTTGAAGGTTTCAAGTGGAAGAAGTGGTAAATGTGACCAAGCTTTTGTCCTTTGTGTTGATTTCAGCATTTGCACATCTGAGTTTTGTACTCTTCTCTTAGCTTATTATTAACGTAGATACTGGAAGTTAAGGGATATGCCTTTATATAATTTATGGGAGGTTAGTTCCGATTTGAAGTGCCAGTGGTCTTTGAGTTTTATGCAAGCTTGATTCCAGAGGATGGGTGTTGCTCAGGTTGGTAGGGTTTCACCTTCTGACCAACAGGTATCGGTTGGGTTCCTCATTGCCCCTTTTCTTCAACCCCCCCCCCCCCAAAGAGGTATTTACCTATCTAAAAGATCTCCCCGATTTATTTTGCTCGTAAGATCAACGATAATAATGTTTTTCAACTAAAAAAGGAATCAATACTTTAGTCTACTACTCCTATATGTCTATTTCAAGCTAGATAGAATTATTATTCTGAATATTACTGGCTTATAATATGAAGCGGAATCATTTTCATTACTAATGGAGTCAAGTGTTCTTATCAATTATCATGTGGCTTTAAAGTATAAGAGGTTAAATCAATCTGGCGAAACTGTCCACTTTTATTATTTATGGGAAGCAGAGTGGCAGATACTTGACATATCTTTCATGAAGGGGTCCTGAAACAGTCGACCCCCACCCGTCCTTGCCCTGGTGCTTCTTTTCAGGCACTGTGGTAGTCTTGTTGTTGGACTCAATTGAAGCATATCATATTCGGCTCTGCCCTCATTGATTTTATGTTACATGAATTTATGTGTGAAAATTGTTCTCTTATTTGTCCCATCCTATTATTCATTTACAGGTAGGATGGTGGATAGGTAGTGCAAAGGATTCAGGTGATCCGTTTGGCCGACTTGTACGTATAACTCCTGGTGTTGGCAAATTCATTGGCCGTACATATACACCAAGGTGAGAACTGAGAAGACTCTGTACTCTTTTTTTGTTCTGAAATCTGGAGACATGCTGATCGCTTACCAGCTTCTTCTCTCCTTTTATAACAGACAGCTTGTGACTGCCTCTCCCGGAACGACACTATTCGAAATCTATGTAGTCAAAAGTCCCGATGGTACATATGCAATGCAGGTAAGCACTAGATTTGTTTTTTCTTCTTGTTACCACTTTTTCCCCTCCAATAGCACGTGTTACTTCAGTTATGAATATTTAGTTAATGATTAGTTGGCTTGTTCTTAGATACGATGGTTTATTCTTTGATATGATGGTGAATAGTGCATGTAACATGATCAGGAGCTTCTCTTAATTGTTATAAGCTTTCAGTGTTACCCTAAAAGAGGCATAAGAGACTTGAGCACCTCTCATTGTTGAATGTCCCGTTGTGTTGGATCAGGCATTTTCGAGACCTCCTTTTATTTTGTCTTGGTATCTAACTTTATTAGAAAGAGGAAGAAAAAACAATTTTATTTCTTCGGCGAGTTCTGAGTTGGATATTATATTTTATGAGTGGCTGGATATAGTCGAGTTGTTTTGTTCATTTGCTGGGGCTGAAGATGTGTTGCTATTGCAGGTTGTGTACTTGCAAAGATCAAAAGGGAATTTAGCTAGCTCCGCCAGCTTGCAACCAAAACCCGCAAGGGAGTCACCAAATGATGAGTCTGAAAGTTCTACTGTAGATGTACATGCTCAGACTAACAAAGACAACTCAGAAAAACCAGAGGAGAGAGTTTTAAACATTGAAGGAGCGACTGAGGAGGGAATAAAGAGCGTGATTAACTTTCTCAAAGACAAAATTCCTGGGTTGAAAGTGAAGGTCATGAACATTAATGTAGCTGAGGAAGTTGTCGAGGAAAGTGATGCTTTAAAGCAATTGGGACAGGAAGATTCTGAGGATGATACTGAAACCTCTGACGATGATAGTGATGATTTGGATGAGACAGACAATGAGAATGACAGACTTACAATGGCAGGGAATAGTGATTCCATTGAGGACGAGAAAGATTTGGACATGAAAGTTTTTGTTGGTGGGATTGTCCATAACGAGGATGATGCCTCATCGAAAGATGAGTATACCCGACTGCCAGCTCAAATCTGGGATGCAGAGAAAGATTCTTTTATATTACAGGTTCCTGGTATTCGTAAAAGTGCAGCAAGTGAGGCAGCTGACTACAAAGTAGCTGCTTTAGCAGCCCAAGGTGTTTCTGAGCTCATGCCTGCCGACGTTGCCAAGGCATTTTTGGGTAGTGATAAGTTATCACCAAAGGTGAGCTAAAACTCATGCATCAAGAATTCTTTGTTGCTGAATCATTTGCCATAAGACTTAGTTATGCATTGTGTCGTTAGCCCCGTTGACTTTAATTTTATCATTCCAGTTCTCTAGAGTTTGTAGTCCCCAAATTCCATATTACTATTCCTTTTTTCTTTGCTGAAGTTTTCCGCGGTGTTAACAAAAGAGAAACTTGAGATTGACAAACCAATCATAATAGTTGACTCTTTTCATCTGTTTAACACTACTATGAGTTGCTAAAGAGTAGCATTTTCTCTTCTGTATTTACACAGATTTCCAGAGATGTTCGTGAAATCGTGAAGCTTGCAGTCAGTCAGGCACAGAAGAAAAATAAACTTTCTGAATATACAAAATTTGATAGAATAAAGATTCCCCGAGGCAATTTGGACCCTTTTGATGGTAACTGCGCCATATGCATCCACTGCTACATAGATTATTTTGTTCAGAACCACCTTGCCACATGCTAATTCCTATTGGCGTGCAGGACTGTATGTTGGTGCTTTCGGACCTTACGGAACTGAGATAGTTCAGTTAAGGCGCAAGTTTGGTCGTTGGAGTAATGGGGATGGGTTGGACGAATCCTCAGATATTGAGTTTTATGAATATGTGGAGGCTGTGAAGCTCACCGGCGACCTGAATGTTCCTGCTGGTCAGGTCTGTATTCTCCCAGTTCTGTAGGCAACTCTTTATTGTTTGGTATGATCTAACCTTACTCTGTTCTATTAGGTAACGTTTCGTGCTAAAATCGGGAAAGGAAGTCGCCTCTCCAACAGGAGCATGTACCCAGATGAACTCGGAGTGGTAACTATTCGTAAAGTTTTGTGTTTCTACTAGGCCATTAGGTCTCTTGTTAGAATAAAAATGGCATTCATAGGATTTGCTATAAAATTTGAGATCACCCAACCTTGTCACTGGAATGTTTAACCTAAAAGCCTGTTTCTTCTAGGTTACTAGCTATAAAGGGCAAGGAAGGATAGCCGAATTTGGATTCAAGAATCCCAAGTGGGTGGAGGGAGAATTACTCCAATTGAGTGGCAAGGTAATGATGTTTAAGAGTTTCTCGTGAGCACTGCTTCCAGAAAGTTGGTCATTCGTTGTTTTTCCTGTTTCCAACTTTCTTTTCCTTATGAATCTGGGACTTGGCATGCAGGGAATAGGACCGTATGTCCGGGGAGCAGATCTCGGTTTTCTGTACATTGTACCCGAGCAAAGTTTCCTTGTGATTTTCAACCGGCTAAATCTACCAGAGTGAGCTATTTGGATATTAACTCTTTTCTGATAGGCCCTTGTAGCATAAACAGAGATCCAATGACCTGAAGCTCGGCTGACACCCGAGGTTTGTCCTATTCAATAGTCAATATCTTCACAGTTTTGTAACTACAATTCCTCCATGAGAATCAGGTTGCGTTCAGCCATAGAGGTGAGACCACTTGGTTAGAGCTCTCCCCTTCCCCCTAGCTGAAGAGGTTCGATGCTCAGACAGTCACACTCCATGAGGCGAGGATCCCCTTACCCCCACCCTCCACTGTGGAGCCCTGCCTGTTACCTCTCTTGGAAAAGGCTTTGAAATGGCCACTGGTATACCACCTCTATCTGAAGCTTTCCTCCCTCTGGGTGAAGGAATCGATTTCTGTGACATATATACAAAGTTACTGACTAGTTTTCTTCTGTATGTGCATAAATAAGCTCGGTTTCTTTCGCACTCAAATTTAGACAGGTAATGTATATGAATGAACTTCCTGCTTCTTTGGCTAGTTGTTTCTTTGTTTGATTAAACAAAACAGTTCTTTCATGTCATGATTACCATTTAGATGTGCAATCGGGTGGCTGGGCCGATGTTGGAACTCTTGGACAGACCGAGCTCGGTGTGTAAAAAGTTTCGTGGTCAGATATGGTTAATATCATTGGACTTACCAAAACGCAGTCTCGTTCTTGTTCAAGTACTCAACATCCGAAAGGGTTAGCTAGCTTAGGTTATTATGGTCATCGAGGGATGATACTCATAAATCACGATCTATGTCGGGACTCACCTTCATTAAAAAGTATCCTTTAGGACTCTCTCCGTACCATGAAGGTATAATCAACTTTATAGTGATAGGAGTGTGACATTAGCCTCTAAATTTATAGTGCTCTTCACACTTCACTCCTACGTCGTAACGTCGATCGTGTCATCTGTTAAGAGGGACGAAAATTTTGAAAACGATGTTGCTGTGCGCCTTTGGCTTCTTTTGACTCGCCAATTACCAACTTTCCTAAAAGTAAAATTTCAAGTCGTTTCTTCACAATTTTGTCATGGTTATCCTTTTCCTTTCAAAAAAATCTCACTTCTACATCATTACATTCCCATGCAGCTCGATTACATGATACTGCTAGTGCTAGTTTTATATTTATATGCATGACTTCGAAAAACCTAAGTGTGCACGCCGCAAATTATACCATGCTCCCAGGAGCACACGGAATATGGTGGTCCTTCTCACAATGGAGGGGTAGAGATCACACTTAAAATAATTTAAGTGTGGTCTCTACTCCTCTAATTGTGAGAAGGATCACCATGTTCCTTGTGCTCCCGGGAGCATGGTATCAAGGAACATGGTATAAGCATTGTGTTCACGCAATCGAATCAATGGAATCTTTGTGTTCTAAGTAAGATGTGGTGAGCTTTTGAGAATCCGGTGTTGTGTTAGCATAAGTTCAAAATCTTCGGACTTTCGTAGTTGTAATAAATGTCGTATCCATAATTTACTCGACTTTTCACGTATATAGGGTTTTGACTCTAGATGCCATATGCTACTTTGTTCACAAAGACCCAAATTAGTTTTGTGATTGAGGCTGAAAACATTTACATGAAGGCATGTTGTTAGCCCAAAAGCTAACACAAATGATGATCAAATTATTGGTGCATTAGTAAATTGTAATCATGGTTTGCTCTACTTATATATAGCAAAGGCCAAAGAGTAATAATTCAACAAAACAGATGGATGATCTTTGTTTAAAGCATCATGCAAAAGAAAAATTCTAGATTAAAAAGTAGAAAGCCAAAGACATCATGTGGGGTTATGAAGTTTATAAGTGGAAAGCATCAAAGTGAACACATACTTGGTTTTAATGTGGGTTCTTTTTGTAACTTAAAATGCGCCAAAACCTGTGTCTATCTTTCTTCACCTTTTTACTGAAATTCATCGTATTGTATCTCTTTGATATAGATGTTAGCTAACTTAGTAAAATTATCGATGGACAATACTCATGACCAAAGTTTACAACCCGTTACCACAAAAATCGTGTTTATAATTGTGGCTCCTTTTGTGTCAAGAGAAAGGTGCTCTTTTGAGTGGTTAAATAAAGGCAAAATGAAAGGAATGAACAAATGGAAAGCAGGGAAGGTGATGCTTTTCTTTATGGGCCCTTTTGGTATATACACACCACATATCCTTTTAAAAAATGTGGCATATGTTTGATCAAAATCCAAAAAAGAGGCAAAGAACCATAGTTTTTGTATTAGTAGTTGGTGTATCTAAGTTTCTTAACCGCGTTGCTTTGTGTTAGTAAAAGTGGTTACATAAACCGTTCTTTAGAGACTAGGAATGAAAAATATCATTGGGTTTAAACTAACTAGTGTCGCTCACTTCTTGTTGATTATGTTGCGAACCTTGTAGATGAAGGAAAAGCAACGGTAAAAATTACACATTTATAAAAGAAATTAGCAAAGAATATTGGCACTTCACAAGTTTTTCTAGCACTCCAAAAAGTAACTAAATTTAGGTTTCAATTGAAAGCGGATTGAAATGCAAGACGCATTTCATGGAGTGTCGATAGTCCTGTCCTTTACTCTGTATATAACTTGTCTTGGATAGATTAAATCAAAATATGACAGTGTCATTATGTAGCAGTATTTGAATGTAGTTAAATGCTACTCTCAAAAGAAAGAAATAAAAGTACGAGTAGTTAAATGTACTCGTACTATTATGCGTGTCTTAACTAGCTAAGCACTGTGGATCACCTGTCCTATTTTCCTATCTCACTCCATGTACCCCTCCAATCACGAGGTAACAATTCATGTACATGGAGTAGAATAGGAAAATGAGACATGTGATCCGCACTACTAACCAAGAGTGTTGTCTGACAATGTGGACAATATTTCTCGGGGTATTGAAGTCAATATATTGAGTAGACCTCTCAACATTGATTGTCCTATTCGCAAGAGTCAGAAATCGAACCCTTGATCATGGTTAATGCCCAGTGGGATGAGAGCTTAAAACTCACACAATTACGCTAACTGATTTTGGTTAAATGTTAACACCATTTTACTATCTTTTTTTTCTAACGTGTATTCACACACTCCCTCTGATTCAAAGAGATTTTCCTGTTTTCTTTTGTAGTTTTGAGTTAGTATTTTAGGAACTATTTTTAAACCAAATGAAACCCCCATTTACTTTAAAATCAAGTAGACTCGGTAGATTGCAATGTAGAATGAAATATTTACTAATTTTTGCAGCAAGTGAATGATTCATTTGGTCTAAAAATAACTCACAACATGACACCTCAAAACTGCAAAAAAAAAAAAGAGAAAAATCTTTTTAAATAAAAGGGAGTATTAAAACTCATACTTTGTATTTTTTTTTCCCAATCTATCTATCTGCTGATGTGGCGAGTTTCTGCGTACAACTGACATGTCAGCAATACGTCAGCAATCATTTAAATCAACCAAAAATATGTGAGCTAGGATTTGAACCATTGACCTCTCACTTACATTTTCATTACATTACCAGTGTGCTAACTGTTAATTCATGCATATTTTTACTATTCATTCTATAAAAAGGAAAGAACCAGTCCAAATAAATGTAGATGAGCAAGTCTTTTAATTAAATCTTCCGTTTACATTCATTATATTAAAACTACAAGTTCATAAAAAAAAACTAATATTCATCAATTTTAAATTCAATGTTCATCAAATTTTAATGTTGATCAAATTTTCAATGTACAACGATAAAATTCAATATTTATTTAATTAAATTACATGTTCATCAATATTAGTCAATGTTCGTCGATTGTAATGTACATGTCCATCATTTTTTTGATGATCATCAAAAGATTGTAAATGTTTCAAAAAAATAGAGGAAAAAAAAAATAAAACAAAAAAAAAATACATTTTCTCTCTCATCTCCCTTCAACCCTAACCACCCACGTCCACCACCACCTCACCTCCACACACTAGCACCAACCACCACCAACCAACAATCGGTCCACACCACCAAATGTGGCCACCTCCCGCGACCACCACCAACAATAGGCCCACAACACCGCCATTTAAGCCACCTCTATGCAACACGAAGAAAAACAAAAAAACTCATTATAGACGACAATTTTTGGTTGTTTCTGGCGGCGACGCTTTAGGAAGGGGCCGAGAACGTGGCGAGAGAGGCGAGGAGACAGGTGGGGAGGGTAATCGTTGTGAGAAATGGGGAGAAAGGGAGAACAAAAGTGTGGGGCATTGGCGTATATGAGGTGGAGATTGGCGTATATGAGGTGGAGATGGGGAGGTCGTGAGCCAACTTAGATCCGCCGGTGTTCTACGCACCTGGTGGTGGCAGCGGTGATGTTTCAGGTAATGGATGGTGGAGGCGGCGGCAACATCTCAAGCGGGTGTCGAATGGGTGGTGCGTGGTGGTGGTGGGTAAGGGAGGAGAGAGAAAATAAAAGGGAGTATTTTGTTAGCCATTAGATCTAGGTGAATGAATGCCCAAGATTAATTCCCTTCGTATTATGATTCGTTAATTATTGAAACAAATCGAGAAATCTTAAAAAGCGAAAGAATTTATAAACTAATTTTTATTTACATTTACATAAATCAATTCATCAATTCAAAATGAAGATATGAACAAGAATATATGTTGATAAGATTTTTCTACATACTAAATATTAAAAGAGAAAAGAACCACATATTTTAACCCTAGGTATTTCAGCAATTTTAAACGAAGATTCGGTACATGACTACATGTACAGTTAGATCGCTCTATCACTTTTGCATGGTAACCTGGGCCTTTCGAGGAGAGACGCTAGGACTAGATCAAACGATGGAGTATGCAAGTGACTAGAGTGAAGAACCAGAGAAAACAAATGGATTAGAAAATATATGCTTATTGACCGACATTGAAAATATATGCTTATTAACTTAGGGCCCATTCGGTATCACTGTTGTTTTCAGTTTTTGGTTTTTTTTTGTGTAAAAAATTTAGTTAAATAAGTTACAAAATTAACTTTAAATTGTTTGGTTCTATAATAGTCATATAGAAAATGAAAACTGACAACTGAAAACTGAAAACCACTTTTTCTGGTTTTAAAAAACGGGACTTTGTTTTTCAAAAAAACAGAAAAATGAAAACAGAAAACGATACCAAACAGCCCCTTATAAGTTGATACACAACAATAGATATCATTGATTATCAAAGTATATTGATTGCTCACCAATTATATTATTAGAAGAGTTTAAAATTTTCCATATACTCCGAAAGTAAGATATCATTTTTTCGGAGTGGTGGAATCATCGCGCAGGAAGATCAGGGGTGGTAACTAGAGGAGTCGAGAATATGTGTGTGAAAAAGGGTCGAGCATAAGAATCGACACGGGTGAAGAGAACAAGGTACAAGAATTGAGTTGGAGGTCGAGTAAAGGAGTTCATGTGGGGCGGAGCCTCATATGTTGCATAGGGAGATAAGCGGTGCCAAGTGGAGGAGTCGATAACATGTGTGTTATAAGGGGTCGAGAATAAGAACCGACATAGGTAAAGGGGACTAGGAGTAAAAGAAATGACCGAGTTGGAGGTCAAGTATAGGAATTCATGTGGGGCAGAGCCTCATATGTCGCTTAGGCAGATCTGGGCAAGTGGAGGAGTCGAGAATATGTGTGTTATAGAGGGTCGAGTATACGAATCGACAAGGGTAAAGAGAACGGGTGCATAGGAATTGACCGGGTGGGGGTCCAGTAGAGGAATTCACTTGGAGTGGGGTCTCAAATGAGTTCATGTGTGACAGTGTCATTTAAAAAATCTGACAAGTGAAGAAGTGTTGGTTAAGGGGCCAAGTAAGCATCGACTGGGGTTGAGGGTCGGCTAGAACATGTGACATAAGGGGAGAGGGTGTTTGTAACACTCCGAGATTATGGAAAGTGATTTGTGGAATTGGTTTGTCCTAAGTTGGGACACTAAGGTTTTTATTATGATATGTTTATAATAGATTTTTACAATACATTACCAACAAGCCTTTCACCTTTTGAAACCCAAGTGAGGATTTACGAACTTAAGAGATGACATTTAATCTTATTGGGTTGTGTTGCGACGTATAATGGATCAGACGGTTACAGTGTCAGGTAGCATGTTGATGGGTGATTGGGTGTTGGTAAGGAAAATGGGTGGGATACTAGCATGAAGGTGTATGTGGGCAATAGAAATTGATGGTGGGGGATATAAGAGTTAAAACGAATTGTGGGAACGCTTAGGGAATTTAAGGGGGAGAGGGGATCAACTAAGAAAGTTTCAGGATGATAACTATTGTCAAGTTTAAAAGTCGATTGTTGGTTTATGCGTTCAATAGGAGATTCAAAACGAAATAAATTGGTAGAGAGGATATCTTATATGATGCTTGTTTTTTTAAACATATTTGATCACACAGAAAATACGTAATCATTATCATTGGTCTTAAATTCTTATATCTATAAATTTTGGTGTTCTTTTCTATCAACATCTATAAATTCTTTTTACAAATTTTAAATTTATGTTTGTCAATGTTATGTTTTAAATTCCTTTATATTTATCAATATTATGATATTCTTATTTAATATCTTTAAAGTAATATGCCACAAAACTATTTTATATAAGCATTTGTAATTCCCGTGCATTTACACAGATATAAAAACTAGTACTCTCACCTAAATAAGGAAGACATATCGTAAGTTTTATCACGTTCCCTAACAAAAAGTTTTAGCAATAATGAAAATAGAAAAAATCACAATTATGAAGTCCCAAAAGTTGACTCTACATTGACCAGTCTACTGTACTGTCATTTTCTTCATTTCCCATTTATAACTAGTTTTTATTATTATTATTATTATCGAGTATTATTTTCCATAATATTTTCCTTCTATATTATTGCAAAAAATAAAGGAATCTGGCCCCACACAAAAAAAGAATAAATAAAACCAGCAGCTCTAACTCTCCTCTTCAAAAAGCTTCAAATCACCCACCACCACCACCTCCTTCCAATCAAACCTCTTGTTCCTTCTTCACTCCCTCTCTCCTCTCTCTCTCTCTCTCTCTCTCTCTCTCTCCTCCAATTAAAATTAAAGATGCAGAGAAATAATAATTATAATATTAATTATAATAGTAACAACCACCACAAACCACCGCGCCTACCACCCTTATCCGTTTCCCTCCCTTCCCCTCCCCGACCCGAACCCGCTTCCTCCCTCCCCATACCCACTTCCGAACCCATACCCAAACCAACTCACACTCAACTTTCCCGCTCCCGAACCGACTCCAATCCCAACCCTGAATTTTCCCGCTCCAGACCCGAGGCCAGTCCTAAACCTGAATTTTCCCGCTCCAGACCCGAGGCCAACATCAAGCCCAAACCCAAACCGACACCCGATGAGTTGGCCCGCGCTCGACCCGAAATCAACCACAAAATCACTTCCAATGACTTGCCCCGTTCCCGACCCGAAACCAACCTGAAATCGACGCCTAGTGAGTTGGCCCGTTCGCGACCCGAAGCCAACCCGAAATCGACTCCCGGTGAGTTGGCCCGCACCAGACCGGAACAATTCTCAAAGCCCGCTCCGAACGAGTTGCCTCACTCGCCGCTCCGATCCGAGTCGCTGCACCGATCCGACGACCCGGACGAAAAGACGCTTTCGAAAAATAACGACACGACATTAGTCGCGGTTGAGAAGTACTACTCTCCGCTCACCTCTCCTTTACCGGTAACTCCACCGAAAGACGCTGACGTCGCCGACACGTTTCATTCTCCGGCGGCGCCGCCTCACCAGATAATCAACTTCAACCGGCGAGACGAATTGCCGCCGCAATCTAGCGTTGGATACGGCGGAGGAGGAGGAGGAGAGAGGAAGGTGAGAGGAGTGACGTTCGGCGGAGTGGAGGATGTTGTGCGGCGGTCGAAGAAAGAGGAGGCGGTGAAGAGGGTGGCGTTAGGGTTTAGGGTGTTGGAATTTGTGTTTTGTTTAATTTCTTTGTCTGTTATGGCGGCTGATAAAACTCAGGGTTGGAGTGGTGATTCCTTCGACCGTTATAAAGAATACAGGTTCGTTTCCGTTTTTATTTATTTCGGAAACGATTTTAATTTAGGGGTAAGGTTTGCGTACATTCGAACCCTAGACGGACCGTGAGGTCCTCTAGGGAGATACACCTATATATAAGTGGTTTTCACTTTTACGATTTTACGTTTGTCGTCATTTGAGAAAACTATGAATTAAAACGACTTATATTTTTGGATTGGATGGAGTGTGGTGTTGGTGTAAGTGTGAAGTTTTGAGTAATGTTATGTTCATTGCTTATTATGGGGTTAATTGGTTCTATGGCTCACGAAACTGTTTGCGCATCTTATGTTGTGAAGAATGTGAATTAGGTGTCGGTATGTGAAGTTCTAGACGCAAATGTCATTATGAGTTGCGTACATTTGACCTCCCTTACCTTGCCATAGGCCGGAGGGCCCGGAGCTGTTGAGGCACTAGGGTAATGTTGTTGTTATCGTCTCGGCCCTATGAGTTGGCTTTTTACTTTACCGTAGGCAGGAGCTGTTGAGACATTGGGGGTATGTTGTTGTCTTGGACTTTTGTATGTTCACCCGAATGGCGGGAATGCAGACCGTCATTGTGTAGGGATCTAACCAAACAAAGCCTATGTGTAGCTTGTAATTTCTTTTGTTGATAGTAATGTTTTTTAAGTTAGGGTATAGACCATCTTATATGGATTATATTGCATTAGAATCAAATAGCTCTATTGACTACCAGCCTCTTGCTCATGTTTTTTTTTTTTTTTTTTTTTTTTTTTTTTTTCGGAGGAGACTCTTGCTCGTGTTAGGTATTGTGGTGTTTGTAAAATGTGCTTGCCTGTTTTGGTTTCCTCAGTTGGTTAAATATTTGAACCAAGCGAATTGGAGAGACGAGTTAGGATGTTAGATAGTTGGTGTTGAATAGTTGAAGTTGAAGGGGAGCCACTTTGCTCAGAGGGAAATCAACGTGTTCCTTGGTCGGGTAGATGGCCATGAGGCCTTGTTTATCTGTGGTTCTATGGTTCCTGAAAGTGGCTATTACCGACTTTTTTCTTAGACAGAAGCCAGGAAGGCAGAGCTGTATATTATCTCTTTACATTTAGAGATGTTATTGTGTTTAGTTTGTTGTGATTGAGCACTTATGTTTTGATTACATATTCTGAAATCGCAAGCATTAGGACAAAGTCTTGCTCTAAATGCTAGATTGTGATCATGTTCTCTTCAATTGAATAAATATCTTCTATGCTTTTTTCAATCTTTTCTGTGCTGCCCCTTTTTTCCAATGTGTGGTAAATTGTCATTGTTGTCATCTGATTACAGGTTTTGTTTGTCGGTTGCTGTACTTGGATTTGTATATTCGGCGTTCCAGGCATATGACCTAGGGAGTTTCATGGCTACAGGAAAACATGTTATCACCCACCGTTTCCGCTGTCAATTTGATTTCATCATGGACCAGGCAAGTATATCATTGGCTCATGTGTAATCATGTAGTTCCTTCATGCATGGTCTCCATAAGTGCTACCTTATCTGATCCACAAAGTTCTCAATCAAGAAATAACCATTTCTGTGATTTTGTGGGATGATGCTGTGAATAATTTCGTTACTAATTGTAGATTGAAAAATCTGTGAAAGTAGATTCTCAACCTATTTAAGCGTATAACCTGGATCTCTACCAAGTGTCAAATTCATAGGGCTTCCTATTGTGAATTGGTAGCACGATTAGTGGAGGGAGGTTTAGGGTTTAAAATTAGGGAGTATGATGCAGTGCTTGCAGAGGTTAGAGATATGATTGGTGGTTTGACAGAGACGGGTAGCGAATAGGTTAGTTGACATTAGATACTAGAGAAGCGGCTGGTGAGGTGGGATGTGAGCAGAAGTGGTTGGGAATTGTTAAAGGAAATATTAATGATGTACAGTGTACTTCAAAATTTTGTCATAGGTTTTCCTCCCATCAACATCTCTTGCCGTAGGGGAAAACATTAATACCACTATACAAATAGCCTAAACACTGTTAATGGTGTGGGAGTGGAAGAGAGTAGGATGTTGGGTACAGGTGGGAAACCATGGTATCGATACTCCTATTGTTAGGGAGAAGGACAGCTCTTTGGATGAGGAAACTGGGGCTGGTAAAGTTCTTGTTCTTTAGGATTTAGGTGTACAAAGAGAGGAGTCAGACGAAGATGGTGAATCTGAGTGGTCTAGTGTTTATGGGAACGAGTTTTCAAGAATGAATTTCTCTTCCTGAAAAATTTCTGTTTGGCATATGATCTTGGTTCTGATATAATGGATTTGACGAGGTAAATTTGGTTGATGATGATCACAGTGAACATCAAACTCGAGGGTTAGGAATTCAGGATAAAGCAGCTGAGGAGGACAGAGGTGTTAACGATAACTAGTGTTGATGAAAGTTTGCGTTTCCTGGAAATTTTGTTATTGATAATTTGGGGATTCTAATGTTGTTGATGATTTTGTATGATAAAGACTATGTTCAGGAAGTAGCAAATTGGAGATTCTTTAGATAGAGCTTTTCTTGGCAGCAAGGAGGCTGGTGGAAGGGGTTCTAACGTTTTAGCGACCATGGGTTATTACTTGTAGCCTGGGATCAATAAAGTGTGGAAAGTACGGAATAAACGGGTTCTAAAGACTCGATATTTTTGCAAAGTTAATTTGTTTTGTGAGGGAGACTATAAAGAAAATGCTGCCTGTGTCTTGTTAGGTCCTGAACTCGTGATTGTATCTGATCTGCTTTGTTGTTATTAGTGGTACTTCGATTTTTCTTAAAATAAAAAAATAAAAAAAAATAAGAAAGAAAGAAGAAAAGATTCAAATCCCTCATGTTTATCACAGCATTTCATACTTTTTTTTCTATTGGGTACCTTTCTGTTATTGATAAATTGATATGGAGACTAAGTATCACTTTGTTTTCAAATCTCCAGATACTTGCATACCTTCTGATATCAGCCTCCTCCGCAGCAGCCTCGAGAGTTGATGACTGGCAAGCAAATTGGGGGAAAGACGAGTTTACGACAAAGGCTAGTGCTTCAATCAGTATGGCCTTTCTAGCCTTCATTTGCTTTGCAGTGAGCTCTCTGATTTCTGGTTACAATCTTTGCAAGCGTGATTTATACTGATCCCCTACCGGAGTTTCTTCCCTCGTTAGCTGTAGATTTGTACAGGAAAATATATGCTAGGAAGGTCATTATTAATTGTAAACAACTCTATGTTTTGCTCTACCCTTCTCAATAATACGGAGTAATGCCAATGTCCAGTCGATGTGTTCGATTATGTACACTCACCAATATTTCGGAATAAGATGATTTTTGGAGGAAAATCAATCTGGGTTCTGTATAAGTTCACCCTTTACCTGATCTTTGTTGTATATCTTGAAGTTTCGTACGTCTAAGAAAAAGATGCACCTTCTGTATTGAAAAGATAGATCACCCTTTCCATTTCTCGTTGTCGAATCGTAACTTGGTGATCGCAAAAGTGATCAAAATTTATTGGAACTGGAGGAGGGTTCCTTGCCTATTTGATGTTCTGTAATCCTAAATTTGAGATGTATGAGAATTTTTTTTTGGGAGTCCTAGAAAATTAGAAATTAGTTGAATGCATTGACGAGAATACATTTGGGCTCATAGTTTCCTGGACCTTGGTGAAGCTGGATATTAGTTTATGGACTAGCCCAGCCAACAATATACGGACACATCATATCAGTTTAACGTGCCATAAGCTGCCGATCTCTATTGCACTTGGGCCATATTGTTGGCTTTAGATATTAGACCATTTTCATAGTCTCTCAACACTCGAATGAGTTTAAACTACAAATGAGCTGCAAATGGTATGACCGTATGAGGGTGGAAATAGGAGGATGCGAACCCGAGCCAACCTTCTATCAGATTGAGTTTCTAACCGTATGGACAACCTTGATCCTCACCCGCTCTTATTGTTAATAAAACCGATAGACATATAACTCTTGCGCCACTAGTCAAACAATACTCCGTTCACTTGGGAATTAATCAAACTCTCTAGTGAAATCAAACTTCCTAATCAAGAACATCACAGAGTTTTGCACACTATTGTGTGATAAGTGCTACTGATGTAATGATGTAGATATAACATCTCTTTCATACACTAAACTCTCTAGTGTAATCAAACTTCCTAATCAAGAACATCACAGAGTTTTGCACACTATTGTGTGATAAGTGCTACTGATGTAATGATGTAGATATAACATCTCTTTCATACACTAATGTAGCCAAGGCAACATCATGTGAAGCCTAATAAACAAGATGATCATCAATTTGTTTGGTGAAAATTACTAAAAGAAAACAAACTTAATTTGTTTCCCCAACCACAAATTTATATCCGAAATTATCTCCTACAATCACCCCTCAACCTCTTAAAAACAATTGGGAATTTTTCGGGAATTCTCAAATCATAGGGTAACATGCACGTGTTGTCTCCATCATCCATGTTCAATTGATGCTCAAATTGGAACTAAGTGACAAGTATTGTTCATCATTCTAGAGCTTTAGACATATCCAACCACAACTACCGTCCGTTCCCTTCCAAGATGATTGTCCTCTAAAACTTCACCTATTTTGCCAATTGGTGTCTTGGCATTCACGATACCATGTATCTAGTCAGGCGCGGTCGAGTGATTAAGAAATCAAATTTTATACCTTGAAAGACTCTTTTAGGCATGCGGAGCATGCTAAAGAGCTAATACTTCGACCGAGACAATAATTTTATATTTTTATTGATGTGATTAACATAAATGTTCGTTGTTGTTAAATTCTTGATGCATAACTTCATGATCGTAATCGCATTTGTTAACATTATTGCTCCATGAAATGGCTAACTAGTAGTAATTAGGTATGCCTGCCTGTAGACAACCCCTACATGTTAAGAGGATTGGAGACCTTAAAACTTATTATTGTCTCATAGTATAGCAGATTAGCAGATAGATGGACCAGACATGGGAGTATTTTGGATGCTTTAAACTAATCTATACTATACCTTTAATAGCCTATCTTTAACGCCCACGTGGCAATGTATGGAGACGTTCTTACTAAAGAAAAGCCACGTTATATGTGAGGTGTCGGCCAGCCGTGAGTCTCTTCTCTCTCTTCCACGTCACGTAGGCTTTAGTATCTGTGTGGGCCCAAAAACAATCTATCATAACGGTAATGGCTCTTCGTGCGCGCGTCATTAAAAAAACTAGAATTCTCTTCTCCTTCCACTTCTGGTCGTAACTTTTCAACTCCTTCGTCTTAATGGCGACGTCGAATGTGGCGGTTATGAAGTTGGAAGGCATTTTTCGTGCTACCATATCTATACATTTATATAATTAGGCTAATATTAACGTCATACGTCACGTTCTCTTAGAAGTTTTAGCGGGTTGTCCACTTGTCCGCATGAAAAAGCCACGTGTTACTGCAAGATGCTTTCACAATAACGTTATCAATATGATGTAGTTTTTATTTATTATTTTTTTGGATTGCCCATCAAGACGTTATGAATCATTTCAACTTCTTATACACAAATGTTTTTAAAATTTAATAAATTCATCATTATTCATCTTAATAAAGAATATTAAATATGGTGTCTCTTGGCTCTTCATTTGCCTCTAGTGCCATTACAACTTAATTCGAATTACTATATATTGGTAAAGTTTTTGTTTGATTTTGGTAAGAAAACTATCATTTCCGGTGAGTTCATCAAAAAGAGAATTTTAGGTGGGGGAAAATATATATTTAGAGCGTATTTGTATGTATTCTTCATAGTAACACTTTTACTGTTTTACTATCAAAATATGATGGCAAATTGCGAATCGATATTGTTATCGCAGATAGTTATATTTTACCTCAATTTTATTTTATTTTATTTCAAAATATGGTCATCTTGGTCATGTTAATTTTTGATATTGTGATTGACAACTTTATTTTCATTTTTGATATAACTAACATGTTAGTACAACAATTCTACATATAATTTAAAATGATCTTAACTAACATGCTGTGCGTGCTGTACATGTACGTATAGTGATCATCAAGTTACCACATCCAAAACCAAATCAATGGGATTCCTGGACGTGAGTTCACATGTTTCATTAATCTCACCATGATCAGTGATTAATGATTACTATAACTTATTATGACTGTCACCTGTTAGCTGCTAATTGCCAAATGGCGTAGCTTTCTGACAACCCGGCCGGATTCGAATAATAACAATAAGATAATCCATATCCGTGAAGATTACTTTATAATTCTTGTGATTTTGTTATACGGAGTACCTGGTTTTTTGTTTCTATTTCAAAACTTTTGATAAGATCTACCTAATCTTAATCTGATCTTGGATTTAATTATTAGCCCAAGTGAATAATAAATTAATATGCTAGTATGCTACGTTGATGTCCTTTACCAGTACGGAAGTCAGGAAGTGTTGGGTTTACGTTACTTATTACTACTTGTGAAGTTGTGAGTTCTGACATCTCAAATCTACGCTCTTTTACTTCGCATGTGTATCAATTTCGAGTACTCTCTTCTCTATATCCTCACGCTCTCCATCTCCCAAGAACAAGAACCAAAATAGCCTAAATAAGATTTTTGTTCGTTCTTTTTTCTCTAATCACATAGAAGAGAAAATAAAGAACTGCTCCGTATTATTATGGCGTAAAATAAAAGTGGAAAGAAGATATACGAGCTGAGAATTCGAACTAGGATCTGTTTGGATAAGGTCTAACTTCTATGTGACTACTTCTTATAAACAAATTTACAGTAAAAGTGTTTCTCAGGAACCAGAAACAGTTTTCTCAGTTTTGGTTGTTTACCCAGTTTTCACTTTTTAGGACCGGTAAATGGTCCAGACTCTAGAGACACTTCAGAAGTTTGGCCAAACAGACTCTTTAAATCTTAAATGTTGATTTTAAAATTAATCGATTGACTCTGTTTCTCGATCAAAACAAGCAAGATAAAACGAATGATGAATATGTATATACTCCGTATAACGTGATTGATTATGCGAGAATTTTGAATATAATTATTGACACGAAATTTTGTTTTAATGATACCACTACGTCAAATTATATCATTTTCTAAGAAGATATAACTGCGTTGTCCGTATATATAGATTGAGATATATGATTTGCACCGATATTATTCAATGTTGTTTTGACAAGAAGAAGACCAAGTAGAGAGCCGTGAGAGACACGCGTTGACATGGTGCATTGATTTAAAGAAAACAGTCGAAGTACGTACATTAGACTTTACTGCCTTCATAATGGAAATGCACTCAGTTGCACAGTCATTTGTTTTTTCTCCTTCAATTTTTAATTTTTATTTATTTGTAGGCAGAAACTATCACTAATTTCCCTTTTTCTTTTAATTTAATCAACGAGAAAAAAAAAAAAAAAGGTACAGAAGAGTGGGAAAAGGAGAGCACGACCGTATACGGAAAGACCATACGGCTTTGTCCGACAATCTCACGGATACCTCTTTTTTTGTTGCCTCCCCTTTTCTGGGTCCCACCTTTCACTACCACCCATTTTAGCTTCTCTTTCGTTTCCCTTTTTTACCCCTTCACTTCCCGTTTGCCTGAATGCCTTCACTTATGTATGTAAAGTGACAACTTTGACCTTCTTGTTTCTCCCACCCGAATTCAAGATTAGTAGGATCATCGTTAGAAGAACTACTCTTAATACTGATGTAATGTTAGATTGATCTCGTTATTGAGCGAATAATATGTTGATTGATAGATAATTATGTGATAATAAAGGTATTTATTTGAATTCTATTTTGACGAATATCAGGACAGTATAAGTTAGATTAAACTACAATTTACATGTAATACACTTGGTCACTTGCTTGTACGATGGATTTTGATTGAATCTAGCTTATTGTCACCCTTTACATGTTTTGGAGAAATAAGATCCATATTCTTACGCATTTGTGTATGAACTTGTCAATAAATTGTAGGAGTAAACTAATAATCCGGCAAAGAACAAAATGGCAACTTGGGAAAGCCTTTTACTTTTCCCTTCATATTTTTGATGCTAGCTGTGTCTGAGAGTAATTGTTGGGGTTATACACACTCATTCAACCATATCGTTGTTTTGTGTGCAGGTAAATTGTGGGCATAGTCATTAATCAACAATATAGTGGGTATACTTTCATTTACCATTTCAAAAACAATTCAACAATCAAGAAATTGGGTATGTTATCAGAGCATATTCCATAGGGAGGATCGCTATCATCAATTGGAGTATTACTTGTACGTTACTTGTAGAAGTGCGCATGCAAAACAATATAAAGGAATGACTCGGTAAGAGTTTGATCAGTTAATGATCAACTAGGGATTTTTCCAAAAAAAAAAAAAAAAAACTTTAATTTCCTTTGCTCCAATAGTAATTAATCGTCAAGTTTTATCCTTACTTTTTCCGATGAGTTTATTGCAATGAAGTTAATCAATGCTCAAGGTTGAAAGTATTTTTTTTTATTGAGATCAGCTATACTTTATTAGATTCACTTGAGGCGACAAATCGACAATAATACCAACTGCAAAGCATAAACATATCCGACTTAAATACATATGTGTGTGTGTGTGTACTATACATACCATGCATTATATATAGTTAAGTCATCCGGGTTGATCTCATCAATTATATTGGTACTTGAAGAAAAAAAGTTCACCATTCAATTAATCAATACAGTAAGCTTTTAAGTTTTAACATATACATTGATTATTTGTTGGAGATTTTTTTTTTTTCAAAGTATTTGTAATTGCATGCAATCAATTATTGAGCTAGACTCCTAGGTCCTAGCTTTAACACAAAAATAAGTACAAGACCTCTTGAAGAGAATGAAGGGGCAAAATAGGAAACAAAAAAAGGTGTAGAAAGAGTCCTAATCAAACAAGGGGTTTTTTTGCCCTGTTTGTCTCCTCATGCGCGGATCTTCGCACGTTATCATCGCCAGTCATTTCTCCCCCAAATAAAATCCCAAAAAATGCATATACCAACATCATTCTATCGTCCCCTCCATATATCTCTCCTCTTCAATTCCTTCTTCCTCCATTCCTCCCCTCTCTCCAAAACCCTAACTAAACAACTCTCTCTCCACTCCGTCACGCCAAATTCATTAAAGCGTGACGGATAAGGTTGTGTACATCTGAACCTCAACCGCCTGAAAAGGCGTGATCCTTTACTACTATATATGTACTACTATATGTACAAGTACATGTATTTTAAAAAAAAAAAATCATTCTTAATCCATCATTTTAGATTCTTTGATCACCCATTAAATTTTGATATTTTCAGGTGCCATTGTTTTTTTTTTTTTTTGACTTTTGGTCAATCCCTTTTTCCCTAAATATCATACACCAAAAGTGTCAGTTCCAAACTAGCAACATTTTTCCAAGAAAGAAAAAAAAAATCCGTTTTTTTTTTCTTTCCAAAAACACCCGCCCCTAGTAAAACCAATGAAGAACTTTCATTGGTTTAAGCAGGTGTCAAATGGAAGCGGACACGGAAACGGATACGAGTACGAAACCCGAAGCGTGGGAGGAAGTAGTAGGAGACTAAAGAGAAAGCTGTCATTAGGAGAGTACAAAAGAGCAGTGTCATGGTCAAAATACTTGGTATCATCAGGAGGAGAGATAAAAGGGGAAGGTGAAGAACAATGGAGTGCTGACATGTCACAGTTATTAATAGGCTGTAAATTTGCATCAGGAAGACATAGTAGAATTTACAGAGGTATTTATAAACAAACAGAAGTTGCCATTAAACTTATTAGTCAACCTGAAGAAGACCTTGACTTAGCTTCTACTATTGAACGCGAATTTGCTTCTGAAGTTACCCTTTTGTTCCGATTGTCTCATCCTAATATCATCACTGTAAGTTCTCCATCTTCTTATTTACTCTTTCTTTTTTTACTAGGGTATGTTAGTGGAGTATTGGACTACAAGTGACCTATGTGTTTTTAGAGTTTTTATCGATTGAGTTAGCTGACATATGTATAAGATGGTCGCGAATTTTGTGTTACTTTTGTATGTACGTGCGTGGTTGTCAAATGAATGTGTGACAAAAGAGTTGGTGTAGAACTCAATTATAAGGGGATTATAGTTATTAGAGGTACACATTGGACCCTTTGAGCATAAATGTCACACCTTAGCTTCCTCTTTTTTAATCTCCACTTTTGAAAAACTAGTTATGTTGGGTGTCACTGAAATGGTCCATTCGATATATTTATATAGTTTTGTACGTACGTAAGCTAAGGATAAGTCTGCGTACATCTGAATTGGGGGTCTTATTCGTTCTTATAGCGGCGTAGCTATGAAATGCATGTTATTAATTAATCTTCTATTCTAATTGGGGGCTCATAGGTGGTTAAATTAGTCCAATGTACACTGGACGACATACGTACTTAATAATAGTTTATATAGCTGTAGGCCGCGATTATTAAAGAGATTAGTGAGGCTTGATACTTAATTATGGCATTGGGATCACACTATCTAGGCTAATGCTTAAAGGGTCAGCTTCCATTTTATGTTTAATTAAGTTTGATTAGTGGAAATTATTAAATTAATTAATTAAGGACTAGTCTAGTGTTACACTTCAAATCCTGCATTAATAAAATTGAAGAATAAGAAGATGCTCCTTCTTCAAGCTAAGACTTAAGTGTATAGTAGACTATATATAGATTGCAAGATACAAATTCGGCATAGTGCGTCATATTTTTTTCGTCCAACACTACCTTTACACCAATAATATACCCGTAACGGGGAATCTTATACTACATAACTAGATGAATCAAGAGAATAAAGCTGATATAATGGTAATAATGAGGAATTATGATCATAGTGTGTGCAAAAGATTCTATCTTTTTGGTAACAAGTTAATGTATTTTATTGCCAATTGAGCTCCTTACTTCTGTTGTTTCCACCCTGATCTGTAAAGCTGAAGTTTTTTTTTCTGTTCCACTTTATGTGTAATGTGCTTGAACAACTTTACTTTGATATGATTAGCTCTTTTAGCTGGGGTGTTTTCCTTTGTGAAATTTGATGATGGTTGCTCAGGATCTATGCTTTTTGTGGTATGAATGTAGTTGAAGAACTAGGCAGACTTTATTGGAGGTACTTGTACGTACTAGAGCAGATCTTTGAAGTAGTTCTCGTATTTCGACTACCTTTGTTCAAATGAATTAACTAATTAATGTACACTGAAAGATTGATAACCTAAACATGGGAATCTTTATAGTTTATACCATCACAGTTGTTAAGAAACAAATCTCTGTTATGCACAGGAAGAAACATGATGTTAGAAGTTTCTCGAGTTTGAGTGATTTAATTTTTTGTACCTTAAACTGTGGCTCGGTAGTCAGATATGTCAGGAAAACGTATGCATTGTTTCGTTAACCTTGAAATGAACTTGTTTTAGTTTCAATGTCGTAATGAATCTGTTCTTGTCGATTGCTTAACTACTGTGTCATAAATTATAAAGGATTCCAGTCGACCTGTCGAGAATATTCACAAGACCTGATCATCTAAGCTACCAGGAATGTGTCATGTGTACCATTTGAATGAACTTCTATTTGATGATTATAATGCCAGAATTTGAGAATTGAAGCATGGTGTCATCATGTTCGGATATTAATAATCTTGATCAGAATAAGGTGTGCATCATCATTGATCCCATTCTACTTCCTGCAGTTTTTCGCTGCATGTAAGAAACCACCTGTATTCTGTATCATCACTGAGTACATGGCTGGAGGTTCACTGAAAAAATATCTGCATCAGCAGGAGCCGCATTCAGTCCCATTGGAGTTAGTTCTGAAGTTGGCTCTTGATATTGCGCGTGGGATGCAGTATCTACATTCGCAAGGTATCCTTCACAGAGATTTGAAATCAGAGAATCTACTTCTCGGTCATGATATGTGTGTGAAGGTGGCTGATTTCGGAATTTCTTGCTTGGAGTCTCAGTGTTTCGATGCAAAAGGATTCACTGGCACGTATCGTTGGATGGCACCGGAAATGATTAGAGAAAAGAAGCATACAAAGAAAGTGGATGTTTACAGTTTTGGCATAGTCCTGTGGGAAATCCTGACTGCATTGACACCCTTCGAAAATATGACACCAGAACAGGCTGCATTTGCAGTTTGCCAGAAGGTACTTACTTAAATCACGAAACTCTAATTGCTACAGTTCCCCCTCCCCCCAAATCAGACCTTAGAGCGAGGCGCCCCCATGTATACACACCTATCAACGAGAGCCTTTAAGGCACTGAGATAATATTGTCGAGTTGAAAATGAGAACCGGAAATACTACTACTCCGTACTTGTTATCGCTTAGCTGCCAATAGTTTGTCACTTAAAATAAACGGGTAGTTTGGTCCGATAGATAAGATCTTTTTGTTTCAATTTGACTTTTAGTAGTTTAGTTGTGTGTTGCCAAAGATGTGACTAGACTGAAACCACATGATTTTGCATTTATTGGATTTTCCTGACCAATTTGTCACATATAGTCGTTTGTGTGATCCTAGTGGTCTAGTTCTGTTTTGCTAAAGAAATTCCTGCTTATACAACCACGTGAATTTGCATTGCTTGGATATCTTATTTGTTTTGGGGACATAATTCACTTCCACTGTAATGGATCTAAGACAAATTTCCTGCGCCGTGATAGGGCCGATTTTGGTAAGCAAATTTATTTATTTATTTATTTTTATTTTTTTTTTAATTTTTTTTTTTTCTCGCGGTGGTGGCCTAAAGTTCTTATCTGGATAATCTGATTTTTTCATGGTGGGGGCTTAGACACGGAGATTCACAACATAGTTGATGGCGTCTAGAATTAGCTAATGATATGTACTAATCTTATTATCTGATCTTTTCGATCCCAAGCTGCTTAGCTTTTGTGCTGAATTAGCTGCAGTGCTGTGAACGTGCTCGAAAACTTTTTAAAGCAGAAGATGAGCATGATTTACTGGGCCAACTTTTATAGAAATGTTAGGTTGATTAAGAAAAAATTAGTTCAGAATGGCGTAATCTACAACTTTCTCTACCTTTCAAGTCCTCAGTGAATGTCAGGAGTCACCGAAAATTGATTGAAAATCACTATTAGAAGTGTTATGTAGGAAATCGTCTTTAACAGTGGAGCCGCCTTAGAGTATTAGTCTGAACAACCTGTGCGCGTGTGGACATAACCCTGCTGGATGATCTATACAGCTTCACATGTATTAGTAGTTAATGACATCTTTAGATCTTGACTTTAGGCCTTTCATTAGGGGAGAGGGACCAAACCCAGTTGTTTATGGCCCATAAGTTGTAGATATTGAAGGACAATGCCTTCATTTTCTGTCCTGTGATATAGTGTTATTGTGTTACCCTACCTTAAACGGAGCTGCAATGCTGCAGACAGCTCCTTGTGTGTTATCTACTGTGTAATTATTCCGAAACATAGTTTATGATTTTGTATCGGGTGTTGGACCAGCTATGTTAACTCCTGTTTTTGTCTAATTAGATGTAGTCACCTAGAAGTATAACTCTACACGGTCTGAGTGTTGATCATAGTATTTTCAATCACGTATTGGGAAGGCGTATGTGAAAGTTGATCCACGCAAACTTGATGCTATCTTGGTTAACTTGAAATGTCCGTCTTGAAGGCCTAACACTATGTGTTCAGTGTAATCCTGAGTCAAATGAAGGCTTCTGAATTTCTGCAGCATTTCCAAACTCCTGTGAGTCTGATGTTATTTGGGTTTGTCTGCAGAATGCAAGGCCTCCAGTTCCCACTGAGTGTCCTGCAGCACTGAGGTGTCTCATCTGTCGATGCTGGTCACAGAAACCGGGCAAGCGACCACATTTTGACGAGATCGTGAGCTTTCTAGAGTATTATGCAGAGTCGTTTTATGAGGATCCTGAATTCTTTTCACATAGTAAACAATCCCATCATCGGAAATTATTTGGGTGTTTACCAGCTCGATATTGTTAATGACTTGTAACTTGTAAGCATACTTGATTTGAGAGCTCTAGGAAAATTGTGAATATATGGATGCCTTTTTGTATATGGTTCTCTATGACAATTGACAGTAACAGGTGATTTCTGTTGCCATCTTCAAGGGCTAAATTGGGGTTGAATGTAAAATGTTTAATCAAACTCATTTCTCCATTATTGGATCAGTACTCAGTAGTAACCTTACACAAGGTATGTTTTTTTTTTTTTTTTCATACAACACTCGAACTATGGCAATATAAAACGAGTTTCAAGTGTAAGAGGGTAGTTAGTCTAGCGACTAGCGAACTTTTTCGTGAGAGCTTACAATTTGATGTACGGAGTAGTTGAGATCGGCCCGTTTGTATACCCTAATCGCTACTAAATCCATTAGTGAATACTTACTTCTTGGGTTGGTGCATTAAATTTGATCAACGGATTAATGTAGTGGTTGGATGTTCATCTCATGACTTGAAAATCAGATATTCAACTCTCTAAATAAAATAGGAATTTATGCAACAATTACAATTGAATTTCCTATGTAACAACTAACAAGGTATGCATGACATGAATTTATTAAGAGTAGTCGGTGTAGGTGGTAGGATTTCGATTATTAGGCTATTCGAATCACGGAATATTTACATCTTATGCACAAAAAAAAAAAAAAATCATATTGCTCAGTATAAATTAGTTAAATATAACAAAGCGACTTTAATATCAACATGCGACAGTTTGGCCGAGTGGTCTAAGGCGCCAGATTTAGGCTCTGGTCCGAAAGGGCGTGGGTTCAAATCCCACAGCTGTCATATTTTTGCATCTCTCACTTTATTTTTCACATGTATTCGTATCGGGCTATTATTATATTTGGATTGGCCCACTCTCCAAGCCCAAGTTTCTTCATGTTTAGCCCAATTGAATTAGTTTTGGTCTAGAGAATATAACTCTTTTAATTTCTTCCGAGTAATGATATTTGACAAATTTTTGTGTGAGACAATCTTACTGTGAGATGAGCCCAATAAGTCGATAAGACACAAGTCCATTAACAAATGAATATATAGGTCCGTCGTATAAATAATATTTTTTTACTTCTTCTTTGAGTGGTAAAATAATGGAGAGTACTAGTGTTACATATATTTGTGATTCGGGAGTAGTAACTAGTGGAGTACGGAGTAAGTACTAGTGCATTGTGCATATACTACTTCTTACCGTGTACTCGTATATACCAAAAAAACAATCTCTCCGAAAGTTCTTTTTTCAACAGGCATTCAAATCAAGATGTTAACACCTCATCTAACATCTAAACCCGTCTTTTCAAAAACTCAACTCGACTAATTCCCAAAGAAAGCCACTTGATTGTGACAAATTCCATTTACTAATTTCATAAACTGAAAATTTGTGAGGCACAGAAAAAAACAGGAAACAGACCGGCGGTTGCAGGGGCGGTGTATAGGTTGGGAGATCAGTCGTCTTCTCTTACCCCTTGACATTTCACCTTCTCTCCTTCGAATTTACCATTTTACCCTTTCTCTCACCTCTGTCTTCTTCCGTTATTTTCCTTTTTTTTTTTTTAACTGTTGGGATATTTTTTGCTTTCTTTATTTAGAAATTCTCATCTTGCTCCCATTTTCTCTCTCCTCTATAAATCTCTCTCACTTCTCTGCCATCTCCAATCCACTCAAATGCTGTATTACTGTGATTATTAAGGTATGATTATTAGTTAATTACTCTTTTCTACTGTTTGTATGTCATCATTTTTGTTTATATTTGTTATTTACTGTGTTTTTTTTTGTTTGTAATGAAACAGCAAAAAAAGGAAGCTTTTTTGTGGAGGTTGTTTTTTAGTTGGGTTTTTGATCCAATGTAGATGTACCCACTTGTTAATTTTGTCAAAAGATTGAATCTTTAGTGTGTTCTGATGATTTTATAGATCTGTATATGATTAATTGAACTGGGTTTTGATTGGTTTTTTCTGTGGAGGTTTATACATTGTTTAATTTGTAGGACTTCTATGCTAGATTTGGATTGCGTAAGTCAGAAGTTGATGAAATTTTTGTTTTTGTGGGAATTGCAGATTTGCTGAGTTTATATTTTTAGGTGTAGATAATTTTTTAGTGCTGTATTTGTAAAGATGCCTGGAGTAGTTGTGGATGGAGTGAATGAAGATAGGTTAGAAGTGAATGTTACTCTGAGTAAAGAGAATTCAGTCCAGAATAATGTTAGGTCTCCAAAAAGTACATTGAGCCCTCAAAGTCCTAGGAGTGTTCATGAGGAAGATGTGTCTTTGAATGAGGCTCTTGATACTTCAATTGAGCAACTTTATGACAATGTCTGTGAGATGCAAAGTTCGGATCAGTCGCCCTCTAGGCGTAGCTATTTGTCTGATGATAATGAGTCGAGAATCGATTCAGAATTGAGGCATCTTGTGGGTGGAGGGATGAGGGAGGTGGAGATTATGGAAGAGGAAGTTGCTGAGGAGGAAGAGAAAGAGGAGGGTGGCGATAGTGAGTCTGAGAAGAGGGAGAATGGTTTTGTTGGTGAGGATTCTGGTAGTAAGAGTCGATCTGCAGGTACTAAAACTGCGTCTTCTGGGTGTTCTAAGAAGGGTTCTGATTCTCAGCAGGAGGCTGATGAGTGTTCAAAAACAAGTCCTGAGAAGGTTGGCTCTTCTGAGAAGGATATGAATGGTAGAGTTCGGAGAAAGAGGGCAACCCCGCCAAAGAAGCAGAGGAATTTCCCTCTTGCAGGGGCTGATTCGGCCTTGGATAATCCAGACCTTGGACCCTTTTTACTGAAGCAAGCGAGGGATTTGATTTCCTCGGGTGATAATCTGCATAAGGCCCTCGATTTTGCAGTTCGAGCATCAAAGTCTTTTGAAATATGTGCGGATGGAAAGCCTAGTTTAGATTTGATCATGTCTCTACATGTTACAGCTGCAGTGTACTGTAGTCTTAGCCGGTACAGCGAGGCAATTCCAGTTCTTCAGCGTTCCATTGAGATTCCTTCTGTTGAGGATGGTGAGAATTATGCGCTTGCTAAATTTGCTGGCAATATGCAGCTTGGTGATACTTTTGCGATGCTTGGGCAGCTTGGGAACTCAATAGAATGCTATACCAATGGTTTAGAGATACAGAGAGGAGTACTTGGCGAAAAAGATGCCCGAGTTGGTGAGACATGCAGGTATCTGGCTGAGGTTCATGTGCAAGCAATGGAGTTTGATGAGGCGGAGAAGCTTTGTGAGATGGCCCTCGATATACATAGAGAGAGTGGTCTACCAGGTTCACTCGAAGAGGCAGCTGATAGAAGGCTTATGGGTCTCATCTGTGAAACGAAAGGTGAACATGAAAAGGCTCTGGAGCATCTAGTATTAGCTAGTATGGCAATGGTGGCCAATGGTCAAGAAAAAGAGGTAGCTTCTGTTGATTGTAGTATTGGTGACACATACTTATCTCTTTCTCGGTATGATGAGGCTATTTTTGCCTATGAAAAAGCACTGACAAATTTCAAGTCAGCAAAAGGGGAGAACCATCCAACCATAGCTTCAGTATTTGTTCGTCTTGCTGATTTGTATAACAAGACGGGTAAGCTTAGGGAGTCCAAGTCATACTGTGAAAATGCTCTCCGTATCTATAATAAGCCAGTTCCTGGAATTCCTCCAGAGGACATTGCTAGTGGGTTCACTGATGTTTCGGCCATTTATGAGTCTATGAATGACCTTGAGCAAGCAATTAAACTGCTGCAGAAGGCTCTGAAAATCTATAATGATGCGCCTGGGCAGCAAAATACTATTGCGGGTATTGAAGCACAGATGGGAGTCATGTACTATGTGCTTGGGAAGTACACAGAATCATACAATTCCTTTAAGAGTGCTGTTACAAAGATGCGTGCGAGCGGAGAGAAGAAATCCGCTTTCTTTGGCATAGCTCTGAACCAAATGGGTCTTGCCTGTGTCCAACGCTATGCCATCAACGAGGCAACTGAATTGTTTGAAGAGGCCAGGACTATTCTGGAGCAAGAGAATGGTCCATATCACGCCGACACACTTGGTGTCTACAGTAATCTTGCTGGTACATATGATGCAGTTGGCAGGTATTAATCCCTTACCTCTTATCTATTCTTGCAAGTACTTAATTTAATGATCCAAATTGGTAATTACCGACAAAATTTGTTGCAACTTTGTTCTACTGTTTTTTCCACTCGTTTTCAGTAGGTGAGTGTGAAAGGTTGGAGTATACAATTTGCAGCCTGTCACTGGAATTTTGTGTTACCTTTGTTAAACAAACATCAAGTTTGCATTATTGTAGGATCATGATTTCTTATTACTAAATTTAATAATCCGGAGTGTTACAGGCTGGATGATGCCATAGAACTTTTGGAATATGTTGTTGGAATGAGAGAGGAGAAGCTGGGAACAGCAAATCCTGATGTGGATGACGAAAAGAGGAGGTTGGCCGAGCTGCTGAAAGAAGCTGGCAGAGTTCGCAGCAGGAAAGCTCGATCTTTGGGAAACCTTTTCGATGGCAACTCTCAACGAGTAAATGGCACTATTGAGGTATGAAGAAGACAGTGATTCACGTGTGACACGATATATAGGATTTAATTATAAGAAAGCAAAAGCAAAAGCAAAGAATTAAAAGCCTATTGAAATGATTGTATTCTTGTTGTTGGGGCTTGGGGGCCTTCAAAATAATCTGATTGGTGGGTTTGGTTGTAATCTTGATCCTATCATTCTTACTGTCCAAAGTGTATTACTAGATTCGTTCATACTTTGTATAAATGTAGTTCTTTTGTACCCTGAAATCCTTTACTTCTTAAAGAAGTACTACTCAGCAATTTGTATCTACCCTCAGTGTATCTTTTACTATTCTCCTGAAACTGCTAAAATACATGCCTGCTTGAGCTTATCACTGTCATCGCTGACATTTCCGTCTCTGTTCTGTATTTCCCTATTCAGTTCTAGGTTGAGAGACCTCCTTGTTTTGATTTTTGTACCCAAGTAAATAGATAAAAAGTGGAAACAAGGAAAAGCTGATGACTTGGTGTTAAATTCCGACTGTGAAATCTGGTGACACTGTTACCCGGTAGTTATACTTCCCACATTGATCTTTACACTGCACTGTGAGACACGATCATGGTTCCTATAATAAGAAATGTGACTCACAGTGAGGAGTTTAAAAACCATTGTCAGCCGCAAGTATGTCAGAAGTAGTTTTAATGTCAATTAGGGCTATCATGCCTGTCTGTTATCCAGTACATTGACAGGTTGAACATAGCTGGTGTGGGTATCCAGTTGCCTTCACTTAATACTGACTCTTTTTATGATCTGTTTCAATGATTGGTATGCTTGTACTAAATGGAGTAATTTTATATTATTCTAACCTTGCTGTTTACAAAAGATGAAATCTTGTTTTGATTTTGATATGATGCCCAACTTTATATTAAATCTGATAGGGGCATCCAATGAAATCTTTAGTCTTTACAGTAGACAGTGCAGTTTGGAAAGCTATTGTTCGTCTGCTGTACATAAATTCTGCCCCCACTGCCTGTCACTGTTATTTTCAGCTGTAATAGGACTCCTATTGCTTTCCAAGGATTTTCAATACATGTATCATACTATGATGTACTCTGGATATATCAGCTCTTGGCAATGCACCTCCCACATGTGCCGAACTGCCAATGTGCGAGTAGGGCGCCTGTAAGTGAGCCGAGCTGGGGCGGGTAAACCATCGGGTTTGGCTCAGTTAACGGCTCACTTAAAACTCGCCCGTGTGGAAGTGTTTTGCAACTTGTGACTTGCATTGTTGCACAAGTATTTGCCACCTGCAGATGTTTGTGCAAGAGAGTAGAGACCAAAGTACAATTTGGAAGTGGTATTTTTGTTTAACAACTTTAATACACGCATTTCTACGGTGCTTCCATTTTATGTGTTAGGAGATATCCATAAAGGCTTTAGGCTTTTCGATTGGTTTGAATTTCTCTCAAATGTTCAAAAGCAAACTTAAAAAAAATTCAATGAGTCGGACCTTAAACTAAATAAGTTCACCCAATAATGATTCAACTATTAAAAGATAGGGATTGGTATGACCGTATGAGATGAGAAATGGAATAATCAATCGAGACAATGCACCCCTAGAGATGTCTTGTGAAAATGATGAAAATTTCCTATTTTGTTCACACATTATCGCTATCTTAAACGAGCCTAAAGTTTATTCAATATATTAAGTAAATGTATTTCACAAAAACGAAAATTATAATATCGAAACTTTACTTCACCAAACAATACAACAAATCGATAACCAACATATTCCAATACCTCCATTGCTCAACAATAATAACTCTACTAGTAATGAAAAGAACAAAGGGGGTAACAATTACGGTTCGACACGATATTCGGCTAGTTCTTAGCCCGTGTCAAGCTCGGGTTCTCGGACACAACCAAGTCACACGAGCCACATTCTTCCCTAAAAACTCGTCTTCTCTCCTCTTCCCAACACCTTTCCGCGCCAAAATCTTCACCTTATTTTTTTTGTTCCAGGGTTTTACAGTTTTACAAAATTAACGCAATTAAATCTCGAGAGCGCAAAAATGGCGGAAAAACCATCAACTGCACCACAAGCCTTCGTTAATAAACCTGTGGTAAGCTTCTTCTTTCTCTCTCTTCTACGTTCTGCTCATATTTCCCCCAATTTTTTGTTCGTTTTTGTTGGTTAATTTTTTCCTGATTAAACGTATGTTTTACGCTCTCTTTAGATTCCCGGCGACGTCGTTTTGGACCTCTCGACATTGACCCACCAAACAATTAAACTCGGCGGCGGCCTTCGTCAGGTTGTTTCTTCTTTTCTAGGGTTTCTGGGCACATTTTATTATTGAGTAATTTTGATTATTAATGTGTTAGTTCTTGTTTTTTTTTTCTTTTTTCAATTTGTTTTATCTATATCATTAATTGAAATCAATACGAGTAAAACCCGGTTCTTGTAATTACAATTAGTTGTGAAAGTTTGCAGCTTTGTGTGAAAATCGATTTAATTTTGATTCAGTGTTTGTGGGGAGATAGCTGTAATTCCTGTGTTGTTTCACATTGGTATTAGGAGATTAATGAGCGTAGCCGTTGTGTGGTAGTGTGTGACCTCTAACGCTTTGTTGGATTGGGAGAAATAGATCGAGGGAGGACGATGGGAGGTGAGGGAGATGTCATTATTCGAGTAACAAGTAGAATGAGTGAGAAAAAGGAGAGAAAACATAAGTGGCACTTAGACCATCGTTTCTTACTTGTGGCATTGGATGTTTCATTGGAGCGCTTGTAACATTCGATGCTAGTAGTAGTGTCCTCGTCTATATTCATCAATAGATCATTTATTGGGTTCGTGATGTTAAAAGTTCTTATTTTGGGGCACGATTGGCTCATGCTTCATAGCTTTGCAAGAAGCAGATAACTCAATCCTAACAATGTTGCGTGGAATTGCAGGATTTTTCTTTTTTTGCTTAATCAAGTATGAACTATATTAAGAGAAAGTGGAGTTCAATATGCGATTTCTGAATTTGACTACTGAAAGCTTTACATATGATTCTATGCAAGAGGGGGACCTTTCCTTCAACTCTGTTAAACTCTTGCTCAATTTGGTTTCTTCAAAAGAGCTGTTACCTTACTCATTTCCTACTATCCAAAGCACCAAAATTTGGACCCCTCTATCTCTCTCCCTTACTGTTTCCTTATTGTAAGAGTACTTTCTCCCCACTTCCTTCCCTTATGTTTCCCTCCAAGAGTGTGGCCAGCATTGGCCATAACCGAAGTATATAATCCACGTTTTTTGATATTAAGCAAAAAAGTGCAATGGCCACGGAACAAAAAAAGATTTGTGGAATCCCATAGGGGGTCATAGTTAGTCCTTACAACAACAACAATAACAACATAAACCCAGAGCCTTAAAGGCTCCCACCATAAGGTGGGATAGAGGGGGGGATGGACGCAAGCCTTAACCCTACGTTAAACATATAGGGATGTTGCGTATGGTTGACTCATAAATAAAACCGTACCTATGGTCAGCTTTTAAATCGGCAAAACATGCACGCTGGACTTAAAAGGGTGATGTGTGCCAAAAGGGTTTAGAGGAATTATCCCTCATATCCAAGTATCCTAAGGTACTCCAAGGCTGTTCATGGTTAAGTTCCGAAAACATTTGGCTATATTGAAAGAAGTGGTCAAAATTGGCTAAAATCCAAGTATATAAC
This sequence comes from Spergularia marina, assembly GCA_963680865.1. Taxonomy (NCBI): domain Eukaryota; kingdom Viridiplantae; phylum Streptophyta; class Magnoliopsida; order Caryophyllales; family Caryophyllaceae; genus Spergularia; species Spergularia marina. The sequence goes on along the minus strand of OY804548.1, from coordinate 26,785,968 downwards.
GCACGGTTTTTGGCTCAAAATGGTTCCGGAACAAAAGCAGCTCAAATTTTTGTGGAAGACCCTATAGATCATATTATGGGTTTCCGAAAAATATCATTGCCAAAGACCTAGGGTAGGTATGGAAATAGGCAAAGAACATTAGCCTCATGGAGTGACGTGTGCCGAAATGGCTTAAAGAACCCCCCAATAGAAAAACTGACCTTTATATCCTATAAGGGTACTCCAAGGCTGTCCATTGTAAAGTTCTGGGAACATTTGTCTTTTTAAATTAGTGGTCAAATTTGGCCAAAACCGAAGTGTTTATTCTACGTTTTTTGGCCCAAAATGGCTCCAAAACAGAGAAGGCTCCACAATTTCTGGAAGCCTGTAAAGGTCATATTATGGTTTTAGCAAAATATTAGAGCCAAAAACCTTCAATGACTTGAAATCACAAAAATTGCACCGTGGCCTCGGTAGGTGACTTCTGCCGAAAAGGCTTAAAGAACTTCCCTAAGAGAGGAACTAGTCCTCATATACAACAAGAGTACTCGAAAGCTATCCATGGTAAAATTCCGAGAACATTTGTCTACTTGCAAAAAAGATGTCAAAATCAGCCAAAATGGAAGTATATAATTCACGAATTTGGCCCATTATGGCTCTGGAAAAATAAATGGCTCGATTTTTTGTAGAAGCCCTTAGGGGTCATATTATGGGGTTTAGCAAAATATTAGAGCCAAATACCTACGGTAAGTCCTGAAATCGAACAAAAACGCACGCTAGCGTCTAGTGATGACGTGTGGCAAAAGGACTTGAAGAATTTCCCTAACAGAGTAATAACCCTCATATCCAACAAGGGTAACCCAAGGCTGTCTATGGTAAAAAGTTTGAGAAAGTTTCTTTACTTTAAAAAATGTGGTCAAAGTTGGCCAAAACTTAAGTATTATCCACGATTCTTGGCTCAAAATGGGCCTGGAACATAAACGACTCAAAATTTCGTGGAAACACCTAGAGGGGATATTATAGTGCTTAGCAAATTATTAGACTTAAAAACATATGATAGGTGGTCAAAAATGACCAAATGCACACGCTAGCCTCAAGGGTTACAAGAGGTGAAGGGGCTTAAAAGACCCCCTAATGGGGAACATGCCCCTCAATTTCATCAAGGGAACTCAAAAGTAATCTATGGTAATGTTTTGAGAACATTTAGGTACTCTAAGAAAAGTGGCAAAGAAGACTGAAATTGGAAAAAAATGAAGGCGCTAATCAACGTTTTGTCTCAAAAAGCTCCGGAACTAGCACGGCTCAAAATTTTCTACTTGTTGCATGTTTCATTGAAGTTTTTAAATCTGGTGCTAGTAGTAATGTCCTCATCTGTATTCATGAATAGAACATTTATTATATTTGTGTTATTAAAATTTCTTATACCTGGGCACAAGTGGCTCATCCCTCAGAGCTTTGCGTGAAGCAGATAACTCAATCCTAACAATGTTGTGCAGAATTGCAAGAATCTTTTGCTTGATCAATTATGAAGAATATTAAGAGGAAGTGGAATTTAAAATGCTATTTCTGAATTTGACTACTGGAATCTTACATATGAATTTACATCGAGAGGGGAATTTCCCCTTCAAATCTGTTAAACTCTTACACAATTTGGTTTATCTAAAAGTGAGTGAAAATTGTGAGTTCCCTTCCCTGGGCTTCTCTAGCCTATACATGTCTTATCATCCAGAGCACCAAAATTTGGACCCCACTATCTCCCTCACCTTTTCTTTATTGGAAGAGTACTTCCTCTCATTTTCTCTCCCCTTCCCTCCCTTCCGTTTCCTTGTCATTTCTTCTCTCCCTCCTTTCTTTTCTATAGTAATAGCTAAACAAAGGCAAGACTTGAAGTCGTTTATCTGAATTGCTTTATTTGAGGCAGCCTTTTTCTACATAGATATGAGATATTAATCTTGCCCAATTCTGTTGATTATCTAATTTTATTATTTGGGTGTTGTCAGGATGGGGATGCGATATCTGTCATCAAAGCTGGTAAATTGAGGTTTTCAAAGCCAAACAAGTATTGGGTTGAAGGCTCTCATAAACGGGTAAGATTGACCATTTATTTATTTTCTTAAATCAGCAATATCATTATCCCGATGCAATTTACTTGGTCCTTTCTTGTTTGGAGCCGAATACCTTTTAAACCCACTTTCTTTGTGGTCCATGGATTATCTATGTTTGTTGTTCTGATGTTCGTCTGTTGGATGAATTTTGTTACCTCTTTGAGTCCCAAGTTGTCATATCGTTCTACAAAAATACCTTTGATATGCATTGAGTTGTCTTATCCCTGATCGAAGGATGAGATCAATTTACACGATAGATTTGTTCTATAGTTAAAGCTATGAAAGGTGAATGATGATTATTTGCCTTACATGGGATTTATTTATTTATTTATAATACTTTATCCAGTATTTCTATAGACATGGATGCATGAGCTTGATTATATTGTTTATTTTGTACAGTACGTTCCTTGCGTGGAGGATCATGTCCTTGGCATTGTTTTGGAATGCAGAGCGGATGTAAGCTTGTTTCTACAATCCTTTTTTTTTTTTTTCTTTTTCTCTTAAACATGTAGGTGGTATCTTTGATAATTTTTTGCCCCCCCTCTACGTGACAATTTCTTTAAGCTTTCAAACTTTTGTTTACTGTCTTATGTTCCTGTTGCCTGCAGAACTTTCTTGTGGACATCAAGGGACCCACACTGGCATTTCTGCCTGTTTTGGCCTTTGAAGGGGTTATTAGGAAAAATATTCCGAATTTTGCGGTAAACATTTTGAAGACCCTCATAATTATTGCACGACTGGATAATTGTTATTTGATATTGGTGGTATTAGCTTCTGATAGTACTGGTGTCTAGAGGTGCTGGCGGGGGGTAAGTTTTGCAAGATTTGAAAACTTCTGTACAATCATCAGGTCTCTGCTAACCATTTCTTAGAACACAAGCGACTCAAATCATGAGGATAGGTTCACTTCTTGACGTTTTTGAAAGGTCACAAGTTACGTAAGTGTGATTTGCAAATGTTTAGTACGAGTATTCACTTCTGAAAAGCGAGTATTTCTTCAAATCTAAGACCAGCTGACATGGCGATCATTTTGTCTCAAGTAATAGGAAGTCATGTGTATAGATGTAACTCAAGTAAGCACCCATTATCTCTTCAGTAAGTAATGATCTGCTGGAGATTTGCCTCCCATCTTTAGTTCATACTTAGTCATCAACTAAAAGCTGGAAATGGATTGGATGGAAAGAGATAGAGAACAAGAAGAAACAAATTTATGCAGTAATGTACTTGCGGTTTTTACTGTTTAGAGGGTAGACTGAGGATCAACCTTCCTGCTTAAAAGGTTTAAGACATAAAATCTTCTCACCTTCCTTTTTCCCTTCTCTCTTTATTGAGAGGGGGAGCTTATATTGTTCTTTCCTTTAGCCTTTGTTCTCCACTGCAGATTGGAACTTTATTATATGCTCGTGTTGTAAAAGCAAATGCTGGCATGAACCCAGAGTTATCGTGCACGGATGGTTGGTAGTCTGAATTCTTTGTTGGCGTGCTTTCAATTGTACCTCTGGAAGCACAATTTTTTATGCCTTTGTTATTTTGTGTTGCAATAGCAAGTGGCAAAGCAGCAGAATTCGGACCCCTTAATGACGGTTTGATGTTTGAAACTTCCACTGGGCTTTCACGAATGTAAGCACTTCAATCTATGGCATATCGTCTATTTGCATGTCTTTTCCTTGTGTGTTTTAGTAACATTTCTATATTCAAGAACCACTTTTTCTTTTTTGTAAAAGATCCGAGCTCACAACTGTTTTTATTTCCAGCCCTTGAGCAGCATACGGTGTATTGTATATGCATTTCCAGGAATCAAACCCCCCCTCCCCTAGAGCTTATTGTTGATCTGATCTTATTTTTCCTTATATCTCCAGGCTCTTGAGCTCCCCACCATGCCCAGTTCTCGAAAGCCTTGGAAAGAAGCTGTCTTTCGAAATTGCAGTTGGTTTAAATGGCCGAGTTTGGGTAAAACAATCTCTCTGTTTCTTTTGGTTCCTGTCGCCTTTACTTTGCGGATATTTTGATATTATTCAAAATCTGGCTGCTAAGAGCCTCACACCTGCATTTCATCTTCTTGAATAAGTGACCGAGAGTGCTCATCCGATGATGCATTGTACTTTGAATTCCAGGTGAATGCCGAATCTCCAAAGGAGGTAATACTTGTCAGCAATGCGATCATGACTTCAGAGTTTAAAAGCGCCTTGCAACAGGAACAATATGTTGAGAAATTGCTCGGGGGTGCGTAGACAATGTGTAACTCTTACAGTCTTGCAGAATTAGCCGAGTTTTTTTTCTTAATTTACTTTTTGACAGGCTTGATTCTCAACTCGTATAATGAAAGTAATTGTCCAGCACTCGGGAATTTATAATGTTAGTACTATGTACTCTACTCCTGTTGAGCTTTGTAAAGACTCGACTTTTCTACTTCCTTTTCAACTCGATGGGTTTGTAAAGGCAATAGTGTGGTTTTCTGCGATGGAGGAGATAACCATTGACCGGCAATGAATTAGACGATCGTCGATAGAAAATTGGAGACCATGTACTCCCTTGCTCGCTTGTTATTGTGACAAAAAAAGGATTTCAGATGGCCGCATTTGCAGTTGATACATTGCAACAATGTTTCAAGAATATATTACTACATGCTTTCGTAAAAGTTTTAAAACTCAACTCTTTTTATAATGAACACGACAAATCATTTCACATACGACTTGCTCCAACTTGAATACTCCTACATGAACTCTAAATTATTTTTCACGAAACTTCTTTCGGTAAAGTCGTAAGACTTCTAACTCAACTTCGATCCGACCCGATGTCACACCACCCACATGTGGCACAAGGTTCACCCAGAGAACGATGCGCATAAAATAACTTGTTAGTAAACAGAAAAGATTGAATTTTGGCGTCTTGTTGATGACAATTTCACACTTGACCAAACATTCAATTTCACACTCGAGAAAGAGACCCTCAATTTTTTTTCTACTCAATTTCTTCATCTTCCTCCTGTAAGCTCTCTCTCTCTCTCGCTCTTCGACAACTTCCTGAACAAGTTTGATGATTTGGGTATCCTCTCAAATGATCTTGTACTTAATTTAATCTTGATCTTTTGATTTTTGGATTAATGGGTTTTGCAGTAAATTTTGATGTGATTTATCAAAGGTTGAAGATTTAATGGCGACCAATGATATTAATCCGCCTAATCCAGGTCTCTTTCTCTCTCCTTCTTATTGAGTTGGAATTATTATGTTTACAGCTTTGTTTAGTAAATATTGTAAGTTTAAATCACTTCTGAGAAGCGTAAAGTGTACAACTTTTGATTTTAGCAGTATAAAGGTTGCATCTTTTGTAGTTTGAGGGAATCAATATGATGTAGTAGTGCACTTATAATTAGATTGAAATCTTCAATTATGGGAATTGGTTATTTGGGATTGGAGCAGAAATTCAATCTTAACATAGGGTTCAACACTTCAAATGATGTTTTGGAGTGACAATAATCTGATGATTGTTTGTTTCGTGGTTGATATCGGTGACGGCGAAATTTGTTTCTTTCAATAACTTGGTTTCAGTGTTTCTGTAGTTTATGAGAAAATTCTGTGGAAGTGTTTATTTTTGGATGTGTTTGGTGAATTGAAGCTGGAGTAATGATATAAATTGATTATGAATCTTAGGTTGAGTTTGAGGAAAAGTTTAAGAGGCATTAATTTCGGCAAAATAGGTTATGATTGCCTGTTATATATGCCACGATGTAGTTATTATCCAAGAAGCTTTCAGGATAGCCAGCTGAGAGGGTAGCCTGGCTTCCATGTTTGATTGTTGTCCGGTATCGAGAATTGTGTAGGTTTCTTTATCATAGTTTGATAGGATCATTTGTTTGGTAGTTGGTACACAGGCCTATAAGATTGTGCTTCCACTTAGAAGGTTTCCGTAGGAAAAGAAATGATATTTAAAAGAAGCTCTTGGGAGAAGAGTTTAGGAGAGATACAATAACCAAGCTGGCCTATGAAATGGAATGGCCTTTTGAAGTGGGATGGCAAGAACTACAATATCAACATCAAGAACATCTTTACCCCAGTGCCTTAAAGGCTCCTGCCAATAAGGCGGGGTAAGGAGGGGTCGGATGCATGCAAGCCTTACCCCTATTGAAACATAGAGAGGCTGCGCACGGATGGCAAGAACTCAACACGGAAAATTGAAGTCAGTTTGAAGAGACAGTAATGTAGTTTGATGTTCACTTGGAGCTGAAAATGTTACATACTGATATAATAAAATTCGAAATAGAATACTTAAGTGAAAGTAGTCGAATCAGAAATCATTCGCTTAAGTAGGAGTGTGGAGGTGTGGAATTAGTTTGAATTTTTTTTTCTGAAAATTTGCCATGGAATATATTACTTGAGATTTTTATTTGTGAATCTCTGATCAATTTGTTGGAAGAATATTTGGCCTCATATTCCAAAAACTCCCAATGTCTTTTCTGGCATTTCTTGCATCAGTAACTCAACTTTTTATTTTTTTTATTTTTTATTTTTTATTTTTTTTAAGCACCTGATAATGATCGACATATTTCTATACTCGGATGATATGTGCCTTTCTTCATATCAGAAAAGACGAAGTCTTATGCCTTTGAAATGGTTGCTTGTTTTGGATGTTACGTATGTGTGTTTGCTTCAATGTACAATTGTTTCTATGTGAAACTGTCTTTGCCTTTCACGTTTCTTAGTTACGTATGTGTCTTTGAGGCACTGAGGTAATGTTGTTTTTTTTTTTTTTTTCACTCTGTTTAAATTTACATCTTTAGAAGCCAAACCAGCAGCCTTAAACGAGGGCGAAGCAATACCAGATCCGCCACATGAAAATTCTCAAACATCTGTCTTCGTAAATTCTCAACCTTTACGAGAGGAGCAGATTCAGAATGCTATCAAGTTCCTTTCTCACCCGAGAGTTAGGGGATCCCCTGTCGTTCACAGAAGGAATTTTCTCGAGAAGAAAGGCCTTACAAAAGAAGAAATCGATGAAGCATTTCGGCGTGTACCTGTAAGTGACCATTACATATTCTGAACCATACTGCAAGAGTCCGACTTTTGGGGGACTTGTAGAACCTTGTAGCCTTGTCTCGACCGTCTGTTTGTATGCATGTGGTTGCAGGCATATGTGCGTTCTTTACTTTTCCTTTTTAGAGCCATGCAACTTGACATACTGTGAGAATTTACAGGACCCGTCTCCAGCTGCAACTAGTGGTCAAACTAGCACATATCAAGGTAATCTTGTCTGTGATGGTAAAGTTGCTTTACTAAACCAGCGAAATGATAGTAGTGTCTTACCCTTCTGTATGATATGCGTTTCTGTTCTTTATTACAGATGCACAAGCTGTGACCACAACAAATACTGTAACCCAGACCCCTGTGCAGGCTATGCAGCCAGTTACAGCTGTTCAATCTGGTGTAATGTCTACAATGGCGAGAAGATTTCACTGGTCACATGCAGTCCTTGCTATAGGATTTTTAGCCATGTCTGGTGCTGGAACAGCAATAGTATTAAAAGTATGGTGTTTGAGATTTTCAGCGTTTTTCAAAGATTTTTGATTGTCTATATTGCTTACCTTTCTCTATGATCTGCTTCCTCATACAATTCTTTAATAAAGCCCCTCGTCCGCAATAGAATACTTTTTTTTCTTAGCAATACTCTCTGTCGCTATTTTCTCCAACCAGTAGAACACGTCTTTGCAGAAATCAGTTATGCCTTGGTTCAAGTCTTGGATCCGGAGGGTGGTTATGGATGAAGATGATTCACTTGAAAAAAAGACTGTTGGCAAGCCAAGTGTAGCTGAAGAAGCTGCAGCTGCCGCAAAAGCAGCCGCAGCTGCGGCAGCTGATGTGGCCAAGGCCAGTCAAGAAATGTTAATCACCAAAAATGAAGGTGGCTTTTATATTTTTTTCTTTCTTTATAACTTTTTAGTACAGTTAGGTTTATGAAATTTCTTCTCACTTGCTGATGTATCTGTGTAACATGGTATTGTTTAATTCTTTCAGAAAAGAAATGCTTTGCTGAATTTATGAATTTGTTGGATGTACAAATTCATGAAATGAGGACAATGAGGAATGCAATTTCAAAGTTAGAAGGTATGTTTGATATTGCTGAAATTCATGGAGCTTCTCATGTGATCAATTGTGCTAGTGTATACTTCAAGCACTTCCAAGTTTTATATACACTTGCTATGGTTACTGAATGTTTCTATATAAATGGCGAAAGTACATGGAGAATAGGGTTTTGGTAGTAAAGTCACACATCAGTATTCATTTTTGAGGTATTCATTTTTGAGTTCTAACTAGATTGGTCATATGCCATAGATTCGAAACTCACACGTCCTTATCTGGCCGATAGGCCTTTGATGACCATGTGGAACCGTGTTAGGACATGTTTGAAAGTTTGGTTGGACGTCGGTCATATACTTAAAGGTTCGAGTAGATCACTTCAATATCCGCTTTTTTATTGTTTGGGGATGAAGAGGTACAATAGTCTTCTCTTTTGTAGGTGGTGTGATGCTGTGACGTATGTTCAGGACTAACAGTTCATGGTTGGTTCTAGGATTCTAATGATCTCAATAATCAACGACTATCTGAATTGATAGCCTTCCTTTTAATACTTCCTCCATTCATATGTTACCTTCCTATAAATTCATAATTCCTTACACAAAAGAGATGGGCCCTAGAAGATTAGATTTTTATAGAGGGATAGTTGTGGTGACGTCGGAAGACGAAGGCTGAAAATGGGTTCTGAAAGTCTTGACAGGCCATAGATCTTCTCTTCCACAGATAGGAAAATCCGTCACCGATATGTGGGAACCGATCCTTTGACCTCAATCCAAACCTTCATTCCTTCTTTTTTGGAGTGTTTTGTGATGTCGCACCAACTCGCTGATGCATGTGGTGTTGAATGACAAACTCTCCATTTTACGAATTTGGCAACGCACGGGTGTGGTCAAAAGAGAGTGATGACCAATCTGTAGGTGTGGACATGACTCATTTTGTGAAGACTATCCCGCCCTCCTTACATGTATCAATCGTGTTAAAGTTTCTGCAAAAACCAATTTTATACTATGCACTATTCTGTGCAGGGAATGAAAAACAACTTTGAAAGCCAGAATATAGCAATCAAGTGTTCCAGCAGACTCTTAAAGAATAAAGAAGAGGATTCTGTAGGAAAGTCTCAATCTCTCCATCTCAGCCCTGTCAGTGTCATAGTGTCATATCTGCTTTTGGCGGATCTGTCTTGTGTCCTGGGTCGTGTTGACATGCGACTTGCTGGCAAAATGATGAGTTTAAGTAAACACAGGCTGCTATTGCATAAGAATCTGCCATTGTCATGTTACATACTTAATTCTGTAGTACCGAGACAGCAATAGCTGCAGAAACATATATATTGGACTCAAGTAATGGAATTTAGGGGATGCTTTGGTGAGGGACACGTGTGTGTTGGTTTGCATGTGCATGAAGGAACTTTCTCTTTTTCCTTTTGATGTTTCCTGTGCTTGTCTTTAAGCGAGAAAATTATGACCACATACTAGATAAGTTTTGATATATACATGGTATTTCTTAGCTTCTTTGTGTCCCACATGATCCCATAATTATTTGTAGTTAATTTGTTTATGTATAATGTTGTTTTGATACAATCGTTTTAACTCCTGGCCTTTTTATGTTCTTTGTCGTCTTATAAAATGTTTTAGGGCAATCAAATACTGCTGGGAGAAACCTTGTCAGAGAAGAGTATCTAGATGGGTCTATAGCACGTTCAATGGTGAGTTCTTAGTTGCTTGTGTATGCTGATCTGGTTGTTGCGAGACTCTTTTGGTTGATTCTTTACTCCTGATTTTACAGCAGGCATCTAATGGCAAGTATGAGTATGACACACGATCAGGTTGCTATGATGCTTTCCTTTCTTGCTCAACTTCTAAATTTGCTTTCTTATGGTGGTAGTGTAACCTAAATCATCTTTGCAGTGAGGTCTACCTCACCACCAACATCTGCTGAACCTCCTCATCCAAAATCGTATGCAGAGGTATGTTTTTTCTCTTTCTATTTGTGTTTATATAGGTTTTGGTTCCAGCACAAACTGTTTGATACCCTGATTTAAAGACACTGATTGTGATCCCTGGAAACTTATCTTCAGATCATGGCCATGGTGCAGAGAGGGGAGAGACCACCTAATGTCAGAGTATGTGACAACTTTTATGGAAGTTTTAAAATCAATTATTTAATTTCTTTTTACGATTAATATTTATGGACTTGCTTTTTTGGTCTGAAACTTCAGGATATTGATGATCGCCCCCCAAATCCCAACCAACCGATTTCAAACCCCAACTTGGTTCCAAGAGCTAAGGTATGTGATCAAGTTTTTTTTTTCTTCGACAGGGTGATTATTGATCTTGCTCTATCATATCTTGATTCTTACTAGAATTTGAAATGTTTACTTGTTTTTTGGTTGCTGTATGAATAGCCTTGGGAAGCTAGTCAGAATGCTGGCAACTCTAGCTTTGTTCCTCAACCTCAACTCATCAGTGAAGCCAGTAGTTACACAGCTCAAGATAATGGCGTTACCTATCAGTTCAATAATGACAATTCAGGTTCTTGGTGGCAGCAAAAAAATGGAAGAGTAACAGAGGTTAATGGGGATAGCCAAAACTTTGTTGCTGGATCAAATGATACTGTTGCATTTGATCGTCCTCCCGTACGCAGGTGGGTTCCTCCCCAGCCACCTCCTGTTTCAATGCCAGAAGCAGCTGCAGCCATTCGACAGCCTAAATCACTCCCTAAAGATAGTACTGTCAGGGCTGACGAAGCAGCACAGCCTGTTAGTGGGCTTGAGGAATTGCAGAGAGTCACTATGATATCAGAATCTGGTGGTCAGCTAGAGATGAATGGAGGAACCGAAAACTTAGACATAAACAACAATGAGATACAAGAAGTTACAGAGGTATGAGCTCTGACTCAAGATGGGAGAGACTCTTCGTTCTGTTTCGTAAGCCAATTTGTATCAATAGTTCGCCTGTATAACTATAACGGATTGGTAAACGGCAACTGTTCCATATATTTCAGTGACATGACAAATCGTTTGATTCTGTATCTACTGTCCAACAAAAGTTTTTGGCCTTCTTACATTTTTCTTTTCACGTTAATACTTAAATTCAATAGAAAAACTGAGCTCAAAAGGAGTTTCTCGGGTTTTTGCTCGACTGAGCTTTACATATATGGCTGGGAGTTGGATAGGATCCAGAAACCGGCTGTTGGTCTGCTTTATTGGGCGCGTAAACACCATCTATGGCCTTATCCTTGCACAAGATTTGGAGTTCATCTGGCCTGCTTTTGTGCAATGTGGAAATTAAACTACAGTGAAGCTAATCTACCTACAGTTTGGAGGGTTTAAGCACTTGTACACATTTGTAGTTGGTTTCTTGTATGCAGGTATGCTCTTCACATCGACTAATCTCACCTCTCCGGGACTGAATGAAAGGTCTCTATGCCTGCAATTGAGGTGACAGAAACAAGGACATCAACAGCTTTATCCACACAGCGTATTATTCAGGTCATGGAATGAATGAACAAGTACCTTCGGAAATCAAGTCCAACTAGACCAGCCTGTAGAACTGATAAATTGTCAGAGTCAGGGGACACGATGATCACAGTCTCCTCAGAATACTGGGTTTCTGTAATCGACATGAGCTGTGTCACGCGGACAAACACATCATCGACACTCTCATTTGGTGTTCCGTCACTAGTTGGAGGTGGCTTTAAGCCTGGAGAAACACTGTCTGACTCATAAACCTGTTTAAACATCCAAATCAGTCGTACATTGAGATGCAAGACCAGGTACAAGTAAGTAATAGACCTGAAAATAGATTAACTGCAGTTTGATAAACTGTCACACCTCTGATACAGATTCTAATGCCCTGCCTTCATATGCCCCTAGACCGCGAGCATCCAGAAAACTATACTCGGGTACTATCCGACTGCATTTAAGTAAAAAATCTAAGTCATCGACAAAACCATATGACAATAGGAGTAGTAGCCCACTAGCTTGTGATACGAGTCATCCCACTCGATTTTCAGGATTTAAGTTCACAGATTACCCTCCACTGTCAGCCCTAAGTTTTGATTGTGTGGTGTAGAAAAGTGATATCTTATCCAACTTATCAGCACCACAAAACTTGCACAAAAGAGAGTAACTAAGTTTGCATTTTGTGAGATAGAGATAGAGATTAACCTACGATCAATTCTGTTAACAGAAGCAATAATCTCAGCAGCCTGGTAAGCTCTCTGAGTAATAGAAGGCCAAATCCAGCAACTTCCTTCACAAGCTTCCAACTTTCTCAACTCCAGTGCTGCCTTTATCGTCTGTCTCTTGCCATTCTCCGACAACCCGTTGTCCACAGATGTTTTCGCCACTGGGTTAGTGTTGATCACCCCTATGCTCTCATACTGAGACTCCCCTGCCCTCACTAGAAAATACCTTCATCATTAGAAAAACATCAGGCTCTATGGTTTATGGTGATGGTGCGTACATTATAAGAAAGCGCATTTGCGACACTGTGGTAATGTCGTTGTTTAATTCAGAAGTAAAAGATGGTGGCAATTACCTGTTATTGAGCTTAAAGGGGGGCATTTGGAAGAGGCCGCGGGCGTCTGCAGAAGGGGGAAAATTTGGGATTTGAGAGGTGAGGGGAAGAAATGGGATGGTGATCGAGAGAGAAAGCGCGGTGAGGAGGTGACGGCGGTTTGTGGGATTATAGAGAACTTGAGGTGGTGCAGATGGGATTGATGGGTGAATTGGTGGTGGTGGTGGTGGTGGTTGTGAAGGAAGGATAGTTTTAGAGGTAGGAATTATGGTTGAGACCATGTTTTAATTTAATTTGTTGTGTGTATTTCTAATGTTGGATGTTTGAACTTATGTTTTCTGTTTTCTTGGAGATTGTGTCAGGTTCTCTATCATCGTGTTGGTTTAAAGTACTCGTGATCTATTTAGAAATGTATATCTCATATTCAAATAGTCTTACTGTACTTCAAAATATCTTTGTTTATTACTCGGAGGACAAGTCTGGCCCGTAGAGAAGAGTCCAGATCGAAACCTAAACCTCTTGGTAGATTAAATATGTAAAAGGACTAAAGAAAATAAACAAGCTTTGTTTAGCGAAGATTTAATGTCGTTACTGTTGAAGATATATGCTCTTTTTTTTTTTTTTTTTTTTTTTTTTGACAACGTCTAAAAGAGATATGCCTTTTGAATTGGGTAGAGATCTTTAGTTCCATTTGATCCATAGCTGTGTACGACCGCACTACAGCTTTATTTAGGCTAAACATGAAATTTCTTAAATATGAATGTTGTATTTATCCACCATCGTTGGGTGTATATCGTGGTTCAGATTTAGATGTAATCGAAATCAGTACTAACTGGAAGGGGGAGGGAAACGTACCCATATTTGCACGGAATACTGACATACTGTTAAATTGTTTACTTAGAATTGCATTGCTTTTTTATTTGCACGTATTACCCAATCAAAGCAAGCATTCTTGATGAAAGATTGAGACAGATTAGACAATCATTCCACAATTTTATTTCCTTCAAGACCACAACATTTTACCACTCAAATGACTGACAAATTTACGGTTATTCCTTTTGCACGATGAGGCCTCAGCATGTCTTCTTCTTCAGACAGTTGATTACATCCCTACTTGTGTCTCGACCTGCGTAACAAATGTGCACGTATAAGGTACAATATTATAATGATTCGTCTACTAAAGGTGAGTAACTATTTCGTATCAGCCAAAACACACATATTCGCACGTTGATATCGATCGAAATGTTCCGATACGTAATTGTATAGTTTATTCACTAGAAAGAAAAAAAGTGAAACCTGCATAAAATGCACCATCTGCATATCCAAATAGTCTAGGGTGAGTGTGCTCCCCTGTAAAGTAGACTCTTCCAAAGGGAGCCTGCACAGATAAAGTATAAAACAAATTAATTAATTTGATTCTCTTAATTCTCGATCACTTAAGTAAATATTATAGCCATGTTGCAATAATGTACATACTAAATTATGAGTACTCTGTTTTAACTTTGATCTAATATCATAATGCTAATCGTCACTTTTTTTTTTAAAGTTAAAGCACTCGTCAAATCCTTTGATCTTATCCATCTATCTAGTAAAATCTCAAATCTATTACGGAGTAGTATATCCGAAGTCACCAATAATGTCCAAATGAAGGAATTAAAAAAGACGTAAACATACCCTTAATTGGTCGTGACGCTCCTGAGGGTAGCCAACAGGCCAATTGGTAAAGCAACCTTGGTAAAATCGATCAGTTTTCCATCTAGGAATCATAATGTGTGATGCCTCAGGAATGTGGTTTCCAAACATTTTCCTTAGAACTTCCATCACTTCGGCTTTCGTTGCCTCGTCGGATTGTTCCTCAACTCGTACAGACTCGTCATCGGCCACTGTCACGAACATTACGTTCGATCCAGGGAGCTCAGCTTCCAAATGCTACAATTCATATAACATACGTACCACGTACATAAATTCGTTATTTCTCTAATTAACAAGCAAATTAAACTGGTGTATAAGTTTCGACCCTAGGAAAATTTTAAAAATAGCGTATCATAGGGGCTAGCGTAAGTAGACAATTTGTTATATATACGTACCTGCCAGATAGCGTAGTATCCTCGTCTTCCATGCACATAGAAGAAAAATTCGGTGCCGTTGCCAGAAGGCCAGAATTTATGAGGAAACTTGAGGAAAATTTTGGTGTAGATTCCGATGCTGAACTCAGAGATGGCACGCCTCTTCCACATCTGTTTAGTTTAGTTAAAGAACAAGTAGGGATTACTTATACAGGTCGAGGTCTGAGTCCGACAACATTATTCTAGTGTCTCGTGAACCTATTTATGGCATTAAAAAAAAAAAAAAAAAAAAAAAAACTTACGGGGAGTTTTGGTTTGAAACTGATAAGATCACTCTGCAAGACACCAAGGCTGGGAGATAGAATGACAGTTTTAGCTTGGTATATCTTGCCATCTTCTGTTTTTACTGTGACCCCACTTTTTGACTGAGTAACTTCTCTAACAACCTGTGACAATTAAAGTTATAGACATTAGTTTTTCGATAAGACAGTCCAACTCAAGCATATATACATTCGATCAGTTCGAATAAATACAAGATAAGATGTTATAGTATATGATATGAATCTGTTAATTAATTACCTGATTAATTTTAACCCTAGGGTCGCTGACATGACCCTTCCTGTAGGTGAGGAATTGCCTGGCTAGAAGATGAACTAAGCTCTCGAAGCCCCTTGGATCAGCTACAAAGTACGAGTTTTCGCCGAAATCATGGGACTCCGCCATTGGTAAGACATGTTTCAAGCTTGTTACTCTTGGTGCCTCAGCTTGCTCTCCATCAAACGTGAAGAAGTCTACCATTCTTTCTAGTGCGGTTTTCGGATTACTGCAATACTTATTACATTTAATTAGCTATGTCATAAACCATGATTTTTACCTAGAATTTATTTACCTTAGGCTACGATCACAGTATTTCTTTTTGTTCATCTTTAATATCATTTCAGTTCAGATTTTCAGGTGTAACAATGCAACACTACAAGGAAGATGGCCTAATGCAACTGGCCTATTGCAACGCTTGACAAAGTGTTGCCTAAACTTCACCTTAGGCAACGGTTTATCACATTCAAACCAAGTCTAATGAAAACCGTTGCACTAGGCATATTAAGCAACAGTTTTTTAGAGAACACCCTATTGCAACGGTCTAAGGAAAATAAAAAGTGCTGCTTTAGATCATTGTTAGGCTCCCACCTTATCTCCCCCAAATTGAAACTCGACCCTATTTTCCATTTCCCTCAAAACTCAACTTCTCTCTCCTCCGCCCCCCTGATATTTCTCACCTTCTTTCATCAAAAATCTCCATGATTCTACGACAACCAAGATAAGGATGGATGTCAGATTCGTTTGAAGTTCTTCTTGGCCACGATTGTCTTGCATCTCCAATGTAATGCTTCTCTCCTTCTTTCTTAATTTCGATTTTGTCAGATCTAAAGGTATTATGTTATATAAATTAGATATGTTCACATGACGAATTTAATTTTACATGGGTAATTTCATAATTGTTTTTTATAGTCCTATTGTATTATTTATGAATTAGGGTTCATATATCCAATTTGGGGGTTTTAATTGTGATTCGAAATTGGGTTAATTGGTAATGTTACTATTGCTAGTTTTTGACAAATTGAAGTATTTGGTATCTTAACGAGTAAAATGCTTAGTTGGTCGAACGAGTTGTGAATTAGTGTGGGATTGTCTACATTAAAGCTGTATTATGGATTTGTGGAGACATTATTGCCTATTGGTGTTTTTATGTTGATGTAATAGAATTAATAGAGTAGTGTAAGAAACTTCAAAAAAAAAAAAAAATAGAGTAGTGTAAGAAGGAATTATGTTGATGAATGTGGTTGTGGGTTGTTGATAATGGTAGTGTGAATTCTGTTTGTCAAGGTTTGTTGTTTAAGTTGGATCATTTTCTAAAGTCAAGTATCATGTTACCTTTTTAAAAACCACCTTGGTGTTTCTCATGTGCCTGCTAATTGTATTGGTGGTGACATTTTTAGATTATGTTCAAGATAACATTTCTACATTATTGCCTCTATTGTTCTGGGCATAATTCTAGGTAACTTGTATTCTAATTGCTATTCCAATTTCATTCTTGACGCCCTTATTGCACAAGTTAATCAAAAAGAATGGAAGAGTAGCCTAAATTCCTAAAGTGATGAGCTATTTCAGGACTCTCTAGATTCACCAGGTAACTCTGGTTTTCCATTAGCTTGACTGGTTGTATTTGAGAAGTCACTCGACAATGCACTAGTCTTGCATTGTTGGAGTTGACTCTAGTTTTGGTCTTCTAGGTTTACTATAAGGTGCTAAGTTTTGGGATTTAACTCTTTGGCAGTTCTAATTTTGCTTTGACCATTTTTATACTCTTTACATCTGCTTTGAACATTTGAGAAAATTGAACCATGGCGTATCGAATTAAAACAAGTATGGAATGTTATTTTTCAATCTCGTGTTTGTTCACTGATTATTATCTTATTAGATCATATGTTATTGTTTTACTCCAACGATATGCTAAATTGAAAGTTTTGTTTTCCCATGAGTTTTGATTATTACGTCGTTCTTCTTAATCTCAGAACTTTGGATTTTGCGGTGGTTGGTCTTAGGCTGATTATTTGATTTGGGTCAATTATAGATGTTTATTTCTTTTTTGGTAACGAATTAGAAATGTATATAGTTGTCCTACTCTTACATCTGTGTGCAATGTTGATCGTTGTCCCTAACTTACATCTAGTAACTTGTTTATGCCTTATTAGTTCATCTCATTTGCTCATTTCTTGTTTCAAAACTATGTTGTGTGAATAAAAAAAAAAAAAAACTACAGAATTGTATTAGTGAAATTGTTATTTTGGTATAACTTTGGATTGTGTTTATGTAAAGGCTATTAGCTCAATATGGCAGAGCAATGTGCATTTGCACGAATGTGTGGGTTCAAATCCCATATAGCCTAATTGATTGTGAAGAACCGTTGCGATAGAACATGCATAACCGTTGCATTATACCAACAATTCTACCTCGTTCATATAGAAAATTATGTTACCTTAGCATGTGGAAAGTGTTGCATTAGTGTTGAAAATTCTGTTGCCTTAGCATGTGGAAAGTGTTGCCTTAGATTTCAAGAAAATCGTTGCCTTAGCTTCTCTAATGCAACGGTTCTAAAAAGTGTATGTTGCAATAGCCCTGAAAACTGTTGCCTTGGATCTAAGGCGACACCCCCCTAATGCAACGAATTGACAACCGTTGCCTTAGATCTATCGCAACGCTTTTTGGGGTCTAATGCAACAGTTTATTGAATTGCATTAGGGGCATTTCCTTGTAGTGCAAGTAGAGTGGTACAAGTGTACAACTTAGGTAAATAATAAGATACCCCTATATTTGATTTCATACCCCCCTCACTCATTTTGTGATCTTGAATAAAAAATTAAACCGGAAAAAAAAATTAAGTGGAAAAAAGTAGTGGGGTAATTATGTTTTATTGTGAGAGGGGGTACAAGACCTTGTTGTACCCCAACGGTACCATACGGAGTATAACAATTGACACCTTAATAATCTTGAAATTAAAATTTATTTAGTGTAGACCACGCCATATATGAGGTTCGGCTATTAGCCCGTGCAGCCCGTGCGGTGTCACAGGGCCCCCATTTTCAGAGGGCCCAATAATTTTGTTTCGATATATACAATAAACGTGCATATACAAATCAGTACTCTGATCTCAGCACAGTGGTAGTCTTTACTGCACAGGTTGTCGCTTTTCCCTTTGGCCCGAGTTCGAATCCCAGGAGTATTACCGTTCTAATCATTTACTTTTTTAAAAAATAAATAATTGATTGATAACCATGATTTATCCATTTCTTTTTAACGTTTATTCATGATGTCAATGAATGTAACACTTAAATATGTACTAAAAAAGTTAGGGCCTCTAATTAGAGTTTCGCACAGGACTCCCGAAATCTCCAAAACGGCCCTGCCATATATGCAGACACAATTGTCAACCTACTTTCGAAAACATTATTATCTTGGTATTCATTATATTTTGGTCCTTTGCCCTAGATGTATAACTTCTTGGGAGTAGTACCAAGCTAAGGGACAGTAAGTCAGTAACAAAATTAGAAACCCTAGGGTAACGCGTAGAAGTAAATAATGGCTACTCTTGCTTGTCTTTGTTTAATTTATGCAATTCATCAGTAGTACGAGTATTAATATATTGATCTCTGAATCAAAGTCCATTAATTAATAATTACCTTACTATATCGAAGCTCATTTTTCCCATCAGCAATGACTACATGCGTTGGACAGTATCCTAAAGTAAAACAAACCTTCAAATGGCTTTCACACTACTCCTTTAAACGCAGTTGTGGATGTGACCTATGCAATCACGTTACTCCAAATAATGAAATGCAATGGCTGGACAGACCTCAACTCTCAAAAAATAATATATGGTGTTCTGTAGGAGTTGAATCGACTATATATATGAGTCTTGACCGAGGATCTTATTCATGTGTATTTAAACGATTAATCGGAATCATTGAACGACCTTACGGATCATATAAATATAGTTCTATATATCTCTATATACAATTATAGAAATCAAAGATGGCATTTTTTGGATTGTTCGGGACTTTAGAGGGAGAGAAAGATATTGATTACTCCCTCCATTTCATTTATTTATATACATTGGGTCGAGTTTTGTGAAGGGAACCCAGACCCAACGTAAACAAATGAATGAAATGGAGAAAGTATTATAAGTCGTGCTTGTATATAAATGTAATTTCTCAGCTCAAAGAAGAAACATACGTTTTGTGGAGACGCTCCAAGTCCAAAATGGACATATCGTCATTATTTTTCCCCTTCTCCAAACTCAACATCTTAGTAAACTGCTCGCCAAAACTTGTCGTTTCCTCAGCTTTGTTAAGCGCAGCATCTACTTCCTTTTGGTTATACAATCCACCCCTATATAGGAACATACAAATTAAAATCAACATACTTAATTAATAACAATAACAACAACAAAACCTTATTAATTAGTCTAACATGAATCATCGTCATATGATACAGCCATATATATAAGAGCGACAAAAAAGTTGAACGGAGTGGAATACGATATCAAAATAATAAGTAGTTCAAAATTTTTGAAAAAAGGTTTGAAACAAAAAAAAAAATCAAGTGGAATTATAGTAAACCACACTCATAAAGTTAACAACGAAATGTAATATAAAATTAGAATGAGTTGAAAATCAAACAAATGTTGATTCATGTATTAATACATACATAGTAAATTAAAATATAAATAAATTGCAAGCTGACATATTATTTTCATGTATTTATCAAAGTAATTAAGGATCATTACTCTTGTTTGTAAGTGTTCAATGACACATTGCTGAAATCAGAAAAGTATTTCTTAAGGTGAATTTTCTTGGACATTTCGTAGAGAGGATTTTTCTTAGGACCTCCTTCTCCATGAAGCCAATTTGCACCCATCTCAACTGTGTACCCTGCAAATTCTGTCTTTTTAATTCGTCCCCCAATTCTATCTGTGGCTTCTAGTATAAGGAAATCCCTAATCCCAGCATCATGAAGTGTCTTTGCCGCCGAAATGCCTGAAAAATTATAACATTATTACAGATTATTGTTTAACATGAAACATTTTGTTCGGTTAACATCAACCATTTCTAGTTCATATACACGAACCATCATAATGTTACAGATCTGTTAACATGAACCATACTTTGTCTATTAACATGATACATTAATGCTTCGACGATACGACTATTTGCCCTAGTACGCCTTAGATTTTTAGGTTGATTAATTAATTAAGATTACGATCAATAATTAACAATAATGTACTTGTAGTATATTTGAATATATATACGTATTAATTTTCGCACATTTAAAAGCTTAATTAGAACAGTGCGGATCACCAGTCCCATTTTCCTATCCAACTCTATGTACCCCTCCAATCACATTGCACTATAATTAGAAAATGGAGGCATTGTGTTTGTATATAACCTACAGGCTATAGCAGCAGGCATAATATAATTGAGGAAGGTACGAGCTAGGTACCTGACATTCCGGCCCCGACGATAATAACCGACGGGGAGGCGGAAAATGAAGATGAAGCATAAGCTACATTCAACAAGACGAAGGGGAGTAATAACAAGAGCTTCATACTTGTAACCTTCATCCTTTTGTTTGTGTTTGAAAGAATAAAATGATGTGTCTAGCTAGGCACACAATTAGTGCTATTTAAAGGATTTTTAGTCTCTTAATCAGTCTTTGAGTATGATTATTTATTTATTAATTAATTGAAAGTGGATGAATTTTTTTTTTAAAGAAAGTTGAATAAAGTTTTGCGTCGTCTTCTTAGTATTATTATAAGTTAACGTTCATACAACGTTATATTAACACAGCTTTGCTATATATTAATGTCTTTCAACCTTGACTCCTTTTAAATTTCACGTTAATTGTAAGAGTTGCAATTAAAAATTAGGTTAGCTAAACTTTTGGTTAATATATATATACGGTTCTTTGACATGGTATCGGAATTTCAATATCGATTGATTGTGTGTATACTCTCTCCGTTCGCCTTTAAACTTCGTAGGGGCAACGTACATGCTTCTTAAGGTGGGTGTACACGTTAATCGGCTAATCGAAATTCTAAAAAAATTGTATGACGGGCTAGATAAAATATTGATTTAACCAGCCATGCAATATTGATCCATTTTGCTTATATAATAATCTATATATTCGGCATAGCATTGCCTCATTTCCCATTAAATTTAATTACTTGAGTTGAAGTGTGAGATTGAAGGAGCTATATATGGGAGAGCGCTTTATGTCAGCAGTGTTTAATATCAAGCAGTATATATTGATTGTGCAAGTTTAATTGGTTTTAGGGTGTGGATTGTGGAAGCTGCCTTGTTACCAGTATTATTGCGTGCAAAGTTGTTAGCTGAATATAACAACGACGTACTCCGTATATAGGTGTTGTATATTTTTAATAAAAATATATTTTACTTTCCAGTTTCATAATATTTTCCTACAATAGGATACATACATACACTTCATGACTTCAACATCAGAAAATTTGACGTTGTGTGGACTTTTAATTTGGTACGATGATACAATTACTCCATCGATTTTTTCTGTTAATATATATGTCATCGTTATCAACATTACTCATCATTTTGATTCCTTTTAAAAAAGTAATACAAGATAAGGGAATAAATATCTGATTAAGATAATTTGCCCTTGGCTTCTTGAGGTTTAATTTGATAATTAAACTCAATGATGCAATACTGTATAATGTACGGTACGA
Organism: Spergularia marina; assembly: GCA_963680865.1. Taxonomy (NCBI): domain Eukaryota; kingdom Viridiplantae; phylum Streptophyta; class Magnoliopsida; order Caryophyllales; family Caryophyllaceae; genus Spergularia; species Spergularia marina. Next base: position 26,763,921 of record OY804548.1, on the reverse strand, counting down.
TAGGTTAATATATGATTTTAGCTAACTTATTATTAACTAGTGTTCTTAACACATTTAACAGTAGGTCTTATGGGAGACCGTCTTTCAATAATTTATTGAGCGAGAGAACGATTATATTATATTATTTACATCGTGGCCCTGTTTATATAATTAGTGACCATTATACTACATTTGGTAATTGTTTTACTTAAATACTTTAGACACTTAATCCAAGATTTGCAAATGAGTTACTTTATAAATTCTAGCTAATATTATATGATTTGATCTTCCAAAACCATAGATAATGTGATTTATTATATAGTAAATTAATTCGATCACTAAAAGTATTATCATAGAGTTACAATCAATGTAAAAAGAGTCACTATGTAACACAGTATAATGGTCTCTCAATAAATGATTGAGAAACCGTCTTTTATGAGACTTTGTGCATATGTAATACTTGCGTCGTTGCACTGCAGAAAATTGAACCAGCTGTTGGGGTTCATTTTATTAATGAGGTCACAGCCCTTAGGAATGGAGGCCCAATGCCCTTGATAAAGCCCAATGATGTCCTTAGTATCCAGCAAATCTCATCCGTTGGATGTCAAGGGAATGGAGGGTCAAGATGAAGGGGGGACCTCTAGGATTATTCCTTGGGGGTACCTCTTCCACTATAAATACCCCTCATTTCCCTCACTTTCAGGTTCATGGAATTTTTACTTTTAGTTCTCCTGAGACATTTATTGCTACTCTTGAGATAAGTGATTCTCGACATCCCATTTCTCGACCGCACCCAATACTGACTTGACCGTCGGAGGGGCGTTGCCTGGGTAAAACCGGGCCCCCTTGACTGTTTGTTCATTGCGCAGGACAGAGATTTGGACCCCGTCTATCCCGAAGTCGAACTCACCCCTACACCAGCTACTCTGATAGTATTTGATAGTGGACCATATACGGAGTATATACAACCAGGCAAGGAAGATTGTGTTAGAGGATATAATATGAAGATTCTAGAGTTTAGGGTTAGGGTTATTGATAACATAGTTGGTATTATAATTGCTCTGATACCATGTAGAATACTGAATAATTACTTGATTATTATTGATAACATAGTTGGTATTTATAATACAAACTGACTCGAAATAATCCTAACCCTAGATTCTAGAATCTTCCTATTCTATCCTCTAGCTAACAGATTGACCACAAGTAACAAGTCCATATAGAAGTTACCATCCTAAAAGCCTATGGACAATAGCCAATTGAATAAGAGTAGCTCAATAGCTCATAAATTTACCTAATTTTTGAGAATTAATGTATTTGGAAAATCCTCAACAAGGGTAGTGGCCTGGTAAAAAGTAAAGGGAGATCGGATGACATATATATTTCTGATAAAGGATAATAATTTTCAAAAGTCACTCAGAAGAGTTAGAACCATGCGGGTTTAATTAATGTGTAGCAATTTTAAAACTTGGCGTTTTCGGCAAATTTGCAATGTGATACTTTACGATCAAATACACAACGCAAATCAGATGTTGGCCGGCATATGTACCGTGTGAGTTTCGTGCAATAGATTTCATACTACAAAACTTTTCATACATAAGCAATTAATTAAGCAGAAACGTATGATAATGGGGTTGTGACTTGTGAGATCCGTGGAAAGTTTTTCATGTTAAGATGATATGATCTACTCCACCTGCGAAACGTACCAATAATTTGATGTTCATTGCCGATGAATTTAGCTTGATTTTATTAAAAATCAAAACGTGGGAAAAAGAACCACCCGTAATCTTACAAAAAAGAAAGAAAAGCAGAACACTATGAGACTAATTGCAGAGGGCTTCTACTACTTCGTCATAGTTACGATTTCTAGTTAGCGCCAAAATACGAACACTAGTGGTATACCTGATAAGGCGAACAATTTGATCTACTGCCCTCTCTTTGTCTTCGAAGATCCTCAAGTTCCTCTGTTTGGCCTGGCTATAGGTAGGACTAATTGGCAATACATGATGTTACGTTTTACTGTAGCTTCTCACCCTTGATATATTCCTTTACCATTTTGGCTCTATAAATAGCCAATGTAATCCATTAATTAACAATTATGAATTAAAATTAATAAAATTGATACACATTTTTTTTATGTTTTTCTTTACTTTGTTTTTGTATCTTCTTCAAGAAGATAGCTTCGTTTGAAGTTGTTCTTCATTTACCCACCTTAATTTTTCGATCCGATTGTACACATATATATCCACATATAAAGCTCTACAAAGCATAAGCACACTAGAAATATGTTACACAAACCTTAATTTTTGGATATACACATGGATTCCCAAAGATAATACTATACTAATAGTCTAATATTATCAATCCATTATTTCCAACCAATTGCTTGACAAAGAGCCACCGTGTACGTCCTTTCGTAAATTATCGAGAAAGTTCTCATTTCAAAATGTACCAACCTCGTTAGTCAATAAGGACGTTGATAGTATTAGATAATAGATAACCACACCCAATTAGCATCATTATGTTTCATTTATTCTTTTGAATTTGAATAATTAAGCAAGGAGGACTACTTTTGCTTAGCTTTTAGTTTTTGTCGGAACTTCTAAGTTCTAATCATGATTAATTAAATGTGTTAATTATGGTGGTTTTATATAATTAATCTCAGCACTCGTACTAATAAGTGGACTTTGCGGGTGGGAAACAGTAAAACAATACTAACAATGCCATAAGTTTTCTCCAAAAAAATGCCAGAAGTTCACCAAAAATTTAGAAATATTTAACAAGAATAATCCCGAATTTGGTTGCCTCTCCCAAAATAATCCTAATTTTCATTTAACCCAAAATAATCAATGCTTATACCATACTCCCGCGAGCACAAATAGCATAGTGGTCCTTCTCATAATAGATGAGTAGGGACTACATTTAAAATCATTTAAAATCTATTTAACTATGATCTCTACTCCTCTATTGTAAGAATGATCACTATGCTCGAGCATTGTATAATTTACGAAAAATAATTACAATATTTTCGAACCTAATTATATGTCATTATAATTTACGCCAAACCTAAATGTTTTGCTTAATATCCGAACCTAGAAATAAACTCACCCCTTACCATTTTCTGCTGAAGTGACCATTTACACTCCACATGTGAGTGTTCCACATTGGAAATGAAGAGATAAATTATCTAGTATATAAATCACGAAGTTACTCCTCCTATTACCATTGGTTTTAGGATGAAACCTTTTGGGTTTATAAAGTGAGCTCCCTCTCTCTTCCTTTGGATGTGGCCAGACTCGTTTGCGTTTTCACATGGTAGCAGAGCCCATGGTTGGATCTGGGTCTCATGTATTAAAGTGGCGTTGCAATCATTTTCACATTTGGGAGGACGCCGATGAATAGCCCAATGCACACTAAACAACAAATATTCATCGGCAAATGGAATGTAATTTTGTACATGGTAAGTTGGTAACTTGTGTAAATATGGTACTCCCTCCATTTCATTCATTTGTTTACGTTGGGTTTGGGTTCCCCTCACAAAACCCGGTTCGACGTAAACAAATGAATGAAATGGAGGGAGTAAATGTTTTTGATGGAGAAGAGAGAAAGATGTTAGGGTAACTAAATGAGTTTGGACTGGACCTATATAGACTACTCGTACTTATGATGTTAGGTAGTTCTAAGCCCAAGATCGTGGACTTGAACGACCCAACTTCGCCCTCATAAACGAAGTGACTCTGGCGCCAATCAAGCTGATAATTTTGGCCGGCTTAACAATACTAGATTTTGGCGGTCCAAATTGACAATTGTACTGAGGAAGTAACAACACCCTTAGAGCCTGTTTGGTATCGTTTTCTGTTTTCAGTTTTCTGTTTTTTTGAAAACCAAAGTTCCGTTTTTGAAAACCAGAAAAAGTGGTTTTCAATTTTCAGTTATCATTTTTCATTTTCGGTATGACTATAATAGAAACATACAGTTTAAATTAATTTTTGCAACTTATTTAGCTAAACTTTTTACGCAAAAAAAACAAAAACTGAAAATGGCAGTGATACCGAACGGACCCTTAGTTGTTTTACTTCAGAATTTGAGATCGACTCTTCGGACACTCGGATTGAATTCTGAATTCGTCTTTCAAGATGAGTTACGACTCGACTAAACCAAATCGAGTCGGTTTGCGTAACATGACTAGATTATTGGAGATGGAATGTACGTTGATGTGATGGAGCAAGTAACAAGTTCATGCACACCACCTGTTTGTTAAAATGATCATAGAATTTATGCAGTTTTGTTAATTTTTTTTTTTTTTTTTTTGGCAAGGACAAAAACCAAGTTTTGTTAATTGTTACGACACCTTTTATGCACATTGTAGTAGCCGAAAATTGACCCGAGAACTATCATCGGAAGTGTAGAAACGATGTATTTTAAAAGACATTTTACGTGGTTAGATTCGTCTCTAGAATAAATAATTTCCTGCTTTACTATTAGGTGCATATAACAAAGTGTAATAATTAACATTCTCTCTGCATCTGTTCTGCAGGATTAACGATGTTAGACATCGAGTATAAACCAGTTTTTGATCGATGGGTGATCGCTTGTTACTCCCGGCAACCCATCGGGTTAGCATTCCGTTCTTAAGCTAGTTTTAACGCGATTTTTGCTACCTCAAATAATTCTTAAGCTCGGATGCTATGTTATAATTATCCTAATAAAACTACGGTTAAGGAAACCCTGGAACACCCGTTGAGGTAACGTCTACTTCAAGCTTGTTCCATGTTGTACATCAATATCATGATGGAAATATATACTGCTCGCTCTATTATCATTTCTTGGAGTGTAGAATCATGTTCAAGCAATTCTCATGATCACATTTTACTTTATAAGATCATGCAAATAGGAAAGGGATGTGAACTTTATGGAAAAGTATATATGTCCATTTTCTTATTATTGCAACTAAACTCCATGATACCAACATGGGACATAAAGAATTGGAGACACCATCATTTATGTGTCACACTTGAGAAGTTTGTGCCATATTCATACCTATTTTAAGCTCACTTTTTTGTTGGCTTACATTCTTCTACCTGATGTTTGTCCATCTGTGTTTAATTGTTTATCACTGAATTGCGAACAAGGAATTGTTTAACTTTTTAAATGCATTAAGTCCTTTTGATTATGATCATGAAAATTGGAGATAACTTCATCAATGTCTTTCATCTCCCTGGGTTTGATTCCTGTCCAAGCATCCTCTTCAGCTGTTATGATTGATATCATAATTCATAATTCATAACAACATTACCACAATGCCTTAAAAGCTCTTTCCATAAGGCGTAGAGGGGAGGGGGGGGGTCGGATACTCGGTAAGCCTTATCCCAGAGAGAGGCTGCATAAGGATGCCTAATTATGGAAATTGCTTCGAAAATTGCACGCACTGACTGGTACTTGACAATATAATGATCGTGGACAGTTTTGTAAGTCGTTTTGCTTTATTTTAAACCCCCCACACCCACACCCACCATTCCCCCTACTCCTTTGTTGACTGTCATTGTACCACTAGTTCTTCCTAATACAGTAAGACTAGAGCGTAGGCTTAGAGCCATTTTGACATTTTGACGCTGGAAGTTCTATTTATCAACCGAGCAATTGGTCAGTAACTTTGAAGGAAAGTACTCTAGTAGACAGTAACTTTGGAGTAGAAAATAAGAGATTGTGTCACTAGTTCAATCTTCGGATCCCTTTGATTGTTAATGTTTCGTTAAAATCCTCTGTTCATATTCAAACCAAACTCTAACAATGTAGAAGATTGGTGAGAGCCTTACTGTTAACTGTACTTGCGCGCGAATTACAGATTAGAGTGATTGGTTTCTTAGAATGTTTTTGCCTGGTGCATATCTTAGTAAACTGCACATGACCTTTTAGTTTTAACTCTGCAAGATTGAAATTTGGAACTTGTAAATTGTACGGATACAATGCAGTTGAATCTATGTGCACAGAATGGTTAAGATAACATACTTTTATCAGTAAAATTATCATTGTTACTGTAACTTGCAAGATTTGCTTGCATTGTAATTAGCAAACCCATTAAAGCCCATTACTTGCTGCTATCAATATTTTCTTGTTTTGCTCACACTAGGTTTTTGTTTAATAAGTCCCATGCCTCTCTTAATCACGTCGTCGCCTTGATTACATAACCCATGATTACTTAAGTAGAGTCTACCTTACTCTTTGTCTAAACAATTCTCCCTTTTTTTCAATGAGGTGAAACCAAGTCAATGCAAGACTAAGTCAGTGAGGCAGAATGGCAGATTGATACTTTGCTTCTGCCATTTGAAAGACAGTTTCAGCATAGATACTTTCATAATAAAAAGCCTTAGACAAAGGAACAGACTGTAAAAGAAATATACCCTACAGTAAAAGTTGGAGAATTTTTTTAATTTTTTTTTTTGTTTTTTACTTTCTCAGATTCTACAATGCAAAAGCCAGCCTTAGTGACATTATTGTGTAGAAGGACCATGACCATGATAGTAGTATATATGCCATGATTGATAAGTGCTTGGTAATTCTAGTTTGGATTAATTCCCTGTTCTTGTATTAGTCCTGCTCAGGATGAATAAAGTTTTCGAGGTTTTGGAATGAATTTTTAACTCGAGACACATAGACGACCAAGAAACATGTCTAATCGTACCTGTAGTTTGCCAGGCTGCCTAAACACATTGAATAATTAACTTACATTAAGCTTATACTCCAATGTAGCAGTGTGAGTTAGCATTCCTCTGCTGTTAGACTGTTAGTGTGTACTAATGTGGACTAGCTAGTAGTCTCAAATCTCGATAAATAATATTTGTTAGCCGTTAGTCCAAAAATAACAATTCCTGTAACCCTTGGTTCAAGGACTCTTTTCAGGTTAAGATCATTAATGATCCAAGAATCAAGCTTAAGCAATAAGTTAGTAATACTAATATCTAATTAACTCTTTTGAGAAAGATTACTGTCAAGATTAGAAGCTTAAGCTTATGTGTAATTCCTTTTCCTGTGACTATATATACATTTGTCCCATTCTATCCTGCCAAAGTTCCCCTGAAATAAGTAACGAACACCTCAAAAATTTCAACAATGTCTAAATTTCTCAGCATTTACCTGCTTTTGTTCTTTTCCTCGTATTCACATGTTAGTAACCCATTTTTCTTCCTATTTTTAGACATTCACATTGCAAAACTAGCTTGTAGTTTCTATAAATGTTGTGTATCATTTTAACTTATGTGCATTTTTGTGTATGCAGATCTCTGAAGCTGAGAATACAGAACATTCCAATGACAGGTTGAACCCATTTGCAGCAAAAGCTTCTCTGATACGTTACTGGAACAATCACATTTCTAACAACAATCCTAAACCAGCGTTCCTCCTCTCTAAAGCATCCCCTCTGAACGCTGTTGATACAGCGATTTTCACTAAACTTGCATCCAACAATGCCCTTAACACCCGCCTTTCATCCTTCTGCAAAGCCGCAAACTTATTCTGCAAGTTTGATTCGCCTGTGAAGCAAGAAAACCGAGGCTCTCCTACACCACCACCAGATGATGCCAATTCAAATTTCGCCTCGTATAACAACAAGCAGTTCAACACCTATGGCGTGCCCAAACCCGGTGGGGCCGACTCGTTCAAGAACTACTCCTCCGGCATTAACATGCCAGTCAACGAGTTCACTCGGTACAGTCCCGGCTCAACAGGACACAGTGAGAGCTTCACCAACTATGCTACTAACGCCAATGTGGCTAATGACAGCTTCACAAATTATGGAGCAGGTGGAACAGGTGGGTTAGGTGAGTTTACAAACTACGAGTCAAATGTTAACGTTCCTAATCTCATGTTCACTAGCTATAGTTCGAATGGTAACAATCATAAGCTCTCTTTTGGGACCTACACTGAAGACACCAACTCAGGGACCCAATCCTTTACCTCTTATGGTAAAAATGCAAATGCTGTCCCTGCAGAGTTTACCAACTACGGTCATTCTTCTAATATTGTCGGGTCAACTTTTGCCAGCTACGGGGAATTAGCCAATGCGGCTAATGACTCCTTTAAGGGTTACTCGCCTAGTGCGAATAACCCTCATAATATGTTTAAGAACTATGGTGCTAAAGTTAGTTCAGGGGTCGAGAGTTTCGAAAATTATAGAGAGGATGCAAATGTTGGGGATGACACTTTTCAGAATTATATTAGAGATTCAAGATCAGCTAAGGCAAGGTTTTCGAACTATGGGAAATCATTTAATCAAGGAACTGATAAGTTCAAGGATTATGGTAAGGGTGCTGTTAATCGTAATGTTCAATTTATAGGTTACGGTGTTAATAATTCTTTTAAAGGGTATGATGATAAGAAAGGCGTTACTTTTGCTGGGTATAGTCAGAAACTTCCTAGTAACGCAAGAGATAGTGTTGTGGTAAAAAAGTTGGTAGAGGAGGGTAAATTCTTTAGGGAAACAATGCTGAAGCCTGGCACTGTCATGAAAATGCCTAATATCAAGGACAAGATGCCTAAAAGGTCATTTTTACCACGGTCAATTTCATCAAAGTTACCATTTTCGACATCCACCTTAGCCGAGCTTAGGGACGTCTTCCTAGCCAAGGAGAAGTCTACACTAGAGCGCGTGATGGTTAACGCGCTTGGTGAGTGTGAGAGGCTGCCGAGCCAAGGTGAGTCCAAGCGTTGCGTTGCTTCAATTGAGGATATGATAGACTTTGCAGCTTCAGTGTTGGGTGACGATTTGGTGGTCCGGTCTACTGAAAATGTTAATGGGTCGGGTCAGATGGTCATGATTGGGTCAGTCAAAGGGATAAATGGTGGTAAAGTGACCAAGTCAGTATCATGTCATCAGAGTTTATTGCCTTATTTACTGTATTACTGTCACTCTGTACCTAAGGTAAGAGTTTATGAGGCTGATATTTTGGACTCAAAAACCAAGTCTAAGATAAACCATGGGGTTGCTATATGTCATCTTGACACTTCAGCTTGGAGTCCAGGGCATGGAGCTTTCCTAGCATTAGGTTCAAAACCCGGCCTCATCGAGGTTTGTCATTGGATCTTTGAGAATGACATGACTTGGGCAGTTGCGGACTAGAACAAACGTCATTAATTGAAGACGGGCAATTTTTGTTCAGTGTTTAGTTAAGCTGTTTGAGTTATCGTATGAATATGATCCATGCTATGAGAATTTCATTTATGTGATTAGCATGCAGTTTCCTCATTGAGTAGATCTTGTAGAAATATCAATTTGTACTTCCAATTTTAAGAGATGTCTAGCACAATAACACAACTGTAGGTGTCTCTAATTATTGATCTCTTTGTCCTTGTACCTTGTAAGTTGGGCACTGTCTTTGTCTCCTGATTTAATTTCTACCTAGATATGCACTTATTATATCAATCATACAACAACCTATAGTAACACACAATATATGCAGGGCCATATATTGGCCTGGTACGCTACAAAACATCTTACACGTTTTCGGAAAAGTCACGGCAACTATTACATATCAAACATCCACTACATTCCACGTATATTTTACGGTTCGAATTACAGTTAAAGTGTAATTAGAGGGTACAAACTACGGAGCACTTTTTTTCCCTGAAGGATGCAACCTACCTACCAACTAAAAAAAGGACTAGAATGACGCACAAGTATCAATAAAGAAGGATTGTGATTAGGGATGTAAATGGATCGGGTTCGGATCGGGTGGACCTTCACCCGATCCATCACCCGTTTATCATCCATCCACCCGATCCATCCATCACCCGACTAATCTCTCACCCGAACCCGATCCATCCATCACCCATGAAATAATCGGATGGATCGGGTGATAAACGGATGAGTTTGAATATGAAAAAAATAACAATTTAAGTAACATTATTAAGCTACATATACAAATAATTGGATTAAAAAAATTAAAAAATAAATAATTAAGTTAAACGGGTGGGTGACGGGTGGGTAATGGATGAAAATTTTTCACCCGAACCCGATCCGTCAACCGAACCCGATTCACCCGAATCCGTGTAACATCCATATAAATCGGGTTCTCGTCCGTTTAAAGTGATTGGGTGGATCGGGTGGTAGGTGGGTTCGGGTTATATTGCCATCCCTAATTGTGATTGTGAAGGTCTGATATGTGTCATCGGACCACTTTTTTTTTTTTTTTTTTTTTTTTTTTTTTTTTTTCAGGGGTATGTACTACAACTCGTACTACTTTTATTATGGCATGAAAATGTTTGTGCATGGAATGGACCAACATAAAATTATCACCGTTCCTTTGCAGTCAAGAATTTGTGATTGTTGCTTCACTACTGGCGTCTACCGCAGCAGCATGTTATGGCCACTAACACTCATTGACTCATATTGTATGTCTATATCTGTATGTTAAGTAGTGCAAGTGTACGTGCTACTTAAAATCGGTTTATGGAAAAAAAAAAAAAAATTGAATATATGTTCAGATTGGGTATACATAGAGGTGAATTAGAGCCGAAATCGACTAATTTGAATCGCTGACTCGTTGTATGTAAACCAAGTTGTGCAATTTCTCTTAGAATATATTTGTTTTATTCTTAAGACAAGTCCTTAATTACTAAAGGGATATTAGAGCACGCACATCAATATTATTATGAAACTATCAAAGACTTGGACTTAAAGATGAATCGAAAATACTAGAAGTCTATATGTAGACAAGTAAAAAAAGTGTATATGTCTCATTTGTAGTAAAAAATAATAATAAAGGTGCGGTAAATTTTGTTGTATAATTTGACAAATGATGGATTATAAGGAAAGAAAGACAATTAAGGGTCCTTGATTTTGAAATTAAATCAATTCAAAATTCTTTCTATTGATAGATCCGTAACAATGTTGATTTTACCACTAATGTCATAAATTCACTGCAAATACATTAGATTTACTACACAACCATATTTTTTACTACATGTCATCTCTAATTTATCACACTTGATTATGCGATAGACAATTTTGCTATTGTTTACATATAGACTCCTAGGATCATCCAAGATGAATTCTTATTGAATTTGAATATGCGAGAAATATTCAATAAAACTAATTCGCCGTGTTAAAGAATACGGCGAATTTGACATGGTCATAATCAACATGACTGAATGAATCAATCAATGTTAATCAATTCTTTTTTTTTTTTTTTTTTTGAGGTCAATGTTAATACTGTAACTCAACATTGGTGTACATTTTTATTATCAAATCGGATTAAACACAATGATGCACAACATATGTGATTTGCCGGAAGGCTGCCTTTCACATATATTGTCGTTGACGTCTCCTGTTGACGTTCTCCGATCATCGGCGGTGTCGAAGCAGTTTCTTTCCGCCTCCGTGTCCGACACCGTGTGGCGTAATTTCCTGCCGTCCGATTGCTGTGACGTGATCTCTCAGTCAACTTCTCCGATTCGTCGTGATCAGTTTTCTTCTAAGAAGGAACTTTTTTCACACCTAGCCCGATTTCCTCTGCTTTTGGACAACAACACCAAGGTACAATACTCAATCGCCCCCTTCTTATTGGTGATCAATAAATTATTATTATTATTATTATTTTTTGTTTACAATCAATAAATTCTTATGTCATATATTATAAGATTAATAACACGGTTCAATTCGACCCGGGTGTGGGTCATAGATTAGGTAATAAGGCAGTCCATTCAGCTGCCCATTTTGGTCCGGTAGAATATTCGACCCGGGTGTAGGTCGAATAACACGGTTCAATTGGCACTAAAAAAAAAGATTAATAACACTGTTCAATTGGCACTAAAAAAAAAAAAATAACACGGTTCAATTGGATCTCTGGATTTGCCATAGTTGGTCAATTGGTGTGTCAAGTCGGAGTATAATCTCATTGACTTTAAGTCTTTAACCCCCCTGTCATGGTCTAGTGGTTACACTAAGACTATGTTTATCAATGTCATAACTTGCCCCAAATATTTACATTAAAAAATTAGTTTATTCTTCAAATCATCTTCATGCCCCCAAACATTAGGTTTTAGCTTTATTGATGCCCCCTCTTGCCTCAATCTTTCTCCTAATTTACATTTATATTTATTTGTCCAAAATATATGAAATGTAGTTTTATTTTGTATAGTATGAAAAAATATAATCAATGAAGTAATTTTTGAAATTTTCTGATTTGTAGAATACTAAATATTCTTGTTAGAAAACATTTGAATAATTTGTTAAAGATCAAACCAATGACTGCATGACATGTGGCGCCTTGCCAAGCAAGTGTGAGGCACACATTTGGTGCATCAGATGCCCCAGGTTGATGCCGAAGCCAATTTTTCTATTTTTTTTGTTGTCTTTCCCACGTGAGAGTCCTTTGGACTACTCTATGCCATAACTTTCATGACATTGATAAACATAGTCTAATGGGAAAAAGAAAATTTATATTGTACCCTGGGTGTATATTGCGTTTTCGTATTCTCTAATAAACTTGATGAGCAAACAATGTTAATTTGACGAGCAATGACGCATAAATTGATGAACATAATTTTCCAATTTTCTTTTATGTATTTGACTTATACTATGCAAGATTAATATACTATATGTTTGTTCATCAAAATACTAGCGTTTGCTCAACAAATTAGATCAATTGATCATCAAAATGTACCCCCCGGAGAACGGTATAAGAATTGTGAGAAAATCGGGTTTGCCAAATAGTCCTCAGAGGTTAAGGGTTCGATCCCAGCTTGTAGCAATCCCTCTCCCCACCTTGCCTCCCCCAATGTAGTGGACTCCTCGATCCTTCCGCAACAAATTCTCATACGTTGGCCTAGGGGTGGGTCTGTAAGGTCGGTGCGGGCTCTTTACAAGCCTTTTGCCAAGTATAATCTCACCGACTTTTATACAATGTAATGACAATGCCATACCACAATCGGACTGAAAACAGGGCAAAAGCAGAGTATATAGTGTTGTTCAACTTACCATCTACGATGTCTTTCGCCTGACCACTTCCTAGGCTCAACCAATCCAACAGTTCATTTAGAAATAGCAAATATGTTTCTTAATTTAGAAGTACATTACTGCGTTTTTTTTTTTTTTTTTTTTTTTTTTTGAATTTCTCTCAAATGTCGAGAAGTTTACTAGCTCCTCATATATTAGCAAAATGAGACTTATTATTATTATATATTGTCCAACTTCTTTCACTGATCAGAGCTTTGCCTTGGATAAATGGAGCGGGAAGAAATGCTACATGCTAGGAGCCAGGGCGCTATCAATCGTATGGGGAAGCAGCCCGGAATACTGGGGCTGGGAATCTCACCTACCTGAGTCAAGGTACATATCATTCTAGTCTCTCGTTTCATAGATTTCGACAAATAATGTAGCGTGAAGTCTCGTATAATAATACGCAAGTTTTTACAGGTTCCCTGAGTGTGCTAGTCTTTTGCAAGTGTGTTGGTTAGAGATCACAGGAAAGATACACATCACATTGCTCTCACCTGGTACAACCTATGGCGCATATTTTGTGTTCAGGATAAATGATTATACATTTCATTCCAGTTTCGTATATGTTACAGTAAAGGTATCTGTCTCAGTGGATGGTGAAGATGATGGGTTGCCAAGAGATGATCATCACAACACTGAAATCAAGACCTTCTTTCTTGAATCCCGAGATTACGAGACACGTGTCCCTGAAGAGCGTCCTGTTGTTAGAGATGATGGGTGGATGGAAATTGAGATGGGAAGGTATCAAGTTGGTCGTGTTCATGACGCAGGCGAGAGGGTGGTGTTGGAGATGGCACTTAAGGAGCTTGAGGCTGGTCACTGGAAGAAGGGTCTTGTTGTTTACGGTATTGAAGTCAGACCTTTGTGTTAATTGATTGAGCTACAGAGAGCTCCTTATCATAGTTTGGGGAAAATGTTTGCTAATTGTTGATCTTTATATCCTCCAGCTCAAATTCTGGCTCATATATATGCACCAATTGTGAGGTTCAGCTGTTGAGTGAGTTAAATTAAGCGTGTTTGTATACCTTTTGAGTGTGTACCTATTGTTAAAAAAATTGTTGCTCAAATGTGATCATCTCATAATACTTTTTTTTTTTCTTTTACGTTTGCCTTGAATTTCTCACATATTCAAATCAAATGTAAAGAGTTAAATGAAACTAAGATATATATGATCGCCCACCACCATATTCAATTATTTGTTTATGATACGTAGATTAACAAGATATGATCGAGTCGAATTTGGGTCGAGTTAATATGACCAATTGGGTTGAATTAGGTTCGATTTAGGGCACTATGGTGAATTGATTAGAGTCAGGTAACTTTAATTGGATCCGCCATTATTTGGTCGGCATGTTATAAATGTATAAAAAGTACTATGTCTAAGTAGAATTATAACAACAAAATTAATGAAGATCAGTTGCATCTAAATACATTATGCATATGAAATGCTTACAGTAGAATAACCGCAAATCATGGATAACAAACAATGACATGCATTTGCTCCATTAATCAGAGTTTTCGCTTGAACAAATGGAGTGGGAAGAAATGCTACATGATCGGTGCCAGGGCGTTAGCAATCACATGGGGGAGTAGTCCGCAATACTGGACATGGGAATCTGTACCTGAATCAAGGTATGTACTACGTAGTACTTAGGGTCCGTTTGATAGGATTACATATTTGTGAACTGATCTGATCTAATCTGAATGATTCTGATCTGATTTGAATGACTCTGAACTGATCAGATCTGAATTTGTTAAATATTTGATTGAATTTCATCGAATTAATATCAATTATGAGCCAAATACATGGATAGTTATTTGAACATTTCTGAACTGATCTGAATGATTCTGAACTAATCTGGATACTACTTTTATTAACGCTTATCAAACAAATCCTAAATCCGTTTCATTAGGTTTTTTACATTATATAATCGAACAATTGGGTGATCGAGCTAATTTTGCTGCCGTAGTGTGATACCTTTTTGTAGAATGACTTAAATTTGTTGCTTAGGTTTGATCATATTATGTACGTATGTAGTATACGATGCGTTGTAAATCTCAGTCGAATATTCTATCTTACATTATTAGCCGACAATATTAAGCGTTATTGTCGTAAAAGCGTAGGTGCAATTGCTCTCCATATTTTTCAGTGTGGATCACCTGTCCCTTTTCATATCTCACTCCATGTACTCCACCAATAATCTCTTATTATTTCATTATTTTATTTTTAAAGATTATATTGTTTTAGAAATATTTATGAAATAATAGCATGTGATTGGTGGGGTACATGGAGTGGGATAGGAAAATGAGACGGGTGATCCGCACTGGCTCCCAGCAACTATATCGTCTATATGCCATTGATCGAGTTTGACTCTTAAGCGGGTTACAAATTGAGGGTTACAAAATGAGTTGACTAATATAATTTAGGATAACATATATTTTGTCATATTGATCTCGAATTTTAATTTTTTTTTGGGAACACTTATCCTCTTGTCTTATGTGTCACACCTCGCCTCAAATAATATCCTTTCAAAAAAAAAAAAAAAAATCAAAGTCGTCTTAAGCTCTTTATAGTTTACTCTCCAAACCGAATAAGACATATATTTTTGTCCTCGCTACATAATTATTATTAGAAGATCATCGGAATTAGGATGACCAACATAGGTGAGCTGCCGGAAGGCTGCGTTTCACATATACTGTCCTTAACATCCCCTGTTGACGTCCTCCGATCATCGCTCGTGTCGAAGCAGTTCCTATCGGCCTCCGAATACGACACCGTGTGGCGCAATTTCCTTCCGTCGGATTGCGTTGACATTATATCTAAGTCATCTGCTCCGATTCGTCGTGATCAGTTTTCTTCTAAGAAGGAATTCTTCTCCACCCTCGTTCGATTTCCTCTACTTTTGGACAACCGCACTAAGGTATAAATAAATTATTTATTTTTCATGTTGTTGTGGATTATTAACATTATTAATCGGTTTTCATGTTGTGTGGCTGACATTCGATTGTCAATTAATCCTTGTTCGTCAACTTTGTAGGAGATAATAAAGTCGATTTGTGTTACATATAGACTCCTAGCATATCCATTATTATCGAATTGGCTTTTTGTTGCATCGCAATCCGCAAACCCCATTGAATTTTTTTTCGTTTGTTAGTCAACTCGATCAACTAAGAGAAAAGTCGATTTGGATCACAATTATCGTAAGAAAAAGGTTCAATACTATCGAATTGGCTTTTTGGTTGTATCGTAACCTCCATTACTTAAGGTTGTCTAATGTTTACATTAATTTCACTATCGAAACCTTACGGAAGAAGTAGTAGTGTTTAGATTTATTGAAATCATGTACACTTATATACACTCCTACTAGCTAGTTTTACAAGAAATTAAGAATTAAAATGTCATAGCTAATTAAACTACCATTGCGGATTGGTTTTAGAATGGAAACTCTTTGAACGATGATGCGACTGGGCTAATAAACAAACTTATCGATTAACGCATATCTTTCCATTAATATATCAGAGCTTTGCTTTGGACAAATGGAGCGGGAAGAAGTGCTACATGCTCGGTGCTAGGGCACTAACAATTATATGGGACGGCACCCCTGAATACTGGAGTTGGGCATCTGTACCTAATTCAAGGTATGTGCGTGGCTTAATTAATAAGCTTTCTAGCTAGTCACGCCTTCATTTTTAGTTAGGATGAAATAAGTAGCGTAAAGTGTACGTGGTACGATAACATGTACGCGCGCTTGCAGGTTTCCTGAGTGTGCACTGCTTCGGGATGTGTGTTGGCTAGAGATCATAGGCAAGATAGACACCACATTGCTCTCACCAACTACTACTTATGGTGCTTATTTTGTGTTCAAGATGAACACTGACCGTAAATATCGTCGTACTGGCTTCGAACATACGCCAGTGAAGGCATCTGTCTCGGAGATTAGTGAAGATGGATTGGCAAGAGATGAGCATGAAATAAAGAAATTCTTTCTGAGAGTCCCGGGATCCGCGACCTCGAAGAGTGCACTGCCTGAGGAGAATGCTGTTGTTAGGGATGATGGGTGGATGGAGATTGAGATGGGAAGGTATCAAGTTGGTCGTGTTCATGACGCAGACGAGAGGAAGGTGTTGGAGATGAGTCTAAGGGAGGTTGAGGCCGGTCACTGGAAGAAGGGTCTTGTTGTTCATGGTATTGAAGTTAGGCCTCTGCGTTAGTTGATTCAGCTCGCCGTGCATACATATATATCCATCCCCTGTATATATCCCAATCAAGGTGGTTAGGCTAGTATATATATACTTTCTCACCCGTTTTTGTTGAATTCTTTACGTTTATGTCAGAAATGTGTTGTGAATTAAAACCTATTGTAAATTGAAGAAACGTAAAGAGTTTATTTGAATCGTTTTTTTGGTTCAGTAGTTGAGTTCAATCCATACATAAATTATATAGGGATGTGAAAACTAGGATTGGTACACTCCATAAAAATAGATCATCGGAAATGCAGAAATGGTTAAACTTTACGACATATGAGACTACTACGTTTGTTTGGGTGCTTAATTAAAAACAGCGCAAATAGGGAAGATGTTTGATGTACATTGATCTTTTTGTCTTCAAAGGCCAATTGTTCAAGCTAATTTGTACTTCTTCCGTTTTTACACCGGGGTTGAACATTTGAGAAGAATTCGAATCAAACATAAAAATACTGTTTGTGAGGTTCATATGCAAATCTTGTTTAGTTTTGGTAAGCTAACATCTCAGGAATGAAGATTGGATTGATCTACTAGTATACGGCTATACCAATGGAGCTACAAGATGTGAGGCATCGAAAACTATAGATTAGAAGGTTGACTTTCATATAGTCTTGTTGTAAGATGAGTTTGTGGGTTTGATTAACGTGCGTGGAAGTGCTATAGTGCAAGAGACAGATCGGGAATCTGTCCCATGTATTGTGCAAAACTGTTATTACAGAGAACTGTACTCTGTAATGCTGAAACTTTTGGTTTCGAAATTGGTTTTACAAGAAACATGAATAGTGTTTTTGGAAAATGATTTCTAAAATATCTCAAGAATTTCATATATTTGATTCACATATTTTGTGATATATTATTTCTTTTATAGGAATATTTATTTAGATGTGAATGTTTGAATTTTAGGAAAATGAGAAAAGATTTTATTGCAAATATATCTTTTAATTATCCTAAATATTTGTGGAGATATTTTGAATTCTTAATTTTGAAATAATCATGTTTGATTTTGGATAAAATCTTGAGTTGTTTGAAAGATATATTATATGAGTTTCATTTGAAGTAAAATTGCATATTCTATCCTCATTTGATATTATCCTTTGATATTACTTGGAAAGGAAATAATCTTGATTGTTTCCCAAGTAATGAGAACTCTTTTCACTGCATCAATAAAGCCCTTTGGTTTTCTAAGAACTAAGACTTTTTTCTACGATAAAGTTTTGAGCTTAATTTTCAAAAGAAAATGTCTAGAGAGAACATACCTGCATACTGTTCCATGCCTGAAATCCTACACTATACTCATCATAGGTCTAAATTGTTACCTCTATCCGCTTGTCTAATAAGCATTATTACGAGGTGATTGCTTTGTACTTTTCTCTTCTAGAGTGAGGTATTTGGGGTACGGGGTTGTACTCGAGTTTCCTATTGTCTTGGGTTGAGAGAGTAGGAATAGTTTCATAGTTGAAACTAGCACAATTAGAGTTAGTTGTGGGGTTCCTCTACTTGTCTTGGGTTGAGCTAATAGGGAAGAAAATTCTAGTGGATTTTGTGGACGTAGACCTTGGGTTGAGGTCGAACCACGTAAATCTTGTGTGTACTCTTATCATTGTTTCGTGCTTTACTTTATAGTACAGATCTGTGGACTGTACCATCACAAACTACAATCTCTAGTTTGTGGCACAGTACACTAGTCTGTCTCTTCCGCTGCTTTACACAAGATAAACTTGAGCAAAATGAAAAAGTTCCAATCAAAGTCCATACTCAATTCACCCCTCCTCTTGAGTATATCTCGCGACACGACTCTTCAATTGGTATCAGAGCCTCGTGCTCTTGATCGGCTAACACCTAGAGTAAAGATCCTAAAGATGTCGCGTAAATCAAAGGTTGAAGATGGGAAGTGTTTAAAGTGCAACAAATCTGGCCATTACATGAAGGAGTGCCCTTTATGGAAGAAGAGAAAAGTTGTTGGTAGACAAACCGTCGAAGGATCGAACTTATGTCTTATGGCAAATAGTTCAAGTCACGTTGATTCTGAATCCGACAACAATTCACAAGTAAGTCATGATGATTCTCTTTCTCTTATTAAGAAAAAATTGCATTCTTATTCTAGAAAGAAACTTGTTGAAATTCTAAGTAAAGAACTTATTACTTGTGATGAATTGAAAACGAGTAAGAAACTTGTTGATGATAAATTGTTTACTAGTCTTGATCGAATTGCTTGTCTTGAAAAAGATTGTTTTAGACTTAGATCTGATAATGAAGATTTGAAATTTCTCTCTAATGGTCTAACGAGTCAAATTGAAAGTCTTTTTCGTGATAATGATGATTTAAAAGCAAAGTTGATTAAAGTTTCTGCTGAGAGTACAAATTGTCATTCTGTTCCCTGTACTGTTCTCGAAATAGAAAATTCTACTCTTTCAAAACGAATTGATTCTTTGAATAAGGAATTAGTTGAGTTAAAAGAGTGTAGAAATGTTGTTCCTCTTAATGTTTATAATGATTCAAAGTTACATGATGAGCATGCTAATTTAAGTGAAGATTTTGAAGTGTTAAGAATGCAAAATGACAAGCTCTTGAAATCACGTAGCGTGTTTGATTCAAAATTTGTTGAGATTCAAAATATGTCAAATAAGTGGAATAACGACAAGACTGATGTCTTAAACAAATCTTCTAGACGTTTGCATGATTTTCCAAAAAGAGGTTTAAGACATGACACTATTAGACAGTACAGAATGGCAGACTGTACCCTTGAGAGACCTAACCATAATAAACATGTTTTTTGTAAAAGAAAGGTGCTAGATTTCATGAGTCCTTGACTCACAATTATCATGGTAAGTACGGTCGTGGGTCTAACCTTTGTGATGCAGAAAAATTTGATCTTGAAAGGAGTCACAAAGTGGTTAAGAAAGTGTGGGTACGAAAGGACTTGTGTGCTACATTGTCTAACCAAAAGGGACCCAAATTTATTTGGGTACCCAAGTCCAAGGAATGATTGTTTTTACAGGCTAAAAGTGAGAGGGAGGAAGGGCGACGATTGACCAACTTATCGTTGCTCATGTGCTAATGGACGATTCTCATAATCCTCTCACATAGAGCCTTCAAGATGGATGTGTGGATGTGTGAATTGGTAAGTTTGGTAAATCTCACACACATTCCATTAACAAGTTGTGGTAAATTATTGGTAAGTACTTCTCAATCCTTAGAGTTGGGCATATTGTGATATTCGTGATTAAGTGAAGGTGAGAAGTAAAAGAAGTAGTAGTTACTTGTATGTATACTTTTGTGTTCTACTTCTCAAGATATGTAGGTGGATGATGCTAGAGATGATATAGGGCTGTCATGCAATCCACTTGCTCATAGACGAGTTCATTAGAAGGCATCTTGAACTCAGAGGGAACATCATATTACATTAGACAGAACAGACCACTGTTCCGTACCATCAGAAAGGTTCCTCACATCAGTAACTAAGCAAGAAACAGAATCTGGTACTGCCTCATCCAGGGAGCAAGGTATTTCGTGTATATGCATATGTTTATGTTGTTGCTCCTTATTGCATCATGGTAAGTTCGTATTTCGGGATTATGATGCTGTCTTTTGTGTGTGCATATTTTGTGTGTCACCAAAAGTGGTTTAATGTTTCCGAATCCCGTATGCTACTTGAACTAATTGCATTGAATTTTCACTTTGTTAGAGATTAGTTGTTGATATGAGTATTGTTTGTCTTGAATTATACAATGTTGATGACGAATTGACCATTTCTTACATAGCCAATTGCTAGAGAAATATTTGAGAAATTTCGTTTGGAAATTGGTATAATTAATTGCATTTAGGCCGCTGCTTGTTGTGTTTTTCTCGATGAATGGCTAGTAAAGGTGTTTAATACTAGATATTGTGCCCAGTGAACCCGTTTAGCGCATTTTATGTCCATATCTTTAATAGTAATAGGACTCGCCTTTTTCTCTCTTAGCTACATCTATGAATTTGTTCCTAAGTTGCCTAGCTTTGAGTTGAAGTTGTGGTTGAGTTATCTATAGTCCAATTTATGAATCAATGCCTTGAGTATGATCGAATTGATATGGTGGTTCGCTACGGTACAATATGTGGAGTTGTGAAAGCATTATGTGGTGGTTCGATAGATATCTTTGGAAGACAATACCTTACATTGTGAAGCGGTAACTAATGGTACAGTATGGGTATCTGTACCACTGATCATCTATTATTTTTAGTGACTCACGATAATTTGGCAGTAGTAACTACAAGGGAGATTGTAATCTGCGCACTACACTTGTAGTCTACATCCCATGCAAGGAACAGATCTAGCTACTGTATTAAGGTATTGTTTTATGGAAAGCAAAGACCATATCTTCTGACTTTGGATATTGAAGATATTGAGTATTATCCTGATTCTTTTTGCTGATTTAAAGCAAAGATTTCATTGGTAGAACTTTTCCGAATTGTTTCTGTAGAATTCAAAAATTGTCTTGTTTTGATGAGTGTTCTCCAAAAAAAAAAAACAACAACATCAACATCCAAGCCTTATTCCCAAAATGATTCGGGGCCGGCTAACATGAATCGTCGTCTAAGAACCGTCTTATGCGCGCCATAAAATTTCAAAAACATTGTGAAACATTTTGAAACATTGAAACACTTTCGGAAAGAGTTTTAGAAATTCCTCAAAATAAGTAAAAAGTTTGAAAATGAGCGGAAAAAAAAAACAAAAAAAAAAAAAACAAAAAAAAAAGGCTGAAAAGAAAATAAAAACAAAAGGCTTGGTAGAACACGTATCATCATCATTTTGTTAGTGCCCTGAATTGTCCCAAATCAATTGATCCCTTGTGAACACTAACCTCTTCGGTTGCCACCTTGGCTTCGTCTACAACCATACCAGGTTATTGCTGTGACACTCTTGGCTGCGGCTTGGTCGCCATATTTCTTTGTCGCCTATCGGGTTGACCAGACCACCGCCTGAGCTACATGACTGGACTGTGACCACGGTTCCACATGCCCGACTCCATATTCTGCTGATTGTTTTGAAAGCACAAGGGTCAACTTCAGTTTTCACAGGTTGGTCTTTTTTATTATTGTGAATTTGTGCGTATCAAGTGGTCTTATCCTAAGAAAGAAGGTTATTTGGCTTGTTATTGTGTTCCCTCGGATTTAGAGAACGCTGATTTTGTGCGTAATATGAACTGAGTTTAAGGTGGAATTTCGATGTTCTGAAGAGCAACACTTTCGGACTCGTGGAGAAGGATGAATTACATATGGTGGGCACATGTCAACGGAAGTTGGTCCTCTGATTAATTTCGCCCATCATGATTTATAACATTGGCTCAGTTGGTGGACTTCCAATTTTGATCATGATTACATGATTGGTTCCATGGCATACTATTTGCCACTCTTGTCTGCATTTCGGGGATACCACTGGAGAAATGTTGATCGATCACTTGATACGATGTTCCGCACTGATTCTGGTTATCACTCAATGGACTATAGATGATAAAACTATTGCTAATTCTCGCTAGCTAGGATTGTGACTTGGTCTCTTCTTGATGTAGCTAGATTGATATTAGGCTTGAGCTACTTGAGCTCTCTCTTGGACAATTTGCGTGACTTTCACGAGTTTGGTTCACTCCCACTTTCTCCCTTTTCGATGATGCCAAGAGGGGGAAAAATAACTTGATGCACCTACTTGCTTGATATTAAACCTTGTCAAGAACCTTATTTCTCTTTGACCTCTTTGGTAGGTTGCGTAGATTTGGTTTTATGATGAGATGTTGTTCTTGACATGATATGCTCTAATGATATTTTGATCTCTTGATATGTGAATTTGTTCTAATACTTGGTTTATTGTATGCTTGTGTTGAGGGGGAACTTTGGTTGCTTGTCACCATCAAAAAGGGGGAATAATGTTGAGTTTGCATGGTTTTGATGTTGACAAGTGATATTGTGTTCTATGGTTTACTCTCCTCTTCGTATATGCCTTCATGGTGCATTTGTATGTTGATTATAGTGTGGAAAGCATGCATTGGTTAAGGGGGAATTATGTTTGTTTGTCATCTAGTTGTCATCGTCAAAAAGGGGGAAATTGTTGAACCATGTAGTGTGTGTTTTGATGATGACAAGATGATATGATTTCGATGTTGATTACTCCCTTGTTATGAGCTAACATCTTGTTTAGTTTTTGTAAGCTAACATCTCAGGAAGGAAGATTGGATTGATCTACTAGTATACGACTATACCAATGGAGCTACAAGATGTGAGGCATCGAAGACTATAGATTAGAAGGTTTATACTTTCATATAGTCTTGTTGTAAGATGAGTTTGTGGGTTTGATTAACGTGCGTGGAAGTGCTATGGTGCAAGAGACAGATCGGCAATCTGTCCCATGTATTGTGCAAAACTGTTATTACAGAGAACAATACCTAGTACAATACTCTGTAATGCTGAAACTTTTGATTTCGAAATTGGTTTTACAAGAAACGTGATTAGTGTTTTTGGAAAATGATTTCTTATGATTTCTAAAATATCTCAAGAATTTCATATATTTGATTCACATATTTTGTGATATATTATTTCTTTTATAGGAATATATATTTAGATGTGAATGTTTGAATTTTAGGAAAAAGAGAAAAGATTTTATTGCAAATATATCTTTTAATTATCCTAAATATTTGTAGAGATATTTTGAATTCTTAATTTTGAAAT
Organism: Spergularia marina; assembly: GCA_963680865.1. NCBI lineage: Eukaryota > Viridiplantae > Streptophyta > Magnoliopsida > Caryophyllales > Caryophyllaceae > Spergularia > Spergularia marina. The sequence goes on along the minus strand of OY804548.1, from coordinate 26,740,004 downwards.
AATCATGTTTGATTTTGGATAAAATATTGAGTTGTTTGAAAGATATATTATATGAGTTTCATTTGAAGTAAAATTGCATATTCTATCCTCATTTGATATTATCCTTTGATATTACTTGGAAAGGAAATAATCTAGATTGTTTCCCAAGTAATGAGAACTCTTTTCACTGCATAAATAAAGTCCTTTGGTTTTCTAAGAACTAAGACGTTTTTCTACAATAAAGTTTTGAGCTTAATTTTCAAAAGAAAAAGTCAAGAGAGAACAGACCTGCATACTGTTGCATGCCTGAAATCCTACACTATACTCATCATAGGTCTAAATTGTTACCTCTATCCGCTTGTCTAATAAGCATTATTACGAGGTGATTGCTTTGTACTTTTCTCTTCTAGAGTGAGGTATTTGGGATACGGGGTTGTACTCGAGTTTCCTATTGTCTTGGATTGAGAGAGTAGGAATCGTTTCATAGTTGAAACTAGCACAATTAGAGTTAGTTGTGGGGTTCCTCTACTTGTCTTGGGTTGAGCTAGTAGGGAAGAAAATTCTAGTGGATTTTGTGGACGTAGACCTTGGGTTGAGGTCGAACCACCTAAATCTTGTGTGTACTCTTATCATTGTTTCGTGCTTTACTTTATAGTACAGATCTGTGGACTGTACCATCACAAACTACAATCTCTAGTTTGTGGCACAGTACACTAGTCTGTCTCTTCCGCTGCTACACAAGATAAACTTGAGCAAAATGAAAAAGTTCCAATCAAAATCCATACTCAATTCACCCCCCCTCTTGAGTATATCTCGCGACACGACTCTTCAATATGCAATTCAAGTTCACTCCTGACTTCCAGAGTGAGTTAATCTTACTTTGTTGCTTAATTAAGAAGTTAAATGTCATGTACGTACATTCTCCAATTTAGAGAAAGTAGATATATGCATTTTTGTGTGGCGATCTTGTACTAATAATTTGTTGCTTAAGTTTGATGATCTTGTACTATATTATGTGTGCTAATCAAGTTTCAACTGATCAATATATTATTACATCTTGCATTAATTAAGCATGATGGTCGTGTAAAGCCTGCAGGTTGCCAACTGCCAAGACGGGGTGCGCTCGCACTTGCTATATAGTCATATAGAGTTTGACTTTGTAACCTCAAGTTCTCAAGCTTAAATTAAAGTCAACTCAACTTGGCTCGCTACCTACCCTTATCACCTAGACGAATAAAATTACAAGAGTTTCGTTATATCATTACCTCCGACAAACTAGGTGATAACCTAACAAGAAGGTTATCTAATCTCTTGTCCTTGTACTCAGCTCTTTATAAAAAAAATCGAGTTCGGCTTGCAAATTCACAAACTTTAGTTCAGTTAATCGGTACGTTGTGTGACTGTATTATTTGAAATTTGATTCAATTTAATCGGCTAATGACTTAGAATTGAATATACCATGAATGTAACATATCCGAAATGGCGAATGGTAAACGTTTAATTAATATCACCAGGTTATTACTCTTTATAACGTTTAAATGAGTCGATTATAACATTTGCTAGCTGCCTTGTTAATATTAATCAAATCATTCAGATTGTTTCTTCAACACATGCATGGCGAGCTGCCGGAAGCTAGGCTGCCTATACCACATACCGTCGTTACACATTACCTGTTGACGTCCTCCGATCATCAGGCGTGTCGAAGGTGTTTCATTCTTTCGTCCTCCGTGTCTGACCACCGTGTGGCACATCTTCGTGCCATTTGATTACGTACGTTGACATTGCTAAGGTAACCACTACTTGGAATTTTCATCGTCCATCTTTACTTCAATTTTTCAACTTTTTTGGTTGTCAAATAGTTCGGTGGGTTTTGGGTTGAGCTCAAATGGGTCGGAGACTAGGTCCAATTGACGAATTATATTTATGAATCGGGTTGATTCGAGTTTGGTTTGGGCCCGGATTGGTATGTTGATTCAAAGCTCTCTGTGGGCTTCATGTTAGGATCTATTTTATTGGATTGGTTTTTTGTCATTAGTCAACTTTTATGGGAGAAACGAATATATGTCTACAAATTGGGATCTATTTGGTGTTTCGTCACAAAGATAGTAGAAAATACTCAATATTATCGGATTATGAATTTGGTCGTAATGTTATTGGACTTTTCTTTTGATAAAATATCTTTGGATTTCTTTTTTTTCGATAGAGAGATTGAAAAACCGAAAAACAACTCAATTGACGGAAATGGGCATGTGCAACCATCTCAAGTTTGATTGCGAAGACTGGTTAACCAAACTTGCTACAAGTAAGACGAGCTGAGCAATCCTCATGAGTTTAGTGAAATACATACTCCCTAATTTATTATTGTTAAAATTATTTGTTGCATTAATCAGAGCTTTGCGCATGCTGTGGAAAACTAGAGCGGGAAGATATTGTAAGTTTATGAAACTCCCTAATTTGTGATTATTCTATTTTTTTAATATATATTGTACAAGAGACCACCTAAATACAATGCATAATGCAATAAAACATACTCGTAGTTATAGTATACATGTCTTGGAAAATACCCCAATTAACCTAGATGGCTAGACATAGTATGGAACTATGAATTGAATATGCAGAATAATTCATGCATGCATGTGTCTTATTATTGATATAATTACGTGTATAGTACACATGTCTAGGAGAATACTCCAATTACGTTGTATTTTTAATAGTTCCCAGCACACATTAGATGATGAATGATAATAAGTTAATATATAGCTCATCTTTGGGATGTATAAATAATAATATTGGGTTTCATTTTTAGATCTGTTCGGTGGACAAAAAGACTGGAAAAAAATGTTACATGCTTGGTGCCAGGGAACTTAAAATTGACTCCGGTGATAACCCTCGTTGCTGGAGGTGGAAGCCTTTATCTGACTCCAGGTTTGCCGGCCTCATTCTTGCGCTCCCTAACTATTGTAGCAACCATATGCATCATAAACTAGCAGATGGCATTGAATTATTGGTTCCATACTGAAATGCTTTAGTCAGTTACATGGATATCTAAAACACGTTTCGCGCGGTCTTATTTGTTTTGGATGATCAAGGGATGGTACAAACCCATTTTATTTGGATTATAAATGAAATAAAGCTCAATTTAACATTTGGTACAACGCTAAATCTTGAGTTCAATATAAAGACGAGTATTTCATTTATAGCACTTCAAAAAATTTCATTCCAAGGAAAATGTTTGATTCTGGAATGTCGAGAGGTTGAATTAAATTTCTTATATGAATTAAATTATGTTACTCCGATACTTTATTTACCTGTCGTGTCACATGTCCGACACGACATGATACCTAAACACTCCACTTTAGGCTGAAAATTTTAAGTTTTTTTTTTTCTTTTCGTAAAATAGTCGTGTCAGACACCCTATACGTATCCACCTCCGATACTTCCGGTCGAATCTGAGTAACATAGCTCATGAATGGATATGGACAAATTGCCATTAATAGTGTCAAGACTAATGTGGTTGGTCTAAAACTTATGTATGTGCAAAACTTTTCAGTTATTCAGCGTGATTGTGTGGTTCATTGCTTTAGTCAACCACCACGCTTCGTATAGGAGTAAAGTGTCTTACAGTAAGTAAATCGTTTTCGACACTTTCATGATCCATGGTTTTGAAGAGTTTGTCTAAGCTAGTGATTCTAATTTTTGCTAACTCTTAAAATGGGTAAGAGTAAGTACAATTTAGTGACATACATGTTATATGGCACACATAATGAGACATAGAATGAGACATATAATGGGACATAAGATCCACTCTGGTTATATGGCATATTATATAATGTATTTAATCATATTGAATAATTAAATGTTGGTGGTTACTTTGTAACTTTCAAGGTGTCCCTCTATATATAGTACTCCCTCCATAAAATTATACATGATTTTCTCACATTTTCTTTCGTCCTTCGTGTCTGACCACCGTGTGGCGCAACTCCGTGCCATCTGATTACGTTGACATTATTACTAAGGTATTCTCATCTTCCTTAATTTTTTGGTAGTTGGTTTTGGGTCGACCTCGAATGGGTCGGAGACTAGGTCCAATCGACAAATCGAGTTGATTCGAGTTTGGTTTGGGCCTGGATTGGTATGTTGAATCAAAGCTTTTTTGGTGTTTTGTCATTAGTCAACTCGCGTGGGAAATAGGATGATCCTAGGAGTTCGAGTATTTTCATTATAAATTTGATGGTTATGTTTGACAAAATGTCTTTGGATGTCTTGTTTTTCCGATAGGAGAACTTGAAAAACCGAAAACAACTCAAATGACGGGAATGGACGCGTGCAACCATCTCATGTTTGCTTCCGGATGCGAAGACTGGTTATCCAAAATTGCTTCAAGTAAGACGAGCAATCCTAATAAATCAATTTAAATTTCTTTGATTGATAGAGTCGTAACAATGTTGATTTTACTGTCAGTTTCATAAATTTTCTGCAAACATGTTAAATTTACTAGTCAAGCATATTATTTACTATTTGCAATCTTTAATTTACCACACTTAATTATGTTATAGACAATTTTTCTATTGTTAGACTCCTAGGATCGCCCTTAAAGTTAACGAAATACGTATATCTTATCAAGAGGTCGGAGAAATTTATTATTGTTATTAAATTTGTTTGTTGCATTAACCGCTCAGAGCTGTGCGCATGCTGTGGAAAACTTGATAGGGAAGACATGTTATTACATGATGTCGGTGCGAGGGCGCTAGCCATTACATGGGGAGGCAATCCGGACTACTGGGCATGGGAAGCTGTACCTGAATCCAGGTATATATGTGGCTAAGCTTTCTAGTCTCTCCCTTCATTGGTTTCGACGAGAGTATAGCTTCGTATATGTCTGGTAGAGTAATATGTACGCTACTTGAATTGCAGGTTGCCTGAGTGTGCTGTGCTTCAGAATGTGTGTTGGCTGGAGATTGTAGGGAAGATAGACACCACATTGCTGTCAGCAGGTGCTAACTATGGCGCATATTTTGTGTTCAAGATGAATGATAATGAACAAAAACGTACTGGTTTCGAAGATTGTCCGGTGAAGGTATCTGTGTCAGTGGTTAGTGAAGATGGGTCGGAAAGAGATGATCATGAAACCAAAAGCTTTTATCTGATTAACCCGGAATCCTTTCGGTCAACTCCGGAGCTGGAGATTGCCCCGGAAAAGCTTCCTGTTGTTAGAGATGATGGGTGGATGGAGATTGAGATGGGTAGGTATCGAGTTGGTCGTGTTCATGACGCAAGCAGGGAAAGGAAGGTGTTGGAGATGACTCTTAAGGAGGTTGAGCGCCTCCATTGGAAGAACGGCCTTGTTGTTCAGGGTATTGAAGTTAGGCATCTCTGATCTGTTAAGGGCAGATGTTTGATATTTTGTGAACGGAAAAGAACCGCGCCATGTTCCTTATGATCCCAGGACTATGTTATATATATGCATCGCTTCAAATATCAGTTTCAGGCTAATATCTTTTGTTCCATTTCATTGAAGTTTTTGCTGTTCATTCTATCGTCGAGTGAGCTAAATTTGTTGCTTTAGTGTTATACTGTTATGTATGCGTGCATCACATCCAAGTCCGTAATGTATACGGTATACCTTATGCTGTATACTTTTTAAGTTTGTTGCTTCACTGTGACTATTATCTTATCTTATATACATACATCATTTGTGTTAGACTGTTAGTCTCATGGAAAAAGCGTCATGGGTGCTAAAACTAAGCAGTAGATCGAGTTTAACGACAAGGTCGAACCAACCAATTCAAGGCCAAAGTCGACTTGATTTGGCTCGTTAGACAACCTCTATATATATTCCCTCATTTTCTTTCAAAACTTAAAACTTAGCTTGGTCTCAATATTTGAGAATACTAGTTTTAAACCCATGCGTTATACGGTTAAAATATTATATGAGACTGGTTCGGGCCACACCCGTAGCTCGGTAAGGAGCGAGAGTGTATCCACTTTACGAGCCTAAGCTAAGAAAGTTCCATTTTAAAATCAATCATTTGGTAATCAAAAGATAGACTAGACGCCCGAGTTAATTACTCCGGGAGTCCTTGGATTACAAAGGCGATCAATTCACTAATAAATATTATGCATGGGACTATGGCAATATTAATGAAATGTGGAATAATGGATGGTTTTCGGATTACCTCGTCGAGGTGGTTGATATGGAATGACGATAGACGGGTTGGAGGAGGCTGTGACTGATGAAGCAGTACGCGATAAATCATTAGTAGGTTGGGGAATTGAAGATAGTCGCTAAGGCCTCTAGTTTCCGGTGACTTTTTGCCCTTGTTCATACCAAAAATCTTAGCTTCATGGTGTAACTAATAGTATACTCCTTCCATTTCATTCATTTGTTTACGTTGGCCTTGGGTTTCCCTCGCAAAACCCAGTCTAACGTAAACAAATGAATGAAATGGAGAGTACTAATATTTATAGAAGTCTCCTCGGTGGCCAGGCCAATAGGGATGGTTGAAAATGGGTGCACTCTCAAAGACTTGGTCCTTAATTGTTCGTCATTATCTGTGTGAATGTAAACAGGAAATTAATAAAGTTTCTTTCTAATAATTGATCGATACCCATCATCTCAAAGATTGACTTGGCCCTTAATTAGATATATTCAATCATTTGGGTTACGTCTTATGCTAAAGCGACAAGGAACAATAGCAAAAATAATACTCTAACAAAGATTATATATTATGTGGTTCACGATCCACCTGATATCTACGTCAATAAGGGCCCGGAAACAAATTCATTAGGGTTGGAAATTACAGATACTGAGTACATATAAAATCTATCCTTTATTTTCTATATAAAAATTGGGTTGTAAAAGTATGGTAAGAACATTTGATGAATTACTAGAAAAATCCTTACATACTACAATACCACCAAGCTAAGCCTAGAGCTGGCTAGAATTGATGGCATAATCTCCCCTAATTAGTGGTTTGTTGACTTGTAAAATGGGAACTTAGCTTTTGTTACACCCTAGAGCTTTTATATCTTCTGTTTCGACTTTATTGTTCTTGTTACTTTAGGTAAGAAACCACAACCAAGCAAAGTTTCATTCGTGTTGATATACTCCTTCCATTTTATTCAATTGTTTACATCGGACCGGATTTTGTGAAGGGGAGCCAAACCGAACGTAAACAAATGAATGAAATGGAGGGTATATCTTAATATTAATCGACTACTACTTAGATTGCACCTCCCTGAGAGTATATTATTAATCAATAATACCACCAAGCCAATTGTTAGCAGTGCGAATCATCGTCTGTACCCCACAAATCACATGGTAGTATTTAATAAATATTTATAATAAAAATATGATCTTTAAAAATAAAATTATATCACGTGATGGTTGGGGGGTAATGGGGATGGGACAAGAAAGTGGGTCATGTGATCCGCACTTAGATGTTAGAGGCACGTAAGAAGCTAAGTATACACTCAACATTATTGTCTATTGTCATTTTTTTTTTTTTTTTTTTTTTTTTTTTTTTTTTTTTTTTTTGTTTTGGTGTTGTGTCTATTGTCATTATTAACTTTACTAAACAAGCAAAAAAAATTACCAGCACAACCAAATTTACAATTTTAACTTAACTTTATGATCCTAGGAGTCTATATATAGACAATAGAAAAATTACTTATAACATAATCAAGTGTGGTAAATTAAAGATTGCAAGTTGTAAATAATATGATTGTGTAATAAATTTAAGATGTTTGCAGTAAATTTATGAAAATGATGGTAAAATCAACATTGTTACGAATCTATCAATTGAAATAAAATTAAATTGATTTAATTTCCAAATCAAGGACCCTTGATTGTCTCTCTTTCATTATAATCCAACACTTGTAAAATTATACAACAAAATTTTCTGCATCTTTGATTAATTTTACTACAAACTAACCATAAACACCTTTTTTATTTATCTACATTCATATACACTCCTAATATTTTTGATATATATATACTTTTCAATTGCGAATTAATTTTACTAGTTCGTGTACATTAGACAAATTAATTATCTACACTAATAGCATCGTCCAACTAACAATTTCTACCTATTTATTAGAGCGCCATGCCACCTCGCGAGCTTGATTGTAAATATTGACGACTTTAAAATCAATATTAGCGTGAATGATCTGTGTACCGTTACCTATCAGAGTATTCCCACCAAACACTGCTCGCACAAAACTTCTTACTGAACCAACGTCAGAGCTTCTGTCTGAAGCATGTCTATGATTTTGCTTTGATGGACGATTATTATTACCTCGTGCTCTATCTCCCCTAACATGGCTCAGGCGGCGATCTCGGCTCGTATTAGGTAGTGGTTCGAAGCTAGCAATTAGCGTGTAAATAACGAAAGCAAGGAGAAGATTCAAAAGAACTATATTATAAGGAGATGAGCACAACCAGAGCACCCCAAGTATGCATCGGACACCGATGAAAATATTCGAGTAATGCTGTGTATAATCATTCACGGAGCTAATCATGGATGCGTATTCAAGAATTTTGAGAGTTACCAAACAAAGGAAGCAACCGACGAAGAAGTATTCGATATGGAACCATAACCAGAATCCTCCTGCAACAAGTAGAGGAGCGAGCAGTAATTTTAAAGGCTTCTTGTGATAATGTCGCGGGTCTCTTCCGAGCCCGGCACCTTCCATCGTGATACCTATTAAAAAGAAGAAGTAAATACTACCGATCAGCATATTGATGAGCCATGTTACAACACTTAGAATAATTCCCATCCTCCAACAAACACTATACGTACTGCCCTAATTGATGTAGATCATCAAGTTCTTGTTTCGGACCCCAACTGTACCTAATAATATTAACAGCGAGCGAGATTGTTGTTAAAGCACGATCGGGCTTGGCCCCCACTCGCACGGAGGAGAGAAAAAGTCCACTTGAGAATTATTAAACAAGCATCTATCTATGGCTACTTCATATTCGATCAGTGCAACTATGACTTATTCAATTTCTGATTTTGTTTGTGTGTGTGTTTTTTTTTTCATCAGTTGGGCTACTAGAAATTTCAATTTAAATGTAAAGGGCACACGGCAAAGTAATTTTCGCGGAATCGCAATGAAGGTACCGAAACGCGGTTATACGAACGTACTACTTGAGCTTTGGGTATAACATTTCATAGGCTATACGTACGTTGTTTTAACATAATTAATCTATTTTCCATTTTTTTAAAATCCAATTAATCTATCTGATAGGACATAAAATAACAAAGTGGATACGGTGTATGTAATTGGTAAAATTAATCTGTATGATTGAGTAATTTATACCAGGAGTACAAGGAGTATGGTGATCCTTCTCACAATAAACAAGTAGGGACCACACTTAGATAGAATTAAAATAATTTTAAGTGTAGTCCCGACTTCTCTATCGTGAATTAAACCATCATGCTTCTTGTGCTCCCGATAGCATGGTATAATCATTGGTATGATTGACCTATGAAATGTTATACCCAACAATTATATGATTGATTTTTAAAATTATCTTATAACATTTGGAGGTTTTTAAATCCCAAAAGTAGATAAAGTAGGTTATTAATACATTTTAATTACTTTAGTTTTTAATAAATCTCATTTTTAACATATTTTTACAGCTAATACTACCAAACAGTTAACCGACCCTAAATAAATTTGCACCTTGGAATAAAGAGGGGGAACAAGGATAAGCCTTTCAAAATGATGCATGATAGAAGAGTGAACAGTGAGGGTGGAGGACCAGGTCAGTCATTTTGCGTATGGAAGATTGGAAGGTTGACAAATTGGAAGATCGATTTGTAGGCCTCAGTCTTTACACAAATGGAGTATAATAACTAATTGTGAATACAACATTAATTAATTACTCTAAAAAACTACACTATTAGGTCAAATGTCCATGTGAAACACAGATTTTTATTTATTTTTTAGTAACATGCATCTCTAGTTAGATATTTACAAGTAACATATCATAGTGTAACAACATTTATATTATTATTAGTCATGCATCTCTCTAGCTTGTTCATTCTAATTCAATAATCATGTATGTTAAATTTGGAAAAATAGGTGAAGGTCTGTTTGATTTGATCATTGTAGGAGCGGAATGGTCTATTGCGTGTTTAGAATTGATTATCCGATTTTTGACTCTATTAAAGAAGGGCTTAAATCAAAAATCTGCACAAGACCACCCTGCTGATCATACACCTGATGAAGTGCTCCCCTTGTCGGAGGAGTTATTACCGGCCTCCGCGTCTGACACCGCGTCCACGTGGGACAACTCCATGCCGCCCGATTTCGATGACGTCATTTCTCAGACATCTTCTTTGAATGAACGTGATCAATTGGATCCCAAAAAAGAACTCCTCCATGGCCACCATCACCACAGTGTGGCCGCTAGTAGTCCTAGTAGTCCTACTCTTCTCGACAACAGTGCTAAGGTACATCCCAATTCATCTTGATCCACGCTCTTTTGTGTTTGACAAATAATAAACCCGTGCTGGTCTGTGACTTGGCATCGTACAATACTAGCTCACAAGCTGGTGGGGTTTCATCCCAAAACCAATTGGTATGTAATTTAATAGGAGGAGTAACTCACCACCTTATAAATTAGTCCCCAATCTTAGTTTCTATTTTTGCAACGTGGGATATTATCTCACATCTCACATGTGGGTCATTATCACTCCGTAGATAAATTTTTGCCTAACTGGCTAGCCCTCTGTCTCACGGGTTTTGGGTTGAGGTCTTTACTGGCTTAGCATGACCAATCAAGCAAGTCGAGTTTGAATCAATCACTAATGATCTTGGTTCGATTCGGGTCAACTAGCTAGTATTTACATGCAGGATAATCAATCACTCGGCAGATTCTCTTGCAAAGAAAGCAAGGTATATGTTGTCCCTAAATTAAAGTCAATATCACTCGGCTTTCGACTGAAATTTTCGGCATTTTTTTGATGAAAATTTTATTTTCATGCCCTATAAGTAGGGACTTCTTTCTATTAATACTTTGTTTTTCTTTGAACTTCTTTGTATTCGTGTAAACGTTATTTTTATCCAACCGTCGAATTTACCAAAAAAAGAGTTAAGTTTGAATTGGACTTTGGTTATCAGTTTCTCGTTAGTCTATTCCTATAGGAGAAGGGTCGTAGAAACTAGAAAACTCGTCTTCGTAGATCATTAGTTTGCATGGCAAGGTATAAAGTCATTATATGTGCCAGTGCCAAGTCACTCCAAACTATTTAGTCTAAATTTTGGTTGATGAGCTTTTTCTTTAACATGGTATCAAAGTCTCAAATCGTCAATGTCTCAAGTTCAAATCCTCCCAACCTCCTTTTTTCCTTAGTCAAGGGAAATTAAATCATGAGTCGCCTCTGGATTGGTCCTATATAATCCACGATTCTGTTGGAATGATCTAGAAAAATCTAGATTAAACCGTTCTTGCCAAATGGTCGTGTGGGGGATCGTTACATATAATAAAGTCATTATATAAGTCCAAATCGGCAAATCGTTAGAGATGTATGGCATGCATTAAATTTTCTATTGTCTATATGTAGACTCCTAAAATAATCCAATATGTTAATTATCAAGGAACGAGTTGAGAATGAGTCAACGTGTTTTATTAATCAGAGCATTGCCAGCTTAGACGAAATGAGCGGGAAGATATACTACATGCTAGGTGCCAGGGCGCTAAAAATTGAATGGGGAAGCAGCCCGAAATACTGGAGTTGGGAAGCTGAACCCGAATCGAGGTAGTTAAGCTGCTTTCTAGTCTCCGTATCCTTCATTAATCAATATTGGTTCGGACGAAAGTATCGTGAACGTGAAGTTTGGTTCAACAATCAACAATAATATATATGCATGCTTGCAGATTCCCTGAATGTGCTGTGCTTCGGCGTGTGTGTCATCTAGAGATCGAAGGGAAGTTACATACCAATTTGCTCTCACCGGGTTTTAACTATGGTGCATATTTCGTGTTCAAGATAAACAGTAGTGGTGCTGGTTTCAAAGATTGCCCGGTGAAGGTGACCATCTCAGTGCTTAGTGAAGATGGGTCGGCAAGAGATGATCATGAACTCAAGAGTTATTATCTGCAAGCCCCGGACTCGGTGGTGGCGAACGAAATGCTTCCAGTTGTTAGAGATGATGGGTGGATGGAGATTGAGATGGGTAGGTTTCAAGTTAGTATTCAAGACGCAGGCGAGAATGCACAACTGTTGGAGATGACTCTTGAGGAAGTTGAGCGCCTAGATTGGAAGAACGGTCTTGTTGTCGATGGTATTGAACTTAGGCCTCTCTTAATCGATTGAGTGAGCGAAAATGTTTGATACACAACATTGATCTTCCTTTTTACAAAGGCCGTACGTATTCATTCTGTTTTTCTTCGAGAAATACAAATCAAATGTAAGAAATAAAGTATGTACGAGTTATGTGGTCGAGTGGTTGAGTGACCTAAATTTGGTGCATTAGTATGTATCACATATTCACATGTACGATTTATGTGGTCGAGAAAGTATGGAGTATATACATCTTTTGTGTACTTGAATTGGTGTACCGTAAATTTTTTGGTTTAGTGTGATCATCTTACATATTCAGTATACAGTGTGTTGAAAGCCTAAATTATGGACTATTGCTTTTTGCATTGAGTGTCATGGCCAGATGGCCTCAATGCCTCATGGGTGCTAAGAATGTGGATAGCAGATTAAGTTTGACTCGCCTCCGATCGGACTTTAAATTGCAAGCTCAGGCCCAGCAGGTCAAAGTCGACCCAGGCATGGCTCATCGACAGTGGGTTATTTACCAAAACGGCTATTTTGGTAAAACTATTTACCAAAACAGCCATATCCTAAAACTAATTAACAAAATGACTATTTTCTTTATAATTTTATTTTTATGGTTCACTTTGCTTTTATTAATAAAAGAAACCCACTTAAAAAAATAGAAATTCAAGCGTATTTATTTCTCTAATTAATTACTCAAGTGTTTTTTTTTTAAGAAAAACTCATTGACCTTTATAAAAAAAATAATTAGTTAAATAAAAATTTAACACAAACCCAATCCCCCTCTCCCCTTCGTCCCCAACCCCCACCCTCACGCATGACCTGCCACCAACCATTGCCACCCCGACACAACCAGACTTTCGGGGTCGTCCACCCATTCATTTCGCCATCATCGCGACCATCCCCCCATGTTCATTCCATCAACTTCCTCTCCTCCTATCACCCAACAAAACAAATGTATTGCTACGCTGAGGTAAGAGTCGGAGGGTTAGTCACAGGGGCCGGAAGGTGACGTCCGGCCGGCGCCATTTGAATTAGGGCATGGTGGGTATGTGCGCGATGTGCGTGATGTGCGTCGTGCTAATAGGATTTGCTTTGGTTGTTCGGCTGGATGAGTAGTCGTGTGGGAGTAGAGGAGAGGAGGAGAGGAGAGAGTGAGAGAAAATATGGCTTTATAATTAATTATCTACTGCTTTTGTAGGGTCAATGGAGTTTTCTAAATAAAAAAAACTTGATTAATTAGAGAAATAAAAATGCTTCAATTTCTATTTTTTATGTATGTTTCTTTTATTAATAAACTAGTTTGCATGCCCGGCCTACGCCCGGGCTGCATATTCACATTATTATACTCGTTTTATAAAAATGTTGATTTATCTTTTTTATAATATTATTAGTAATGATAGTATATTATATTATATGTTTCTACTCACTTAATCCCTATCATATTATTATTTTACTTCCACTTTTACATTAGCCGTTTTACTATCTCATCTTCATACCACAATCTCATCACATGTTATATCACATTATATTTTTATATTACTATAACTTAGCTTACCACAATAATCACCCTAAATTATATTATCGGAAAATGCACGTGGTACCCCTGTACTTTGGGGTTTTGCACGCGGTACCCCTGCATATTATCTTTGTGCATACGGTACCCCCGTACTTTCGAAAACTGCACATCATACCCATTTTTGAACTTCTGTTAGTTTATCCGTCTATAATATTGACAGGAGCATGATTAGCTTGAGTTAATTACAATCAATAATCAATAATAATGAAAATAAAATGACCAATCCCCACCTCTTACTTTTCTCTCTCCTCTCACCCTTTTCCTTTCCCTACCCAGCACAACGTACTAGCTCACGACCTCACCACCGACTACCTGGAAGGCTGGACACACCACCACCGTATGTTGTCCGGCCATAAAGCTTACTCGTCGTATGATGGCGACTCCACTAGTGGAGTGATCGCTCATCGTTGACGGCTCCCACTGCCTCCCAGCACAATTCTATCTTCTTCCTTCGACGCGATTTTCCCCTTCCCCCCGGTCCGCCTCCACTATTCTTCTCCTAGCCGCCCCCTCTCATTGTTTTCTCTAAAGATTCTGAATGAATAAACCTAGAGTCGGGGATTCTTAAAGTCCGAAAAAAGTAAAATAGAAAAATATGTAATTAGGAAAATACGGAAACCACGGTCCGCCAAGCTCTTCACCGCGGCCCGCAAAGCCTCATCGCCGCCCGCCAAGCTCACCACATCGGACCGCGAAAAGTCTTTGACGCATATCTTTTTGCTTCTTTTAACGCTCCGCCAAGCTTGCACCGCGGCAGCCAAAAGACTCTGAAAAGTTTTTCAACAGCGCGTCAATTATTGTTCGCATCCAAAATGTGCTTAAAATGACCAAAATTACATAAAACTTAAGAACCGATACTCAACACCAATAGTGAGTATAATACATCATTTGGAACGTTAAAATACAATAAAAACCATAAACTTGATGCGTAGAAAATGGGCAGATCAGTATCTCATTTTGTGAAGTATTTCATGCGTTTCGACGCTCGTCACTTTGTATGGATTTATGACCGTTTTGGCTATTTTTCTAACAACCTCTTAGATTTTTGGGTCTAATATTCTTCCAATCCTTATTATATCATACGTAGGGACTACCACCAAAATTTGAAATGTTTTCGTTCCGGAGCCATTTTATCGAAAAACCGTGGAGTATGTAATTCGACTCCGGTCAAATTTGATCAATTTTTCAAAAAACATCATATGTCCTCCAAAAACTAATGTAGATACCCTAGGACTATACTTGTTAGATTTGAGTGTTAGTTCCTCATTTTCTGAAGTATTTCATGCGTTTTGACGATCGTCACTTTGTATGGATTTATGACCGTTGTGGTCGAATTCATTATCTTCCCTTAGAATTTTTTTTGTTATAATATTTTGAAAATCCTCATTATATCATACGTAGAGACTACCACAAAAATTTGAGCCGTTTTCGCTCCGGATTTATCAAAAAAACCGTGGATTATGTACTGCGATTATGGTCAAATTTGATCAATTTTTCGAAACAAGCCAAATGTCCTCCAAACATTAAATTAGATACCCTAGGACTATACTTGTTGGATTTGAGTGTTCGTTCCTCATTTTGTGAAGTATTTCATTCGTTTCGACGCTCGTGACTTTGTATGGATTTATGACCGTTTTGGCCGTTTTCCTTATCTTCTCTTAGGTTGTTTACTCTAATATTTTGCAAATCCTTATTTTATCATACTTTGGGACCATCACCAAAATTTGAGTCGTTTTTTCTCCGAAGCCATAAGGTTTTTTACTCTAATATTTTTCAAATCCTCATTATATCATACGTAGAGACTAGCACCAAAATTTGAGCCGTATTCGCTCCCGCGCCATTTTATCGAAAAACCGTTGATTATATACAGCGATTCAAGTCAAATTTGATCAATTTTTCGAAAAACGTCAAATGTCCTCCAAAAATTGTTGATTATGTATTGCGATTCTGGTGAAATTTGATCTATTTTACGAAACAAGCCATATGTCCTCCAAACGTTAAATTAGATACCCTAGAACTATATTTGTTGGATTTGAGTGTTGGTTCCTCATTTTCTGAAGTATTTCATGCGTTTCGACGCTCGTCGATCACTTTGTATGGATTTCTGACCGTTTTGACTGTTTTCTTTATCTTCTCTTCGGTTTTTGACTTTAATATTTTGCAAATCCTCATTATATCATATGTAGATACTACCACCAAAATTCGTGTCGTTTTTGCTCGGGAGCCATTTTGGCGAAAAATAGTGGATTATGTAATTTTATTCTGATCAAATTTGATCAATTTTCCGCCAAAAGATAAGAGCCTATTGCTGGCGATGACTCAAAGCCAAAGGTCCTCCAAACATTACTGAAGATACATTAGGATTATACTTGTTGGATTTGAGTTTTGGTTCCTCATTTTCTAAGGTATTTCATGCGTTTCGACGCTCGTCACTTTGTATAGATTTATGACAGTTATGTCCGTTTTCCATATCTTGTCTTAGGTTTTTGACTCTAATATTTTGCAAATCCTTATTTTATCATACTTAGAGACCACCACCATAATTAGAGTCGTTTTTGCTCCGAATCCATTTTATCAAAAAATCGTGGATTATGTACTGTGATTCTGGTCAAATTTAATCAATTTTCCGAAAAAAAGCCAAATCTCCTCCAAACATTATTGAAAATACATTAGTACTATACTTGTTGGATTTGAGTATTGGTTCCTCATTTTGTGAAATATTTCATGCGTATTGACGCTCGTCACTTTGTGTGGCTTTATGACCGTTTGGGCCGTTTTTCTAACGTTCTCTTAGGTTTTTGGCTTTAATATTCTTCCAACCCTCATTATATCATACTTAGACACTGCCACCGAAATTTGAGCCGTTTTGCTCCGGAGTCTTTTTATCGAAAAACCGTGGATTATGTACTACGATTCTGGTCAAATTTGATCAATTTTACGAAATACATCAAATGTCCTCCACACATTACTGTAGATACCCTAGGACAACAATTGTTGTATTTTAGTGTTGGTTCCTCATTTTCTGAAGTATTTCATACGTTTCGAAACTCGTCACTTTGTACGGATTTATGATCGTTTTTGGCCTTTTTCTTTATCTTCTTTTACGTTTTTGACTCAAATATTTTTCAAATCCTCATTATATCAAACGTAGAGGCCACCACCAAAATTTGAGCCGCATTCGCTCCAGAGCCTTTTTATCGAAAAATTGAGCGATTACGGTCAAATTTGATCAATTCTTCGAAAAACGTCAAATGTCCCCCAAAAATTACTGTAGATACCCTAGGACTATACCTGTTGGATTTGAGTGTTGTTTCCTCATTTTCTAAAGTATTCCATGCGTTTCGACGCTCGTCACTTTGTATGCATTTATGATCGTTTTGGTCGTTTTCATTATCTTCGCTTAAGTTTTTTGCTCTAATATTTTGAAAATCCTCATTAAATCATACGTAGAGACGACCACCAAAATTTGAGTCGTTTTCGCTCCGGAGCTTTTTTATCGATAAAACCATGGATTATGTATTGCGATTCTAGTGAAATTTAATCTATTTTACGAAACAAGCCATATGTCCTACAAACGTTAAATTAGATACCCTAGGACTATATTTGTTGGATTTGAGTGTTGGTTCCTCATTTTCTGAAGTATTTCATGCGTTTCGACGCTCGTCAGTTTGTATGGATTTATGATCGTTTTGGACGTTTTCATTATCTTCTCTGAAGTTTTTCACTCTAATATTTTTCAAATCCACATTATATCATACGTAGACACTACCACCAAAATTTGAGCCGTATTCGCTCTCGAGCCTTTTTATCGAAAAACCGTTGATTATATACTGCGATTCCGGTCAAATTTGAACAATTTTTCGAATAACGTCAAATGTCCTCCAAAAATTACTGTAGATACCCTAGGACTATACTTGTTGGATTTGAGTGTTGTTTCCTCATTTTCTGAAGTATTTCATGCATTTCGACGCTCGTCACTTCGTATGGATTTATGATCGTTTTGGCCGTTTTCATTATCTTCTCTGAAGTTTTTTACTCGAATATTTTTTCAAAACCTCATTATATCATACGTAGAGAATACCACCAAAATTTGAGCCGTATTCGCTCCCGAGCCTTTTTATCAAAAAACCGTGGATTATATACTGCTACTTCGGTCAAATTTGATCAATTTTTCGAATAACGTCAAATGTCCTCCAAAAATTACTGTAGATACCCTAGGATTATACTTGTTGGATTTGAGTGTTGTCTCCTCATTTTCGGAAGTATTTCATGCGTTTCGACGCTCATCACTTTGTATGGATTTATGATTGTTTTGGCCGTTTTCATTGTCTTCTCTTAAGTTTTTACTCTAATATATTGAAAATCCTCATTCTATCATACGTAGAGACTACCACCAAAATTTGAGCTGTTTTCGCTCCGGAGCATTTTTATCGAAAAACCGTAAATTATATATTGCGATTCTGGTCATATCTGATCAATTTTTCGAAACAAGCCAAATGTCATTTAAACGTTAAATTAGATAACATTGGACTATATTTGTAGGATTTGAGTGTTGGTTCCTCATTTTGTAAAGTATTTCACGCGTTTCGACGCTAGTCACTCTGTATGGATTTCTGACCGTTTTGGCTGTTTTCTTTATCTTCTCTTAGGTTTTTGACTTTAATATTTTGCAAATCTTCATTATATCATATGTAGAGACTACCACCAAAATTTGAGTAATTTTTGCTCGGGAGCCATTTTGTCAAAAAATAGTGGATTATGTGGTGTTATTCTGATCAAATTTGATCAATTTTTCGCCAAAGGATAAGAGCTGATTGCTGGCGATGAGTTAAAGCCAAAGGTCCTCCAAATATTACTGAAGATAAATTAGGATTATACTTGCTGGATTTGAGTTTTGGTTCCTCATTTTCTAAAGTATTTCATGCGTTTCGACGCTCGCCACTTTGTATGGATTTATGATAATTTTGTCCGTTTTCCTTATGTTGTCTTAGGTTTTTGACTCTAATATTTTGCAAATCCTTATTTTATCATACTTAGATACCACCACCAAAATTAGAGTCGTTTTTGCTCCGAAGCCATTTTATCAAAAAAATCGTGGATTATGTACTGTGATTCTGGTCAAATTTGATCAATGATCCAAAAAAAAAGCCAAATGTCATCCAAACATTACTGAAGATGCATTTGTACTATACTTGTTGGATTTGACTGTTGGTTCCGTATTTTGTGAAATATTTCATGCGTATCGACGCTCGTCACTTTGTGTGGCTTTATGACCGTTTTGGCCGTTTTTCTAACCTTCTCTTAGGTTTTTTACTCTAATATTATTCCAATCCTCATTATATCACAGTTTGACACTACCACCGAAATTTGAACCGTTTTTGCTCCGGAGCCATTTTATCGAAAAATTGTGGATTATGTACTACGATTCTGGTCAAATTTGATCAACTTTACGAAATATGCCAAATGTCCACCACACATTACTGTAGATACCCTAGGACAACAATTGTTGTATTTGAGTGTTGGTTCCTCATTTTCTGAAGTATTTCATATGTTTCGAAGCTCGTCACTTTGTATGGATTTATGATCGTTTTGGCCGTTTTCCTTATCTTCTCTTACGTTTTTCACTCTAATATTTTTCAATTCCTCATTATATCATACGTAGAGACTACCACCAAAATTTGAGCCTTTTTATCGAAAAACCGAGGATTATATACAGCGATTACGGTCAAATTTGATCAATTTTTCGAAAAACTAAAATGTCCTGAAAAAATTACTGTAGATATCCTAGGACTATACTTGTTGGATTTGAGTGTTATTTCCTCATTTTCTCAAGTATTCCATGCGTTTCAACGCTCGTCACTTTGTATGGATTTATGATCGTTTTGGCCGTTTTCATTATCTTCTCTTAAGTTTTTTACTCTAATATTTTTCAAATCCTCATTATATCATACGTAGAGACTACCACCAAAATTTGAGCCATATTCGCTCCCGAGCCTTTTTATCGAAAAACCGTGGATTATGTACAGCGATTCCGGTCAGATTTGATCAATTTTTCGAAAAACGTCAAATGTCCTCCAAAAATTACTGGAGATACCCTAGGACTATACTTGTTGGATTTGAGTGTTGTTTCCTCATTTTCTTAAATATTCCATGCGTTTCCACGCTAGTCACTTTGTATGAATTTATGATCTTTTAGGCCGTTTTCATTATCTTCTCTTAAGTTTTTACTCTAATATATTGAAAATCCTCATACTATCACATGTAGAGACTACCACCAAAATTTGAGCTTTATTCGCTCTGGAGCATTTTTATCAAAAAACCGTGGATTATGTATTGCGATTCTGGTCATATTTGATCAATTTTTCGAAACAAGCCAAATGTCTTTTAAACGTCAAATGAGATACCCGAGGACTATATTTGTTGGATTTGAGTGTTGGTTCCTCATTTTCTGAAGTATTTCATGCGTTTCGACGCTCGTCACTTTGTATGGATTTATGATCGTTTTGGCCGTTTTCCTTATCTTCTCTTACGTTTTTTACTCTAATATTTTTCAAATCCTCATTATATCATACGTAGAGACTACCACCAAAATTTGAGTCGTATTCGCTCCTGAGCCTTTTTATCGATAAAACCGTGGATTATGTATTGCGATTTTGGTGAAATTTGATCTATTTTACGAAACAAGTCATATGTCCTACAAACGTTAAATTAGATACCTGAGGACTATATTTGTTTGATTTGAGTGTTGGTTCCTCATTTTCTGAAGTATTTCATGCGTTTCGACGCTCGTCACTTTGTATGGATTTATGATCGTTTTGGCAGTTTTCATTATCTTCTCTTAAGTTTTTACTCTAATTTATTGAAAATCCTCATTCTATCATACATATAGACTACCACCAAAATTTGAGCTGTTTTCGCTCCGGAGCATTTTTATCCAAATACCGTGGATTATATATTGCGATTCTGGTCATATTTTATCAATTTTTCGAAACAAGCCAAATGTCTTTTAAACGTTAAATTAGATAACCTAGGACTATATTTGTTGGATTCGAGTGTTGGTTCCTCATTTTGTGAAATATTTCATGCGTTTCGACGCTCGTCACTTTGTATGGATTTCTGAACGTTTTGGCTGTTTTCTTTTTCTTTTCTTAGGTTTTCGACTTTAATATTTTGCAAATCCTCATTATATCATATGTAGAGACCACCACCAAAATTTGAGCTGTTTTTGCACGGGAGCCATTTTGTCGAAAAATAGTGGATTATGTAATGTTATTCTAATCAAATTTGATCAATTTTACGGCAAATGATAAGAGCTAATTGCTGACGATGACTTAAAGCCAAAGGTCCTCCAAACATTACTGAAGATACATTAGGATTATACTTGTTGGATTTGAGTTTTGATTCCTCATTTTCTAAAGTATTTCATGCGTTTCGACGCTCGTCACTTTGTATGGATTTATGGCAGTTTTGTCCGTTTTCCTTATCTTGTTTTAGGTTTTTGACTCTAATATTGCGAATCCTTATTTTATCATACGTAGAGACCACCACCAAAATGAGAGTAGTTTTTGCTCCGAAGCCATTTAATCAAAAAATCGTGGATTATGTACTGTGATTTTGGTCAAATTTCATCAATTTTCCGAAAAAAAGCCAAATGTCCTCCAAACATTAATGAAGATACATTAGTACTATACTTGTTGGATTTGACTGTTGGTTCCTCATTTTGTGAAATATTTCATGCGTGTCGACGCTCGTCACTTTGTATGGATTTATGATCGTTTTTGCCGTTTTCATTATCTTCTCTTAAGTTTTTTACTCTAATATTTTTCAAATCCTCATTATATCATACGTAGAGACTACCACCAAAATTTGAGTCATATTCGCTCCCGAGCCTTTTTATCGAAAAACCGTGGATTATGTACAGCGATTCCGGTCAAATATGATCAATTTTTCGAAAAACGTCAAATGTCCTCCAAAAATTACTGGAGATACCTTAGGACTATACTTGTTGGATTTGAGTGTTGTTTCCTCATTTTCTTAAATATTCCATGCGTTTCCACGCTAGTCACTTTGTATGAATTTATGATCTTTTAGGCCGTTTTCATTATCTTCTCTTAAGTTTTTACTCTAATATATTGAAAATCCTCATTCTATCACATGTAGAGACTACCACCAAAATTTGAGCTTTATTCGCTCTGGAGCATTTTGATCAAAAAACCGTGGATTATGTATTGCGATTCTGGTCATATTTGATCAATTTTTCGAAACAAGTCAAATGTCTTTAAAACGTCAAATTAGATACCCGAGGACTATATTTGTTGGATTTAAGTGTTGGTTCCTCATTTTCTGAAGTATTTCATGCGTTTCGACGCTCGTCTTTTTGTATGGATTTATGATCGTTTTGGCCGTTTTCCTTATCTTCTCTTACGTTTTTTACTCTAATATTTTTCAAATCCTCATTATATCATACGTAGAGACTACCACCAAAATTTGAGTCGTATTCGCTCCTGAGCCTTTTTATCGATAAAACCGTGGATTATGTATTGCGATTTTGGTGAAATTTGATCTATTTTACGAAACAAGTCATATGTCCTACAAACGTTAAATTAGATACCTGAGGACTATATTTGTTTGATTTGAGTGTTGGTTCCTCATTTTCTGAAGTATTTCATGCGTTTCGACGCTCGTCACTTTGTATGGATTTATGATCGTTTTGGCCGTTTTCATTATCTTCTCTTAAGTTTTTTTACTCTAATATTTTTCAAATCCTCATTATATCATACGTAAAGACTACCACCAAAATTTGAGCCGTATTCGCTCCGGAGCCTTTTTGACGAAAAACCGTGGATTATATACAGCGATTCCGGTCATATTTGATCAATTTTTCGAAACAAGTCAAATGTCCTTTAAACGTTAAATTAGATAACCTAGGACTATATTTGTTGGATTTGACTGTTGATTCCTCATTTTGTGAAGTATTTCATGCGTTTCGACGCTCGTCACTTTGTATGGATTTTTGACCGTTTTGGCTATTTTCTTTATCTTCTCTTAGGTTTTTGACTTTAATATTTTACAATTCCTCATTATATCATATGTAGAGACTACCACCAAACTTTGAGTCATTTTTGCTCGGGAGCCATTTTGTCGAAAAATAGTGGATTATGTAATGTTATTCTGATCAAATTTGATCAATTTTCCGCCAAAAGATAAGAGCTGATTGCTGGCGATGACTTAAAGCCAAAGGTCCTCCAAACATTACTGAAGATACATTAGGATTATAGTTCTTGGATTTGAGTTTTGATTCCACATTTTCTAAAGTATTTCATGCGTTTCGACGCTCGTCACTTTGTATGGATTTATGGCATTTTTGTCCGTTTTCCTTATATTGTCTTAGGTTTTTGACTCTAATATTTTGCAAATCCTTATTTTATCATACTTAGAGACCACAACCAAAATTAGAGTAGTTTTTGCTCCGAAGCCATTTAATCAAAAAATCGTGGATTATGTAATGTGATTCTGGTCAAATTTGATCAATTTTTCGAAAAAAAACCAAATGTCCTCCAAACATTACAGAAGATACATTAGTACTATACTTGTTGGATTTGACTGTTGGTTCCTCATTTTGTGAAATATTTCATGCGTGTCGACGCTCGTCACTTTGTATGGATTTATGATCGTTTTTGCTGTTTTCATTATCTTCTCTTAAGTTTTTTACTCTAATATTTTTCAAATCCTCATTATATCATACGTAGAGACTACCACCAAAATTTGAGCCATATTCGCTCCCGAGCCTTTTTATCGAAAAACCGTGGATTATATACAGCGATTCCGGTCAAATTTGATCAATTTTTCGAAAAACGTCAAATGTCCTCCAAAAATTACTGGAGATACCCTAGGACTATACTTGTTGGATTTGAGTGTTGTTTCCTCATTTTCTTAAATATTCCATGCGTTTCCACGCTAGTCACTTTGTATGAATTTATGATCTTTTAGGCCGTTTTCATTATCTTCTCTTAAGTTTTTACTCTAATATATTGAAAATCCTCATTCTATCACATGTAGAGACTACCACCAAAATTTGAGCTTTATTCGCTCTGGAGCATTTTTATCAAAAAACCGTGGATTATGTATTGCGATTCTGGTCATATTTGATCAATTTTTCGAAACAAGCCAAATGTCTTTTAAACGTCAAATTAGATACCCGAGGACTATATTTGTTGGATTTGAGTGTTGGTTCCTCATTTTCTGAAGTATTTCATGCGTTTCGACGCTCGTCACTTTGTATGGATTTATGATCGTTTTGGCCGTTTTCCTTATATTCTCTTACGTTTTTTACTCTAATATTTTTCAAATCCTCATTATATCATACGTAGAGACTACCACCAAAATTTGAGTCATATTCGCTCCCGAGCCTTTTTATCGATAAAACCGTGGATTATGTATTGCGATTTTGGTGAAATTTGATCTATTTTACGAAACAAGTCATATGTCCTACAAACGTTAAATTAGATACCTGAGGACTATATTTGTTTGATTTGAGTGTTGGTTCCTCATTTTCTGAAGTATTTCATGCGTTTCGACGCTCGTCACTTTGTATGGATTTATGATCGTTTTGGCCGTTTTCATTATCTTCTCTTAAGTTTTTTTCAAATCCTCATTATATCATACGTAAAGACTACCACCAAAATTTGAGCCGTATTCGCTCCGGAGCCTTTTTGACGAAAAACCGTGGATTATATACAGCGATTCCGGTCATATTTGATCAATTTTTCGAAACAAGTCAAATGTCCTTTAAACGTTAAATTAGATAACCTAGGACTATATTTGTTGGATTTGACTGTTGATTCCTCATTTTGTGAAGTATTTCATGCGTTTCGACGCTCGTCACTTTGTATGGATTTTTGACCGTTTTGGCTATTTTCTTTATCTTCTCTTAGGTTTTTGACTTTAATATTTTACAATTCCTCATTATATCATATGTAGAGACTACCACCAAACTTTGAGTCATTTTGGCTCGGGAGCCATTTTATCGAAAAATAGTGGATTATGTAATGTTATTCTGATCAAATTTGATCAATTTTCCGCCAAAAGATAAGAGCTGATTGCTGGCGATGACTTAAAGACAAAGGTCCTCCAAACATTACTGAAGATACATTAGGATTATAGTTCTTGGATTTGAGTTTTGATTCCACATTTTCTAAAGTATTTCATGCGTTTCAACGCTCGTCACTTTGTATGGATTTATGGCATTTTTGTCCGTTTTCCTTATATTGTCTTAGGTTTTTTACTCTAATATTTTGCAAATCCTTATTTTATCATACTTAGAGACCACAACCAAAATTAGAGTAGTTTTTGCTCCGAAGCCATTTAATCAAAAAATCGTGGATTATGTAATGTGATTCTGGTCAAATTTGATCAATTTTTCGAAAAAAAGCCAAATGTCCTCCAAACATTACAGAAGATACATTAGTACTATACTTGTTGGATTTGACTGTTGGTTTCTCATTTTGTGAAATATTTCATGCGTGTCGACGCTTGTCACTTTGTGTGGCTTTATGACCGTTTTGGCCGTTTTTCTAACCTTCTCTTAAGTTTTTGACTCTAATATTATTCCAATCCTAATTATATCATACTTAGACACTACCACCGAAATTTAAGTCATTTTTGCTCCGGAGCCATTTTATCGAAAAACCGTGGATTATGTACTACGATTCTGGTCAAATTTGATCAATTTTACGAAATACTCCAAATGTTATCCACACATTAATGTGGATACCCTAGGACAACAATTGTTGTATTTGAGTGTTGGTTCCTCATTTTCTGAAGTATTTCATACGTTTCGACGCTCGTCACTTTGTATGGATTTATGATCGTTTTGGCCGTTTTCCTTATCTTCTCTTACGTTTTTTACTCTAATATTTTTCAAATCATCATTATATCATACGTAGAGACTACCACCAAAATTTGAGTCGTATTCGCTCCCGAGCCTTTTTATCGAAAAACCGTGGATTATATACAGCGATTCCGGTCAAATTTGATCAATTCTTCGAAAAACGTCAAATGTCCTCCAAAAAATACTTTAGATACCCTAGGACTATACTTGTTGGATTTGAGTGTTGTTTCCTCATTTTCTGAAGTATTCCTTGCGTTTCGACGCTCGTCACTTTGTATGGATTTATGATCGTTTTGGCCGTTTTCATTATCTTCTCTTAAGTTTTTGCTCTAATATATTGAAAATCCTCATTATATCACATATAGAGACGACCACCAAAATTTGAGCTTTATTCGCTCCGGAGCTTTTTTATCGATAAAACCGTGGATTATGTATTGCGATTTTGGTGAAATTTGATCTCTTTTTCGAAACAAGCCATATTTCCTACAAACGTTAAATTAGATAACCTAGGACTGTATTTGTTGGATTTGAGAGTTGGTTCCTCATTTTGTGAAGTATTTCATGCGTTTCACGCTCGTCACTTTGTATGGATTTCTGACCGTTTTGGCTGTTTTCTTTATCTTCTCTTAGGTTTTTGACTTTAATATTTTACAAATCCTCATTATATCATATGTAGAGACTACCACCAAACTTTGAGTCGTTTTTGCTCGGGAGCCATTTTGTCGAAAAATAGTGGATTATGTAATGTTATTCTGATCAAATTTGATCAATTTTTCGCCAAAAGATAAGAGCTGATTGCTGGCGATGACTTAAAGCCAAAGGTCCTCCAAAAATTACTGAAAATACATTAGGATTATAGTTCTTGGATTTGAGTTTTGATTCCTCATTTTCTAAAGTATTTCATGCGTTTCGACGCTCGTCACTTTGTATGGATTTATGGCAGTTTTGTCCGTTTTCCTTATCTTGTCTTAGGTTTTTGACTCTAATATTTTCCAAATCCTTATTTTATCATACTTAGAGACCACCACCAAAATTAGAGTAGTTTTTGCTCCGAAGCCATTTAATCAAAAAATCGTGGATTATGTAATGTGATTCTGGTCAAATTTGATCAATTTTCCGAAAAAAAGCCAAATGTCCTCCAAACATTACAGAAGATACATTAGTACTATACTTATTGGATTTGACTGTTGGTCCCTCATTTTGTGAAATATTTCAAGCGTGTCGACGCTTGTCACTTTGTGTGGCTTTATGACCGTTTTGACCGTTTTTCTAACCTTCTCTTAGGTTTTTGACTCTAATATTATTCTAATCCCCATTATATCATACTTAGACACTACCACCGAAATTTAAGCCATTTTTGCTCAGGAGCCATTTTATCGAAAAACCGTGGATTATGTACTACGATTCTGGTCAAATTTGATCAATTTTACGAAATACGCCAAATGTTATCCACACATTACTGTGGATACCCTAGGACAACAATTTATTGTATTTGAGTGTTGGTTCCTCATTTTCTGAAGTATTTCATACGTTTCGACGCTCGTCACTTTGTATGGATTTATGATCGTTTTGGCCGTTTTCATTATCTTCTCTTAAGTTTTTTGCTCTAATATTTTGAAACTCCTCATTATATCATACGTAGAGACGACCACCAAAATTTGAGCCGTTTTCGCTCCGGAGCTTTTTTATCGATAAAACCGTGGATTATGTATTGCGATTTTGGTGAAATTTGATCTATTTTAAGAAACAAGTCATATGTCCTACAAACGTTAAATTAGATACCCGAGGACTATATTTGTTTGATTTAAGTGTTGGTTCCTCATTTTCTGAAGTAATTCATGCGTTTCGACGATCGTCACTTTGTATGGATTTATGATCGTTTTGGCCGTTTTCATTATCTTCTCTTAAGTTTTTTACTCTAATATTTTTCAAATCCTCATTATATCATACGTAAAGACTACCACCAAAATTTGAGCCGTATTCGCTCCGGAGCCTTTTTATCGAAAAACCGTTGATTATATAAAGCGATTCCGGTCATATTTGATCAATTTTTCGAAACAAGTCAAATGTCCTTTAAACGTTAAATTAGATAACCTAGGACTATATTTGTTGAATTTGACTGTTGATTCCTCATTTTGTGAAGTATTTCATGCGTTTCGACGCTCGTCACTTTGTATGGATTTTTGACCGTTTTGGCTGTTTTCTTTATCTTCTCTTAGGTTTTTGACTTTAATATTTTGCAAATCCTCATTATATCATATGCAGAGACTACCACCAAACTTTGAGTCGTTTTTGCTTGGGAGCCATTTTGTCGAAAAATAGTGGATTATGTAATGTTATTCTGATCATATTTGATCAACTTTCCGCCAAAGGATAAGAGCTGATTGCTGGCGATGACTTAAAGCCAAAGGTCCTCCAAACATTACTGAAGATACATTAGGATTATACTTGTTGGATTTGAGTTTTGGTTCCTCATTTTCTAAAGTATTTCATGCGTTTCGACGCTCGTCACATGTATGGATTTATGGCAGTTTTGTCCGTTTTCCTTATCTTGTCTTATGTTTTTGACTCTAATATTTTGCAAATCCTTATTTTATCATACTTAGAGACCACCACCAAAATTAGAGTCGTTTTTGCTCCGAAGCCATTTTATCAAAAAATAGTGGATTATGTACTGTGATTCTGGTCAAATTTGATCAATTTTCCGAAAAAAAAGCCAAATGTCCTCCAAACATTACTGAAGATACATTATTAGTACTATACTTGTTGGATTTGACTGTTGGTTCCTCATTTTGTGAAATATTTCATGCGTATCGACGCTCTTCACTTTATGTGGCTTTATGACCGTTTTGGCCGTTTTTCTAATGTTCTTTTAGGTTTTTGGCTCTAATATTCTTCCAATCCTCATTATATCATACTTAGACACCACCTCCGAAATTTGAGCCGTTTTTGCTCTGGAGACATTTTATCGAAAAACCGTGGATTATGTACTACGATTCTGGTCAAATTTGATCAATTTTACGAAATACGCCAAATGTCTTCCACACATTACTGTAGATACCCTAGGACAACAATTGTTGTATTTGAGTGTTGGTTCCTCATTTTCTGAAGTATTTCATGCGTTTCGACGCTCGTCACTTTGTAAGGATTTATGATCGTTTTGGTCGTTTGCATTATCTTCTCTTAAGTTCTTTACCCTAATATTTTTCAAATCCTCATTATATCATACGTAGAGACTACCACCAAAATTTGAGCCGTATTCGCTCCCGAGCCTTTTTATCGAATAACTGTGGATTACATACAGCGATTCCGGTCAAATTTGATCAATTCTTCGAAAAACGTCAAATGTCCTGCAAAAAATACTGTAGATACCCTAGCACTATAATTAATGGATTTGAAGGTTGTTTCCTCATGTTCTGAAATATTCCATGCGTTTCGACGCTCGTCACTTTGTATGGATTTATGATCGTTTTGGCTGTTTTCATTATCTTCTCTCAAGTTTTTTGCTCTAATATTTTGAAAATCCTCATTATATCATACGTAGAGACGAGATCCAAAAGTTGAGTCGTTTTCGCTCCGGCGCTTTTTTATCGATAAAACCTTGGATTATGTATTGCGATTGTGGTGAAATTTGATCTATTTTACGAAACAAGCCGTATGTCCTACAAACGTTAAATTAGATACCCTAGGACTATATTTGTTGGATTTGAGTTTTGGTTCCTCATTTTCTGAAGTATTTAATGCGTTTCGACGCTCGTCACTTTGTAAGGATTTATGATCGTTTTGGTCGTTTGCATTATCTTCTCTTAAGTTCTTTACCCTAATATTTTTCAAATCCTCATTATATCATACGTAGAGACTACCACCAAAATTTGAGCCGTATTCGCTCTCGAGCCTTTTTATCGAAAAACCGTGGATTATATACAGCGATTCCGGTCAAATTTGATCAATTTTTCGAAAAACGTCAAATGTCCTCCAAAAATTACTGGAGATACCCTAGGACTATACTTGTTGGATTTGAGTGTTGTTTCCTCATTTTCTGAAGTATTTCATGTGTTTCGACGCTCGTCAATTTGTATGAATTTATGATCATTTTGCCCATTTTCATTATCTTCTCTTAAGTTATTTACTCTAATATTGTGAAAATCCTCATTATATCATACGTAGAGACGACCACCAAAATTTGTGCCGTTTTCACTCCGGAGCTTTTTTATCGATAAAATTGTGGATTATGTATTGCGATTCTGGTGAAATTTGATCTATTTTACGAAACAAGCCATATGTCCTACAAACGTTAAAATTGATATCCTAGGACTATAATTGTTGGATTTGAGTTTTGGTTCCTCATTTTCTGAAGTATTTCATGCGTTTCGACGCTCGTCACTTTGTATGGATATTTGATCGTTTCGGCCGATTTCATTATCTCTCTTAAGTTTTTTACTCTAATATTTTTCAAATCCTCATTATATCATACGTAGAGACTACCACCAAAATTTGAGTCGTATTCGCTCCCGAGCCTTTTTATCGAAAAACCGTGGATTATATACTACGATTCCGGTCAAATTTGATCAATTTTTCGAATAACGTCAAATGTCCTCCAAAGATTACTGTATATACCCTAGGACTATACTTGTTGGATTTGAGTGTTGGTGCCTCATTTTGTGAAATATTTCATGCGTTTCGACGCTCGTCACTTTGTATGGCTTTATGACCGTTTTGGCCGTTTTTCTAACCTTCTCTTAGGTTTTTGGCTCGAATATTCTTCCAATCCTCATTATATCATACTTAGACAGTACCACCAAAATTTGAGCCGTTTTTGCTCCGGAGCGATTTTATCGAAAAACCGTGGATTATGTACTACGATTTCGGTCAAATTTGATCAATTTTACGAAATATGTCAAATGTCTTCCACACATTACTGTAGATACCCTAGGACAACAATTGTTGGATTTGAGTGTTGGTTCCTCATTTTCTAAAGTATTTCATACGTTTCGACGCTCGTCACTTTGTATGAATTTATTACCGTTTTTGCCGTTTTCCTTATCTTCTCTTAGGTTTTTGACTCTCATATTTCGCAAATCCTCATTATATCATATGTAGAGACTACCACCAAAATTTGAGTCGTTTTTGCTCTGGAGCCATTTTGTCGAAAAATAGTGGATTATGTACTGTTATTTTTAAAGGCGAACGGAGGGAGTACGTATTAGTATTGAGAAATTATAAAATAATTTGAATTACTATCCACCTATAGTATAAGACTGATTTATCGTTGTTAGTAATACTATCTCTAATTCGAAGTTTAAAGAAACAATTTTGGTTGTTATATTTACCAAAATGTAGATAATGTCGTCAGATTTTTTTTCTGACGTATTAAAATGTAAGTTTGACGTATGGAACTTAAATATGCAAACTACATTTTTATAACACTTAATTAATTCTTTATTCACCTAAACCTCTAAGAAAATTCGTAGGGCTTTTAAACTATTAAATAGAGTTGAAGTATAATTGTTAGTATTGAGAAATTCATTTGAATAAGTAAAACGGTTACCCATTTATATTAGGGTGACCTATAGTTATTAGTATTAGTATCTCAAATTTTAAGGTCATCATTTGGTGTTTATATGTACCAAAATGTAGAAAATGTCATGTTAGACTTTTAAATTACGGAATATTATATTCCCATAACATATAAAATAATTTCATAATTTTGAAAATATGATATCTTCAGCCTGGTTACCATAAGCTTATTTTCATGATTACAATAAAATTATGTATAGTATACTACATTTCCATAACTAATGCATGAATTTTGTACATGATTACCAAAAACTCACATATGGTATATAACAACAATTACATAACATAAATTAATTTCTTATTCATCAGAAGCATCAGAAAATTCGAAGGGCTCTAGACCTCTTCAATGCCCACGAAAAAAGCTTCGTTTATAAATATACTAGTTTATAGCCCGTGCGTTGCACGATGACATTAACGTTATTTTATATTATATAGGCACTTTACATTACCGAAATTATTATAATTATTGTAGTTAAATAAAGTTTTTTTTTAAGGTAATAACGAAATAATAAAGTTACCATTTATCTAAAACTATTGATTAATTCATTTTTTTTAATTTCTCACATTGTATACTTAATGTTTTAGCTAATTAATTTACTTTTTTCACAAAACGATTTACTTCCATTACTTACTTTTACCAACCTTTATCGTTTTACATGTTTATATTTCATGACAAAAGTATAAAGATGTCAATACTAAACAAAACTGAACACAAATTGTTCAAGATATATACATTTATTTCACATCAACAAACCTAAATACAAATTGACAGATGTTGTGCTATAGTGGTTAAGATAGAGGTACCGAATACAATAAGATTCAGTTTCAAATTTGTTCCTTATATTGTATACCGAGTTCTAAGCTTATTACACTTGATGTTAGTAGGATTTTGTATGATTTAACTTGTTCTTTTTAACATATTCGTATCACGAGAGTATGATGTTGTAACTATAATGAATCTAGTAAAAAAATTGATTCCAAAATAATTTATATTAGTTCAAATCTAATAAGTTTAGTGCAAGTTTAACAAATTTAAATAAATCAAGATAACTTTATATTATAACTTACGAAACCGAAGCAAACAAAATATATTATCTTAATTGTATGTTTCTTTTAAGTCATCTTATATTTTGTTATGTTGAATCAATGACTCAAATTAAAGATTATATATTAGTTATTTTAAATCTTATAATTGCAATAATGCTTGCACGTTGTACATTACAAATTCTTAAGATGAAAAGTTATGATTTGTACCAATGACTTTGCTTATGTGGTCATGTTTCAAACTATCTAATAATAAAAGATAATTCTAAGTTTGTGATAAATGGTTTTATGACTGCTGGATTATATATAACTGCATTTTGCGAATGTTTGATAATCAAGAATTTACTTATAGTTATTATTCAATTAAAGATCTTATATTATCATTTTCAATATTATGGCTCGAGGACCTGTCTAAACCTCCATAAAAATACCTATAATTGTTTGTCTCTTCAATAGATAGACTATATTTGTAAATAAAATATTATATTTTCTAGGACTATGTATTAAAATTTTCAAAACGCAAGTTTACATTAAGGTAGCTGACCAAATAATTTTCGTTTGGTAGTATGTGTTTTAGAGCAAAGAGATCTATACATTATGTAAAAACATTTGATTGCTCTCATAGAAATAAGTACATCGAATACGAGAATGACCTTGTATGATACAATTCAACTTAATTTTGCAACATATAAATACCAAAGCATATCACCTAAATTAAGCTATTTTTTAATTAATTTAGATCAATTGACATATGAACTGTTCAACATATAATGCCTCAGCTAAATAAACTAAAACAGTCATACACTTCTAAAAGGAGGGAGTATCCTATCTTTTTATGATTAGAAAAAAAAAAAAGAGTTATAGAATAGCACATATTTAGAGAAACCCAGTGACTTTACTCGTAGTTATTAAAAGTTGGAAATTCACTTGAGTAAGTTGAATTGTTACCCACCTAAAAACATAAAGCAAAAAATTACAAAGCTATAATAATATTATCAAAGAAGACACCTCACTAAATGAGTATAACTTTAAGTGTGCAAATTTGATAGTTTTTTGCGAAATCAATAGTCAATGCCCTAGCTCGCAAAATGAAATCGTCTTACATTATTGAAAGGAGGGGGTATCGTATCTTTTTATGATTACAGTAAATTTGGAATTTAGAAAATTTGGAATATAAAGTAATCTTTCCATTACTCATGATAAAATTCTTTGTATTATCTTACCATTTCACGACTACAATATATTTGCTTAGAAATATTATCTTCCATAACTTATAAATGGATTTTTTTTTAAACCAATCGAATTTTTCTTCACCTGAAAATGAAATAAAATTTCAATGTCTCTAGATGTATTAAAAACTTATGGTTATATGCAGAAAATATCAGATTCATTAAAAAATATAAACACTACATTTATTCGTAGTATAGAATAGCACATATATTAAAGCGAGTAAATAATTACCTTTACTCGTAGTTATTACTATCGGGGAGTTCACATGAATAAGTTGAAAGTTCTTTTATATTATCTTACCATTTCGTGATTAATTGCCATATATACTCCCTTCGATCTTTTTATAATTTTCTGTTTTGTTTGTTGCTTTTGACTATCCATGTTGGGGCCACTTCCGCAAATTATACCATGCTCCCGAGAGCACACGGAGCATGATGGTTTTTCTCACAATAGAGGAGTAGGGACCACACTTAAATAGATTTTAAATTATTTTAATTGTGGTCTCTACCCCTTCATTGTGAGAAGGACCACCATGCTCCTTGTGCTCCCGGGAGCATGGTATAAGCATTGGGCCACTTCTACACTAAATGAACTTAAACTGACTTTTTATTCTCTTAAAATTGTATTAACATTTCATTCATTGTAGAAGCATTTAAAAAAAAAATATTTAGTTCTTATATTTTACCAAAATGTAGAAAATATTGTATAGTTTTCTCTTATATTAAAATGTAGGTTTGACTTATTATCTTAGCATAACTTAAAAAGAAAACTTTTATATATACTGATGGATTTTTTCAAAATTACCATAAACCTACATATGGTATACTACATTTCCATAAGTAAATTATATGAATTTTATACATGATTACCATAAACTCACATATGGTATAACAACAATTCCATAATATAAATTAATTCCTTATTCACCAGAACCTCTAAGAAAATTCGAAAGGCTCTAGACCTCTTCAATGCCCTCGAAAAAAGCTTCGTTTATAAATATATTAAGATTAAGATTAAGAAACGAAAATAGAACACAAAAAGAAAATTAGAGAGCAAATAGTCATTTTGGAAATTAGTTTTAAGATATGGTCGTTTTGGTAAATAGTTTTATCAAAATAGCCGTTTTGGTAAATAACCCCATAGACAGTAGACACCCGTGGGCCGTGACTCATACGAGACCAACAAGTTAAATTACTATAATAGAGGGGTGAGTGTCAACTAGCCATGTTTTATCTATGAGTGATTCTACAATGACTACCAAGCTATGGTAGCCATTGTATAATAAGCAAATTTGAACCTTCGATTTTATTAGAACAATCTCACCCATTGATAATTTGACTATTGAAAAAAAAAAAAAAAAAATCCAACTGGCCAACCTCCACCCTATCATTTTCTCTCTCCTCTTTGCCTTCCCACATCCATGCACCAACCCAGGGCTCGACCACCCGTCGCCACCTTACCAGCCGCCTCGACTACCACGTCACCATGATCGTCGTCGTCGCCGCCTTAGTCACGTCGTCCACCCCATTCACCGGCTCTGCCTTTCGCTCTCCCCCTATCCTCCTTTTCCTCTCATTTCCCAACCAATAATAAAACCGCCACCGCTGCATCCTGACCTCTACGTTCGTCGCCCTTGATCCTCGTTGCCGCTCTCTAAAGTCGACCTGCAACATCAATTTTTTGGGAAGATGTGGAAGAGGAGAAAAGCACGGTCGCGGGGGTGAGGAGCAAGGCTGATGACATCTGGCGTAGAGGAATTGTGAGGCGCCTGTACTGGTGAAGTTGGTGGGGTAGGGCCGTAGGGGTGGGCCGTGGTGGAGTGGTGAAGCCGTGGAGAGGGGAGGGAGAGCCGGGAGGAGAGAGAAAAGAACCTAAATGAGTG
Source organism: Spergularia marina (assembly GCA_963680865.1). NCBI lineage: Eukaryota > Viridiplantae > Streptophyta > Magnoliopsida > Caryophyllales > Caryophyllaceae > Spergularia > Spergularia marina. The sequence goes on along the minus strand of OY804548.1, from coordinate 26,704,524 downwards.
GAGGTTTTTTTTTTTTAGGTCAAATCAATCAAAAGGTTCAAATTTAGTCAATAAAATCAATCGATATTATCGCAATGGCTACCAAAGGTTAGTAGCTATTGTAAAATTAGTGTTTATTTACCCTAATTACTAAACATTCACGAGTACTGTATAACTGGTATATGGTGTAATCGTTTTACTTGGAGTAATGATTTCATGTAGTGATACCATTTGGTGTACCACTTGTGGAAAAATTGTAGATAATTCTTTAAAATCTTTACTATAGCATGATTCATCTCAATCTGTACTATTTCACCAACTTCGGTTCAATGTATTAGATCTACTCATAAAAGCTGTGTCCCAAACCGAATTTTTCTATTTAATTACATTTTATTCATTATTTTCAGTTTTGATATGATGGTTTTTTAGCACAGACCCACGAATAACGAGCCGATTGGTTAGATTTATACTTTATAGGATGCATAACGCTAAAATCAGACTGCCTTGGCTTGGTAACAACCAGACCTGTCAAACGGGTGGGATGGGCAGGTTTCGGGTTTGGGTCACTCCGGGTCAGGTCAAATAAGGGTCGACTATACGCGGGTTAATACAGGTTCAGGTCGGATTACGGGTTGACCAACGGGTCAAAAATGCATGCTCGCGCCTTTTTTTTTCTCGGTAATTACTATTTTAGAAGCATTTTATGTGTTATATTATATAATAATAATAGTTTAGTTATTGCTGTGTATTTATATTTCTTAAATTAATCAATTATTAATATTTACTCCGTATCTATTTTTTTTTATTATTATAATATATTTTTCACACTTAATTTGACCCAACGGGTTGACCGGGTCGGGTCGGGTTATGACCCACGCATTCGGGTCATTTTCGGGTTTGGATAGAGAAAAATGTGTTTTTTCGGGTTATTTGCAGGTCGGGTTCGGAGGGGTTTTCGGGCCGGATCCGTTTTTGACAGGTCTGGTAACAACTAACAAGTCAAATACAGTAAAAGTTTTCTCTCCAATCCATAACTCATTTTTAGGCATCGATTTCAGCCTAGTGGAGTGCCGATAGTCTCTCCCAAATCCCGATTTTTATCATTACCATTATTACAATGAATAACATATGCGATCTACCGGAAGGCTGCCTATCGCACATACTGTCCTTAACTACCCCTGTTGACGTCCTCCGATCATCGGCCGTGTCAAAGCAGTTTCTTTCTGCCTCCGTGTCCGACACCGTATGGCGCAACTTCCTGCCGTCCGATTGCTATGACGTCATTTCTCAGTCGTCTACTCCGATTATTCGTGATCAATTTGCTTCCAAGAAAGAACTCTTCCTACACCTCGCCCGATTTCCTCTACTCTTGGACAACAACACCAAGGTATATATACTCATCCGCCCAATTTTTCTTTAACGATGTACTCCGATTGTTTTGATTTAATATGCGAGCAAAACTTAAACGAAACGTTAACAATCGAAAAGAGTGGAGTCATGGAGAGAGTATTAATTAGATGTCGTAAGTTAACATGGCTGATTTCTTTTGGTAGCCTGTAATTGGGTGGGGCTTTGGGCTGATTTCAGATGGGTCGGGTTCTTGACGGACCAATATAACTAATCGGGTTGGATTGGGTTCGGTTTGAGCCGCCATTGTGACTGTATTAGATTATTTGAGGTCAATCGTTGTTTGGAATTGTATTGGGTTTGGATTTGGGTTTGGGTTCGGTTTTAATTCCAATGAATTTTGGAGTAGGACTCTATTTCCAATCCCCCTGAAGACGTGAACCAAACGCTAAGTATGGTAGTGAAATACTAGTCATTTGGCCCTGATTTTTGAGTGTAATGACTCTAAGCTAATGTGATCTCATGTCCCGATAATCACAAGCTATCGAATGGGTGACTCAAGTGATCGTTGTCTTTATCCATCATCCGGACTTACGGTCTTACGGAGTATGAGACTTTGTGCTCTTGTTTATGTTATTGATCTTCATAAACAAATGTATCAATCACGCTAAACATATGAATGTAACATCTTTTTATTTAAGGAGTTATGAATTGTTATGCAAATTATGAATATTGTCTATGAAAAACTATTCTTAGGATGAACCTTTTTGAAATGTCCGCACTCTGATTAAAAAGGGCCAAATTAAGAGTCTTTAGCATTGTTCACCTGACCAATTGAGAATTTACCATACAAAAGGTTGCAGTACAACTTTAGTCTTTAGATATCATTTGATCACTTCTTAGGATCGGTAATACTTATCCAAATTTGTTGCTTAAACGATAAGTTAATAACGAGTCGATCCCATTGACATTGATCAGGGTTTTGCCTTGGACAAATGGAACGGAAAGATATGCTACATGCTCGGTGCCAGGGCGCTAACAATTATATGGGGAAGCAGCCCTGAATACTGGAGTTGGGAATCTGTACCTGAATCCAGGTATGTGGCTTTCTGCCCCCCTTTCCCCCTTGTATATTTGGACATAATCACATAATTATTAGCGTGAAGTCCGACACAATAAATATGTATGTACACTCGCAGGTTTCCTGAGTGTGCTCAGCTCCTACACGTGTGTTGGCTCGAGATCATAGGCAAAATACAGACCACATTGCTCTCACCAGGCTCTACCTATGGAGCGTATTTTGTGTTCAAGATAAATGGTCGTGTATATGGTAGTTCAGGTTTTAAATTTGAACCAGTGAAAGTATCTGTCTCAAGGGTTGGTGAAGATGGTTTGCCAAGAGATGATCATCTCCCTACAGTTATCAAGAGCTTCTATCTTGAAGACCCAGAGCGGTCAGATGAGGATGAAGAGGAGGAGATTGTCCCTGCAGAGCTTCCTGTTGCTAGAGATGATGGGTGGATGGAGATTGAGATGGGCAGTTATCAAGTTGGTGCTCATGACGCAGACGAGAAGGTAGTGTTGCAGATGACTCTTAAGGAGATTGAGGGCGGCCATTGGAAGAACGGTCTTCTTGTTCATGGTATTGAAGTTAGGCCTCTCTGTTAATTGATTGACTTATACAACACAATTTCTGATCCAAATCAGGGAAGATATTTGATATATATAGTTATATACATTCTTCTTTGTATCTTCAGTGACAAATTCAAGCTAACATATACCGCTACAGTTCGTGTGGTTTAATGCTTGAGTGAGCTAAAATTGCTGATTCTGTGTCATTTGCATGCATCTAAACTACTAGAATGTAAAGCCTGGTGTGGTGAGGTGACTATTTTTTTTTTTTTTTTTTTTTTTGAAATCAAAACTCAAATCTTATAGAATCACGAAACCGCGGCCATAAAGTCCGCAGCCACCATATCAAGTACATCAGTAGGTCCACCACAACCCAAACTCTAGTATCATACTCCACCGGGTTTAGGTGGGCTACAAAATGAGCTACCTTATTACCACATCTACGAACATGACTAAACTCGCACACATCAAAAATTCGAGAAAATTGAAAAACGTCAAGAACTGCTAAACCAAAATAACTAGACGCACACGACTTAGACTTTAAAGCATTGACTAATTGAAGCGAATCCGACTCCAGGACTACACGACGGAAACCATGCTGCCACGCTTGTCGGAGACCCAACAGAGCCGCTTTAGCCTCCACAACATTCGGCTCCCATCTCTCCCGCACTTGGCTGCACACCACGCGCAAGGCTTCCCCTTCGCTACCCCGGACAATCACGCCTAGGCCCAATACCGCCTCACCCAAAGTAGCACCATCCACATTCACCTTTACCCACCCCTTCGCGGGCATCTTCCAAACCGTCCCACCACTACCACCATCCTCCTCTCCCACAGTCATCTCTCCTCCCTCTCTCGCTTCCTGAAACACTCTCAAAAAACTCAACGCACGGTGTGCTATGGTACCCGGATCCGCGGCCACACCACCGTGCAACACCTCATTTCTGGAATTCCATATAGCCCAACATGTCACCACCCGCAACTCGACACCCGTTACACTCTCCTCACCCCAAACTTCTAGCAGGTCAACCCCCGATTTACACCTACTCCACCCCTCCGTATCCACTTCCACTTCGACGGGCAAAGGATCAGTGCATGGACGTCATCCTCAATCCTCAAACCACACCGCGGGCATAAGGTATCCACAGCTTCTATATGCCTTTGTAGATTTGCCCTCGTCGGAATCGCTCCACTACAAAGCCTCCATGCAAAAGTCCTAACCTTTGGAGGTACCTCCAACTTCCATAATCGATTCCACAACCTCGATGCCCCCATTTTCGAACTGCCCCCCTCTCCCCCATTCGCTACCCGTAACCTATTACACACTTAATGATAACCAGTCCTCACTGAATAATCCCCGTTCTCGCTATAATGTCACACAAGTTTGTCACTATGTGCCGTCTCCGCCAGCGGAATACTGAGAACCTCTTCCGCCTCAAACTGTAGCAATCTGCTCCGCACCACGTCGCTCTTCCACTCCCTATGCCCGTCATCTATCCAATCTGAAACTGGACAGTCCGCACCCTCCCCTCTCGGCGAAACCAGTCGGAAAGATGGCCCTCTCCGGGTCCACCCATCACCCCACGCACTTACCCTCTTCATCAGCATCGCCTCGTTGAAAGCTTCTATGTGTCTGAAACCTACCCCACCCTCAGCTTTAGACCGGCATAACTTTTCCCAAGCCACCCAATGAATCTTCCGCTCCCCCTCTTTAGCACCCCACCAGAAACGAGCAACTAGGGAGTTGATCTCGTTGCAAAGGCTTGTTGGAATCTTGAATAACGCCATATGGTAGGTAGGGATCACTTGGGCCACAGCCTTAATTAGGACCTCTCTACCTGCAAAGGAAACCAGATTCCGCTTCCACCCCCTTCAACTTTTTCCACACTCTATCCTTAATTGCTCGAAAAGCGGCGCACCTGTTCCTCCCCACCACGCTGGGAAGACCCAGGTATCTATGGTGTGTCGCAACCAACTGAGCATCAAGTAAACCGGCCAGCCTCGATCACTCCTCGACACCCACATTCGTGCTAAAAGAGACCTCCGATTTCTGGAGGTTCACCCTCTGTCCCGAAGCACCCTCGTACACCCTCAAAGTCTCCCGAACAGCTGCAACATCTCCCTCCCTTGCTCGACAGAAAATAATAATGTCGTCAGCAAAAAAGAGGTGAGATATAAGTGGTGCACGCCTACATATACGGACTCCAAACAAAGCTTTCCTCTCAATCGCCTTGGCCACCAGCCCTGATAACGCCTCTGCACACAATATAAAAAGGTAAGGTGAGATGGGGTCTCCCTGACGGAGACCCTGTTGTGGAATAAAAGGCTCAGCTGGAACTCCATTAATCAGCACCGATGACTCCACCGTAGCGATACATCTCATAATCATCGCCCTCCATCTTGCACAAAAACCAAGTTTCTCCATCACCGCATCCAAGAACACCCACTCTACTTTGTCATAAGCCTTGCTCATATCGAGTTTAAAGCTCATTTACCCCGTATTCCCACTATGGTGAGTACGCATAAAGTGAAACACCTCGAATGCTAACAGCGCATTATCAGTAATCAACCTACCAGGGGTGAAAGCACTCTGCAACTCCGAAACAATACTAGGTAGAAAAGGTTTTAACCGGTTTGCCAACACTTTCGAAACTAGCTTGTACAGGATGTTACACAGACTAATCGGCCTAAATTCACTCATCTTCACTGGCTTGTTTACTTTCGGAATCAGAACAATATTAGTCTTATTTACAGCACTCATCGGTTTCGAACCATCAATCAATGCCGCCACATACTTCACCACATCGTCACCCACTATATTCCAATACTTCTGGTAGAAGTTTGCGTTCATTCCGTTAGGACCTGGAGCCTTGCTCGGACTCATTTGCTGGAGTGATTCCCACACATCAACGCCACTAACCGGCCCCACTAAGTTCTCGTTCATCCCCTCTGTCACTCTATACTCAACCCCCTCCAAAGCCTGCTCAATACCCCCTACCTCCGGAGGTGTAAACAGCTCTCGAAAATATGTTGTCGCCACTCCACTCACCTGGTCAGGCCCCTCATACCAGGTCCCTCCCTCATCGCATAACCTGGCAATCTCGTTCCTCCTCTGTCGTAATGAAGCTTTCATATGGAAGAACTTCGTATTACGGTCACCTTCCACAAAATTCACCGCTCGCGAACATTGCCTCCAATAGATTTCTTCCTTCACAATTAGATCATCCATCCGTTCACACACCTCTCTTCTCTCCGCAACAATATCAGCACTTGGCACGCACCCATTGAGAAAAGTAAGGCGTTCCCGGGCCTCCTCGATTCGTCTCGATATATCACCAAATTCGTCGCGGCTCCATTTCCATAAATTCCTACTGACTCGTCGAATCTTTTCCATCACATCCTCACCGCCCTCACCCACTCCCCCTTCACCCCACGCTTCATGAACGACACGCCCACAATCCGGGGATGTCACCCACAAGTCCTCAAATTTAAATTGCTTTCTTCGACGTGTTTCGCCCACAAACTGTTTGAGTACAATCGGGCAATGGTCTGACCTATCTCTCTTCAGGTGATACACGGCCACTTGCGGATTTAAGACAATCCACTTCCAAGACGCTACTGCCCTGTCAAGCCTCTCGTACACATCTTGTGGTTCCGCCCGCTTATTCCACCAAGTGAAAGGGTCGCCATTGTATCCTATATCCTTCAGAGAACAGTCATCCAGCACCTCCCGGAACTCTTCCAACTCTCTCGGGTGTCGTTGGGGCCCCCCTTTCTTCTCCTCATTAAACAGAATTTGGTTGAAATCACCTGCGACTAACTAAGGGAGATCAGACACTCCCTTAATATCACGTAGCAGCTCCCAAGACAGATACTTTTCCTCCCTATCGGCCCACCCGTCAGACGCCATTTATTAGCACAGAAGAATCCATCGACCTTAACATCAATGTGATGTGCAGAGTGGCCCAAAAGACGAACATTTATTCCCTCTTTCCACAATATCGTCAAGCCCCCACTTCTGCCCATAGCATCCGAGACAACTCCAGTGAAATCTTGAAGTCGATTGATAACTCTGTCCATATCCTCACCCCCCAACTTTGTTTCAATAAGAATCACCATCTCCGGTCTCTCCCTCCGCAGCAATTTCCTCAAACTTCCAATTGCCGGGGTGCTGCCCAAACCCCGACAATTGTAACAAAGTAAACTCATTGCTCCCGGCGGGGCTGCATCGTAGCAACCTCCGCCGATAGCTAATCCGATTTCTCGGTTGTAGGAACAGTCTCACACAAACCCAACACCTCTGCCCTCACTCTCTTAGATGGCTCACTCCCACCCCCTTCACCGTCAACATCCATAAACACCTCCTTTCTCTTACCCATCTCCACCCCCTCCCCCGTACTAGCCCCCTTCTCAGCAACCCGCTTCATCCTATGAAATTTCCGCCCATCTTTTCGGTTTCCTGCCTTCCCCACTTCGAACTTCAGCCCCTCCTCCACCCTTAAACTCTCCCCATCCCCTGTTTTTTCACCCTCCCCCTCACCTCTGTTCCCTATATTCTCACCTCTCCCCTCCATACTACGGCCCTCAGGATGCCCAGTTTCCCCCCCCCCCCCCATCTTCCTTCCCCCCTTGCGAAATTGCAGCCCCACTTTTTTCACTCTCCAACACCTTCTTCAGAGAGACAGGACTCACACTCCCACATCCATCATCCTTTGCTTTCCTCGAGATACCCTCAAAATGCAGCATCCTTCTCTCCAGGGTTGGTTGTGCACCTATCATTACCTCGAAATTCTCCACCTCTTCGATCATACGACCCCTCCCCCGTCTAATAAATGTAACACACCAGATTTTTCAATTTTCTACTTTTAGTATTTAAATTTTGTTTGGGTTAATATAGATTTTATTTATAGCCTTTGGTTTTATGAAGAAAAAAAAAAAAAAAAAGAGGTAAGTCGGTCACTAGTAGAGTGATTGATTTTTAAATGCCAATAGCCAAAGATCAGAACAAGCACTTTCGTTTGACCCATTGATTAAACCCTACTTACAAAGCTATATTATTCACCTCCGCCGTTCGTCTTTATTTCCTCATAATCATGCAGCAACATCATTTGCAATTCCTCGGTATCCATACCTTTGCTTAGCCATATTATGTAATCATAATCACCTTTTCAAGATCAATCACCTTCATCCTATCATGATCAAATCACGCATGTAAATTGATCATCCATCAGTATCACCCCGGTCGTCAATAACTTATCATCAGATAAATAATCTTGTGCATGTAATACTCCGTATTTTTGCTGGGTTTTAGCATTCATGATTTATATTTTTATTTAAAGGTTTATTTGATATAAAAACAATTTACTCATTTATTAATTATATTTATAACTAATTATATTTATGGAATTACTTTCATATTGAAAAGTCTTAAGTTGTATTTTCATACTATATATGATTTGAAATTACACAAATTTTAGATTTCAAAACCTAATTTACATTACTAATTATAACATCTTACCAAAATACCCTTAATTAAACTCATCACTTCCTCCTACCCACTATTAGTGATTAAACCTAAAGGAAAAAAAAAAAAAAAAAAAAAAAAAGAAGAAACAGAGAAGTCCATCGGACTTCCTCCATCTCCAATCTCATCTTCACCTTCTTATTGCCAGCCGACCAGCAATCCGGCCACCACCCACGCCGACGACCACCGTCGGCCTCCTTCCCGGGCCGCTGTTCTCTTTCCTCGCCGGCACCCATCTCCTCCGTCCCCCTCTGTTCACCTGCGCGCGCGTCTGGCCAATCTCGGCCGGATTTTCGGCTGCTCCGGCGACGTTTTCCCGCACATTTTGACACCCTCTTTCTTGCCTTCCTCCCACCGATACTTGGTATCAATTTGGTACAATTCCTATTCTTAAATCTCATGTTTCGATTTTTAAACCTAATTATGCATTTTAATTTGAATTTCTGAAAATCAATATGTTTTGATGATTTATAATGTTATATAAATGTTATATTGTGATTCATAATTCATTTCTAGGGTTCGTATAAGATGGGTATTTTTGTTTGTGATATTTTGATGGAGTTTATGATAAATTGGATGAGAAATTATATGTTCTTATGTAGGGAGCTTGTAGTTTTGTTGGTGTTTGTTATTGTGGTTATTTGTCGATAAGTTGAGGTCATTAGGTTTGATTTGGTAAATAGGGCAGATTTAATTGAGAGTTAAGATGGTTTGAACGTAGTGATTGAGTTATAAAATTGTTGGTTTTGGCTAATTTGAGTGTGTGAGTTGTGGGCAAATATGAGTATTGATTAAGGAGTGCTTGAAGGTTGATTAGAGGTGGAAATTAGAGGATTAAGGCCTGGTTGTGTTATGTAGATGATGAGTCCAAAGAGATTAGTATGAGAATATGGTGTAAAAGTGTTTCTATTAGTGTATAGTAGAAGTTGGTTGAATTTGGTATCGTTTGAATGTCGTTTGGGTATGTTTTGAAGCATGTTAAGAGTTATTCATTGATTAAATGTATGGATACTAAAACGAATAGTATAGAGGTTAGAAGTTTCATAAATGGTGTTGGAACGTATGAATGTTTGTTGGTTAGATTGTGAAGTTATGGCGCTCTCTCGATGTATGTGTTTGCGCTTTTAATTACGATGCATAGTAGATGTCAATGCATATCATAAGCGTATTCATAAACATACTCTAGAAGCATAACTGATTTAAATGCATATCACATATTCATGTAGAGTCCGAGTTTGTAGAGGATCAATTTTAGGACTTGCTGAGCTACCATGAGACTATTTTGCTGATCAAGGTAGGAAGATTTCTTATCTCCTTTAAAAGTATCTATTTATGATTTCTTAATGAATACTAGTAGTGATTTATGATTGTTTGACAGTGAATGTGTTTTAAAGAATGTTTGCTAAGTAGAGAACTTTAGGACCAAACGTTGATCGATGAACTTAATTAGAGCTTGTGTTGCATCTTTACCAAACTATTTGAGAAATGATTGATATGGTTTTATAAGGAATTTATTATTTGGCGTTAACTCTGTTGAGGGAGTTAATAGGAGTACAGGGTGACCGTAATGGTCTGTTTGATTATTTGTGCACAATGTATATATGGATGGGGTGGATTGATCCTCCGCCCTGAACCTTTATCTCCTCCCCTTGGGAATAGGTTCCGAGGGGGATGCATGCATTCGGGAATAATGGTTTGAGGAGACGGCTCTGTACTGAAGGAAAAACAGTTTGAATAAGAAGTAAAGAAGTGTTAATTTTCTAATTTGGAATGTTGGTTTTTCTTTTACCTTCGTCGATTTTGTAGGCATGTTATTTGGTTTAAAATGCTCTTATTACTTTAAGAAATTGAGAAGAATAATTATATTTTGATTTTACTACCTTTGTTTCGTCAAACATTTCAAAGATTAAAGTTTCAATGTCCTATTTAATTGAGTAAAACTTTCCAGCATGTTTTCTAGATTAGAGACTGCTTACTCAACCCTTTTTGGTTGACGTTTTCTACTTTTTAGTCTTGCAGGTTGGTACTTGATTTTTCGTTCTGGGTTTTCCAAGGGCAAGAGAGACGATCACCAATTAGTTCATAAGTCTTTACTCGGCTTATTACCCTTTGGTTTTGCTTCCGCACTCTATTAAGTCTTTTGAGGAGTATTTCGGTTTATACAATTATGTAATAAGATTTAATTTGTATTCGAGATTTGTAGATCACTAATATGTTTCTCCTTTTGCCTTAACGATTGATTTTAGGAGTCGATCGTGGCGGTAACACTCCCAATTATCCGTGTTTTCAATTTATAATAATTATTTTCTAAAATCTCTAAAAAATTGGGGGTGTTACAAGGTGAAGCTTTTAACCACACTCCCCATCTGCGTCGCTCCCCCAGTTCCTCCTCAGTCACATTTGTACAGTCTTTCTCCGTATGATCCAATATCGGTGAGGTGACTATTCTAAGTGTGTCAAAAAGATAAGGATCCGGAAAAAATTGTCAAGGGGAACAATAAAGTCTAGTTTATTTCAACTTCCCCAAGATCAAATGGAATGCCAACAAATGAAGAAAGATGGAGCTAATAAATGATTTTAATCAATTTACCCCTAGATCAACAACGCTAGACCAAAAAAAAAAAAAAAAAAAAAAAAAAAAATCATGCACCACAGTATTCACAACCTAATCAATTTAACCCTTAGTAGCATTTCCACCCGGTATTGCCCGATTACTCATAATTACAAAACATGGAGAGGATAAAAGATCATATTGTCTTGTGATATTATATTGCCAATTGTGATATAATGTAAATTCAAAATATTTAGTCAATTGAGTATGAGCTATGCTTCACTTTAACAATTGGTCGTCGGTCTAGTTTAAAATTAAGGAAAATACAAACAATAATAACAAAAGCTGGCAATGACATCGGGCTGAGTTGTGTGAGACGAGAGATCTAGAGAGTGAGGCAGAGAGCTGACATTAGCAAAGGGAAGAAAGATAAGAAAAGTTGCCTTTAAAATATGCATGAGAGGAGGCATAGGCGAATCTAGCCTTGCAGAATTGGGGTAGCCTTTCTAACATTGTCATTTCTATATTATTGTTATAGAACCAAACAATTTAAAGTTAATTTTGTAACTTATTTAACTAAATGTTTTACGAAAAAAAAGAAACCAAACACTGAAAACTGCAGTGATACCGAACAAGCTCATTTCTTTAATAAAAATACTAGGAGTCTATATGTAGATAGGTAAAAAAATGTATATGTTTAGTTTATAGTAAATTTAATCAAAGACCTAGTAAATTTTGTTGCATAATTTTGTAAATTGTGGATTAACAAGGAAAGAGAGACAATCAAGGTTCTTTCATTTGGGAATTAAATCAATTTAAATTTCTTTCTATTGATAGATTAGTAACAATGTTAATTTTAGTGTAAGTTTCATAAATTTACTGCAAATATGTTAAATTTACTACACAAACATACGGAGTATTATTTACTACACAAACATACGGAGTATTATTTACTCCAAAAATATAGAGTCAACTTAAAAAAAAAAAAAAAAAACAAAAAAAGAAAAGAAAAAAAAATACCAAGTCAGTATTGCGCGTGAAACAGAAAATGTAACGCGATTATACGACAGGGATCAGAAACCTACAAGTAAGCAAGTTGCAAGTAGCAATTCCATGAAAAAAAAAAAAAAAAAAAAAAAAGAGTATCCAACCTCAGCTCATTCAAATTCATTTCAATAATTATCTAGGAATTTAGTGTGTGTAAAACAAATTTATTTTGTTTCAAACATGAATAATGTTAATATTGGGAACATAGGTGAAGGTCTGCTTCATTTGATAATTGTAGGAGTGCAATGGTGTATTGTGGGTCTAGAAATGATTTTACGATTTTTGAGTCAACTAAAATCCTTAAATCGAATTTTCGTCCAGGATCCCCCAAATAAACGAGATGGCCGGCCAGCTCATCATATGCAGTCCTTGACTACACCACCTAGTGAAGTCGTGCCATCTTTGGCAGTATCGAAGGAATTGTTATTGGCCTCCGCGTACGACACCATGCGACACAACCCCGATTGCGATGACATCATCTCTCAGTCATCTTCTCAGATTGAACGTGATCATAAACAGGAACAGTACGATCACCATATTCACCATCTCCTTAGTCACGCCAGTGGTCCTATTCTTCTGGACAACAGTACCAAGGTACGTTACTACGTACATACTGTACTCGACCGCCCAATTCGTCTTGTTGACCTGATCACAAATTTTATATCGTTTGGTCACGTGGGTTCTTGGTTCGATCGAGTCAAGTTTGGATCACGAATTAGATCGTTTGAAATTGAGTCGAGTTTGAGTTGAGTTATTATCGGTTTGACTTTTTAGTTATCAAGTGGTTAGTCAACTGTCTTGCTTTAGTCCGCACATGCATTGCATGTAGACCTATAGCTAGAGCTGGCCATTGAGCACTAGGAGCTCAGGCCTGCACTGGCCCGGCCCGGCACTACCTAGTCCGGATTAGGTAGTACTAGTGCTCGATTTTTCAAGCACTAACCCTGGTCAAATCCGGTCAAAACCCTGGCCAAAGCCTTTTTTTTTCAGCCGAGGCAGCGCCCGAGCACTGGCCCGCCCTGACCTTACCCCGAGTCAAGCCCGGTCAAAGCACTGGCGGGCTATTGCCAGTGCCCAGAAAATCGAGCCCTGGCACTAGCCCGGGTGTGTAGGGCTAGTGCTAGTGCTCGATTTTCTGGGCACTAGCCCGGGTGAGCCCGGCACTACCTGTAGCTAGCATTATCGGTGGTACGTCGCTATTCAAAATTTCAAATACTCGTATACGTTATCAAGAACGTGTGATTATTGAGAACGAATAGGTCAAATGGTCAATTATTGACATGTCTGTATGATGTACTTAGCAAAACTTATAATGCATGGTTGAACTTGATCTATCAGAGTATTGCCTTGGATAAACCGAGCGGGAAGATATGCTACATGCTCGGTTCCAGGGCGCTAACGATTCCATCGGCAACCGAGCCGGAATACTGGAGTTGGGAGTTTGTTTCTGAATCGAGGTATATATGTGGCTTCTTATTAGACACGCTTTCAATATTGGTTTCCACGGAAGAGTACGTACAAGCTAATAAAGTAACGCGCGTGAATGAAGTCTGGTACGATAATTATAATACGAGTATATGTAAAGCTTGCAGGTTCCCTGAGTGTGCTGTGCTTGAGGATGTGTGTTGGTTGGAGATCAAAGGGGAGATAAACACCAAATTGCTGTCACCAGGTTCTACGTATGGTGCATATTTTGTGTTTAAGATTAAAAGTCGTGGCATAGTCAAACAATTTATAAAAAAGAGAAAATGCAACAATCCTCGGAGTGGTTTCGAATATTGTCCAGTGAAGGTATCCATCTCAGAGGTCAGTGAAAATGGGTTGGGAAGAAAAGATCATGAAATCAAGAGCTTCTATCTGGAAGATTCGGACTTGGTGGCGGTCCACGGAAGTGCACCTGGAGGGCTTCCTTTCTTTAGAAATGATGGGTGGATGGAGATTGAGATGGGAAGGTTTCAAGCTGATTTTCATGAGGCATTGGAGTTGGAGATGACTCTTAAGGAGGTTGAGCAGCTCCATTGGAAGGACGGTCTTGTTGTTCACGGTATTGAAGTTAGGCCTCTTTATTAATCAATTGAGTTATAGACAACTGTTATATTTCTGTCAGGAGAAAAGAAAATGTAGGGAAATGCTTACGCTATTGGCACGTACTCCATGGGAGTCTTTTTGCACTTCCACCCGGCCACAATATTTTATCTCAAAGGAAATTGCGTTAGTGGGGGTGCAAAGAATGCCAATAGCATGCATTTCCCAAAAATCTATGTGTATAATATGTTTGATAATGTGTAAAGACTAAAGAGTACTACTTGCAAACCAAACCTAAAAGTATGCACAACTCTTTGTGGTTGAAGGATTGAGGGAGTCGTTGAATTGGGCAAGATAAATTTGTTTCTGTGTAAACTTTTTAGTGTCATTGTATGGCGTACTATAAATTTGCGGGGTTTAATAGACCAAGTTTGACTTCTTTGCGGACTTTGCAAGGTCACTGGTCATTACATTTAGACACCTTCTATGGCCCCATATAAGACAAACAAGGTATGTATAATCATACCGGGGTGTATTAATGGCGGAAAGTAATCATCCTAAGGGCTTAATTGCACAATTGGGAAAACTCTTGGGGGTGCAATTGCCACTTTGCCTTTAACTCGATCGGGTTTGGTTATCCACATTTATTGACCCACAAAAGTAATCATTTATAAGGATTAAAGTTCAAGGTTGGCTTAGTGGTTATGGTCAACTTGCCTGTGGGATGTCACGAGTTCAAATCCTTATATCGATCCATTAATCTAGTCTATTTTCAATTATTCATTCATATCAAATTCATTAAAATTGAATCAAATAAGATAGTTCTGATATATAAGCGCACCGGCTTTCCATCTAGTTGCTAAAAAAAACGATTGACCTTTGAAATGTTAAACCCAAGAAAATTCAAATACGTTTAAGCCGCATTTCCTTACATTCACCGCGATTCCACGAATTTTCCTGTGCCTTGAAATCTCCAGTAGCCCAATTGAGAAACACACAAGACAACCTTAATTAAATAAACTAGTGCAATGAAATAACAAATCGACGCAAGATTTAAAAAAAAAAAAAAAAAACAAATTAAAGCGTTAGAAAAAGAACAAACAAGTCAAATGTAGATCTAAATATAAAATCAAATTGAAATTCGAATATAGATAAAAAAAAAAGTAGATCAGAATACGATATTTGAAATTATTTAAAAAGTAGATTTCAAAATCACGAATTAGTTATCTACCCTAAGACGATCTCAAACTATTGTTCGACCATATAAATCACAAAAACATACGAATTTGAAGAAACTTAAAACAAAACAAGTAACAACTTACCAAAATGGACGACGACGGTGAAGAGCTTCCTGTTGCTAGAGATGATGGGTGGATGGAGATTGAGATGGGCAGGTATCAAGTTGGTGCTCATGACGCAGACGAGAAGGTAGTGTTGCAGATGACTCTTAAGGAGATTGAGGGCGGACATTGGAAGAACGGTCTTCTTGTTCACGGTATCGAAGTTAGGCCTCTCTGTTAATTGATTGACTGACTAATACAACACAACTTCTAATCCCAATCAGGGAAGATATTTGATATATATACATTCTTCTTTGTATCTTCAGTGACAAATTCATTCAAGCTAACATATACTACTGCAGTTCGTGTGGTTTAATGCTTGAGTGAGCTAAAGTTGCTGCTTCTGTGTCATTTGCATGCATCTAAACTACTAGTATGTTATAGCCTGGTGCGGTGACTATTCTAGGTGTGTCAAGTACCCACACTGTTGGGACATGACTCATGACCATGTTCAAACATATCGAGCACGATTCCCCACGCATTTGAGCCATATGCTAAGAGAAAGAGTCAAGCTTTACTCTTTAATCCGAATTAGTGACATAAAGATCCAAAATTCCACATTGAATCGGAAACCAATAAGCCATCACACTCGTAATCCACTTATTAGTATTCCTCCCGTTTCATTCATTTCATTTGCGTTCGTAGTACGGTAAATCAAATTAGGCTATTGAAGCAAACGACATAGACTTTGGTCAGCTGTTATAGTTTTGGTCGTCTCAAAAATAACACTACAAGTCCCAACAAAGTACAACATACATTTCCATTCTTCACCAAACACAAAAAAACCGCCCAAAAGACGAAAATGGAGGAGAGAGAAAATAGCAATAAGAAAGGGATAAACTTGTTGGAGTTACCAGAAGGTTGTCTCTCACACATCCTATCTCTTACTTCTCCTCTCTACATTCTTCGGTTATCTCTTGTTTGCAGGAATTTCTGCTCCTTGGGTAACTCTGACTTGGTCTGGGACAAATTTGTGCCGTCTGATCTTGATCAACTCATCATCCAACGGTTCTCTCCTTATCTTACCAAAAAGCATATTGTTCTTCATCTTTGTAGCTCCTACGTACTCTTTGATGGTGATTCCAAGGTAATTTCTTCATCAAGTTTTCATCTTTCTTTTCTGGGGTTTTCTTGTTTCTTTAATTATTATGATTGTTTTATATTGATTAAGCATGATTTGGGTGTGTGTTAATGTTGTTAATTGATGCGTAATTTGATTGAGAATGTGAAATTGAAGTGTTTTTTGGGTTAATTCACGTGTTGGTAATTGGTAAAGTTTAGATAGAAAAGTATTATGTTGGGTTTTTTAGTATCCAAAAATGGTCAAATTCTAAGCTAAGCAAGCTAGAACAGTCTAAGATTGTTGTAATGCTGACTATTTTTGGGGAAAAGATGGGATATTTGACAAAGTGGTTAAGTAGCTAATTATTAACTTTGGTAAGTAGAAAATTTCCTGCGAAAGAGTAAGAATTGTGATAGTTTGTGTTCCGAAGAAGAGGGATTTGTTCATTTCTCGGCGGGCGTGGGAACACATGAGGACTCTTGAATGGAAATGGAAGTTTCCTTTGGGAAGGGTAAGGATTTTTGGCAAAAGATGAAGAATTGATGTGTATTATCTTGGCTTTGTCCTCCTTACGTTTGATTTTTGTTTCTCGATTCAAGCAGTTTAGCTCCACTCAATCTAATTCAAGTGAAGATTGTTGTGAGAATTGTAGATTTGAAGTCATTCTTGTTGGTAAAGCGCACTCTAAAATGTTATATGTTCCTCTGATTATAAGATCAGGAAACATGGGGGGTGGGGGAGCTATATGGGTAAATCTGTGTAGTACATGTTGAAGTTTTTGCCCAAAATGGTCTCGGAACGAAAACAGGTTAGATTTTTGTGTAAGCCCCTAGAGGTCATATTATCAGTTTGTAGCGAAACACTAGAGCCAAAGCCAGGTTAGCTCCCCCAACATTGGCGAAAACCTCACACTGGCTCAGTAGTTGTTGAGGTCTGTCCAAAAGGTTTAAAGCTCTATCCTAACAAAGGAACTAACCCTAAAAATCAACATGTGTACTTGATAAACTGTAATCAAAATTGACAAAAATCGAAGAACAAAATCCACGGTTTTACTTTTCAGGGAACAAAATCTGCTTAAATTTATGAGGGAGGACCAAGGGGTCATACTATGGGTTTGAGCAAATTTTGAGGAAGCGCCTAGGGGTCATATTATGTATTTGAGAAAACACTAGAGTGGTATTTCTGAAATTCGGCAAAAACTGCACGCTAGCCTCAACGGGACACATGTGCCGGAAGTGGTTAAACTGTTAAAAAAACTACCCCAACCGGCACTCAAGTCAAACAAGGAAACTCTGAGGTTAATCTTAAGTAAAGATTTGAGAGCATTTGGCTACTTTCAAAAACTGGTCCAAATTGGCCAAAATCGCATTGTATGTCGACCAAAAATGAGCCAGGAACAAAAAATGCTCAAATTTATGTTGAAGCCTCTAGAAATCATAATATGGGTAGTACAAAAATCTTAGAACCAAAAACCTATAGTAAATCCCAAAATCGGCAAAAAATTGCACGTTAGCCTAGATAGGTCGCACGTGCCGAAAGTATTTCAAGATCTTCGATCTTCCAAAACAGAGGAACGTGACTCAATAATCAACAAGGGTAGTATGAGGCTATTATGGTAAAGTTTTCAGAATCTTTGGATACTTCAGAAAAATTGGTCAAAATTCACCAAAATAGAAGTATATTCCACGGTCGACCTAAAATGGCCCAGGAAACAAACTGCCCATATTTATGTGGGAGGCCCCTAGGAGTCATATAATGGGTAGTAACAAATTATTAGAGCCAAAAACGTTTGTAAATCCAAACATCGGCAAAAAAAAAAATTAAATAAAAAAAAGCAAGCTAGCCTTGATCAGTCACATACTCACATATACTGAAAGGGTTTAAAGATCTTCCCAATTATATAAACCAGGACCCATATCCATCAAGTTTACTCTGAGGCTGTTCATGGTGAAGTTTTGAGGAGATTTGGATACTTCAACAAATTTGATCAAAAATGGCAAAAATTAAAGTAATAAATCCACGGTTTTCAACCAAAAATGGCCGTGTCACAACAGCAACTCAAATTTATGTGGAAGCACCTAGGAGTCATATTATGGGTAGTAGCAAAACATTAGAACCAAAAACCAATGATAAAACCCAAAATCGGCAAAGATACTCAAGTTAGCCTCAACGGGTCACATGTGCCGAAAGGGTTCCAAGATCTTCACAAACAGAGGAATCAGACTCCATATCCAACAAGGGCACTCCCAGGGTGTTTACGGTAAAGTTTTGAGAACATTTGGCTCCTTAAAAAAATTGGTCGAAAAATTGCAAAAAAACGAAGTATATAATCCACGGTTTTCGACCCAAAATGGCCTCGGAACGAAAAGTGCTTAAATTTATGTGGAAGCCTATAGGAGTCATTGTGGGCAGTAGAAAAATATTAGAGCAAAAAACCTATAGTAAATGCATATGGGCAAAAAAACGAACGTTAGCAACAGCGGGTCATATATGTGACAAAAGTAGGCAAAAAAACGAAGTATATATTCCACGGTTTTCAACCCAAAATGGCCTCGGAACGAAAAGTGCTTAAATTTATGTGGAAGCCTATAGGAGTCATTGTGGGCAGTAGAAAAATAATAGAGCAAAAAACCTATAGTAAATGCATATGGGCAAAAAAACGAACGTTAGCGACAGCGGGTCATATATGTGACAAAAGTATTTTTAGATCTTCTCGAACAGAGGAACTAGATCTAATATCCTACAAGGGTACTTTGGTACTGTTTGTGGTAATGTTTTGAGGAATTTTGGTTGGTTACGAAAATTTGAGCAAAAATGACAAAAATCAAAAGTATAAAATTCACGGTTTTTGACCCAAAATGGTCCCGGAACAAATTCTGCTCAAATTTATGTGGAAACCCCTAGGAGTCATATTATGGGTAATCTCTAAATTTTAGAGCCACAAGCGTATAATAAATCCCTAAATCGGCTAAAACACGCACGTAAGCGTTTAGCCGTCATCCGGTCACATATTTTTATGTATTTCAAGATCTTCCGGAACAGAGGCGTGACTCAATATCCAACAAGTGTACCCCAAGGCTGTTATGGTGAATGTTTGAGAACATTTGGCTATTTCAAAACAAAATTGGTCAAATATCGACAAAATCGAAGTATATAATACTCATATCCAACCAAATTAATTGAAGTTTGTCCATGGTAATTGATCTTTGTGTTGTAATAAATATACATACATAGCTCGGACTTGTGCCAAAGGTTCAAACTAGTTCTACATTCACTCTATTTGCTTTCGCTTGGTTAATCAAAATATCGTACTTGTAATCTAGTACTGCTCCTATCGCATTCACTGCATTTTCTTCCACTGTATGATAAATCAAATTAGCTTATTGAAGCAAACGACATAGACTCTGGTCAGTTGAGTTTATAATATTGGTCATCTGTAAAATCACACCAGAAGTCCCAACAAGAGCCAATAAAGTGCTAGAACAACAACATACATTTCCATTCTTTACTAACAGAAAAAACACCCAAAGATGAAAATGGAGGAGAGAGGATGTAGCAACAAGAAAGGGACAAACATGTTGGACTTACCAGAACGTTGCCTCACTCTCATCCTCTCTCTTACTCCTCTCTACATTCTTCGATTATCTCTTGTTTGCAAGGTTTTATGCTTCTTAGCTAAATCTGACTTGGTCTGGAACAAATTTCTGCCGTCAATCAACCCATGCAAGTATGCAACTGTCCTTTGATTTCCCTTCCAAAAAGCCCCTTTTTCTTCATCTTTGTAGCTCCTACATACTCTTTGAGGGTGATTTCGAGGTCACTTCATCTCAAGTTTTGATCTTTCTTTTCTGCGGTTTCTTGTCCTTGGATTATTATGATTATTAATGATTGTTTTATGCTTTTATGTTAATGAATCGTATTTTGTCTGGTAATATCATTATCAGATTGAAAGAGTGAAATTGAAGTGTATGTTGGCTTACTTTACGAGTTGACCAAGTTTACATAAAATTATTTTTTTCTGATTGCTGGTGAGTTGGGTCTTTGAGTAAATTAATGCTATAACAGTGCTTAGAATATTGTAGGGCTGTTCATTTAACAAAAGAAAAAAAAAAAAAAAAACATATTGGTAATTTGACTAAGTGATTAGCTAATTATTATCTTTGGTAAGTAGATAAATGCCTGCAAAAGAGTAAGAATTATGCGTGGAACACATGAGGCTCTTGAATGGAAATTGAAAAGAGATAGAAGTTTCCTTTGGGAAGAGTAACAAATTGAATGGAAGAATGGTTGATGTGTTTCATCTTAGCTTTGTCCTGCCTTTGTGTACAGAGTAATCAGCAACAGAGGTTGTAGGCTTGTAGTTAATCATGCTGTCGCATACTGTAAAGCGCTCTCTAAAATGTTATATGTTCCTCTAATGGATATAAGATCAGAAATGGGGGGGCTATATGGCTATGTCCGTGTATTACATGTTATGAACTTATGACGATTCGTTTTAGTTCCCAGCACACATTAGATGATAAAGATGATAAGTTAATAACTCGTCTTTCGGATGTATAATGTTGTATTGTTGGACAACGTTTCATTTTTAGAGCTGTTCGGTGGACAAATGGACTGGGAAGAAATGTTACATGCTTGGTGCCCGGGAACTTAAAATTGACTCCAGTGATAACCCTAATTGCTGGAGGTGGAAGCCTTTATCTGACTCCAGGTTTGCCTCCCTCATTCTTGCGCTCCTTAAGTATTGTAGCAAGTTAGCAACCATATGCATCATGTACTAGCAGATGGCATTGAATTGGTTCCATACTGAAATAGTGAAATGCTGCAAGACTGGTACAGGAAATACTTTTTCTTAATTATGTGGAACCAGCTCCGATATTGCTTTTACAAGTTTTTATCTTAGGGCCCTGATGCACATTGGGATAATGAGCAAATAAGGTGCAATTTTACTTATTGGGAACACGATATAGGATATGTTGTAAATTATAATACCATTAAGTTTTTTTTCTCGGTAGTAGTTAGCTCGTACGAAATATATTTACATATGCCCAGCCAATGTGCGCTTCTATTAGAAATCGTCATGGACCAAAGATACAGCAAGCAAATTTCCGTCAAAGCAAGCTGTCTACGGGTGATATTTACTTGTTCTATTGCATATTACAGGTTCCCAGAGGTGGCAGAACTTCTGGCCGTGAATCACCTGCAGTTAACAGGGAAAATACGCACTCAATTGCTATCTCCAAATACTACTTACCATGCATATTTTTCATTCAAGCTCAGACCTTGGTCTTGTGGCTTTGATATCTGTCCCGTCAAAGTTGCAGTCTCGATGGTGGATTCAACTGGTGCATATCTCAAAGGTAGTAGTTCTAGTTCTGGTATCCCCAGGACTTACTATCTCAAAGCAAAAGAATATACATCAAAGTCAATCACTCTAGAGGATGAAGAAGTCTTCGTGAATGGTAGAGAACCTGCTGATAGATGGCTAAAGATAGACATGGGCAAGTACTTCAACCGTGCAGACAGCAACGTTGCTGCATTGGAGATAACATTAATGGGAATAGACTCGAATTTGTCCAAGTCTGGCCTCATTGTTCATGGTATTGAGCTCCTGCCACTGAACTAAGATCTCAACTCCGACCCCTAATTCAGACACAACTAGGACAGAAGAGGGAGGTTGCAGACTTGCAGGAGTCGAATGAGTTTCTATGATCATAACCATAGCTTGGATGTAATTAGGGGTGGCAAACAGGTCGATTGGATCGGGTTATGCCGGGTTTGCCAGCTTTAGATGTAAGTAAGTAATTCTAACTTCTCCGTCCCAAAAAAAAAAAAAAAAAAAAAAAAAAAAAATCTAACTTCTAAGGGTGCTCATGGCAGTTGTCAACATGTGAGCTTTTAGGGGTGTACTATTTCATCTGAAGAATGTAATTGTTGTCTTTGTTTTTACAAATCGTCATTTGTGGAGCCATACTATACTTTATTATGACCAACATTACCATGATGTTGTATATATTAAAAAGATTGAATGGTTTTTTTTTTTTTTTTAATATTATTATAATTTGGACTCCATATATAACATTTATTGCTGGCGTTTTTAATTAGTGTACATTTGCAAATAATTTATATCAATGCTACTATTTAGGAGCTGACCTAGCACTTTGTATGATTGTCTCAATAGTTTGGTTGGGGCATCTTTATGAATTATGATCATCTTCAAATTGAAAATGCCAGACATCTTTATCATGTCCAACAGTCCAAGTTAGTTAGCTAGCTAATCATGCTTCACCGTACGCTATGCTATACTGATTCTTTCTTTTTTGGAAGATTATGCTATACAGATTGTTGTAGAGGTTCCATGTTTTATTTGATTCTGTATATAATTATTATAGTGTGGCACATAAATGTCTAATGAGGTCTTAAATATAAGGTAAAACAATGGTGACATTAGTAAATTTTACCATTATAGGAAAAACTCATTACCTTTTTAAAGGATTATTATCAGATTGTTTCCATTTTGTTAATGTTGAGGAATTTCCGTCGATAAATACTAATACTTGGTAGTTATTGAAAATTGATCCCATAAACGGTCACGAATAAATACCAACTATGTATCTCTAATTGCATGATCCCATAATCTAGTGACTACTGTATAATTCTTTAATAAAGAATAGGCCTTATTCGTTTCTCCGTCTTTTTCAAAATAAACTTGTAGGGGCTAGCGGTGTGAACAATGGCAAAAATATGAAAAGTACAATAACGACCTTTCAAAAGCTTACACTATCATGAGAGATCACTTACTTGTGGAACTGATCAAACTAGTTGGACATATGGTGCTAAGATGGAGAAAGTTATGGTTTAAAATCTCATGCTATTTGAAGTAAGCCGTAAGTGTTTTGTGCCTTAGAGGCTTAGACTAGAGCCACTTAATTAAGCCAGAAATGATTGAGATTTGAGCCTAGTAGTAAGCAACTCCTCTGTGGTCAATATCTATCTTTGTCATACTTGATCATCTCATCAGAACTAAAGTTCGAGCAAATAAAAATATTGCAACCCTTAAAAGATGTAAAACCAATTAAGTTCTACAATGATAGGCTTAACTTTCACTCTAGCTCATTTTGAGAAGTAGAGATATATAACTCCAAAGTATAAACCGTATACTTTGTTTTTCTTTTTCAAATTACTCTATGATACAGAAAATACACATTTACAGGATAAAAAGTATTACGAATGCCTAATAAATGTGATCCACCCAAACCAAATGTTCAATCAAGCACAAAGTTTACATAGTCCTAAAGAAAGTTTTAGGATCAAGATACCTATGATATGTCTCAGGTCCCAAGTCCAATAACAAGGATAAAAAGATAAGAACTTCTTTTACTTTGATAAACTATAATTAAACTTCAAGTACACCGTATGTTTATTTGAATTCTTTCATTGTTACTCTTTTCGCCGTGATTCATGTTAACCATATTCCGATTTGAATAAAATCTAGAAACTCTCTTTATCGAGAAAAATTCGGTAAACCTACCTATTTTTTTTTTTTTTGTTATCAAATACTAGTATTTCTCTTCTACTCTTCTAGAGTTGTAGTAGTCGATTAAAGAGAGGACTACTCATAATATTTCGACGGATAAAAATAAATACTCAAAAAAAAAAAAAAAAAGCAAAAGACAATAAATGAGGGGAGGAAAGGAGGCAGGAAAACTAAAAAGAGGGCCTGTGAGTCTCAAAAAGACATGAAGTCAAATTTCTGGCACTTCCATGTGCTCACATGGTGTTGACGAAACTCCCTGTTTACAAAGAGAGCTATAGAGAGAGAAAATGAGAGAAGAGTGAGAAAGAAGCCTCAACACAAACCCAGCAAAACAAAACACATCCCTCCCTTCATTCATTCACTCAAACTCACTTCCCCATTCTACACACACTCCATTCCCTCATTTAATTTTATTTATTTTAATTAAATTTTGATGACTACCCATCTTCCAATTCATCATTAAAACACCCCTCATTCATCAAAAGATTGCAACTTTATGTGTTCTTTTCACATAAAATTGAAAACCCAGTTACAAATCACACCCCTTTTACCTAAAGTTTGAAACTTTTCAGTGTTTTCTGACATAAACTTCCAATTTTCAGAAAAACCCAGAAATCAATTCTTCATTTTTTTTTTATCTAAAGATTTAAACTTTATGTCTTTTAGTGGCATAAAGTTTGAGTTTTACTAAAAACCCAGGTAGTAAATCTTCTTGTAGACGCTAATTTTGCAAAAAGGTTGAAACTTTTGAGTGATTAGTAGCATAAAGTTTCAATCTTTTTTGTTAATTGAAGTTGAAAAAAACCAGGAGAGAGAGAGAGAGAGAGAAAAGATGAAGGAAGGAGGAGGAGGAGGAGAGAGTGGAGGTGGGTTTGTAAGGGCAGATCAGATTGATCTGAAGAGCTTAGATGAGCAGCTTGAGAGGCATCTTAGTAGAGCATTAACAATGGAGAAGAACAAGAAAAAAGATGAGTTGGATGACAGTCCAGTTAATAATGTTAGGCATGAGTGGGAGATCGACGCTTCTAAGCTCATCATCAAGGCTGTCATTGCACGTGGCACTTTTGGGACCGTCCATCGCGGTATCTATGATGGTCTTGATGTCGCCGGTGAGCATTCTCAAAGTTACCTTCTTGTCAATTTAGCGGCTTTCTTTTGATGATGTTGTGTTTGTGATTTTTTCTGCTGTTTTAGTGTGTTTGTCAAGTGTTTGTTGTAATGTCACTGTGAATTTCTTTGTTTAGTCTATAAACACTTGATTCCTAAATGTCACTGAATGATCAATGTACTGATTCTGCTAGAAATTTTCGAGTTTAGAGTGGTCTGTTCGCGCTCCCAATACCAGTGCTAGTTCAATTCTATGACGGATTTTTGGAAAGTTTGGTGAGGTTAGACAAATCGGGTGTGGGAATAGGCGAATAGGCGAATCTGTATATTCCGTCTTTGTTTATCAACAAAGGAATAGAAAATCTTAATGTAGTGATTAAACTGATAACTGTATTTAGAATTGGAATATGCTTGATCATTTTGCTTAAGCTAGTTTTTCGATTTACCTTTATGTGTGTTATCTTTATTTAGACTACATTTAACTAGTGATTAGCCTACAAGTTTGATTTTTATCTGAAGTTAGGTAGGTTGATTAATTATGAGCCGTATTAGGGTTGTTTAGAAGTGATTTAACTCTCCATTGTGGAAGGTGTTTCTTTAAGTAATAAGATACTTCTGAATTTGCCTTCCATAATTGTTAAGGTCCACCAAGATTTGGTCGGTCCACTCGAGGATTAGGCATTTCGTGGTCCTAGAGAGGACATGGTTTTATCTTGTAAACTCTTTGTGAGAGTTCACTAGTGACGATGTCGTTTTCGTTTCCTGCTTTTTATTTTTAATTAAAATTCTAGTTTGCTATATGTTGGTAGCAAATTGGCTGGGTTTTTGTTGGTTTTAGCTTGGAAGGAAATGATGGTGATTGGCCATTCTAAAAGTGCTTCTGTGAAATCTGTGAGAAGCACGGGTATTAGCTGAAGTTGTGGGTTTGCAAAAAACTGGTTGATATTTTTCAACCTTTCATGTGATCCAAGCTGTGACATGATGTAGAACATGAAAAAAAGGGGTGATCTTTGAAATAAATACAAACTTTTGGCTGATACATTACAACCCCACTTGGCCATGTTGTATCTTTAAATGAAAGTTGATATATCAGATTTGTTATTATTGTGTTTTCAATTTTATTATAGGTATGATTGAATGTGAGGCTTTCTGCTCATGTGCTTGCATTAAACTCTTGTTTGTGTACTGTTGACTCTGGGAATGACAATCTTCAATCTCCTTCCTGTTATACAGTTAAGTTGCTGGATTGGGGTGAAGAGGGCCAGAGAACGGCAACTGAAATAGCTTCACTCCGAGCAGCCTTTTCCCAGGAAGTTGCCGTGTGGCACAAGCTTAACCACCCGAACGTGACTAAGGTCTTTATGCCCTTAATTCTTTTACCTACTCATTTGGACATAAACTATTCATCATGGTTTAGCATGATTTGTAGTATGTAGGGGAATTATTGGACTAATAAGAGAACCTTCATAAGTTAAGTGAAATGAAGTCAGATCCGATAGATAAAATCTTAGCTTTTTTGCTTATACAGGATTCTGATTTATTGCCATATATCCAGTCGCCCAGCATTATTTAGCTTGACTATGGTCTACCTTATTCTGGAAGCCGTGCCCTTGACAGCAGCATGTTAACATTTATGTTTTATTGGGATCGGAGTTGAAGAACTAGTTGCTGACAATGCCATTTTTCCAAACCTTAGAAAGTTGTGCTGTTCTGATACCTGAGTTGCATCGATAATATATTAATTTAAAATTTAGGTATAACGTTTAATGAGGTTGTGTGCTTCTCAAATGTGGAAACTATGATAAATTAATAATGATGGAATGCACCTAACGTTTATCGATAAAATATCAGTTTAAGAGAGCTTAGATGCTTCAACTTGTTTGCTGAAACGTTCATTATTGCCTTGAAACTGCCCTTTGTTTTCTGAGTACGCTGATAATACAGACATCTAGGGTGGTGTAAAAATAATGAGAGGAAGCTTTCAGTATGATAAATGATATATTACTCAAGCTACGGAAGTCATGGGGCATGACCTCAATTGGTGACATATTGCCAAATGCTAACCAATATCATGAAGTCTTTTCCTCTCCTGACTTCCTTTTTCTTAACTTCTCTTGCTGATGCAAGGGGGCAGCTATTGTGGTGGTACTGACTACTGTTGGTAGCTGTGAACCTAATCCTTTAATTTTTTAGTTTTTGGCACATAGCTTTCTGAATGTTGCTTTATACTCGCTCAAGCGGATATATCAGAACTGAGGTCTGCCTCCTTGTCGGAACTGTTGAATTAGCTGATGTTGGTTGGAAAATTTTATGACCATTAGATTATACGATGATATTGATTGAGAGATATTTGGAGACGTGTGTGGTGATCTACTTAGGATGAAGGTGTGAAGAGTACCGAGTCATGGCTATCCTTTTTGTGATGTAATTACATATTATTATGTGCCAATTTTAGCTTTGACTAGGCAAATGAACTCCTCTATTGGAATTATTACTAATATTTTGAGATCCTGTATTGAAGTTTGTGGTCTGGAATGGATTCTGTTCGTGGTGTTTTTCATGTCATTCTTCTTAATGATTCATCCTCTTTCTGTCCTTAAGTAAGAAATCATCTTCCATTAGGAAGTATCTGACTCTCCAACAATTAATTGCAATGATGTAAATGCATATTTATGATATTCATTTGAGTTTTGAGTGACTATTAGGATTCAGGGAAGTCATTGTCTACTATCCAACGCCCTTGTTGTATTGGCTGAGCCCCTTATACTTTGTAGCTTGAACTTGGGTTGGAACCTCATTACTTTTTAACTGCAGTTTATTGGGGCTAAGATGGGAGCATCAGGGCTACAAATACAAACAGAAACTGGTTTAATCAGCATGCCAAGTAATATCTGCTGTGTTGTTGTGGAGTACCTTCCTGGGGGTGCACTAAAAAATTATCTCATCAAGAACCGAAGAAAGAAGCTTGCGTTCAAGGTTGTCCACCAGTTGGCACTTGATCTTGCTAGAGGGTAATACAATTTTTATCGAATTTCAAATTTCCCTTTTTCCCCCCTGAATGCAGTTATGACACTAGTGAAATTACATTAATGACTTCCAATACAAATTGTTCTGCTTTGCAGCTTGAGCTATCTCCACGCCGAGAAGATTGTTCATAGAGATGTGAAGACGGAGAACATGCTTCTTGACAAATCGCGTACTCTAAAAATAGCTGATTTTGGTGTGGCTCGTGTTGAAGCTTCAAACCCAAGTGACATGACAGGGGAGACTGGTACTCTTGGTTACATGGCCCCTGAGGTGTGGTCCCAGCCTTTTCCTTTGATGCATTTTAGTGACTGCATTTTTTCATGAAGATTCGTGAATCTCAGATTTTATCATTATGAGTGTTGAAATTAAACAATGACACGGAGTTGTGCTGGGTTTTGAATATTTTGTTAGCTTGCATGCCTCCCAGTCATTGCAGCTACTGCTTACTACGACAAGAACCCTATCCAGCATGATTCCCATTAGCATGTAGGCATGTCTAAAGTCAAGATAATACTTGTTTAGCCAAAACCAGTTGGAAGTTGGAGGTGTTAGGAGGCTACTTTTGATAACCTAGTTAATTCTGGAAAAAGTCCGAACATTTAGCTGTTTTGCTCGAAAGTTTGACTGGTTTAAGTTATTCACTGGATTTGCTCGTACTTTAGTTTGCTTTTGTACTATTTTTCATGTTCGTGTCGGTTTTTCTCGTGTAATTCTGTTCTGTGTTTAAACTCTCAACAAACAAAAGAAAGAGAACATCTTTGAGCGTCCCAGAGCAAGTGGCCAAGTTATATTATTAATGGGTTGTCATTGGTATGAATTTCAGGTTTTGAATGGTGATCCATACAACAGAAAGTGTGACGTATACAGTTTTGGTATCTGCTTATGGGAGATATATTGTTGTGACATGCCATATCCTGACCTTAGTTTCTCTGAGGTTACTTCTGCTGTGGTTCGTCAGGTATGTACGCACTTTCCTCGTAATATTCAAACCTTTGTGAGGATTTATTACCAGAGTAGGAAAAACATAGTCTCCTGTAGTCGCTTAACTCTCCTTCACTATTCTTCGATTTGGGTGCTAAATGTTTGTCTGGAATGCACAGAACCTAAGACCGGAAGTACCAAGATGTTGCCCAAGTGCCTTGTCTAACGTAATGAAGAAATGTTGGGACGCTAATCCTGATAGGCGTCCCGAAATGGATGAAGTAGTTACCCTGTTGGAGGCTATAGACACCTCAAAAGGAGGTGGAATGATCCCTCCTGATCAGCAACAAAGTTGTTTCTGTTTTCAGAGACGCCGAGGGCCTTGAACATCCCCATCGGCTACAATCTGTCAATCGGTCAGGCTTTCGGTGGGATGACGCTAATATTGTAATTATGATGATGAAAGGTTGAGATGACAACATTTTACTATTGGCTGTTACAGTTGAGGCCTGCAATAGTTGTTGCTGGACATTGTAAATCATTCTCCTATTTCTTGTCAGTCATTCCCCCTCTTTTTTTTTTTTTTTTTTTTTTTTAACTGTTGTACAAGTTTCTCTACCTAAGATGTGCTCGCAATTTCACTTGTTCAGCTATG
Source organism: Spergularia marina (assembly GCA_963680865.1). NCBI lineage: Eukaryota > Viridiplantae > Streptophyta > Magnoliopsida > Caryophyllales > Caryophyllaceae > Spergularia > Spergularia marina. The sequence continues at coordinate 26,674,769 of OY804548.1, read as the reverse complement.
ATAGAATGAAGGGAAATGCATGCTGTTTTCGAGGTCTCTTCTGCACAATATTCACGTATTCACCACTGAAATCACCGAGCACGAGAATAAGAAGTTGGTTGCACAATTCATTCAGTGCATGAAAACTTTGAAACAGCATTTAGAGCAAGAAAGCTTATAAGTCACTTCATTTGAGTTCATTATGAAAACAAACAATACAGTCGGTGTGCCCGAATCTAAATCTCTGCAATTTTCTGTTTTTCATCACTTTTTCTGTTTGTCCATTGTAAGGCACTTATGAGACTTCAAACTGCTGTGAATAGCAACTTCAAGGCTGGCCAGAGAGTTCGACAGCCTTGGTCTCGCTCCAGTCTGTTGTTTTATAGTACACAGCGTACAGCAACAGTTGAATTACTCCTGATAATGTTCCTAAACCATTTGGGATCTGCAGTAGTTCGGAAACAGGTTAAAGACTCGACAAACTTGAGTTTGATGATGATGAGTAACGAGAAATATGAGTGCACGCGAATGCATATGTGCTATGAACTAAACTTACCACCATCCAGGGATCGAATTTGATGAATGCATAAGCTGTCCAGCAAGCGCCATTGAGGAAGTTCGCAATTGACAGCCAAAAGGGCATGTACTTCACACTCTTGGTCTTAATTACCATTCTCTGTGAGAAAAACAGGACAGAATAGAACAGATCAGAACAGGGTCATTTTATGTCGAGGAGAAATATGCACAATACGACAATTGTAACAAGCTAACGGCTGCTCTTTTGTTTCCTCACTAGGGTTATGCCTTATGTTACCCTGACTCGCTATATATGTGTTTTGCCACGTGTTGACATGACACTTGACCGATGGACTACAACAATTATATTACTATTTCACTTTGTATTTTTACGTCAAAGCAGGCCAGTAAAGTTTCTCGCAAATTAGCCGAGTGTGACATTCTAATACTCGTCAAAGAACTGACACTCGCATCCGGTGTCGAGTAAAGACTACGTTTTGGCAGTGATCAGTGTACAATGCACAATCTTAGTTGATGTTGTAAGAGCAAGTAGTGGTCCGGACTCCGGACATAAGAGTCACACTCACTGTTTATTGTCATACCCGCATTTGGAACAAACTATTTGATAAGGCAACTCATCCTCCGTATATTATATGGTTATTATAGCATCAAATTTAATTCTACTATAATAAGAAGCAAGTACGAACAAAATGTGTAGAATTCCATGCACATATATATATACAACCTTAATTACTTGAGCAATATATGTGTAAAGGAGTTTATCAACTCTAAAATCGACATATATACAATGCGTTGTATCATACTACCATTGTATTTCACCTAAATTCAGCATAGACTGCAAATTTGAAATGAGATAAATATATATTAAAACGAGATATTATAATAAACCGAGATTAAAAAAAAAGTGCATACCATGACGGTCAAAGGGGAGAAGTACATGATAACATTGAAGGCAACGCATAAGGCCCCAACAAATATGGTCCTTATTTTGATAGTGTGCATTGCCTTGATGGTAATTAAGAACACCACCAAGAAAAATGCGATCTCAATTAGCAAAGCAATCATGATCCTTTTCTGCATTAAATTAAAAATGTCACCTCAAATAAACGACCAAACAAGCAACTTCTTCTCATTCTTTACTACGTATTCTTTACCATAATAATAATAATAAAAATTTGAATACCAAGGAAAAAAAAATGTAAATAGAAACTTACCCTTTTACCCCAACTAGAGTAAACGAAGAAGATGGCAACATAGATGATTTCAATGCCTAATCCAATGCCGTTGATTGTTACAACAAGAATGTTATTTGGATGAACAAAGGGAAGACCATAGAGGCACCACATTGCACAATTCAAAATTGTAGCTATATATGGATCTGCCTTGAATTGTTCCACTGAATTCTTCTTAATTATTCGTATAAATGTTGGTCTGCGATAAATTAATCGTCAACAAATTTTGAAGAGCTTTTGGACTGAACTCTCTTTCATTAAAGTTTTGGCACATATGACATTTCTACATACCTTCTTAGTGCGACGTTGTCCCAATTACGATAATGATGCAAATCTTGTAATTTAACTAATGAACTAGCTAGTAAAATTTATTTTACAAATTAATAAGATAAATATTATTTTAATTGTACTGACCATTTTATTATTTCTATGTGAGCCTATATATTTATGTTTTTCTTACCACGCACATGGCGTTTTATAAACTTCGACCTCTTTTGTTACCCTGTTTAGGAGATTAATCAGGTGGTTGCGTCAAACCCAATTTTAGTGTATCGAATATAGTACTATATAGTATACAATATATAGATCAGAAAATTTTTATGGTACTGGAGAAGTACTTACACCGGGGACAGAAACAGCCCAAATGATATGACATTTCCTGAAACAAAATCACAATGTACATCATGATATTATTTGTCTATATTTATTTATTTTTGGTACAAAGGAGCGGCAGATAATACTACGGGGGTGGAGATGTGAGGATTTGAACCCGTGACAACCCCTAGACAGGTTGTGCTTCTAACCACTAGGTCAACCTTGATTATCTATGTTATTCGTCTATATGTGTACGAAGTTATCTTCAAAATGATTAATTTAATTAACTAGAGTTCAAATCAAACATACAATAAGAAAAAACAAGAACTCTAATATCATTCTTACCAGATATCGATTTACTACAAGTATCCAAAAAAGATTGAACGTACCAATAATTCCAATAATATTTCTCGCAGTGTTTGGATCCACCATCTTGTACTTCGAGTTCAAATGCGCTTTTGCAAATCACAAATTTGTGTTGATTATTAAAGAGGGATAAGCTAGGGATTATTAACAAGTAAAGATAAATAAAATTCAATGTTTCTTGACACGTTTATTATTTGGGCATATGCATGAATGAGGATTATTGCATTTATTGTAGAATGACTTTTAGAGAACTAAGAGTAAATCATAGGTGTTTTTGCTGGCAAAATTTCTAATAGAAGGCTGAAAACCAAGATCATCATCAATGCAGTGCATCAGAAATAAGATTGCTAATTGTGAGCTTTTTTTTTAGCAGAATTTTAGTTGGGAAATTAGTTAAGTGATCAGACAAATGTTATTATGGTAAAAAAAAAATTTAAAAAAAAAAAAAAAATGCCGTATGTTTATCCTTGTACAAAAAAGAAAACTTGGTTATCCGTGAAATACGACGTTAGTATAGCCACTTTTTCTTTTCTCTCTTCTCATTTTTCCATGCAGAGTGGCTTGGTCTCCAAGTGTAAATTTTAGTTGTTTTTTTCACTGGAAATAAGGGCTTCTGCTTACGTGGGGAAGTCTTCAATCCAGAGGTAAGAAACGTATCCAGGAAGTCAAGTTGAAAACCCTAAGAGTCAATGTCATTATGTCAAGGTCAACAACAAAAAACTCAAATTGAGACCTTTTTCTTCGAATCCTCTCAAATGTTGAATTATTGTTTTCTAAATAAATAGAACATTACGATGATGATGAAAACGACTTATTATAGACCAAAAATAATTACAAATCTTTATTATTGTCATTTTGAAGACTAAATAAAATTAAATGAGCTTTTAAGCTTTGTTTGCTTCAATTCACTACTATTTCACCATGATGTATCATCTCATAACAAATTGACAAGTTTTTAATCGGGGGGATCGAAGAAGTATCTTGGAACCCTTCTTTTCGTCCCAAATTAAACTCAAATGAAGGAGAGTCGCAAAATTAAACCCAATTGAAAAGTACGTCATCAATGCAAAGAATAGGGAACATATTATTATTATTGCTTATAAAGTATGTATATGAAAATCAAATGAAACACATATATAGTCTTTGCAAAATTAAACTCTTGAACTCGATCTACTTAAACTTGCCAGATACATGCTAGCATTCCTTTATTTTATATACTACTACGTACTACTAAACTATTGACTGGACTTTGAGCTCTACTTCTCCGGCGACTTTGCCTTTGGGCTCGTCTTCCTTCTTGTAGTAGAATGCATACAAGACGAGTTGAACCACGCCAGACAACGTTCCCAAACCATTTGGAGTCTGAAAATATAATGAAATATATGTTATAATTAAAATTACCGTAAAATATAATGTAAACATTTTATGCATGAACTAAAGATCAGAGATGAAACAAATTAAACTTACCAGCATCCACGGATCTATGTGGTGGATGCATGCATAAGAGCTCCAGCATGCTCCATTAAGAAAGTTTGCAAGTGACAAGGTAAAAGGCATGTACTTGACACTTTTGGTTCTAATCACATCTCTCTGTCAAAAAATTAAACAATTGTTAAAATTAATCACATTTGCTAACAATAATTTGTGTATAAATCGGTCCGACCACAAATTGATTTAGAAAAGTAAGAGTAAAAAATATTTACCATGATTGTCAAAGGTGAACAGTACATCGCAATGTTGAAGACAACACACAAGGCTCCCACGAAAATTGTCCTGTCCTTAGTAGTGTGGAACACAAAGAAAGTGATCATGGCCACTATCAACGTAAATAGGGCCTCACCTATCAGACCGAATGTGATCTTTTTCTGTAACAAAATTGAGCAGAATCGCAATAACATTAGTAATCCGTAATTTTAAACCGTTAATTTGTTGTGCGAAAAAGAATACAATCTTACCCTAGTTTCGGACCATCCACTTGAATAATAGAAAAAGATGCCAACATAGATGAGCTCGAGTGCCAATCCGATGCCGTTGATTGTGATGACGAGGAGGTGATCCGGGTTAACTTGGGGCAGACCATAAAGTAACCACATCAAACAATTGAGTACTGTGCAAACGTAGGGAAATACACTGAATTCCCCTACGGATTTGTTCTTAAAGATGGTGTATATTGTTGGACTGCAAAACACAAATAAAATAAAAAAAATTAATGCATATTTTTGTACATATAATGTACATATTTTACTGCAACTGTAGAAATGTAGAATTTAAGTTGCGAATTATAAGCATGCACTTACGCTGGGGAGAGAAATAGCCCGAAAGATATGACATTCCCTGAAACGTAACAAATAATCATGGCATCAAAAATCAGTTCATAATAATATATGAACAAGCATAGAAAATTCTATGAAAATTAGCCCTAATAGTATAATCAACCAAAAAATTATTGAAATACCGAGAATTCCGACGATAGTTCTTGCATCCACCATCTTGTATTCTTGTACGTAGTAACTTAAGCTGTAATATGAAATCAAATTTTTTTTGAGAATTATTAATCTAAACATGAACATAATAAACACAAAAGAAGAAAAACATTATGAAAGTACTACATAAACAAAACAAAACAAAAAAAAAAAAAAAAATATGAAAGCACTACGTACGTACAATACAAAAGAGATAAAAGAGAAACTTACGAAGTATTAATTTGTTGAGAGATTTCTGTATTGGCACTTGATCAATGTATTTCAAGTTTGTATGTAATTTCTGTATAAGATAAGGTGGTATTTATAGGTTTTGCATATAATGATACTTAGAAGAAAGGTAATCGAAATATGATTACAATTAGGAGTAGAATTATCAATTATGTATTGTCTAAATCATTGTAGTGTTCTTTTCTAATACAAATGCTTATTGTGGTACGTCCTACCCAAGTAATGTTGAAAGATAAAATTAACTGTTATAATTAATTGGCAAAATAAAATAAAATAAAATTAAAATAATTAAAATAATCAGCTGCGAGTTCCTGATTCTGATATAATTTTCTCCTTTTGCATTATCCAAATGCAAATTGTTCTACAATTACAAAGTTTATTACATTAACTAATAATTAATCAATTTGAATCCCAATAGGTAAACTAACACATATCCTCATCAAAATAACAGTGAAAATAATAACAGTAAAAAAAAATGGGTTTATCCGTTTATAAGGGTACACCAAATTTCATCAAATTTTCGTACTTTTATTATTGGTATAATTCATTTTTATTATATTTCATTGTAGATAATGTATTCTTTACGATAACATATTTCTAATAGTTATTTAAGTGTTCAGTTGCAAAAAGGAGATGTGTTAATCAGCAAATTCCACCAAGAAGAAGGATTAAAGAAAGTCCATCTCTCCCCGAAGTCCACCTCTTGTAGGAGACGATGTCTTTTAAAAATTGGACAACTTTTTTTTTCTTTTTTATATATAATTTAAGCTACTTGAATCTTGATTATCATTATATTTTATTTTATTTTTGAAATGGGATTATTATTATTATTTTTTTTTTTGGTACAAAGAAACGAAAAATGCTATGGGGCAGGGATACGAGGATTCGGACCCGAGGCAACCGTGGTCAGGCATGTTGAGTATTTAACCACTACGCCAATTTTAATCCTCACTTGATTATCATTATAATTATAATAGTATATGATTATAAATTTACAATTTGGACTAATGCTTTTATATGAATTTGAGAACATTATTTTCTAATTCACAATATAGCTAGTAGTGATTTTTTATCTAATTCATTAGAATGGTAATGTTAGTGACAACTAACTTACGATAAGTTACTGTGAGACGTTAGAGAAACATACGTAACTGAGCTAATTGCCGCATGCCTCCATGAAATAAACAAAGACTAGGAAAAACAGAGTACGTACTAGTGGTGAAGAATGAGTTGATTAAGTAGTAGAAGAGTTGCTTCAAAGCCAGTTGGAAAAGCAAAGAATTAGGGCAGCTTCTATATTACTCCGCCGATTCTTTAGATTTACCCCATTTTTCTTTTTTAGATGGTGCAATAGATTTGTCTCATTTCTACTTATGTGTGGCATTTGTACAGTATATGAGAATCCATATTTCAATCTAAGTTTAGCATAAAATTTTCACAATTAATCCTGACCATTATTCAATAAATCAGAAGTACAAAATGGTCACTTTTATAAGTGCATTAAAGAATATGAAATCCACTAAAGACAGAATTAGTTCCACTTGCTGGTCCAATCACACAAGTATATTAATCCCACCACTTTCTGTTTTCTCTACACTCCACACCAGTCACCCCAATCAAACTTACTTTGTCATTTCTCTTACAACACCTCAAAAGCTTCATCAACAAGGCTGCTGCCTTGGTCTGGAAATGATTAGAGGTCGGCTATCATAAACCGTCCCAAAACCCTACTCATTTCGGTCCTGAACAAGTTTGTTGTTTACAGGTAACTGTCATGGTACATCAGTACAGTTTCTGCAAATCTTGGAAAACAACAGGAGGGCAGCAGCATAAGCAGTGTTTTCGCGGTCTCTGACGAATTACAAGATCATGAAGGGTTGGCACTAAGGATGAAATACAAGTTTGTGAGCTTATTAATAGGTTTTGATGTATATTGACTTGGGTAAACAGATAATGGTGATGGAAATTATCGCATCTGTGATACTACTCTTTGTGGGTATAGCTGTTTTGGTCATAATTCATATGTGTATAGCAAGGAGGGCATTTAGGAGAGAGTTTGGGGGTGATGGGGTCCTACAAAGGGGTAGTGTCCCAATTATTAAGGGCACAGGAATGAACCCACAGGACCTGCCTTGTTCTGAATACAGAGAAGTTGGGGAAAAGGGGACTGGCTTTTCTAAAGACTGTGCTGTTTGTTTAGACAGCTTTAAGGTAGGTGACAAATGCAGAATTCTTCCAAATTGTAATCACTGGTTTCATGTTCACTGCGTTGATACATGGCTCATCAAGACACCCTTGTGTCCGCTGTGTCGAACCACTGCAAAGCTATCGCGTAAAGTTCAAGACTCTGTTACAGGTGAACAGAACTGTACACCATCAGTTGCTGCACTTGCTGCAGATGATTTCTTATGACATATCGGAAAAAAAATGCACCTTGTAAATGTTTTTAGAACTTTATTTGTTCGTAGTTCATCAGTTTTAGTTCGATTTTCGCTGGTTTAGACATTCATATGTCACTTGTCCAATTCCGTTCCAGTGTGCTTTCACATATTTCATCCAGTGTATGCTATACTGCTATATATGAGCTCATGACTATATTCTGCGAACAGAGGACTGACCTATAAAAAGCGCCTGGAACGGAACCACCAGCATGCGACACAGCAAAATTATGAACCAAAGGAGTACGATCACCAGAAATCTTGGCCATGCAAAAACATGAATCTGGTAATCGTGAGGCAACATAAATCAAGCAGAACGTTTCTACTACGCAGCCAACGCAGGTACTACAAACTCAAGATGAGCACTTCTCTAGTACATAGTTCAGACTTCAGAGGCCCTAAACTTCCGATTTCTAGCTTGGCAAGGGGTTTCCAGTAGTACCTAACAAAAACTATCAAAGGCCCTCAGACTTACAAATCTGATTAACCAGCAAGGGTCAACGTATTATCACTGTAGCAAAAACGCAACTTGATTTCCCCATACACAGGTCCCAGGGGAAGGGACTGTTCAAGACCTGAGAACCAAGCTTATTCTTGGAATTATTCTCAAAACATTTAAGGCCAGTCAAAAAGGACAACGAAATATAACTATCAACAAAGATGGATAAAAAACGGAAAAAAATTCCAAGCAGATTGAACATACATCCACAGCCACTACATACAAATCAAGGGGTATTCGGTAGACAGCATCTGGCCAATGTTGATAATTTCCTGTTGTGTTAAAGCATATTCCGGCATGCATGATGAACGGCCAAAAAAAAAAAACACCAATTGAAGGACAAGTAAGCAGATATATGGAAGAAGCGAACTCAGATAGAATGGTTCATAATGTATACATGCACATGTTTCCTAAGATAACGAATTCTCTACCAAGAGAGTACAAGTGACTCAACACAAACGCGAGTCTTACCCCATCAGCCAACAACAGAATTCCCCATCAACCAGTACCAAAAGTTTCAAGAGAAAACTACTATAGGTTTAACACTTGACAGCACCTCAAACTTTATAATTCAAAAGCTGGTGTTTGCATTGAGTACCATATAGCCATCAATCATAGAACACTCATTTCTTCTCAGCAGTATTGTTCTCTAGTTCCCTACGTAGTTGTAGAGAGAAGTCATCATTGACATCGTCGTCATCCCAGTCGTCCTCCCATTGTTGTGTCACCTCCTTGCCCTCTTCATTGCTCTCCCACTCTGTCAAAGATAATTCAAAATAGATATGTGAGATAAAGCTTGATTATTTACACTGCAAGCATCAAACAACCCACCAGGAGGTCATACGCAACATAAATCTTCTGCTTCATGATACTCAAACTATAACTTCATCTTTCTGCACTCTCCAATTTCAATTGTGAGAGCAGATTTCTGATATGCTTAAAAGCGAGACGCTTAGAGCAAAATCTCTGATATGTTTTGCAGGTTGCAAGCAGAGTACCATAAGAGAATAGAAGGGAGAATCATGAGAAATATCCCGTTGTTACTCAACCAAACATGCGAAATTGTTAGCAAATAAACCACAGACGTGTTGGCCAAAATATATCCTGGAAGCAGCTCAGATGTACAATCTACAGCTACAGCAAGATATAAGAGGCAAGTTAATGCTACATAAATACAGAACACAGCATCCTACATTCTGCTTAGCGACTCCCCAGCTCTGCTTTATGAGATAACACTAGATATGACACAAACAAATGCCAAATGCGCCACTTATTGAAGAATTCTCCACAAGCAAACCATCTAATCCTGATTTCCCTAATCATTAGAAAGAAACTCTGTACTACTACAATGTCAGCAATTAAAACCACTGGTCTCGGAAAAAAAATAATATAGAATCAGCCATTTCATGTTCAGTTAGAACGAAATAATTCTTCCAAAAGACACACATATTCAAACATTATATACAATTACAATGTACCAACTAATGAAGATAGTCAAAAGTTAGCTTCTGAGATTTCTTCCAAAAGAGACGCATATTCAAACATCATATACAATTACCAAGTGTCTTGTACCAACTAATGAAGATTGTCAAAAGTTAGCTTCTGAATGCTAATGGGATTACCAAGCACTTCCACTATTTAATCCAATTTCCCACCAAAGGAACCATAGATCTACACAATTTCAGAAACACGCCCTTCTTCTATACTTTTTTAACGGTTTTGTAACCAAACTGTGGTGGCAGCATTCTAATCAGGGCGTGCCTTACTACAAGTGCGTTAAAACAGCTACCCACAAATCCACAATCAAACATCTCATTACTTTATGTCACCCGAACGGCACACAAACCAAAATTTACTGTCAAATTTGGCCATTAACCACTTGTCACACTTCTTAGGCCATCACATATCCATTCAAACCTTTACCACAAGCAACTCAGTGAGAAATCTACGGTTCAACAGAACCAAGTGAAAGTTCTGTAACTTTGTCCATCCCCAAAAACAAAGGCCCTGGCATGTCCAGACAAATGTGCACGGTGCACCTCTGACATTCCGTAAACCTCTACAATGTTAACAGTTCGGCCTATAGTAACAAAGGAACACCAACAGTAGAGATAGACTTTAGAGTCTCCTTTATTTCCATCCACTGCCCAACCAAAACCTAACACGGTGTAATTAACAATACACTCTCCCGACACAGTAAACAAGACCCAACTGTGTAACCGAAATCCTAGGCAGTCGAGGATCAAAGAAAGCTAACACATCATAATTTCTCATTGTACATTGCCATTAGATGGCCTACAGAATTTCTAAGTCATCACCAGCCTTACAAAACTAAATTCACGACAAGCGCACGGAAAGGAACTCGTAATTGATAATACATCGGTTACGTGTAACGATATACTCACTAAAACCAAACCAAATGCATAGCTACACTAGCGAAAAATCCTAAACTGCTGATTTGAAACAACAAAGATAATATCGAAATCCAAAATCGAAACAAGCAAACATTATAACGGCACATATAAGAGCAAAAGCAGACCTAATTTAGAACAGAAATTTGTAAATTGAAGCAAAAACAAAGTAATAAAATTGAATTAAATTGAAGAAAAAGGAAACCCTAGAAAAAACATACCAACATCGATTTCAAACTCTTCAAATTCATCATCATCTTCGAACAGATCCATCTTAACTTCTTCTGAAGCTGCCTTAGCCTCACTCATCGCCATTTTTCTGCAGAAAATTCGAGTTTAATGAAACCCTAGAAATTCACGAAAGTCGGTCCAATAATCTTATGCTAAAATTTAATTGAAATTGAGATTAACTAATTATAACAAACAACAAACGTAATTAAGTAAATTAGTAGGTAGATTTTACTTACCAGGAGAAATTAAGTTGATTGCGGAACTGAAGATTTGCGGAGGAGAGAGAAGAGTTTTCGAGTATGAGACGAAGATTGTAGAACAAGCGATCTGTGGAAAATTATGTATACTTAAAGTACTTTGAAGATTTTGGGCTTGTTTTGCATGTTGGGCTGGTAATAGAGTGGGCTTGAGTAGAAAGTTTTATACGTTTATACCGGTCCAATGTTGAGTATTAAGTTTACGAGGATTCGAATCCTGGACAACCTCGGTCATGTTTATCTCGATTCATAAATGCTAGTACTTCGTACGTGCTCTATGCAAAATCGGCTTGAAATTTATGTTGAAAATTTGGATCCTAGAAAACCTTGGTCATGTTTATCTTGATTCTTGAAAGCTACTTGCTCTACGGGAATCAAAGACTTGATATCTATGCCGTAATGATCTCTTTTGTGTTTAAAGCCGCAAAGGGGTTTAAAATTCCCGTCAATTTACGGTTTACGAGGATATAGAAAGTAATGAAAATACGACCGTACCTCTTGTTTAACAAGAAAAGTAGAACTTATCAAAAGAACGTCACTTATTAAGCCCCTATATAGAAATGAAATTGACATTCATATAGTCATTTGAGATCTCGAGAAGAAAAAAGTTTGTAGAATTGTACTCCGTATTCCACGCAATTCAAACCCTTGAACACCTGACGTACATATTGTGACACGAATTTTCAAAACACATTTTGTGTATCATGAGGGAAATGTCACATAGAATTCAACACGGTACATGTAAAGTATGGTCAATCACTCAATTGTGTGTTAGCCAAGTCTTAAATATTGAGACCTCAAAAACAAAAACAAAAACAAAAAAGGTTATATCACACATTCACAACTCTTACTTTGAAATTTAATAATAATAATAATGGTGTTCTTTTATTCAACGTATCATAATACAGACTATACGTATGACAAAAATTTCTACCTAAGTCCTAATATAGGCATTGAGCCAAGTATCATGAGAAAGAATTTAAGATTAAATTTATACAAGCATTACATTATAACTGTAACTCTAAACAACATCGTATGATCAGCTCCTAAAAACCGAGCTGAAGATATATACAGTACATTCTACAAGGAAAGGCTTCATTATTACGTCTCTTTAATTATCCTAGCTAAACAACATGAACAAACCTTTCTTTTCTGACTGCTGAAGCTGCTGATGCAGCCAAGCTCGATGAGCTCGACTCATGAAACTTCTGCAGCATACTGATGAGCGCCCGCGCCTTCTTGCTACCAAGCGAGCTGCCATCGGTGACTACTGAGTAAAGCGAAGGCATTATAGCCGGCTCCTTAGCTAAAGTCGCGACCACATGATTATTCCCACTATTTATACTCAAAGACAATAAAATTGACACACAAGATTCTCTCCCAGCTCGGGATATAGGAGACTTAACAAGGGTTAGAATCAAAGGGAATGCCGATGATTGCAAAATCGCAATCGACCCTTGAATCTTCTCAGCTAAGGAAGCTAGAATAGCTAATGCATCAGCTAAAATGTCTGATCTTTGAACAGAAGATACAAGATTAATTAGTTCGGAAATGATTCCTGATTCAAGCATTTTATCATGATTACCATAATACAAACAAAGGCCGAAAATTGCAGCCATAGCATTCTTTTTACCACTCAATGTACCGACTTTAATCAGGTCTACTAAGCCCGGAATCGCTTCCCTAGTAGACCCGATCAATTTCCTGTACTTATCCACAGACGAGAGGTAGAAAACAGTCGCAGCTGCGATCTGTTTCGACTCGATTTTCAGTCCTCGTCGGAGGACTGAAATGACGAGCATTAAACCACCTTCATCAATGATTGCCTTTTGGCCTTTGGTATGCTTCGCCAGCTTCAAAAGCGCCGCAATAGCATTCTCTTGTGCAGTTGCATCAGTTGATGTAAGTAGGTCTAATAGAGGAGCTACATTGCCAACTTCAATCAACATTGTTCTGTTAAAAACACTCGATTTTGTTAATAGTCGTATCTCATACGCAGCCTTGTTCCGTTGCTCATCTGTGCCATAACTCAACCTTGCAGCTAAAAACTGTGCCAAGAATCTCATAGCTTCCCTAGAAGCCAAGCTAGGCGAACTAGATTTTGACAATGAATCTCTACTCTTCTTCCCGGGTTTCGATATCGAAATCGAAACCCGGTTGTCAGTACAGAACTGATGTATCAGTTTCTTGAGTGCAGAATTTGGTACAACTTCTGCACTCATCAATTTTTCCCCTGTTTTGGGGCAGAGCATTTGCCCTGATTTCAACCATTTTTGAATTGACGGCCGATCGTAAGTTTGTCCTGTAGATATAGTCACCGGATCCATCATCAACTCGAGCGAAATCGGGCACCGAAAATCTTCCGGGTTTAAGAACCTGATCATATCTCCTTCTAAACTTGATTCACTTTGGTTGATTACTTGCTCATCATTTCTATCAAGCGTATCAAACACGACTCCCCTACAATAACATATGAACCCCAATAAGCTATGTAAGAGCATGCTTTGCCTTTCATCATCTTCGCTATTACTCATTTCGTTCTCCAAGAACATGACTTCTTTATTACAATCAGCCCAAGTTTTGATCCCTAACCAATCAAGAACCCATTTAATCGAAACCCTCTCGGGTTCGAGCTCGTTCTCGAATTGACTCAGCATGAATGTGACCCGCTCCATGGCCCAATCATCATTCGGGTCGGTCTCGAGTTTCGCCTTTCGAGCTTGGTTTGATAGTAAATCAAGTAATTCCTTCACTTCACTACTGATTCCCAAATAATCAAGCTGAATAATATCGAGTGATGCAGCAATCGACCTAATCAACACCCGGAATTGGTTAGTTATATGTTGCGTTTTCATCAAGATGTAGAGCCTTGAACCATCTCTAGTGCAATCTTGTAGTAAAAATTGGATCTTTTGTAGAGTAAAATGGAGCTCCGATAAGCTGAGTGTAAGGGAATTACTCAAGTTTGGATAATTTTCTCGGATGTCTTCGAAGAAAATAAGGAGAATTCCAATTTGTCGGAATGTTTCACGGGCTATTTTCTTTTGAGTGGGAAATTTTTTTGATTGGAAATTAGAAATGTTTTGTGAAAGAGCTATCAAAGAAGTTACTAATATTGTCGGAGATATCGATTCGCAAGGCCGAACCGCCGGAAATTTCAGTATCCGGCGTTCACTCGGGTCGAATTTTCTGATCATTTGAGGGAACTTTGTACAAATATGTAAAGAAGATTGATGGAGAAGATACAAGGAGAAAACAGAGGTGCTCTGTTTTATTTTTTTTTTGTTGAGAGAAGAAAAATGAACAAAATAGGACAGATATAGACGTGAGAAAATCTAGTTTGGGCGGTAAATAGTAAATTTAATCATTCGTTGGGTTAAAAAAAGGAAAAATAAAATATCTTCGGGACACGTGGCGGCCGACATAGCGAACAAAATAGTCTGACACGTGTGAGTGGACACGTGGGAAGGTAGAGATTGGTTAAGGTTTGTATGTGAATCTTGGATCATGTAAACGATGCCGTTTCGAGGGGGATTGATAAAACGGACAAGAGGTTTGTAATTGTAGTGAAGGGGTGATGTGGGAGATGGAGCCCACCAAACCGACCTGGACACGTGGATGCGTTGAAAACTGACATTTGGCACGTTGGACGAGATTTTTTGGGTAGCTCGTTAGAAGCAAACTTCACCGAAAGGGACTATGGAGGAATTGCCATGCATTGAACCGTATTACGTACATGATGGACAAGGGAAGCTTGGAGGAAAGGTGTGGATTACTGTTGCGTAATCTAGAATTTTGGGAGCATGATTGGTTTTTATCATTAGTATCAGAGCCTTGATATTTCTGTCGTCGATCTGTTTAATCGAGTACTATATATAGATGTTGTTGGTGTATCATGGGTCAAACCCGAGAGTCTACAAAAAATTGAGAAACACCGACTCAAACTTTAGGTCGAAATAGTTCTTTGCTTTTAACTTTCTATCAAAATCGATATTCATGTCATGTGATATACGAAGTATATTGTTATAGAAGACAGCGGACTGATCGAGCTAACAAAAAGAAGATGGCATTAGATCACAATGCAATTCATTTTGAGCAAGTTAAGTAAAATTAGCAGGAATATTTTTCGATCTCTGCAGATATTAACACCCTATGTAGCAGTACCACATGCAAATCTTATTAGGTTTTCATTGGATACTCTGGTTTGGTTTGTAGTAATCTTAGAATAAGTGATTAAACCCAAAAAGGTTAGCTTGGAAGGCAGAACATGCTGATAAAACATTACATTGTGCATACTGTTCTAATTAAAAGGACAATATTAATTAAGCTTTGTCTAATCATTAATTAACAAAGCAATTAAAGAATATATTAACGTACATAATGTTAGTATCTAGCTGAAGTTTGTCGCCAACTTGTCTATTTGTAATTCATTAGATTTATAATCAATGATTATATAATACTCGTAAGTACTACTCCTGTATAATCTAGCTTGCTAATTCTTTAAAATTGTGTAACAAAAGTTTTAAGATCGGAATTATTTATTCTGCAACTGGTCATCGGCTTCATTCGTACATTCGGAGGACATTAATGACAACCAATAGACAGAAGAGGAAGGTATATTATTGGCAAACAAACGAAATGTGTTGGTATGAAAGAGGACAATATATGTGTAAGTTGGACTATTGCTTCAAAACAGGGGTTACTAATGTACTACGGAGTATATATTTACAAGATGCCAAATGAGATTATTGATGCGTGAGTTGTGTTAAGATATTATAAAAGAACAATGTTAGAGGTTTACTGTATAAACACTTAAATAATAATTATCAGCAATAAATTTACTATCCTATTAAAATTTTACTACTCACACAAATCATTTTACTAGCCAACATAATTACTTTTACTACCAGAATTTTTCATTACAAATTAATTTAACTACCCCAATATCAATTTTACTACTACCTAACTCAATTTTACCACAACATATATTGCAGACAAATTAATTGTGTCTACACTATAAGTTTCTAGCAATTTGCATTATAAACGGAGATCGATCATAAGTTGTTCAAGGGTGGTCTAAAGTTTTTGTCTAACCTCAAAACTCTGAAATTATACTTTTGACCATATGTAAGTGTTGAAACAATACTTAGCCCCCTCCGCTCTTATTATTTGTTAAACATTTAATATCTGAGAAGAATTCAGAGCAATTAAATTTAACGGAGGGAGTACATACATGATACATGATATGGGCAAAATGTACGTACCTCTAGGTAGATATAACATGCTACACACGAAGTATTTTGTATACTTTTTTGTCGTCTTTCAGAGCATTAATTCATATCATACTAGGTTCTTCATCTGCGAGTGAGTTTATAATTTCGAAGGCTACTAATTAACCCCTATCATTATATAAAATAATTATAATAAGGATTTTGGTATGCTCGGCCTTTAGGGCTAATTACAAGACATAAATGTGTGGTAATAATTTGTAAGTCCTTATAAAATAATAAATGTGAAAGACGTAAGAAAGTAATTAAATATACTTATTAACTCATATAATTTTCTCTCTCCTCTCTACCCCCACCCTGACCACAACCACAACCCAACACCACCAATCCTTGTCACTGCAATGCGAACCGGAAAAAAGGTTTAGGATTGTTAGACCAGAAACCCTTTCTTTGGTCTAGTTAGGGTTCACCACACTCCAATCAGGGTGTCTTTTTATTTCGTCGGCTTTGCCGGCGGATCGCCGGTTGCCGGGGTGCCGTAGAGGTGTGGTGGGGCTTAGGTGAGTTGAGATGGGGAAGGAAGGAGCGAGAAAATGGTTATGTTCATTTTATTTATTGCATTTTCCTTTTTCATTATTGTTATTTCATTTTTTATCATATTAAAATTCACACAAAAGTACAAAAATTAAGCGGTTCATTATCACGCCTTATAAAACTCTACATTGCAAAAGAATGAAGGTCATACTCTAAATTAATTCATTTGTAGTATGAAAAGAACAAGCTAATGATGACATAATACACGAATGTTCTACGCATTTTTATTATCAACATTTGAACATATTAAGGTACGATCCATGGGTGGACCCATAGGGGTGCACAGGGGGACAGTGCACCCCCATAATTTCTAAAAGTTTTATATATATTTATTATTTCCTCTAATTTGCAGAGTTGGGAATAAAAAGATGCAATGTGTTTTACCAAGGGTTCGAACCACGGTCTCCATACACCTCACACAAATATACCAACTAAGCTAGCTAAGGTTTATGCTAAATACTCCCTCTTACCCACTATGATTTTCCCTTTTCGAAAACTGTTTTTGAGTAGCCATCTTTGGAGCTACTTCTACAGCAAATAAAATACTCGTTTACCTTAAACTCAAATAGGGTTGGTAGAATGCACTGCAGAATAAAATATATACTAATTTTTTCTACAAGTGAACGATTCATTTGGTTTAAAAGTAGCTCCGAACATGACTACTCAAAAACAGTTTTTGAAAGAGGAAAATCATTTTGGGTAGGAGGGAGTAAAGAATTAATATTAAGTTATAACATATTCACAATTTTATTGCTAACTCACACTCACTCTATATTTTAACTTCCACAAAAACGAGTTTTACCGAATGGATGTGTACCTTCATCCCCCAAATCCTAGGTCCGCCACTGGTACCATCCCATAACTTAAGCCAAAAACATATAAAGACTTGTTGTCAACACAACAACCTAAAAGAAAATCTTTTTTCTGTTGCGAGAACATATCCATAGCAATGCAACATTATTTCTTCCGCATGGCATAGACATTGGACCACGTAGGCATGTCATGTAATTTTGAACTTCGGCACCATCGCAATCATTGACTACATCTTTCTCAAACTTAGTTGCCCCTTTTCACCACATAACTAACAGATTTAATGGATAACTCTCTTATACGCATATATTTTTCACTACTAATTTGTATTATAGTCGTAAATAAAAATAATAGATTGTTTCTTTTTGTTATCTCGTTTCAACATCCAGTCATACAAATGAAATACTCGTTATAATCACATCTAACTTATATTGTCTTAAACTCTTTAAGGCGTCATATTATGTGAAGGTAACAAACACGAGCATCTACCAATGATGTGGTAATTGAGATCTTCATTTGACCATCTCGCCTAACTAACTTTTGTTTCTTTATTAATGAAGTTAAACTTGGACGTGGACAGTGATTAGTGGCTAATAACTAACCGTGTGAACGTCTAATAAAGTTCAAGAAGAAATTTCTTCCAAGAAACAATAAGTTCGACGGAAGAAAATTGTAGGTACGTGGTCCAATGGTCACACAACTAGTATAACGCGCAAGGCTTAATTAAATAACGTCCAACTTTTACACTAGTGTTTAGTTTGCAACACATAATCTAGCTTAGCCAAATCTTAATCGCGTTAGATTATAATATTCAATCATGTAGGAAATATGAACAAAAAGAAAGTGGACCGTCAAAATCATTGCCAAATTTCATGGTACGTACAATCTATACAAAGTTGTCTATGTTGTGGGGTACACACGCAAATACTATTGCCACCTACAAAAGAAAACAATATCAGGCCCAGCTATATTAGGCCCACAAAATCGACTCTACTTGACACTTACGTTTTGCGATGTATGAAATGAGAAATGGAGAGGAAGGTCGACCAATACAAATTAGCATTAGGTGCATAGAGACTTTGCATTGTCTAGGCAGATTAAATGAATCAATGATCTTGGTTTTAGATTGCTTTATTTGTTCCTCAATTGTTATGGAGCACTGGAGTTTGTGGAGTAGTACTGACTTAATTTACAATCAAATTATATGTATGAGATTTAAGTTACTCCTTATTAGGTTAAAGGTGTAAATGAACTTGAAAATTTGAGTTGAATTACAAGTGTCTGCAACGTTACACCATATACTTTTGACAATTGCCTTCTCTTAATTTTAAGTTTTTTAAAAAAAAAAAAAAAAATTCTCGAACTCGAAATAATATTTCATTAATGATCCGATGTTGTCCGTCTTTGTATTGAGTACATTTCATAGGGTTTCGATGTGTGCAAAAAATTAAAGTTTTAGGTTAAACATATAAAGGTTTGCTTCTCCTAAATTTTAGTTATTACTCCGAGAAGTTATTCAACTAAAAACTCATCTACAAGATGTCAATCACACATAAGTTTAGTATCGATATTTTTTCTTGAGTTGTTGAAACAAGATGTTAATATCAAGCCACGACAAACGAAGTAACGGATAAAATCTATGAAAACTAGTAGGAAGAGCACTTAATATGGAGGAAGTTGCTACTAGTTTGCCTTAGCCGTATTAAATGTACGTAATGTTAAAAAGTGTGGTGCCTAGTTTACGACAATAACATTTTAAGATAGCCATAGTTCATCGATCACTCTTCTTGTCCAAGGTGTCGAAGTGCGTTTGGCCCAAACAAAATGTCCTCATAATTTCGAGTATCAAGCTTTTAAAATTGAGATCCATCCATAATAAATTAATTACAAACTCCATTTGATGTCAGTAGCAATTTCGTTCACCTAAGTAATAAGTGTATAGTACTCTGTAATTCTGTATCATGCATGTACTTTATTTTGTCAACGTTCTCTCCAAAGGGGTTTCCTCGAAAGGGAATGAATCCATTGGACTAGTGTCCTTATTCGCGGGTACTTATATGGAGATATACTTATATTCCTTTAAGTATAACGATAACAAAACTTCTGGTGGCAGTGGCATTAATTAGATACGTCAAACTTGATATTGAAAGTGTAAGTAGTCATAAATTGTATTGATGTCTATGAAAATCATTTTATTATGACGGTGTAGGTTATCTATCCTAATCACGAGTCACGACACTTATAGATGGGTAGAATCTTCAAAGGAAAAATGATTGTAACATAATGTGAGATGATATCTCTATGTAAAGATATGAGTACGACTGCCCATAGAATCAATGGTAAGCTACTAGGAATAGTTCCATTTAGCATAAATAAAGCTCAT
Organism: Spergularia marina; assembly: GCA_963680865.1. Taxonomy (NCBI): domain Eukaryota; kingdom Viridiplantae; phylum Streptophyta; class Magnoliopsida; order Caryophyllales; family Caryophyllaceae; genus Spergularia; species Spergularia marina. Next base: position 26,654,499 of record OY804548.1, on the reverse strand, counting down.
AGTTAGGATAATTACACATAGTGAAGTCTCATAATTTCTAAACAATTCTGATAAGCTAAACACCCTAGACATTGAAATGAAATACTACACTTTCACAATACTAATTGAAGAGCATGAAATATAACATCCGAAAAAGAAAATGATTTATCAACGGGGTGCTAATAGGTGTTCTCTTCTTCGTATATGCAATCTGCATCACGACCAACATGTTTTCTATTGACATAAACGTTGTACGAATCACGAGTCCCCTCAATCAACTCGAATCGACACACATCTCCTTCTTTCACTCGATAATTCCTCACAAAGTGGTGCATTCTCAATCTCACTTGTTTCTTCCTAATGTCATAATAGCATGGGACTGCTAATTTCTTCTTGTCCGGACCGTACAGAAACACCTTTCTCTTTTTCCCCTTTTGATAGTTAAGCAAGTGTTCCGACTTACCTGATGCTGGAACTGCCTACATATTCAACCCAAAACAATAAGGAACAAACGTTACATACAAGTTACGACAACGAGCTAGTAGGGGTTGTATCCAGATGACTCATAATGAAAATTGCGTGAAATTGAAGAACAAGCTTTATTAATTAGCACATACCGCAATACACAATTTAGTCACGTATGACACGGACATGAGTATGGAGAAATGGCTAGGATCATTGTCCTCAACACCATAATAATCCGCAACAGGTTGTTTTAGGAATCGATCATACTTGATTTCGCAGCCAGACATATCGAAGATTTGGACTTGAAACTTAGACTGATCATCGTATCGAAACAGTAGGAAATGGCCTCGTCTAATAGAAAAGTGTCTCACAAACATTTTCCAGCCATTTCCTAGCCAAACATCTTGGCCATCTCTCCATAGCTTCACTGTCCAAACTCCGGCTTCAGAAACACTAAGTTTGGCTCTGTTCCTTAGGGACTTGCCGTGCTTAGCTACGAATTCTCGAGGTAGTCGCTACATTTGATCGTTAATCAAAATCAAGTGTCACGATTCTGTAGTTCTATACCCATGTTAGGGTGTCTAGTATAGTGACGAGAATATGAAGAGTACGAGTAACATTACATATATATGACCAAACAAATGTAGAAAAATGAGATAGAGAATAATGAGTAGTGCGTAAATTAAAGAAAAAGAGGAAATGATTACTAGCTGATGCAATTGGACTGCAGGGTTCACAATAAGCTTGAAGAAATGTGGCCGGACGTGCAACAACTCGACCGAGGGGCTCGGTGTAGAGTTGAATGATGCATCACTGCCTGAGCATCTCTTATGACTCGACCGTCGATGAATTCCGGCCATCTTTTTCCCTTCTTTCTGAAATGTTTCTCTCCACAAAGCTTGTTTCGTCGTCGAGTACAACATAGTGGAATAATACAATGTGCAGTCTACATACAGAGGTGGTGATCATACGGGTGGTGGCGTAAATTGGAAGTTATGCCAGAAAATTTGGTTCACTTATTAGAACAAAATCTTTAGTTTGTGACCAAATCTGATATTATATGCAGTTATGTACTTATGTGACATTAAAATGGCATGTCAGACTGCTTTGCGGCAACCATATTGTTTTCGTGATCATTTATTTGGAGCTCAGTGTACTTTCATGCAAATCCTATGCATGTTCGCGTATCACATGCTAAGATACACTTCGCACTTTAGTAACTAAAACTGTTACACCATTAAATCAAATCGCAACAACCCTCGAGCTAGTTGATCCTCTAACTACTAGACCAACCTTGTTTGTCACAATCAGACACTACGGTTCACAAAATTAACCATAAGTCCGAAACCAATGATGATATGATGGATACACTGCAGGGAAGCCGTTATTAATGAGAAATCTAGTTACAAGCATTTTTCTGGATGAGATGAGGAGATACAGCTTATACATGTATCTATTCACTGTCCTTATTATCCTTGACAAACAGGAGAAGCGGAACACGAGGGACGTACAAGTTACAACTTACAAGAGTTACAACTTACAAGAGTTACAACCACGCTGGATTTTTCAGGGGCGTAACCACAGCTTTAACCTGCAGGTAGTTGTTAAGGCTGTACACACCCTTCTCCCTGCCCATACCACTCATCTTGTACCCTCCAAATGGGATTGCAGCATCAAAAACATCGAAGCAATTCACCCATACGGTCCCAGCTCTCAATGCCCGTGTCAACGTGTTGGCAGTGTCAATATTCTTGGTGAACACTCCTGCTGCTAAGCCATATCGTGTTGCATTTGCCCTCCGGATCACATCATCAAGGTCCCTAGAATGATAAAATAGCAGAAGTACCTAAAATCATCAGATTACGCTAAAAGTGGAATATATAATGTCTAAGTACTCATTCGTGATTTCCGTTTATGCTTGCATAGTAGTTTCACAAATATGCCATAATAAATGTAACCAGAGAACTGTGGGATTTACCTGAATTTCAACACAGTCTGTACTGGCCCAAAGATCTCGTCTTGTGCAATCAGCATGTCATCCTGACCAAAGATATTAGATGTCAGAATCGACATTGTCGAAACAGATAGGTGTAAAGAGAGAAGCATCCTTGATTACCTTGACATTTGAGAAAACAGTGGGCTGTACAAAGTAGCCTTTAGATCCAACCTGTTCACCGCCACACTCAAGCTTCGCATTGCTGTCTATACCAGACTTTATGTACCTCATAATCTTCTGAAACTGCTCACTGTCTATCTGCAGTAATTCACCATAGATAACAAACATCAACTTCTCTGTTCGAACTGAGTACACAACTCTTGAAAACAAAATCTTATAGAAAAAAATTAGAAACTCAACAGTCTAACACCACATCAGAAGATATTCAGGTTAGTCTGTTTGTGCTGTGTGTTTCTTGTGCACGTTGATTCGTCAGCAAAAGAGAAAAATACTGGTAGGGATGAATAAAAAGTACCTGAGGGCCTTGCTCTATACCGCTCTTAAAGGGATCTCCAACAGAACGTTTATTGGCTCGTGCAGTAGCCTTTTCCAAAAACTCATCATATACACTCTCATGCACAAAAGTCCGGGAACCAGCACAGCAGCATTGTCCCTAAAAATAGTCCAGAGCGTCAGAAGAATTGCCAGGTTTAAATTGAAAAATGTGCTGTATTAGAAAAGGGATGTGTAAACGTACTTGGTTAAAGAACAGGGCAAAATGTGCCAGCTCCACAGCTTTATCAACATCCGCATCCCCACATATTATGAAAGGAGATTTTCCTCCAAGCTCCAAAGTCACTGGTTTGAGATTGCTCTTCGCTGCTCGTTCAAGAACAGCGTGCCCAGTCTCGGTTGATCCCGTGAAAGCAATCTGCCAACCAAGTACATGATCGAATGATCAAGCTATATCAACTACAAGCAACAATTGTCTATTTCCATTTTAGTCAACAATACCTTGTCAACATCCATGTGACTTGCCAGGGCTGCACCAGCAGTTGGACCAAAGCCAGAAACTATGTTCAAAACGCCCGGAGGAAGACCAGCCTGTTGTCAGTACATAAGGTAAGAACTTGTTTCTTGGAAATTATCTTAGCTTCACTTATTCTAAATTGAAATGCAACAAGATCTCCGTATCCACGGATAAATGCAGACTGTAACTAGCCTAGACAACTATATCCAGAGTTAATATTTCACATTGCCTCTACTATCGAAAATGCTAACATGTTATTATATTTATTACAACCTGCATTGAGTAAATAGATTGCAACTACTGTACAAACCTCATGAAAGAGTTTTGCAACATAAAGAGCAGTCAGTGGAGTTTGCTCTGCAGTCTTCAAGACAATAGTGTTACCACATGCCAGTGCCGGGCCAACTTTCCAAGCAAACATGAGAAGAGGAAAGTTCCAGGGAATGATTTGTCCGGCAACACCAATTGGTTCGTGCAAAATTTGAACATGGTGTGGACCGTCAGCAGGAACAGTCAGACCATGGATTTTATCTGCCCAACCTACATTATCCAATTGAAATGTTAAGAAACATAACTCCATCAATACAAATATTCCAAAGCAGTATGACACAATTCTTTCATATTTACCAGCATAATAATGAAACAACCGCACAAACATGGGAAGCTCTGCTGTCGCAGCTTGTTGTAAAGGCTTCCCATTATCCCAAGTCTCTAAGGCAGCAAGCTCCTCACTGTGTTTCTCGACTAAATCAGCAAATCTCAATATAATCCGTGATCTTTCCTAAAAGATTGATTCAGATAGGAAACAAAAAATTAGGGGTTATAGTAATCCAGGATTTTCTACCACATGAAACATGAAACTTCTCCAAGAACATAGAGAATATAGAGCAAAAGATATTACATAAGCCGTCATTTTAGGCCATGGACCCTCGTCAAAAGCTTTGCGAGCAGCAGCTACTGCACGGTTGATATCCTCAGCATCACCTTCAGAGACATTAGCTATCACATCCCCGGTCCGAGGATCATAGGTAGGAAATGTCTTTCCTGAGACCAAACACATGATAAACTTAATGACAAACACATCAAATTGGTGCAGAACATTTGAGTGGTCTAACAATGGTCTCAAACAAAGGAATACCAGATGCAGCATCCACAAATTGACCATTGATGAGAAGTTGGGTGTACTTTATGTCGACATTTGGAACGATAGGAGTCTCAACTGCAGCAGCAGCAGTGCTGTATCTGCTTAAGCTTCTGCCCCAGCTCGAGCTTGTGCTTTTGCCTGAAATTAAAGTTGCAGCTGATCAATCATGTTCTAAAAGCACTCACCCAATTGCAAGTCTATAACCTCAGCTTATACAAAAGCATAAAAGTTCATAATTTCACCAGAAGTACCAGAAAATTTTCGCAGACAAATCCTCAACTATGATTACAAAGTCAAGCTTCACGTTTGATATAGTAAACCCAAAAACAAAGTAACACAAGGAAGACAAAAGTAAATATTTATTAAGTAATCAAATGGAGAGCCATTGTTATTTAGACTATTCCGAACTTTTATGACTTGCGCAAGACGGTTACAGATGACGATTCATGTTGGCCGACTCCAAATCATTGTGGGAATAAGGGTTGGTTGTTGATGTTGCTCATGCCCGACCGGGAGACATAACAATATAACAGGAACACAAGCTGACAGTACATGAAGTAGGAACTAGGAAGAGAAGTAAGAGGTTAGAGAAGTACAGTTACTTACAAAGAGAGAGGTAAGAAGAAGAAGAAGTGAGAGAACGGGAAAGAAGGGAGGTGAGCTTCCGAGCAGCCATGCTTCAGGTGGTTCCTTGTCACTCACACCACTTTCACCTGCTTGTGTACTAAGAACTATAGATGATGATGTGTTCTTGTGGAGGATAATTATGTTGCCTAAGATAATTTGACATAAAATGAAAATAAGATACGCCTTTCAATTATATCTAAAAAGACGAAAATATGCGGTGTCTTTTTCTTGCTTGCTTGGATCAGCATGAAGATGTCAAAGCAAGCGGTTTATACTGTACTGCTGAGCAAATGTTGACGTAAAATTTTTTTTATGCGGTCAAAAAAAAAATGTTTGTTCCTTCTTATTTTCTCCCAAATAAGAGGAAGACATTATTCGGTGTCTTTAAAATATAATGCAATAAAGCAAAATGACTTATAAAAACTGTTTGTGCTTCTTAATTGGTGAAACACTAGTCAGTCGGTGCGATTTTCGAAGTAATTTTCATTTTGGGTTGTCCGTAAGCAGCCTCTCTATGTTTCAATAGAGGTAAAACTTGCGCGCATCCGACCTTCCCTTACCCCGCCTTATAACAAGAGTCTTTAAGACATTGGAGTAAAGATGTTGTAAGCATGGTGTTAAACTGGCGTATTTATTCTTTCATTACCAAAAAAACTAATACTGGAGTAGACTCCGAAAACTCGTAAATTGCAAGCTTAACATAGATATATTGATACAGTAAACATTAGTATTTTGCACCTCACTTCTTCCGTTGAGTTCTGGTTAAGTACCAGATGTCATCAACTATAACAGTGGTAAGTTTCCGAAAACTCGTGAAGACATGCATTGGCTATTCGAATACCAAGGATTTTATGACAGATTTTGGCCGAAACCTGGCTACAGTCCAGGCACAATTCACCAACTGCCTGAAGGTTCCAGCTACCACCAATATGGCTGTAAAAGAGCAAGCAGAGTAATTGAATGTTCATGCTCGGGAACGTTTAGCCATTTACTGATAATTGAGCTCGGGAATAGGCTCCAGATTCAAGCTTGACTCAAATAACAAATCCCACTGTCTAAACTCGCCTAGAGCTCGACTCAATTAGGTAATCGAGTCAAGCTTATGAAATTATTTAGACAACTTTTTGTTGGAGTATAAAACAAGTTTGTTTGCAAAAATTAACGAGTTGAGCAGGTTTAGTTCAGTTGACTTAGATAAATCACATTCGTGAGTCGCTCACAAGTGCTTGTGTTCGCTTACACCCCAGGAACAGCTCTATACACTGTTGGATACTTGGATCAGTTCAAGTGTACAACCCAGATTGAAACACTGAAACCGTACTAAGGCAATTGTCAAACCGTCTATTCGTCCTAAGAACTACCTTGTGCCACTCCTTTATCCACCAAAACCAAATCTTCGACCAACTAAGCAAACCCTCTGATCTTTATCACTCTCTTTTTTTTTCTTTCAAAAAACACTCATTACAACTTCTCCCCCTCCCCCTCGGCCACCCATCTTCTTCCTCACTCTATTAAAGGCTCATTTCCTCCAAGAAGACCATGGTCTCTAATACTTTCCCATTCAAATTGAAGTTAAAATTGAAAAAAAAAAAAAAAAAAAACATCTGTTCCAATGCAATAGGCAAGCACCAATGGAAAAACTGAGTACGGAAGAATTACCTTTAAATTTTTTACAGGGGGGCCTCCCATACTGCTCATGATCGAAGCCTATTCTTAATCCACCTACGTGATCAGTCACAACAACAACAACAAAAAGAACAAAAAGAAAAAAAAAAGTCAGAAGATTTTCAAGTGAACTTGTGAGTAAATCATCAAGAAACTTTATTGAATTAAAAAGGTAAACAAATTTATACTGCCATGATTGCCGTCAACCCGTCATACAAATCCATAACCATTAGTGATATATAGGACTAAACAAACTTGTGGTATAGGGAGTTAAAGAATTTTCATCCTTTTGCCTCTGTGCAATCTTATAGATTTGGAGCTACCGATACCGTAATGCAATAATCAACTTCTGTTTAGCATAAATTTTCATCTTCTTCAAATAAGGCATATTTCACCATCAATACGAAGGTGTATGGGTGTATTAGCATGCAGATAGCATATTTTCAGTTGGATATTAATTTGGAACTTTCCTACATGTAAATATAGCTCAGAATTTACCTATCATGTTTATCTTCTTCATGTTTCCCTAATGTCAATAATGACATATTGTAGAGCAACCTCCACACCACATTGGAACATAGTCCATACCAACCTGTCAAATAGACCAACTGGATCATGAATACTTCCAGATACACGCAGCCCTCGCCTGCAAGTCACTGCTTTGGATTGTCTCTGTATGGATAAATTTACACAGCTCAGTAGCCACTAGGGCAAGTGCAGTACAAAGCTTTGCATAGCAGTTGTTAAATTGGAACTTGTGGAGATAGTCAAACGACAAGAGCCAGTGGAGGAGTATAGTCACACAACATGTTGAAATAATCTTGTAATTCACTAGCTACTTGGCTTACAAATTCATAGGAGTTGCAGAAAACAAAGTTGCTCAACTCTGTCAAGGTTAGGGAAAGGTAAAAAGCGATATATGAGTACTAAGATAGACTCACCAAGCTCATTGGGATTGGTATCTCATAGCCTGCTGAAATTCTGGACAATAGTTTAGTTGGATCCCCAGAAGCTTAAGATCTTCTGAGAACAAAGAAAATGCTTCAACTTCTGTGAGGCACTTGACTGACTGAGATGAGGAAGGCAGGCTTTGACTTGATGCAGGGGGAAGTGAAGCCCATGTGAGCAATTCAGACCCACATAAGTCACCTGCCCCAAGCAAAGTGGGGTTGGAAGTACCACCATCAATAGAGAAAGCCTCTAATTCACCATTGAAGATGAGAAGCATCCATCTGACTGGCTCACCCTCAACAAATACAAACGTGTCCTTAGAACAGGAAAAGGTTTTAAGATATCCAGAGAACGAATGTACCAGCTTACGATCCAAGTTTGCAAAGAAAGGCAACTGAAAAGAAACAGTTGGTCTAGTTTAGTCAGAAGCAGAAAAAATTAACATATTTCTCCTATCATTCGAATTTGTGATGTAAATGCCCCCCCCCCCCCCCCCCCCCAAGGCTCCCACCGGCCACTCTGAGGGCTAGGGCAGGTACAGTGTCATAGATAAGTTTTTTTTTTTGGGGACATACAACAGCACAAACATATAATCGTAACTCTAAGAAGTACATAGTTTCACTCCCTCAGATGAGAAATTTCCCTCAGAAAATGATAGAAGCACAACAACAGTGACTAACTTAGAATACTTCTCAATGAAAGTAAATCAAAACGATAAATGAGGAGAGAGGGATATGGTATTACATCGCAAGCAAGTTCACTATATAAATGCCTCCAAATGTCACATTGTAACTCTGAAGGAAGCAAAGGCAATATGGTCTCATCGTCCAGACCCCGAAAAGTTCTCCAGTTAGACCTAACAGCCTGCTGAAGACGTTTCTTCAGCTCTGGAGGTATATGATGGTTATTTGTCCACTCCTCCAGCTCCTGCTGTCTTATCATCTGCTGATCCTCACCAGGCTCAACAGACTGAATACTGGTCCTTACAAAAGAAGATGGAAGACTTCAGATTTTAGAGTTCATAGTTAAAACGGAAGAGAGAGAGAGAGAGAGAGAGAGAGGGGGGGGATAAAGACATAAAGTATCACATTTTATCTATTGCAGAAGATGTGCAAAAACATGGGAATCATAACATGCAAACGAATAAACAGAAGGATTTCTTGCTTCCCAAAAGAAAGTGCATCGTTTGCAACTCTATTCCCAAACCTTCTCCATTTCCCTCGGGATAGCAACAGTAAGAAAAAAGTCCCCAATACTACCATCCATTAAAAGAATTTACACCATGGTTGAGATGGTAACTAACAGAGAGGCTCACTACACCATGGTAGCTAACAGCCCAACAGCAAACAAAAGATCAGAACACAAGAGTTGTAAGGAACAGATCAGCACTAGAAAGGGAAATAAAATAAAATAAATCAATTCATCATCAAACCAGTTACCTGCATCTGAGCAATCAAGCCAGCAAACAGTACAAGACCAAACATAGTCATCAAAAAACTAAAAGTTGTCTCCATGACAGGGGCACTTGTATCAAAGTTCTGCCCCATAGAACTGCATATATATAGAGAAAGTATCCAAATAACAAGGTTATCTTAAACATTTCAGACCCCAGGAAAAGCAATACATATATCTTTGGACCAAACCTCTTGAACCAAAATTATTTTTGTGAATATCTGAAAGCATTCCTTGCTCAAACTCATCATCCATGCCACACATCCTGAATTTTTCATCCTACCTAAAGACTGCATTTGGCCTCTCCTTCCGGAGCACGATTCTTCTGCATTCTACTAGCCGATTAACATATACTTGATAGTATACAGATCCAACGAACTGCAGTTACATGAAATATTAGAGAGAGGCAAATTATTGTAAAAGGCAAGCGAACGCATATGAAACTATATCCTTGCTAGTTTATGCACCTATCAGCTTCAAGAATCGTGCTAACAAAGAGGCCAACCAGCACGCACTTGGCTGAGCATCATGTAGGTTAAAAGATAGTAAAATGCACCCGCCCATGCTGGGGCCATGACAACACCTCCAGCTTCAATTAATTTCTTCCTCAAGGAAATCAACACACAAATCTTCGGAAAAAACTGGACAATAAGAATTATGATCAAAGGGTTCAACAGGTCATCTATCTGACGATGCGATGTAGTCAGTGTTCTGAGTGACGAAAGGTTAAACCATAAGTATGCCTGAGGAAGAGAAAAGGAAACAAATTAAGTCAATTACTAACACTCATGCTTACAGAATTTGTTATTGTCTCTAAGTAGAGGATCAAGGTAATACTTAAACAAGTCAGTAGCATAAGCCATGGTAAATCGTCATTTTCAAGCTGAAGTGCCTCCAATGCTTTGGGATCATGACGACCTGTTGTATTGTATACTCATATACGTGAACGAACAATTGGAAGACTTGAGCTTCATCTTTAACAATCTCATCTCAGATTTTTCTCACTCAACGCTCCTAACATAATTAAAACCTTTCGAGGGCTCGTTTGGTTCATGATTTTTGGGGGATTGGAAACGGAATCCTTATTCACTCTGATTCCTTGTGTTTTTTTTTTTTTTTTTCAATCCCTTTCCAATCACTTTCCTAATCTCCCAAAAAGAAACTCACCTAAAATCTAAAGTAACAATTTGAATCTCCCCCTCATCATTTTGTCACTCCTCCCTTCCTCTCTTTCCTCCCACACCCCAACCTCACCAAACAACATTTAAAAACAATGAAACTTGTCTCCACTCCCTTTCCATTCTTTTTTTGCAATCCGTTTCCATTCCGAAGTGTAAATCAAACACCCCCTCAATCCACCCAAATAGAGCTTACAATATCGTTACCATTACGATTAGAATCTAATGCTAACTAGAGAGTTTTACCACACACAACAGTGAAGAATTGTATACTAAAGAAATATATGAGAGATAGAGAATACGACATAAAGAGATTCGTATATTGATGTCTGAATTGATATGTGAATGACTTGGGGGTGAATCCCCTATTTATACAAATAGATGACTTGGAGAATAAGTCGTTGATAATCTCTACGACATACAATTCTACCATAACTAGAATTTACCAAAACATTTGCATTTCTAATACAACACATATTCCTAAAGTCCTAGTATTCCCATAACTCTAACACTCCCCCGCAATCGCAGCGGCAGTAACACGAACGATGCGATTGGACCTCAAAATAATAACGTCTTGAACAACATGTCGTCGGAGAAGAAAAGCAACCGGGCAAGGCACGAGTCGAAAATCCGGGACAACCTACTGCAACTTGCTTGTAAAGGCCCGGTGATGAGAAACGATGGACTCGGCTAGAAGGAGGCCACACAGTTGACAACGTGTTACATGCTCCACGTAAGGACGACGAACGACGACGAAAAAGATAACTTGATCAATAACGGAGTTAATTCTGGCATAACATAACCGTGACGAGAAAGACGGCGATGCACCACAAACCAATGACAATTGATCGATGACGACTGGAAAGACAACTTCGAGCAAAGATACGATGAGTCATAAGCTCAAAACGACAAAGGGGGGGTTGAGTTAAATAAACGTACGTTTTGACATTCACGTACGCACAAAAAAAGAAGAGAAAATATGTGGGAATTTGGAAGACGAACTGGATTTGTGAGAATTGGCTTGAAATTACCGATGATAGACGATAGGAGTGACTATGATGATGATGATGTCACATTAAGAGGACTATGTGTTTTGTAGAAGAGGAGGAGCCGTACGACATGCAAGACGGTAAAGAATGAACTTGATTAAATTGTGTTTGGGTAAAGAAAGACAAGCCGTGAAGGCACGACAAAGAGTTGGAGACAAAAAACATGGGATCATGATTTACGAAAGATCCCGCCGGTAGGCATAGATCGGATTGCCCACCGGCAAGAAGCGGAAGCGATTTTTGAAGAGTCTCAGGAAAGAGGCTCTGATACCATAAAGAAATATATGAGAGATAGAGAATACGACATAAAGAGATTCGTATATTGATGTCTGAATTGATGTGTGAATGACTTGGGGGTGAATCTCCTATTTATACAAATAGATGACTTGGAGAATAAGTCGGAGATAATCTCTACGACATACAATTCTACCATAACTAGAATTTACCAAAACATTTGTATTTCTAATACAACACATATTGCTAAAGTCCTAGTATTCCCATAACTCTAACATATACAGAACCTATTAATAATAACATTTCTTTCATGGTCATAAGATTCTGTATTGCTAATAGCCCCACTAAAATAAGCAACCAATAGTCAGTAACACGGATAATATCAGTAGTCTCATACACGAATACATACACTTATATAAGCAACCAATAAAGAGTCGGGGTTTCATCATAAAACCAATGAACAGATCAATAGGCGGTGTCTATATCACTCCTCCAATTTCAAAACACAAGTAAATTGACTGATAACCATCAAAATACAGTTAACTGTACGAAAAAGAGAGAGAATTACCTGTGGTAAAGGCAAAGTAGCGATAAATTCGAACAAAAAGCTAGACTTGAAGTAATAATCGGCAATTATTTTAGGGTCTCGAACATGCAATGCAACTTCACAGGCTCTCTGCTGTTGTTAGTCACAGAAAGAGAAGCCAACGAGTGTTTTTTTTTTCCTTCGCCCTACGAACCATGTTGGAGATGGTAAAAGCGCACCAAGAAATACAGCAAGCCCTACAGCTACAAAGACGGCATCGGGTGTGGCTTCAACAAGTTGTCCCGTCAATATCATGACTACTAGTACAAACCACCATCTATGCTGGCTTGCCTTGCCCATTCTTCTAGACGTATTGCTGGTGATAGAAGACCGCTATGTTAGTAAACATTTATACATTATGAAGTTTGACAAAGGAAGTTTGCCCATTCTTCTAGACGTATTGCCTTGCCCTTTTAGGTATGTTTGCGTACATGGACTCGTGAAATGTGTGTATACTCTTGTGAATGATGTAATCACACAAATTCCCAAATGTATCAAACATACAACCCCTAAATATTATCACTAAGGCTGAGTTAATACTTGGTAAACAGAGGAGGTGAATCAGAATCTTGTTTCATATCCCATGTATATCTGTTTGGATCACAAATAAATACAGAAAGGTAAGAATATCCAGTTTGATTCACCAACCCAAAAATAAGCCTTATTTTGTTGGCAAAGCAACAAGCTGAAAAGACATGGATTAATCCCAGAAAAGCCTATCTAACTTCCTTAAAGAACTAGTGTTAGTATAGTATCACATCTTCTCTGTTCTTGACTTCACTTCTAACAAAATCTAACATGTTGAAGAACCCGTATACTCCTAGTGATGCTACGACAACTATCCTTGAAAAAATTCAAGACATGGACATAAATGATAGCAAGAATGATTCATCTGATGGTGATCTCAAGCGAAATGGCGACCTAACAAAAGGTGATCCGTATATTTTATCCATGTCAGCTCCTGGATGGTATGCTGATTACTCAGAATTGTGGCCTGGTATGTATCTATAGTAATACACTAGCCCATGGGAACGCTGTCCTAGTAGCTCTGTCTTAAGCATTACGCCATGAGGTCCTTATAGAAGTTGTGACTCGAGTCATTTCATATTAATCCTCATCATATCTAAGAGTGTAGGTTAAGGGGGTGATCCTAGAAATCTATACAATACAGTGTAGTAACAATTTTTCTGATGATATAAACATAAACATGAATAATAAGTTCTGTAATACTTTCAGTTATGTACAGGTGAGGCACATCATTACAAATTTGACAAAATCCTATTTGAGGGGAAGTCTGAGTATCAGGATTTTCTCATCCTGGAGGTATAAGATTAAGAACTCCCTATTTCTTGAATGCTTCGAATTAATCTTCTTAAAAGTTGCTGATGTAGTATACTTTCAACGCTTGTAAATCCAACCAATTATTCTTGAAATTAGTATTCATGGTAATTCGGTGACAAGTTAATTTCTTAGCTCCATTTAGAGTGATAGTGGTTCTAATTTGTGGAAACGGTATCTACCAGACGGCTTCAACATATGGGAAGATAGTGGTCCTAAATGGCTCCCTTCAGCTAAGTGAAAAGGATGAATGTGCCTACCAAGAGATGATGACACACCTTCCTCTTTGCTCTATCCCTAACCCAAAAAAGGTTTGTTTCACTCCCCTTGTTGAATTTCATTCAGTTTCCTTGATCGATGCTTATGAATTCGGCTTCTTATATATCAGTTACTGGTAGTTGGAGGAGGAGATGGAGGGATTTTGCGTGAAGCATCTCGTCACCCATCCTTGGAGCAGATTGACATCTGTGAACTTGACAAAATGTTAATTGATGTAGGTATCTTGATTCCTCATTGTCACTATAACAGAAGTAGATGCACATATGTCAAACATCAAACTATGTGTTTAAGCTGAACTGAAACTGTCATAAGATTTGTTCGCATTGTTTTCATGTTTTCATTTTGGGTCAACCGTGCGCAGCCTTTCTATGTTTCAATAGGGGGAAGGCTTGCGTGCATCCGAGACCCACCCCCCCCCCCCCCCCCGCCCCTATGGCGGGAGCCTTTTAAGGCACTGGGGTAAAGATGTTGGTTGATATTGTTGTTTTCATGATATCCTAGGTCTATGAAAAGTTTTTCCCCAACATAGCAATAGGCTACAAGGATACTCGAGTACGGTTACACTTGGGTGATGGTAAGTCCAAAACCCTTTCTATGTCTCTTGCATGATTTTAACAGATTAGTTAAAATATAAGGGTTCACATTAATGTGTTTCATTTCCCTCTCGAAACAGGAATTGCCTTTTTGAAATCAACTCCCCCAGGCACATATGATGCTATCATATTGGATGCATTTCATATGATGGGTAACCCCTAGACCCCTCTCTGTATAACTAATTACCGATCAATCCAAGAAATAGACCTTGCCTTACGCATAAAGAAATGTTTAAACATCTAGGAAACAACTGCTGAGAATCAATTTCACTTGAAATACTTAAAAAAGCATACCATTGGTTTGCCCTTAAATTTTCTTGTGATTTAGGACCTGCTGCTGAAGAACTAGCTGATGAGGGCTTCCTGGAATCAGTAGCAAAGGCTCTTCGTCCTGGAGGTGTCCTGTGTGCGCCTGCAGAAAGCTTCTGGATGAAAATTCTCGCACTTGAAAGGATCATCGAAAAATGTAGTAAATTCTTCAAAGGATCAGTTAACTATGCTTGGACCACTGTCCCAACTTACCAGACGTAAAAATTCATGCTCCCCTGTATTGCTCTACTACACTGCATTTCCCTAAAACCTTCTGCTCTCAATTCCCTTCTATAATCAACTACTAATCCTAATTTACAGCGGCGTGATTGGTTACATGCTATGCGCCACTGAAGGACCACCAGTGAACTTCAAGCACCCAGTAAACCCTTTAGATGAAAATGCATGTTCTGGAATTGCAAACACACCTTTGAAGTTCTACAACTCGGAGGTAAGCTCTGCCTGGTACCAGCATCCTCTTTAATATTGCTTGTATAGGTTCTGATCTTTTCTTCTTCGTCCTCGAATGTTCCACAGATGCACACTGCTGCATTCAGTTTGCCAGCATTTCTCAAGGAGTCCATGGGTTCAGTAAGCCAGAATAGCTGAAGCAGCTAAATAGTTTCAACAGATATTACAGACTGCTGTTGTTTGAAGAATTTTGGAAATTCCTTAGAACACACAAGTTTATAGAACAGTTAGAATAATGTGAACCAACAGAAATTCTAATTTTATCACCAAAGATTAATTAACGAGGTTTTGGGCCAATACAGGCCTACAGGGTATACCTTGGTGAGCCTGAGAATCCTCAGTAATTAAAGAGATGAGACTGCTTTCTCACAATCTGATAGTATTTTTGCATCAACTGGATATTTATCTTTGAAGATGTGATGAACATAGCTGCCATAGAAACTTAGACATAAAAGGCATACATGCAACATTGCAAGATAATGAATTACACAGACCGACTTGATTATTATTGATATGAACACGATACAGTACATAGTACATCTGGTGCAACATTCACAAACATGAAAAGGGTGTTACATCTAGGTTTAGGTAGAAATCAAGAAAAACATGCCCTCGCTTGTTGCAGGGATATGACCTCAAATTCTCAAAATATGGTCATAGTGACCGCAAACACCATAACAAACAATGTGAGGTCCCGATCTACGAAACACCACATTTGTAACACAGCTAGCATACCTATACAGGAAATTAAAGGTTGATATGTACGAACCACCATGCTAATGAAAGGTAATAGCTTCAATTCACTTCTGCCAAGAAAAGTTCCAGGGACCGATACAGCAAACTGGTGTGTTAAGATTTACAGCTACAGGGGCAATTGATCTCCTACTTCATAATATTCTTTAGGATGCATGGAAGTAATGCACATATAGTGTGGGAGTGCAAAATACACGAAAAGAAACACGAGAACTCCAAGATCAGCCTCCTCACCAACAGCAGCACGACGAGGATCCATCACGTAAATTTGGCTAGCACACCATAAGCAATACAAAGCTGCTATAACCATAATCAGCTTTACAGATTGATTCAACTGAGAATTTACAGATTTTGGAGGCCTCGGCCTGCGAAATTTACGTAGAAATTTGTCGTAAAACAGGCTAATTATTGAAACAATGAGAGACTTATCCAATCTGTAGGTCCATTTTCCATGAAAGAATACCTGTTGATAAATATGAATCCAAGAATTAAGCAAGTACACAAGAGCCCTACTACTGTGACAGCATCTGGGTTTATAGGGGCTCGATCAACCCACCAACCAGTGCTTAGTATCCAAATGTACATGGAAGATTTTCCATTTTCCTGCACCACATTTAAACCATAAGATTACATGAATAACTTTGTGAGTTTGTTAGTTATGACATAGAGATTGTAAAGAGTTAAGGAGGGTCAGTCAATTTAGGGGCGGAGCTAGGATTTGAAATTCGGGGTTGTGAAATTATTAGTGAAATTCCGAAATTGATAGTGCACTCCAATTTAAGATATACTAATTCCTAATTTTAGGGTTCCAAAAATTGAAAATTTGCGCACTTGAGTCCCATTCAGTATGTAACACGGGTATGGGTCGATACTGGTCCGCCTGTGATTTTGGACATTGCGGCCTCAGATTTTGTAGCCGCGGGTACGTAATTTAATTTTAATCAGTTCTTTTTCAAAAAAAAAAAAAAATTGAAAATTGGAATTGCTGTGCCCCTAAAATGTCCTAAAAATTCAGTTAGGGGCATATATCTAATTAGTTACAACTTACAAGGTGGTGGTGTTAAAAAAAATAATAATCATAAAGAGATTCTGCTCAAGGTCAATTTGTATATTTATATAGAGCAATTGTTAGAAAGGATATTCAACAAGTGTCAGGATGGCCGAGTGGTCTAAGGCGCCAGACTCAAGTTCTGGTCTTCGAAAGAGGGCGTGGGTTCAAATCCCACTTCTGACAAATTTTTTTCCTAAGTTTCTGCTCACCTAATAAGACTAGTCATTTGCAATTGTTTCTTTTGCAAGTTATTTCTCTGATCCTCGTTCGTGTGACATGGTTACTCTATGAGACTATGACCTTCAATGTTATTTATACTGACGTTTAAAATAGAAAGTTCGTGTGACCTGGTTACTCTATGAAACTATGACCTTCAATGTTATACTGACGTTTAAAATAGAAAGGGAAAGAACAAGGAACGCTATGTCTAAAAAGCGGGCTCAGATCAAGACCGAAGGTAGAAGAAGAAAACCTCAAATAAGTGGTCGAGAAAGAAGTGAGACAAAGAGCCAGCTGAAATCAACAAAAAACATTGTGTCCTTGACAGAGGTACCTGTAATAACACAAAAACACAATTGAGTTTGGCCAGCAAATGCTCAAACATACGCATTTCACATAGCATGATACAAAACTCATCTAGCTAGATAGTGTGCATATCAAGATTCAAGTAGAGTAACCTTGAAAATAGTAAGAGAAGAAACAGGGGGCAAAATGCATGTGTTAGGATAATATTAATCCGTTTGTGCCTCAAAGCCCTCAATCATAAGCTTAGGCGCGGCTTTTGGTTGAGATGATCGTTCATATCATACCCGAGCTAGCCTCAATTTTCATGGTGTATGATAATGTAAAATGCCATAATCTCCTTTAGAATTGAGTCCGTTATTATTCTACCTATATACGAGTATGTATATATTATGAATAATAATGTCCAGGCATCACATCAATTATTCTTACCACTAATCGAGCCGACGGCCGGGCAAGGTTGCATGCATTATTTGACAACACTCGCTTGGCCACATTCTTAAAGTTGAGTGAGAATTCAATAATGTCAATGAGATTTCATCTCAATTCTCAAAACCAAACTCGGCTATAAAAGGAGTAACGTCTCGGTTTATGAAGCGATCGGATCTCTCCTACTATTCTACTAATTACATGCAACCTATGTTACTCCGGCTCTTCATTTTACCTCACGTTCCCATGTCCGGACACTCGGACATGGGTATGACGCTTGGATCCTTCATTTTAGACAAAAAAGACATATGGTTATTTCATAAAATAGCCGAGTCCAACACTTGGATACATACCCGTACCCCCACTCGTACCCGAGTCCGAGTAACACAGCATGCAACACTCAGATGTAGAACCAACATAACCCAAAATGACAAGATCTATAAACTATTTAACTTGTCTATCAATTGAAGCCTTCAATCTTGCTAACCAAATAATTAAACTAACTGACATTTTTGCTTAAATTGACACTAGCTTAATATTAACTCTTCTTTTAACTACTGCCTATAGTACAAAACCGCAGCTCAATCATTTGACAACAACTATACATTATTAAAGTATAAAAAATAAAATAAAATAACAGAAAACACCTGGGCTTAAATAAAAATATTCCCAATATACAATTAAAAAATCACAAATTGCTAGTAATAGTAGTAACAAACAATAATCAGACAATAATCAAATCAGCTCTATTTTACTTCCTCCATTTTATTTATTTGTTTACGTTGGGCATGAATTCCCCTCACAAAACACAGTCCGACGTAAACAAATGAATGAAATGAATGGAGTATTTTGGGACTCACCCCGCAGAAAGAATCGAGTATGCCCTTGTTAAGGGCAGCCCGAGAAGCCCAAGAGTAGAGGAGAGAGAGTGGAAAACCAAAGATGATGACGTAATATAAAGGGTGGTGGATGTGATCAGCTACAGTAGACCCTACGGTGCTCCCTAATCCAAGGGTGGAGGTTAACCACTCGAAGAAAGACCCGATGTCCGGCCCGAAGAAGGCGTTGATAGCGTAGCATAAGCAGTGGTGTGGGCTGAACCGCCCGTTTGAGGCTTTCATTAAGCCAAGCCCTGACCCGAATGCGTACATCATGTGTGGGCCGGGCCCTGGCATGGTCTTTGCCAAGTGTTAAAAGTAATAATGTGTAGTGTAGAGGAATAAATTGAGATTTCGAGTGTTCATCTTAGATTTGGCTTAAAAGAGGGGCGTGTGTGTAAATAATGAGAATTATGTGGAAGGTTAGGTAAGTACCAAAAGTTAGTTGTGCAACGAAAATTGTATGTTAGACCAATCGATTTTTCATTTCCACGTTTGTAGTGACGTCAATTCGTCTAGTACTTTTCTTATGTAAATACTTTAGACTTGATTCACTTGAAAGTAAAGTCAAACTTTGTCATCTGAATTAGACATTATTGAGAATATGGCTATGTTAGTTTGTCCGGTACACTTTGTGTTAAACACTCAAGAGTATGTCTATATTTGTTATCTGATAAAGATATTATCGAGCATGAGGCTATTATAGGATTAATAGATGTTTTACACACTTTCCTAACAAATAGTATAAAAACAAAGAAGCTCATGGTTCATAAAATAAAACAGCAACAACAATAGCAAACGAGCTTTATTTTTCAAAATGATAAATAATATGCTAATGATAAATTGTATGCAAATTTATCAAAAATGGGAATGTGAATGCTCGTTCAAGAGTCATGATTTTGGGAAATCCTCAAAACTGAGGTATGATAACTCTCTCCATTTAATGTTTAGGAGGAGCTGATGCAGCGAGAATGGAGATATGAAAATCAGAACCAGAATGATTCGCATACAGAATAATTTCCTAACCGTAAGGCTAACTTTGATCTTCACCTCACAATTTAATTTTGAGAAAACCTCATTTAAACTCATATGTTTTTTTTTTTTTTTTTTTTTTTTTTTTTTTTTTTTTTTTTGTCACTAATAAGAGTATAAGACGGTATTATTCGAAAATTTGTAGATGCATGTAAATATGATGTGATTGGCCAAGTAAACAGCATCGGCCCAAACAATAAGAACTTTTGGATCAATAAACAGTTGCGGCCCAAAATAAAAAAGAAGTTTCGGCCCAATACACATCGAACTAGGCTGATAACACACAAGCCCATGAGCTACAAATTCGATCAGCTTATCGGCCTACTAATTTTTTAATTTCCGTTTTTAACAACAATAATTCCAATTCCTTTTCTTAGCTAAGGCTACTACTCGTCTACAACTCTACAAGTACTCCATAGGAACCTTGTGAAGCATTCTATAAACAGAAAACAACTATCCACTTATCTATTACTCTATCGACTTCATTTGTAGCTTTACAAGAGTTATTACTGGCAGTCCACAACCACCTTCTCGCATATTCACTAATTGTTTTCGAGTTGAGCCATTTCACCAGAATGTACAATAATGATTACGGTAGTCATTTAAGGTAGGTCATAAAAAAGGGTTAAAAACACCGAATTATGTACAAAATGTTTTTCTTCTTCGTTTGTTTTCAACTAATTAATCACTAAATCTTATAGTAAAACAGGGAAGAAAAAATACAAGTGGCCATGAAAATCGCTCAATTAGCCAAGTGTTGATATTATCATTAGATTATAGTCTAAATTGCTTGAAAATTCAAGGTTTTTTGTACTATATTTAAGTTTTTATGTTTCAATGTACCGATGATGACTAAAAATAATCTTTTGTGATACTCCGTATGATTCTTCTATCACTAGTTCATAGGTAGCACGTTGCTTCTAAGTTCAAACTAATGCTTAACCCCGTCACAAATTAAAAACGATCTTGTTTTGGAACGACAAGAAGCAATACACCTAGATAACGTTGGTCGAGTGATACTACTAGTAAATCACTAATCTTCAAACATAAGCAACATAAAAATGAAATTTTAGTGGCAATAAACACAAGCAGTTATGCGAAGAGTTGAGTAAAATTCAAGTACAACAAGTATGTCGACCCTAAACATGGCAAATACGGGTAAGACTGAAAAGAGCCACTAGGCCCACTATTCCAAATAAAGTAAGTTAAACAAGCTGGAGGCCCATGAAATCAAAAGTTAGTGGCCCATGTAGTCACATGTTATGGCACATGTCACGCTGTCGACATTAGTTTGGAGAAGAACAAGTGGATAAGGTTAGAAAGCAGTTGAGAGAGTACCAGGAACATTCTATTTCTGTCTATGTCATCATTTATGGTTCTTTGTACCACTCCGGGCCCACTTCCGCCCTACGCCCCGGTCCATTGACCTCCGAGTCGGACGTTTCACATACGTTGTGTTCTTCTCCTTTACTTTTCGATCTGCCTACTTCTTTATCTCGAGTTTTAACATTTTTTTTTTTTTTTTTTGACGTAAAAGTTTTAACATTATTACTGTAGTTTTAATATGGCAATGTCTATAGTTTAACATGTGATTTTCTATTAGTACGATTACATGTTACGGTATTATAAATCATACTTACTAGTTTGATGGCTCGTGCAACGCCCGTACTATTTATGTTTAAATGTTAAAATTGTATAAACAAAATTTTTATTTAAAACTTTAAATCTCATTTCAAACATCCGTGGAATATTTGTAATGCAATTAGATGAAAGTCGCCATTAAAAACCTAAAGTCATGTTTCGAACACCCGTGAAATATTTGTAATGTAATTAAATAGAAAGTCACCTTTAAAAACCTAAAATCATGTTTCGAACACCCGTGGGATATTTGTAATGTAATAAGATGAAAAGTTACCTTCAAAATCTAAAATCTCATTTCGAACACTCGTACGATATTCGTAATGTAATTACATGGGAAACCACATTTCAAAACCTAAAACCACATTTCGAACACGCGTAGGATATTTGTAATGTAATTAGAGGAAAAGTCACATTTCAAAAACTAAAATCTCATTTTGAAACACCCGTGGGATATATGATCAAATTGCCATAAATTAACTAATTACTATATTACATAACTATTTTTCATAAATCAAGTAATAATGTTATTTTATTAGAATAATATCACCATATAGTAATACTTACCATATCCTATTTTGGATAAACTTTATTTACAATATAATAATATTATTATATGTCACGTGTCAGCGTGGTAATTGAGCGGGTTCAGGATTACATATATATATTAGATTAGATTGAGTTTTCTGTTAATATTGCATTGTATGTTTTGTGCTACTATATAAAATTACTCATAATTTCTCATATGCGAGATTTCTCCATCCTCTACTACCTCGCAAATCTACTCTCAATCTTAGATACTCGTGTTTAAACCAAACGTAAAGAATTCCGTTGAGTACGACAGAGTACAAATAGAAAATTCTCACAACACGGCAACAATACACATGTAATTTATGAATACTCAACAAATAAACATGGAATGCACTTTAAAATTCACTCAACCCACGAGAAATCGAGGATATGGTAGACCTATCCATGGCTGCAATGAGGAGTACAACTACAAAATTTAATTAAAACAAAAAATCTGAAAATTTCTTTTTCCTACTTTTAGAGGATAAGGACGCAAAGAAAAATGGGGTCATTGTTTTTGTGTTAACAAGAAAAGAAATGGTGGACCAAATGCTCACGCGGTCACCCACGCACCTTTCACACGCCAAGTATTTAACCCGACCCGACCCAATTTTTTTATTTTTATTTTTTTCGTAATGGATAATGAAGTTATGAACCCAGGAAACTGACCAACCCTTCTTTTTGGCCTTTTTTCCCTTCGGGCCGTGATTTTCGGGGCCCTCCTTGGATATTGTTGGGCCCACTTTTATTTAATGGTGGGGCCCAAATTCCCTTAAACCTGAAATATCCTTCCAGAAAAGTTGGCAAATTCCCCCCCTGTATTTTATTATTGATTTTTTTTTGTTGGCATTTTTTTTTTTTGGATGGGTTTTAATAACGTGGGATGTTAGTCTAGATTTGGACAATTTCCACGTTTTGGTTCTGAAGTTTATTGATGGCATAGTGGCTTGTATATGGCTCTAAAGATGATGTCGATGGGAAATATGTCATGATAACAATGTTGATTGTAATATTTTCTTTATCGAATAGAATTATATTTGAGTTGTAATGACGAAATTGTTATATTCTGAATAAAGTGTTAGGTATAATAGTTTCGAGGAAAATGTAACTTACTACACTATAGATAGATTTATATACTTCAACCTTAAACAATTTTGTACTTTTAGTTGATTTTTTACCGCCACAAAAATATTAAAATTATAATTGACTATGGTCAATTGTAAGCATTTTTGGCTAAGCCTAATTTTCAAACTATTCTATTCTAAAAGATTTTCTTGATATATGGAAAAAAGCATGCATGGGTGCTGCCATCCCACCCAAAAAAGATAGCAACCATCATTTTTGGTGACATGGATAAGTCGTAAGGTATATGCTCAATGCATATCCCCACTTCTTTGACTAAAATTACCGACGTTCTTATGATTTTATCACTATATGTCTCTTGGAAGATCTAGCTCGATTCCATGGGATACCACAGGTATTAGATTTGCGGTCCATATATAAACTTTGCATTTACCAAACATATTCAAATTTGGTCCTTCATTTTTGTTTTCGGGTGATGTTTCATGTCATGACATCTAATTTTCTTGTCGCCGCAATTTCCATGGTTTCATAACAAACAGACCCCACCCCCACAAGTCCACAACACCCCCTCCCCTCTTCAAAAACAAGAGAAATTATGGTACATGTCTGTATGATGTGAATTACGATGATCTCAAAGATATGAGACCTCCGTTATGTCGTCATATAACATTTTTCGTGGAAAAGTTTCAATTAAACATTTCAATATTAGGTGTAAATCCATTGACTATACAAATAGAGTCTAAATAATTACTAAATGATTTATTTATTGGCGTAATGAAACTCAGAATAATTCATTTAGCGCATTAGGTGGAAATGTTAGGAGATTAGGAGAATTGAATTGGGTAGAGTAATGTAGAATATAAGAACTTAGAAGTTGGGACTATAATCTAGATCAATAGATTTTGCTAATTAGAGTAAGAATCAAGCACGTGTAATAGGGATAATGTAGAGTATACGATGATGGTTATGTGATTAATTAAGCCTTTTTTGCTGCTCGATCCGATCCATCGAGAATAACTGTTGTTTTAAGTTTGATGTTATAAGATAAGATTGTACAAATGTGATATTGGAATTGTAATTACTACCAAGAGAGGTAAATTTTAATGTGTTTCTAACTTTGGTTGTTGTAAATTGTTCTCTCATTGGATTCTCATTGCGTAACTTGACGTGCTTCCTCGACAAGATCGTGTTAGAGTACTTGTAGAAGATCATTTTCTATTTATTTACGAATATTTGTTAACATCTCCAATGTTAATTTTTTTCTTGTAATTTGGCTTTGCAAACTGATGATGTCATTTGCTTCCCTCATTGTTTTACATTTTTAACTTGTAGCCTAGCAAACCATGTAACTCCACCAAGCAACATTGCTTGAAAATTAAAAAAAAAAAATCATTTCATACACATGAAAATAATAATAAAAAAAATTAAAATAAATAAATTGAGTCTCACTCAAAACTACACTTGTTGTGGTTTCCCATTGTACAAAAACTATTGTAGTTTCGTTTTGTCACATCTCTCCTACAAGTCTCCTACATGGCAAATACAAACTACAAGGATTGTAGTTTGCCATTAGAGATGCTAGATACATGGATTTTTTTTTAAGTTAAGAAATCAAAACGAGAGAAAAATAAATGTTGGAAATGCTCGAGATAAAAATGTGTTATAGATATGTACCTATATTAGGGATAACTAAAATGGACTAATGAAAATTCTGAGTCTCTCATATATTGAATTTGAATATTACTCCCTTAATAAAATTATCCATGACTTTCTCACATTTTGAGACATCATATTTATCCGTCAATATGTCATAAGATATATAAGTTAAAATTATGAAACTATACTTGCATGAATGTGTTTTTCGGTACGAATCCAACGACATACATTTCATAATTTTTCGACATATATTTCTCTCCAAAATCGCAAGTCAAATCTTCACCTCGTAATCCAAAAAAGTCAAATATTTCTTTATGGAGGGAGTAGACGTTTACATTTGGTGTTGACAAGTACCATGAGTCCATGCCACAGGTCACAGACTCCTAAAAGGCCTTAATCAGATATCAATATTGAAGCTAAGGCAACATAAATATCTAGTGTTTATATAATAAATTTTTCTAAAAAGTGATCATGGACACTGTATAAGAGCATTTAATGTTACTATTTTAAAAAAAATTGACAATAAATTTTGGTAATTTTTTCTATTTTTCATATAAAATTAATGTCAATTTTTTTTACTCCTATGTGATTCTCGCTCGCAAAAAATGACGCACTCACCGGAAGGGTTTAAGGTTCCTTAAATTGTTTCTCTCATTTAATCATGTCCTAAAAGTGTTTAGTAGTTGGGTTATAGGGTGTCTATAGATTTCGGCGGAAGAGTCTTTCTACCCGCATCTCCTAGAGTTGGGTACTCAGGCTCTCCCTTAATTTAGCGGATTCGATAAGCTTTGTGTGTTAAAACGGTAGATTTCTCATTTGCCTGAGTACGTCAACCGGGCTCCGGCCAAAAAGAAGTAGCTTTTTTTCTCGCTCCTTGCTCGCGGAGCGGACGAGACAAGCTCCCGCGTCTACAACGGATCCTGCAGTTTCAGCTTTGATTGCTACAAGAGGGAATGCCCCTAACACAGCATAAAAATTAGGTTTCTCTTCGGATCCCGCTCGCGAACCTATGGTCGGCTTATCCCTGACCCGCTGGCTTAAGTTGTCGAGAGTGGGTTGGATCGTTCGGCGTCGCCGAAAAAGTGGGTTGTGCGTTAATTTTCCGTCGGAGTAATTGTTGTTGGAAGAGACCGTGAGTTTGTTGTGGACGTTTTAATAGTATGTAGTATGATATGTGAAATTAAAATTGGTGATTTTATTAAGAAAGAGTATTAATTTTGTTTTGGAAAATGATATAATTAATCATTTTTATAGAGTGTCATGGGCACTCCATAGAAAAACCCATATCATTTTCACCTATCATACTACTATTAAAACATTCACAACAACTCACGGTTTCTTCCAACAACGATTACTCCGGCGAAAAAATAACGCACAACTCACTAATGCTACTATTTTAAAAAAAAATGACAACAAATTTTAGTAATTTTTTCTATTTTCCATACAAAATTAATGTCAATATTTTTATGTGATTCCCGTGCACAAAAAACGGCGCCCACACCAAAAAAGGGTTTAAGGTTGGGTTTTCCGGCGCCGGTTAATGAAATGAGATAAACAATTTAAGGTTCCCGAAAAAAGTTTAGGGTTGGGTTTCCCTGCACCGCTACCGCGGCGCCGGGAAACCCAATACTAAACCCTTTTCCGGTATGGGCGTCGTTTTTTGTGCACAAAAATCACATAAAAAAATTTTGACATTAATTTTGAACAGTATGGAAAATAGAAAAAATTACTAAAATTTAATGTCATTTTTTTAGAATAATAGCATTAAATGCTCTTATAGAGTGCCCATTGTCACGTTTTAGAAAAATCCATATAATATACATATCACTTGCTCCAGAAAAAAGAAGAAAAAAAAAACATTATGAAAGATTATTGAAAAATTAATTCGGTGCATGAAATAGGTTGTGTTTGGTATGCACAATAAGCTAGCTTATTTGACTAGTTTTCTAACACCCCACAATTTTTGGGACTTTAATTAATTAGGGTGTTACGTTTATTAATCATTTTGAGGGAATTAATAAGAGTTATTTTGGAAATTTGGTGAATTGGGACTATTTTACCAATTGGGTAATTCTATTTTGGGAAGTTCTATAATTGGTTTATTGGACTTGGTTCGGGTTGGACCATTATTCATAGTCGTCTAGTAAAACCCAAACCCGATTCCTTTTTATATCTTGTACGTACAACACAAAATAAGAAATCCTACCTTCTCCTCAATTTATTCGGCCTCCCTCCACCTCCTCTACATGTCTCTTTCGTTTTTCCTCCACCCACAGAAAATTCCCAGCATCACTGTGTCAACTTAAAACACACATAATTCTCTCATACAATCTCTAATTGGAGCGTGGTTGGTGGCGTTAGAACCGTGCTTTCGATAAAAATTTGGGAACATGTAGATCGTGCCAATATTCCATAGGATGCTACTTGTGGAGCTGTTTTAATGGAGCTGTGTCTATCTACCCGAGAATCTGTTCCGCCCCTTGATATTTTAAGGATTCCCGTCGACTCCTAAGGAATTTGAGAACGATATTTTATGGAGATGTTCCTTACTCTAGAATTGACAATATATCAAAAATCGGTAACATCTAGATCTGTGGATAAAAAGTTATATTATATTTCGTGGGTAACCCTAATTCGTGTTTATGGTTTAGTGTGAGATCGATTCCCATTGATCCACTTGGAGTTTGTGGACAAAATTTGGAGGAAACGTTCCTGACATTACCCTTTATGTCATACTAAATTTTGGTGGTCATAAGATGTCGGAGGTAGGAGTTATCTATGTTTCAATACCACTGTCTTCTTTTAGATTCATGATATATTAGTTAATTTGTGAGATTATGGCTTATGATTATACCTTGTGAATTAGGGGATCATCGATTGAGTTTGTGATTGATTGGGCGTCTAGATTGTGGATTCGAGGAGGTGTAGTTCATTGACTTGGTTATAAGAGTTTAATTTAAGAATTAGCGTTGAAAGGTAAGAACGTTTGATCATTCATCTTTGGACTATTTTATCCTCTCACTTGATTCACATGTTCACTTGCTCATTGTTCCTACGTTTGATTTATAACCATACACTTAATTCAATTTGCCTACGCTTGTTTCAATGTATATATATTCGTTCATAACCCGTTTGAGTTTGCTCGACCTCGGCCTCTCGGCTTCCTTACTCGGCCTCGGTCTTTTGTGATCCGAGCCTCTCGGCCAGTCGGCTTCTCTGCTGAGTGGTATGCTTTTGTTGATCTTGGCTTGTGTTTTCAATTGTGTTGAATTATTGAATCCGGCTGTGGCCGTTTATAAATTGTATTATCGAATAACGTACCATCAAATAATGAACATAAAACGGATGAAAGAAAATGACGATATGATTACCACCTAGAGTGAATGTGATGCGGCACGGACCGATCACTGTTTATACCTCTGATCAAGGTACTGTTTCGGTCGGAGTAGCTACCGACTGCCTATTAGGCTTTCCTCCTAGAGGTACGCATCCTACTGGATCTCTAGCGAGGGGTGTGGACATTTTAAGTCTTTAGGAATCGTTTATATGTACTCTAGCTTGCGTCGGTTCGAGATTGTGG
This sequence comes from Spergularia marina, assembly GCA_963680865.1. Lineage (NCBI taxonomy): Eukaryota > Viridiplantae > Streptophyta > Magnoliopsida > Caryophyllales > Caryophyllaceae > Spergularia > Spergularia marina. The sequence continues at coordinate 26,626,021 of OY804548.1, read as the reverse complement.
TGGCTGTGGGGTAGGAGCCCAGCCTTGTATTAACGTATGTAACGGGACCCTGCGTTTTCGTTAGCGATATGATGGTTGTCGCACTGATCTTATGACTCTATCTATACTGACTCTATTTATCTTGTGATTTGTGATATCTTACTCAGCCTGTATGCTGACGTTCTTTGTCTGGTTTGTTCCCTACCTTATTTCTGGGGCCTACGTCATCCTCGATGGCGTAGTTGACAGGTCTTGAAGTGGTTGCTTGCTAGTTAGGATGTCATGCATGCTGGGGACTTTTCATTTCGAACAAGTTGTATTTTGGATTTAAGTTTTGAGAACTGTAGTTCGACAATTTAAGTCTTCCGCTGTTGTTTAGTTAATTAACTATTTATTTATGTTAGTTTATTGATTTTAAGCCTAGCAATTGACGCAGTAGTCAATTGCGGCGTAACGACTCTTTATTATCTGAATTTTATTTTAGCGAAAATTTAAGGTTGTTACAAGTTTTTTAAACTCTTTGACCAAATAACTGGGTTTGGTAACACCACTAGCTCAGATAATAAGCTGACTTATTTAAGAAGTTACCTCATATAACTTATTTAAAATAAGCTAGCTTATCATAATTTTATTCCTAATTTACCCTCAATTATTTACTAAAATAAAATGAGATTAAAAATAAATAATGCATTTTTATGTAATTTTATATATACTAGCTCCTATATCAGCTAATTATGTCAAACGCTCCTGATATTATTAATTAAAAAACTTTCAGCTATTATTTCAGCTTTCACCTACTATTTCAGCATTCAACTACTATTTCAACGTTCAGCTACTATTTCAGCTAATTTTACCAAATATAACCATAATGCGATAATATGAAGGCACGCACTATATTCTTAGGAGACTTGGACCACAACAATGCATCATTTTCTCCTAAACTAGACTCAACCATACATGCGAATCAGCATACTCCTATATGATATATCCATGTAATTTGAACAAAACCATGCAACTTTGTACTCCTTATATTACTAACCTCTTTTTTTTTTTTTTTCTTTGAATATTCTTAAGCTTCTAGACCAACCAATTCAAAGCTATTGGATGTGACTCCCAAACTATAAACCCACAAAAATAGGAAAAATACAATAAAATTGACGTGGTGGGATATCATGCCTAGGTGGCATCACAGATCGGCTGTAGCGATATGACAAAACATTATTTTATTTACAGCCGTACGATGATATATCAATCTAATCATAAAAAATTAAAAGGGCAAATAAATCTTTAATTGGGATTATGAGGATGTGGAGAATAGACCAAGGCAATTGATGAGTATGAGAGAGAAACTACGTAAAATTAATAAAAATGCAATAAATCATAGTAACCGAAAAGTGGAATACGTTTATCCACTACGTAAACCTTAATTTCCATTAATACCCTTACCTAACCTCATCATTTACACCTCTACTCCAAATCATTTGTCACATACTCGCGTCCTATTCCTTGTACTTAATCAGGTGCTAACATTTCCTTATGTGATTTATTAAAGAATATTTTTTTTGAAAGATTTATAAAATAATAGCACCGTATTAATGGGGCATAGAAAATGAGATACAAATGCGGGATAGTTGATCCGCACACTGCTTACGGGTTTTAGTTAAAGGATGAAAAGAAGTTAGTGAGTCCATGTTGGTACGCATAATAAAACTAGTTTATTTTGCCAAAATAGCTTATTTGACTACTTTTCAAGATCTTTAACCAAATAAGTTAGTTTTTAATATCACTAGATTAAATAATAAGCTAGCTTAATTAATCAGTTACTCCATATTCCTTATTAAAATTTAAACTAATTATCATAATTTATTCTTAATTTACCTTCATTTATCTCATAAAATAAAATAAAAAACTAAAACAAATAATGCATTTATATGTACATATACATTAGCTACTATATCAGCTAATTTTGTCAAATACTCTTATTTCTATTAGCTAAAAATTTCAGCAACTATTGTAACCATTATTTCTGTTTTAGGCTATGACCATTTCAGCATTCATCTATTGACCAATCATAGCCTACGTGGCAATTTCGCAATAAGTTAGATAGTTAATAACTAAGGGTCTGTTTGGTATCATTTTCTGTTTTTTTGAAAACCAAAGTCCCATTTTTGAAACCAAAAAAAGTGGTTTTCAGTTTTCAGTTGTCAGTTTTTATTTTCTGTATGACTATTAAATTAACTTTTGTAACTTATTTAGCTAAACTTTTTACGCAAAAAAATAAAAACTGAAAATGACAGTGATACCGAACGGACCCTAAGTTGTTAGGAAACGAGAGGGGTAATTACGTAGTCAACTAATTACAAGGGGAGACATAAATGCGCCTTATCCGTTTCTTTTTAAGAATATCCACGTTTCTTTTTCCCGTTTTCGGTGATACTAATACTAGTACAACTACCAATAATATTGGGCAAGTTGCGTGGTCGAGCTGCCGCATCCAGCATGCTTGCCTGTGGTTTTTACTGTAGGGGTGTCGGTAAGTTAACTTTCTCTACCCTCCAGGTTGTCTTTTTTTACTGTACCTTTTTTATCCGATGTGTCTCGAAATGTGGGAATTTGTAAGAAACAGCTGTCAGCAATGAGGATACAGCGAGAAAATGAGGAAACAATAGTTGGGTGTTTCTTCATTGACATTGTCGTCTGTGTTTCTTGAGTCAGTATAACTATAAATCTTTATTGGCATTTCATGGGTTTGACCAAATCTATTGGTGTTCAAATCTTGTTTGACAAATCTCGTTTATGTTTTTTTCTTGACGAATGTTTATTTTAGCATTTTGTATTTTGGACGTTCCCCTTGTATTCTAATGCAAATTTACTAATACGAGTACTGTACTATTTAATACGAGTACCTAGACAGCATTGGATGCCGTTTGAAGTCGAACCTTCATCCCAAATTAAATTTCCTATTTAATTATTTGAATATGTGAGAGTATTTCAAATAAAATATGACGTATAATTTGATATGGATAAAGTATTCCGTATATAGGCATCATAAATGATGGATTGACAGTGGAATGCATTGTAGTATCAATGACCATAGTAAATTCGGAATAAATTTGGATAGAAGAGGCATGGTGTTTTTCACTCATTTTCAAACTTTTTATTTATTTTGAGAACTTTCTAAAACTCTTGTCGAAAGTGTTTCAACATTTCTAAATGGTACACAACGTTTTTGAAATTTTATGACGCGTATAAGACAGTTACTAGCTGACGATTCATGTTAGCCAACCCCAAATAATCTTGGAAATAAGGCTTGGATGTTGTTATTGTGTTGTTGTAGAAGAGGCATGGTGTTCAAATTTTTATTACGATAATTAAGTTCATGCATATGGCATCATATCATGATATAAATTTTTATCTAATTAAACATTTTTTGAGAATTTATGAGTGAGTAGTTGTTCCATATCGGAGAATTGAAATTGGAGAACATAACAGTGCGTTAATCCTCCTATTGTCAACTGGTTTTAACATGGAAACTCAATGTCATTATGGACATGGGCCGATACTCTTCTTTGGTAGCTCTCCCCAACAACATTTGTATATTTTACATTTGCCATGCTCCGTATATCACTTATTTTTCCATTTATCAACGTTTGACTTGAGTTTATATGAAAAATGTAAATCAAATGCTAATTATCAATAGAAACATAAAAGAAGAAATTATTAGATAGTGCTATTTTAAGTGAGACTGTGAGTGATTACTTTTGCTCTTGTCTTCGAATAATTCTTCAAATGTGTCGGATATTCAGAGTAGAAAATAAAGTAAAAAGAGTACATTTGTAAATGATCACATGCACCGCAGCACAAATTACAATCTACAATCTTTGTCTCACTCTCGATGAGGTTCAATGATGATGAAGCTAATAAATATAGAGTTCTTTATATGGAAATTAAATAATCTTAGAAGCTTACGGGAAAAATAAAGTAAATAAGAATTTTGATTTCATTTTAAATCCAAGTCACGATGATGATCAGAGTAGATGGACTGAATTGAATTAATTAGGATAATATTTGGTCATGAACTAAAAGTATGGATTGGATCAACAACTCTACTGCTCGGTCTAATCTAAGTTTTGCGAAGATGGATTTTCAATCTACAACCTAGTTGTAAACCGTTGTGTTTATTTATTTGGTCCTATATTTCTGGAAATCTATATTCGTTTTGATGTAATACTCAGCCCTATCCAAATAATTATCGAGTTTTAAATCATCATAATATCTCCATAAATTGAATGGATGTATCTATTTCGCTAGCTATTCACTTAGTTGTAACTTGTTACTTGTTAGCTAGGCGGCCTAGGCCTAAAATCTTCAATGGTCCACAAAGTCGATATCCATCGAGAAGATAAACGAAGTCAGAATGATCACAGTTGCATAACACCGAATGCACAAGCTAAATTTTGATAACTTGATATATATCATACACGAAAATACCAGATTAGATATGAAACAGTTGAGAATGGATAACATATGTAAGACGATGTAAGATAATAGTCTAGCTAGGGTGGTCCGGTTACATGCGATGGAGATTGAGCAACGCACCAATTATTAGAAGGATTAAAGACTAATTGTGTGAAAAAACAATTAAAACCCGCAAATTATACCATGCTCTCGGGAGCAAACGGAACATGGTGGTTCTTCTCACAATAGAGAAGTAGGACCACACTTAAATAAATTTTAAATTATTTTAAGTGTGGTCTCTACCTTTCCATTGTGAGAAGGACCACCATACTCCTTGTGCTCCCAGGAGCATGATATAAGCATTGATTAAAATCGACCTTAAGATAACGACGAATAACCATCAGGAATTAGCTTTAATCTGGACGTAGAAGTGTACTAATTATCGCAATTTGCCGTTTTTGTCATCTATACTTTAACTTTGATCTAGTTTGCTACGAGATCTAAATTGTATATGTAGATATTTATCCAAAATGTTATTGTTGCGGTATGAAGGAGCTTTCATTTAGTAACACTTGTCGTAACTATAATCATTATAGTTAGCGTGGTGTTATATATATCCAACGTCTCCCAATCAAAAAAAGCAAGTTTAAATTATAATTTCCAAAATTTGGACATAATGAGGACAAACAATCCTACGGGGTCATAGACTAGGTTATAGTGCAAATATTGCAAGGATAATCTTGTTTACAAGGAGAAGACTAATCAAATGTGTATCATAATAGCATTAGTATTTGGTCGCAAATATAAAACAATTGGTAACATGTTCATCCAAAGTCGCAATACTAGACCATCAAAAGTCATTTTCCCACTAACTTAATTAGAAATAGTAGAAGTTTAACTACTTTACTACCCGATTTCCCAAACGTCACGCATTGTTATATTACGATAACTTTATTTATCATGCATTTTCTGTTTTTATCCCACTATGTCCCTCAAGGACTTGAAAAAAAAAAAGGCGTGTTCTTCTCTTACTAAATATATCTATTATCACTAAAAATCAATAATTTAGACGTGAAATGTAGGCGTATTAATTCCCCCCCTCAGGGAGTCAATTCATTAAAGAAAAAACTGTGGTAACGGCGGAAACGAAATCCACGGCTACCAAATTAAGAACACAAGAATGATCACTCTCAATCCACACCCGAATTTAATAGAATCGACGGTCTCAGTATCCAGATGAATCACTCGTAAACAATAGTTGGGATTCTGTGTCGTATTATTCACAATGTAGCTGCAAAATGTACGGAGTATACAATATAGTTTCTTGGGATCCAAACCCGATTACCCTAAATTCCTACTTTCCCAAATCCATAGGATTCAAATGAGCTGCCACACGGGGTGCCCTATTACTGGTTCTACGAACATGTAAAATACTACAAGAACTAAAACGGTGAGAAAAAAAAAGCATCTGAAACAATTAAACCAAAGTACGAGTAATTAAAAGATGTCGACTGCAAGTCCTTGATAAGTTTCAACGAATCCGATTCCAGCACAATCGAAGTCGTTCCCTGCTACCACGTCATGAACAACCCCAACTCTGCAGCTTTTGCCTCAGCCATATCCGGATCCCACTGCTCCTTGACCTGCTTACAAGCTACCTTGGTTACTTTCCCTTCCGCCTCCTGATCACCACTCCTAACCCCGTCTCGGCCTCCCCTATAGTCACCCCATCGGTATTGACCTTCACCACTCCCATTGGCGGAGGATTCCACCCCGCCTCCCTACAACCCACGGCCTCTCCACCCCGCGAGCTTGGCTCCGATTCTATAGCTTCCTTATATGCCTTCAGAAAACTCGACACCCTGTCCAAAATTTGATGTGGGCTCCTGAAATCACCTCCGTGCACCCCCATCATTCCATACGTTCCACAAAGTCCACGCCACCATACAAATTCACTCCAAACTCCCCTCCTCCCCCTCGCTACATCAATACTCCACCAGGTCACCTCCCTAACCTGCATTTCTCCCATCTCCCCGGGTAATACTCAGCTTCCTCCCAGACCCACAAAACTTATGTACGGAGTAACAAAAAAAATATCACAATAACATCGCCGTGACAATAAAATAACAAAATCTACTCCGAACTTGTTGAGTTAGATTTTTGTTTTAAAGTTAGTTTGTTAAGTTATTATTACATATAAGAATCTCTCTCCCATTTCCAACATCAATTGGTATAGGTTTCCTATTGGACATAGTGGTGCTATCGTGACACGACTGGATTATTGTTAACGGTCTCTCAACTTAAAACTTTTTTTTTATCACTAACAGGTCAAAATATGTCATTATTTTTCCAAGTTGTTAGCCCACACCCTATAGTTAAACATCAATTCAAATACTAATCTGAATTTGATGAAACGGAAGATTAAAAGATGAGATCGTAAAAAAAAACACTTTTGTTAATGTCAAGAGTACTATTAACTTCTAAGTGAGTAAGTGACACGAATTTAACACTACGTTGCTAAGATAAAGCACAACAGTTAGGATTGGAAAGTAACACCCTTTTATAAAAAAAACTACATCATATATATAGACGACACTTATATATGTGCGCTATACTCATTAGAGTGGATTGATAATAAGCATCATATTTGACCCAAATTGAAGTACTCCGTAGTAGTAATAGCTCGAAAGCTCTCTCTCAAAAAAAAAAAAAAAAAAAAAAACAATTGCTCGAAAGAGGGCGAAGAAGGCAAAAACACCAATGTAGATTTGAAGGAGGAAGAGGAAATCGAGGAACTAGTAAATCCCTGGGACTAGTACTCCATTACTATCAAAACGTATGGGACACAATCTTAGTGAAGTGGGGCCATATACACATCCATTTCCCACTCTATCAGTCTATCCAATCTGATCCTCTATTATTATGTGACAATTCAACCCAACAACAACAATTGAATTGGACAAATCCTCGGGTTTTTACCTTTTCTTGACTTTTCACCATTTGTTTTGTTCTATCATCTCCATCAATCTACCATTATTAGCCTCCTTACCTTAAATTCAATATTGGAATACTAAAGAAATCTTCCCCTTAAATCCTACTTTATTAACTACAAACGCTATCCAATTAGATGCTTAATTATTATACGGTTTTTAGGTATATACCGAGTACCCGATTACGTCTCATAGTAGTATATATATACAACGGTCTGCTCTCACGTGATCATAGATAGAAATGCACGTGATCAACTAAGGCTCTTGAAGTTAAAACAAAGGCGAGGTTACCGTTCTTGCAAAACACTTTCTACCAATCCGAAGAGCATTCATTCAGCATATCGAGAGCAATTAGCATCAAACATCAAGATAAGGAGATAGACAACACTAGCTTCCATAGCAAATCTGGAACAACCACGTCAGGTACGTTAGATAATAAACTTCTAACCATTAGATCAACTTGTACTGCTCGAGTTTTCAAAATACGGTCAATTGGTCACTATATAAATACTCCGTAAGAAAAAAAAAAAAAAAAAATGTGAAAGAAACCCTTGAAGCACCACACCGGTCCTCAACCTAACTCACTTCCATGCTGGCAAAATACTACTCAGTATAAATATAAAACACTTATCCCATTTTTCTCTCTCTCTCTCTCTCTCTCTTCAATGTTTATCCAAAGTTTTTTCCTTTTTAATTTCTTCATTTGTTCATAAATAATATAGACTCCCATTTTCAAATTATTTCCGTTTATTCTCCACCAAAATCATACCCCCATTAAAATCTTTTGATCTTTGCCTATTCTTTGGTACTATGTTATATACAAAATATAGTATATATGATCTTGTATATATAAATTAGTTAGCAAAGATCTTCACTTTTTTTTTTTTTTGTTCATCATCTCTTCTTCTTCTTCTTCTTCTTCTGCCTCTTTGTCTTCTTCTTCCTCCTCCTTGAATCTTCTCATATACTCTACAGTCTAGACACTACTCCATCAAAATTAGAAGTCGTATTAATATAATTATTATCAATACTCAAGTAGTATAGTTTTCTCATTTCTTGGGAAAAGCTTCTATTTTTTTTTTCTTCTTCCTATCTTTTTTTATCTAATAATCTCTATATTGAGATTGATGAAAGGTACTATTAGCTTATTTCATTTACTCCAGCTGTTTCAAGCTTCCCTTTTTGATCAGTTTCAGGTAAAAAAACAAAAAAAAAAACAACCCCATAATATTTTTGTATTTTTTATACTGTTACTATGCATTTACTATTTGTTTGCATCACTTCTGTAAGTTTCTTGAATCATAAGTTTTTTTTTTTTTTTTTTACTTCAATTTTTTTTTCCTTGTGTTATCATCATGCATTTATATCTGAGTGTTGTTTGCTGCCATACCCAGTTCTTTGAAGTTTATTGAATAATAAATATTGCAAATAAATATATATTGGCATGTTGTTGTTAGTTGATATATTGTATATTAGTACAATTATCTCTGCCATTGTTTTTATTTTATTTTTTTTAGATGAAATGTTCTTTATTGTTTGCACAAGACGGTTACAAATGACGATTTTTGTTAGCCGACTCCAAATCATTTCGAGTGTGTGTTGAATGAAATAAAATTGAGGTGATGAATTGAATGTTTGATTGATGAGCTGTCAGTTTGTCAAATTTGATTGCTTGGAATATTGTGGTTTTACTAAGCTCAAGGTCATCCTGTTTGTAGGGCCACCATTTTGGGTTTTAGGGGTGGAGAATAAGAGAGAGAGAGAGAGTTCAAAGTGGGGATCAGAAGTACTCCGTATTAGCTACAAATGTTGATGTGTGTTACACACATTCTTGTGTTTTTTTTTGTTAGTTTACTGTAGCAAGGATAATAAACTGGATAAGAGATTTTTTTTTAGGTAGCCATGTCAACAATTTTTTTTTATTATCCTGTTATTTTTACTGTTTAATTGCAAGTTTAATCCTTTTTGTTTTGACACAATGGGAAATTTAGTCTTTTGTAATTTGGAAAAGTTAATTTTGTAGTTGGTAATGTAAAAAATTGAAAAGGAAGTATCTTTTTTGGTTAATTTTTGGATAAGAATCACTATTTCAACCACCAATTTTCATTCTTTAGTAGCAAGGATGTGCAAGAGCATCATCCCTCATTTTCTCTGATTTGATTTCATGTTGGATCATAGAAATTCGTCGATGATTTCTTGTGGCGACTCTCTGTTAAAACCTTTCTTCCTAATCGTAATGCAGTCGTAAAATCGATAGAAATGAGAGTGGTAATGAATAATTGAGCCAAACTATAATACCTTAGCATTAATCTGTAATGAGCATAGGATAGCTGTTGGTTGTTTAGGTAGGTTAAATCAGAGGAGATTTTGAGTATTGGGTTTCTGAGTGAGCTATCTGTAGAGGTGGATTTCCTTTCTTGGAAGATTGGCCTTTCGGTTGTTGAAGGTGGCTCCTTTTTCGGATTGAAGCGAATTTAAGATATTTGAATGACTTGATCTACCATACACCTTTGATTTATGACGGATTATATTCAGTCTTTTATTCAACCGAATATATAGCATGTTAGGATTAAGATATCTAGGGAAATTGCATGTATAGGCTAACATGATGACTTGCTAACCAGTTCAAATGTGATGCAAGACCAAATCAATGCTATATGTTGGTGGAGAGCAGAGAAGTGTCTAGTTAAAGCAGTTACTTGTGCACAACTAGTTTATGGTCTGAGCATTTATATGATCCTCAGGAAAGTGAGATAAGGATGAGTTGTACAAGTTTCTCGTTATGGTCACATAAGGAAAATGTTCCGTGTCACGACTATCCTTAATGGAAGGAAGCTCGTTAGTGAGGATAAGAACGAAAGGAATGTGATTAAGTTATCTTAGTATGGAAAAATGTGTTGTTTGCGGTGTGTTTTATAAGGCTAAGTGGCTATAAATAGGGATCCGTATCTCGTGAAGGATTATCTCTGTATTCGCTTTCAAAGTCTTACAAGTTCATCCGCCGCCTAGGGTAACTTGAGGTATTTTCTTTTCGATTAGCTCTTGTATGTTTAGGTGAAAATGATGAAGCTTGTAGACAGTTTCATCCTTATAATCTCGCTATACTTTTTTCATCTCTGCTGTATAAGTTTGATGGTTGATAAGTATCTGGATATATGTCTGCATCTATGGTTCATTTGTCGGTCTAATCAATGTAAATTCATGTACCATTTTGATTCCGTTGGGTTCCATGTGGCCCCTCGGTTGCTGTGATTGTGACATCCAAATGGAATGTTCTGAGAACGGTTCTCTGATGTGGCTTTTGCTTCCTCTAATCTTAATTTTTCGCATTAGAATTCGTCTTCTTGGATCAAATTGATTTTTTTTGTGTTCTATTGTTTGCAAGATGATTTTTTTTGTGTTCTGTTTCTGTCATGTTCAGACTAGTTGTTCATCTTCTTCTTGTTTTATTGTGCTGTTCTGTTTGTCTTTGAATTCTTGTTTTCCTTTTTTCTTGCGATTCTTGAAGCAATTTTTATTTTGGGTCATCCGTGCGCAGCCTCTCTATGTTTCAATAGGGGTAAGGCTTGCGTGCATCCGACCCCCCCTTATGGTGGGAGCCTTTAAGGCAATGGGGTTAAAGATGTTGTTGTATAACACGAGGTTATGGCATGCTTTCAGTCTCATTTGGTATTTATTGTTTTTTCTAAATTCTTTCAGAAATTCCAGATTCTTTTGTATTTTATAAAATTGAGCTATTATCTAACTCGTGTACTCAATATATTCATAATAAATCTCATTTGATGTATGTGACTTTTGGTGGGAGTGCATAGTTTCTTTTTTTTTTTTTTTTGGTGGTCTTTTTTTTTTTTTTTTACTTTATTATAGACATAATTTTCAACTCTTCCTAATCGCGGCAATTTTGTCAAAGCTTGCTCTTGAAAGTTCCTATGCGCTGCTGGCATTTGTTAATCTTGGTCCCTTGTATTTGTATGCGGCTACTAAGGGTGCTTTAGTTTGTTTCCTTTCTGTATATATGTTTGTGGGAGGAATTACATTTATGTACACATCAAGTGGTAGAGCAATTCGAGGGACTTGCATCTATGTGCTACAATCAGCTAGTGGATGCAATGTGATAGAAACAAATTCCGTTTTCTTCTAATATTGTTAAGTGACCATTTTGCTCTGACTGCTTTTTGGCATGTTTGATCCCTTCTTGGCTTTGAAGATGTCATTTCTCTAGAAGTGGCCTTGAGCTAACATTTTGGAAATTTAAGATTCAGAACAGCATTGAATAGTATCTTTGTCAAAATTGGTTATTTTGATTACTTTGTTTGGCATGTTTTGCTTTGAGGTGATGATGTGATCTAGTTGTATTTTTATTTTCTCTTGCTTTTGTGTCTCTCATTATGTTTCACGCTTCTTAAAAGATTCACAATCACTAGTGTTCTTTGTTGATATGGCAGAGTAGTAAGTTCCGTTTAATGTACATGCACCACAATGGTGTGATTGTTGGCTGTTTTATGCCTAGTTGCTAATCACTCCAAATCTTTGCAGTTATGGCATCAAGATCCTATACGAGCTTTATGGACTTAGCAGCTTCAGCTGGGGGATTGCTTGATATACCTCAAACTCCCAGAATTCTTCCCCGGTTGATGACTGTGCCTGGTGTTATTTCTGATGTTGAGTCCGGTCAATACAGTGACAGTGATGTTGATGCTTCTTCACCTGCTTATAGTGAAAGAAGAATCATAGTGGCAAATTTTCTCCCTATAAATGCCCAGAAGGATCATGAGTCTGGTAAATGGAGCTTAAGTCTTGACGAAGATTCACTGTATTTACATTTAAAGGATGGGTTTCCTCCTAGTACAGAAGTTTTTTATGTTGGATCGTTGAAGGTTGATGTAGATCTTTCTGAACAAGAGGGAGTTGCCCAGAAGTTGCTTGAGGATTATCATTGTGTCGCAACATTTCTCCCCCCGGATTTGCAGAAAAAGTTTTACCATGGGTTTTGCAAGCAATATCTTTGGCCTCTTTTCCATTATATGCTGCCGATGTCCCCAGATCATGGATCTCGGTTTGATAGGTCTCTCTGGCAAGCCTATGTTTCTGCTAACAAGAAGTTCGCCGATAAGGTTGTCGAGATTCTGAACCCCGAGGATGACCTTGTCTGGGTTCATGACTATCATCTTATGCTCTTGCCCACATTTTTAAGAAGACGTTTTTATAGGGTTAAGTTGGGTTTCTTCCTACATAGTCCATTTCCCTCATCAGAGATCTATCGGACTTTGCCAGTGAGAGATGAAATTCTTAAAGCATTTCTTAACTCGGATCTGGTTGGCTTTCACACATTTGATTATGCTCGACATTTTCTCTCGTGTTGTAGCAGGCTGCTTGGTTTGGATTATGAATCCAAGCGGGGATATCTTGGGATTGATTATTTTGGACGAACTGTCTACATCAAGATATTACCTGTAGGTGTTCACTTGCGCCGCCTTGAAACTGCGATGAACCATCCTTCTGCGTCTGTTAAGGTCAAAGAGATCCAAAAGCAGTTTGAGGGAAAAAGGCTGATTATTGGCGTCGATGACATGGATATATTTAAAGGCATTAGTCTCAAATTGCTAGCTGTGGAGCACCTTTTGCAGCAACACCCAGGGTTGCAAGGAAAATTGGTTCTGGTACAAATAGTGAATCCGGCAAGAAGCACTGGAAAAGATGTTCAGGAAGCAAAATCAGAAACATATGAGATAACTAAAAGGATCAATTTGAAGTATGGTGCTCCAGGATATGAACCTGTAATCTTGATTGATCGTCCTTTGCGGCTCATTGAGAAAACTGCCTATTATGCGATGGCAGAATGCTGCATTGTGAATGCTGTGAGAGATGGGATGAACCTAATTCCGTACAAGTACATCATCTGCAGGCAAGGATCTCCACAGATGGACAAAGCCATGGGAATTTCCCCTGGAAAAGCTCGTTCCAGTATGCTTGTTGTCTCGGAGTTCATTGGTTGCTCTCCATCCCTTAGTGGTGCCATAAGGGTTAATCCTTGGAACATTGAGGCTGTATCTGATGCCATCAAGATGGCCATCAGTATGAAGGATCTAGAGAAGGAGCTGAGGCATGAAAAGCATTACCGATATGTTAGCTCTCATGATGTGGCTTATTGGTCTCGCAGCTTTGTTCAGGATTTGGAGCGTGCCTGTAAGGATCATTACAGCAAACGCTGCTGGGGAATAGGTTTTGGGTTGAGTTTTAGGGTGGTTGCTCTCTCTCCATCTTTCAGAAAGCTCTCTGTTGCAAATATTGTTTCTACGTACATGAAGACGAAGAGTAGGGCAATATTTTTGGATTATGACGGAACTGTTGTGTCTGATATGTCCATCGTCAAAACTCCTACGCAAGAAATAATTGCTCTTTTGAACACTCTTTCTGATGACCCAATGAACACCGTTTTCATTGTCAGTGGTAGAGGACGAGATCCACTTGGTGGATGGTTCTCCCCTTGTGAAAAGTTGGGGATAGCTGCTGAACATGGATACTTCTTGAGGTATGCTGGTTATTCTGTCCACTTTAACTTATTGATCTCTCTTGTAATATTAATCATCATAATCATTCCTTTGGATTAGCTCAATTTTAAAACTTGGTCAGACATGATTCATCCGTACAGCAATATGTTATTTGTCTTTGGCGATAAGAAAAAAATTCCAATGATTCTTATGATTGCGTAGGTGGAACAAGAACCTTGACTGGGAAACGAGTCCCATAACTACTGATAATGACTGGAAAAGAATGGCAAAACCTGTGATGCAGCTTTATACTGAGGCAACTGACGGTTCGTATATAGAGAGTAAGGAGAGTGCCATAGTATGGCATCATCAGGATGCGGATCCTGATTTCGGGTCTTGTCAAGCCAAAGAACTGTTGGATCACCTTGAAAATGTCCTTGCTAACGAGCCCGTCGTTGTCAGCAGGGGACATAATATTGTGGAAGTTAAGCCACAGGTATGTAGCAAAACTTTTTAGTTCCTGTGATTGAAATTTTCATCTATTGTTGTACATCGTCTCACTAAATAGTTTAAGAGTACTCCGTATTAGTGATGCTTTCACTTTCAGCTTTTCATGAGATAGTTCTGCTCTTTCATATGACATCTGACTGCTTGTAACTTGTAGGGAGTCAGCAAAGGCCTGGTAACAGAAAAGGTACTTTTAGAGCTGACTACTAATGGGAAACCACCAGATTTCCTGTTGTGCATAGGGGATGATCGGTCTGATGAAGACATGTTCGAGAGTATTTTAAGCAAAGCAACTTGCTCATCTTGGCCTGTTGCTCCTGAGATTTTTGCGTGCACTGTAGGTCAAAAACCGAGCAAAGCCAAGTATTACTTGGATGATACAAAACATGTCATGAAAATGCTGGAAGGGTTAGCAGACGCGTCTAACCCCAGGAGTGAAAAGGCTGATTTCAGTCTGAAGACTCAAGTCTCCTTTGAGAGCTCTTCGTAGAGACCAAGTCTCTGTGATGCAGTGATCCAGGTGACAGCGAAATGGTACGGCATTTTTTTTTTTTTTGGAAAAACTGCTCGGTTTTGGTGCGAGGCTGGCATGATAATCCATTAATTCAGGGTAGAATTAGGATTTGGAGGTGCAGATGTCGATATTTGGGGGGTTAGTTTGCCTTACTGGATAACAAAATTGGTTTGTATATGTTTTCCTTTCAGGTTTCTTTTCTGATACAAGAAAGCTTCAGACTTCTGATACAATAGAGATCACAAAAAGTTTTTTTCGCACCGCCTGATAATTTGTTTAGATGGATCCTTCCTGTAAATATTCCCCATATTTAAAGAAAATCTTCTTTATTTGATGATTTCATTATTTACGGCAAGATCATGTAATGGCACACAGGAATGCATGCATGCATCAGAATGCAAATTCAGTATAATGTCAGCAGGAGTCGGAGACATTCTTCCGTGATGAACACCTAAGAGGAAAATCCTGTTTTTCGCCTGATACTGACAGCATAAAATCCCTCCTTTTTGAATGTGTTTTTTGTTGTTGTCGTCGACGATAAGCGCTTCAGTCTATCCCTTACCTTACCAGTTACCAGCCTCTTCTACCTTGTTGATTCGGAATATTTTTCACAACTCACATGTAGCTCTCACCGATTCATTTCAACGGTGCTTAACATTGAAACAACTAGACAAGGTCACAATGTCACATTTTGTTATTTCCTTTTGAGTTGAAAGTTAAATGCATGCGGAGGAGGATAATACGAAGCAAGGACCTTTTTTGTTTTTGTTCTTAGGGGGCGAAGCAAAGGACCTGAACTATTCGGGGACGAAGCACGGACCCGAATTATCGAATATGCGGATTTTTCACGGTTAAGATTTGTAAACTTTGTTTTTAATCTTTGCAGTATAGTAAGAGTCGTCGATTTGCGTGAGTTTGTCAGTTTGAGTGATCATGGGTTTCTTCACGGTCCAATAATTATACCATGTTCCCGATACCATGAGAAATATGGTGCTCCTAGCCTCCTACGGTCCTACCAACAATAGAGGAGAGGTACTCCTGAGATTAACAATAAACAATCATTTTAAGGGTGGATTCTAGTCAACTATTGTGAAAAAAACCATCATACGATTATATACCCCGAAGCTGCGGAGTATGGTATAATTTGCAACCCAGCCCGATCTTTAAAGAGTACTTACATCTGGGTCGGGTCTATAAGGACTCAGTCTCGGACCCGTAACCTTTAAAGTAGACCCAAACCCATCAGTAGGCTACTAATTAAACTTTACTAGAGAATCTGCAAAAGTTAACAGCACTGTCCCCTCAAAAGAAAAGAGAAAAAAAAGTTGACAGTTCTAGGTTTTCACTGTAGACAGTTTCTGGGCACTGTAAAAATTTGTGAGCATTCAACTCTGATCACTGAAATGGACCGTAGCAGTACAGTATCAGCATGGTTAGCCATTCTCTTGTTCACTACAACAAGTTCTGCTCTTTTTCAGGTATATATTTACTTCAATTCACCATCTTTATCAGATTTACTCCTTAATTAATAGTAATTATTTAAGTTATTTATTTTTTTGGGTAATTATTGGGTACAGATTGAGGCTCGTGATGAACCAATGAAGCAGATGATCACAAGTGTATCAGTATCACCTTTTTCTACTGAACTGGAAGCCCTTCAGAAGCAAATTAAGTAATTTTTTCTCTCCTAATTTTGTGTGTTTTTACTGTTTTCATTTCTTTTTACAGTTTTTTGTTTCTTTTTACCTTGAAGGGTAGTGGGTCATTCGTTCTTTTTTGGATTGTTGACCTTTGGTTTAAATATGCGTGACGAATTCGAGTGAAACATTAATAATTTTAGAGAACAAAGGGAGTGTTATATGATATTATACTTTTAGTCAAATTGTATTAGATAAAGATTGGGTCTTTGAGGAAATTTGTGATCACTGAAGAAGATTTTAGAATTAATTGATTGGTATCTCTATTGGGGAAGAAATGTGAAATGGGATGATATGTTATCCTCTTCTTCTTATGCTTATCACACAAGATACAATTATGATGATTTCACGGTTGTTGCTGCGGCTCATGTCATTCGGGTAGAAAGTCTGGCAAGTCTCGGATATGGTCCTTGATAAGTTGATGTTGGTCCAGTCAGCTGTGCAACTCTAATTGCACAGTGTTAGATGTAGGACTGGAGTATACAACTTCAATTAGCGCACACACAACATTGATAGGTTAGCTAACACATTTTTATCTTTGGCGGTTTCGAAAGAAATGAAATTTATTTGGGTAATATTCACAGCTGATTTTATGTACCATCGGCACCCTATCATTTGAGTATTGTATGAATGTTGGATGGATCAAAATTGGAAAAGAAATAAGAGGATCGTCTACATGTCCTTGTCCAAACCTTAGGATTTTGGCTGTTTAATGGTGCCAGATCGGTCCTTTGGGTTCCTGAATCCTTATCTTATTCAATTTACCCTGAATGCACGTATTTTTCTGTTAATTCTAAAGTATGGCATCCAGGATTCTACTGTGCTGTTGTAATTAGTTTGCTATGTTTGAGAACAAGGTGTTTGAGAACAAAGAAGTGCTGTCGATCTTGACTGTAGTTGTAAGTATTTTCAATCCTTATGGAAGGAGATCAGGTTTGTATGATTGATCTTGGGGATACAAAATGCTCAATTTTTTGTGGAAGCCTCAAGAGGTAATTTTATGGGTTTTTTTCAAAATAGTATAGCCAACAACCTATGGTAATTCCTAAAATGGTAAAAAAAGTGCATCCTCGCCTCAACGAGTGACATGTGCCGAAAGGGCTTAAAGAACTTCTCTAACGAAGGAACCCGCCCTAATATCCAATAAGGGTACTCCTGGACTCTCCATGGTATAGTTTTGAGCACATTTGACTACTTTCAGAAAATGACCAACATTAGCCAAAACTAAAGTATATTATAATCCACTGTTTTTCTTTTTGTTGTTGTCAAAATTGACCTTGGAATGAAAATAGCTCAAAATTTGGTGGAAGCCTTAATAGGTAATTTTCTAGGTTCTCACAAAAAGTTAAAGCCAAAAGCTTATGGGAAGTCCTAAAATCAGCATAAAATGCACTTTAGCTTCAACGAGTTACGCATATCGAAAGGGCTTAAAAAATTTCCCTAACAATGGAACCTGCCATCATATCCAACAAAGGAACTCCAAGAATGTCCATGGTAGAGTTTGGATGACATTCGTCTACTTGGAAAAAAATTGGTCAAAACGAAGTATAACATCCACTGTTTTTGGCCAATTATGATTTTGGAATAAAAATAACTCAAATTTTTGTGGAAGCTTCGAAGGGTAATTTTATAGGATTTATCGCTATATTAGCGCCAAAAATCTATGGCAAGTCCTAAAATCGGCAAAAAACGCACACTAGCTTTAATGGGTGACGTGTGCTAAAGTGGCTTAAAGAACTTCCGGAATTGACCCTGACGTCCAACAAGGGTACTCCAAAGCTTTCATGGTATTTCTTTGAGAATGTATGGCTATTTCAAAAAAAGGTGCGCCAATGTTGGCCAAAGCTGAAGTATTCACGGTTTTTGGGCCAAAATGTCCCTTGAATGAAAATGGCTCAAATTTTTGTGAGAGGTTCTATATTTGTGTTTTGGTAGCATAATAGAGCTTAGTCTTATGACAAGTGCCCCAAATTGCTAAAAAGCACGCTTGAGTTATCTACTTATCTCAAGGGGTGACGTGTGTGAGAGGGGCATAAAGCACTCCACGCACTTGGGAACCGGCCCCTCATATCTATCGCTGGCACTCCCATACTACCATGGTAAAGTTTTGATAACATTTGATTACTTAGAATTAAATTGCCAAAATTGGCCCAAAATGGACTTGAATAAAAGCTGCTCAAATTTGACTAGTTTCATCCATTGGGGATAAGATGATGGATAACCGAATAAGGGGTATGGCCATGTGAGGAGGAGGCCAATAGACGACCTTGTTAGAAGAATTGAGGCGTGGGGAAATGATAACACCGCTAGGAGTCGGGGAAGACCCAATATGACTTGGATGAGGGTGATTAGAAATTTAGAAGTGATATGAGAGTCGTGGGGCTTGGAGAGAGTATGGCATTGGATAGGGCGATGTGGTGAGACATGATTCATGTGGAGGATATACTTTAACTTTTTTGTTTGTTTTGCAAATAGGGTTTTAATGACTTTCATATTTTCCTCTTTTCGCAAACCTTCTCAACCATTGTAAAGACGTTCATACATTTCTCACTTGTTTTATAGCTATATTTTGCTTTTATTTGTGTCCCTATTCTTTTGATGGTTTAAAAACTCCTGTTAAACATGTTTTCACTACTTTCTAAAATTGTTTGTAACGCTCTTTCAACGATTGTGGCACTTCTTCAAAACTAACCACACACTCAGTAAGTCTTACAAAACTGAAGATGATATTTGTGTCTCATTTCAGGTATACTTTTGAACGCATTGACTTCCTTCGACGTGCTATGACCCATGCTTCATATTCTGAAGAGAACAACCGAGCATTGAGTATTTTGGGTACAAGCATTATCGAGACATCTATATCCTTTCGATATCTTCGTGGTGATATTGACATCTCTTCAAAAGCTTTGAACCACAAGATTGCAGAAATATCCAATGTGGAGTCATCATGCGCAGTAGATGGCATGCGTTTGGGGTTGCACAGAATTGTCAGAGTCTCTCATAAAACTAACGCTACTTCCCCTGCTATACTCTGTGGTGCTTTCCGTGCAATTTTTGGTGCAATTGCCCTTGATACTGGTAAATCAGATGATGCTGGAACAGTGTTCTGGAATGCTCACACTCGCACCACTGGAATAGCTGCTGAACTGTAGGTATTCTCTCAAATCACTTCGGTTACTATGAACTTATGTTTTTGCTACTGCATTTTTGCAGTAGGTTTGTGGAGAGTGTGTATGATACTGAATTTCGAAGTACAATTATCGCTGTGTGGTCCCAACTTTTAAGTCTGCATCTCTAGTGTAATTTGTAAGAATGCAGATGTCTTCATGTCTATATAAAATGCAGTCTTAGCCTAGTGGTTAAGATTGAGGTATCGGGTATGCGACGTCTCAAGTTTGAATCCCCCCTTCCTCTCCCTTTTCACTAAATCTGCCTTTGTGCCTTCTATTGGTCCAAAGAGTGTGTTTTGATCATCATGCATGTCACTCTGAAAATGACATTTTGGATATTGAGATTCTTTGCAGAAATCCCTTGTATGTGAATGATAAGTTTGTATAAGGGGGGGCTTGTGTACCCAGGTTGTTGATGAACCAGGAAACAACACATTTGCCATCAGAATATTACAAGCCGGATTACAGTGGGCTATGGCCTGTGGGTTTCTGTCTTATCCCCTAAAATTGGCTGAACAAGTCTACAATGAATGTCCCAACTTTGCCAACCTAGTTTCTGCTAGGCAACTTAGATATTGTCAACTTATTCAGATTTTATGATCCATTGTAATCTCCCTTGACCTATTTTTTTTCCTAGGGGCAAATCCATCACCTTATATTTACGGCACCAATAGAGCTACCTTCTATTTGTTTCATAAGAGTTTTCCGAGCCAGGGGTAGCTTAATTTTAAAACTTGTCGGTGTCGCCCAAGAAACCAAGACTACGCTGAGATCAGCCTGTCTTTGGATCTTAGGACATGTTCAGGTCTGGTGGTGTTCCAACTTCTAAGTTCTAACTTAACTACCCAAGACTTTGTTAATTCCAGGCTTTAATCACCAGCTAGTGTACCTGTTCCAAGTGACCCTAAATTTTAGCAACTTTCTTCATTTTTTAAAATTATAAATATTTTATGGTAGGGAAGATAATTGTCTTGTTATTATTATGTACTAGGCACTAGAACTGAGGCTTAAGATTTGGTATGAGGTAATGTATCTTTGCCTACCAGGCCACCAGGGACAGACACCCCAAACTCCGCTGTACAAAGTATTTGTTCCCCACTATTACGTTCCAAACCTCTTGTATTCTTATGGATACTCAGTTGACTTTACACCTTATTTGAGGAGGATAAGTAGATGGTATTGCCAAAATTTGTATGTGGCTCATGACTCAGTGAAGACCGAGTTAGGGCCGAGTTTCGGCCTTTCTAGGTTCCAATTTTTTCGAGAAGTTAAACCTATTATGCGCATGTTAGTAACACCTCGTTCATTTGTGTTTTGACCTGTTTTATTCGCGTCATAACTCATACCGGATCATAAATTGCAGCTCTTTGGTTCCTTTGGTCATGAAATGTGCTCATGTTTATTAAAGTATACTCTATAGAACATCATTTTCTTTCATCTTGGATTCTTGCTAGTTATTGGTTTTATCTTTTGAAGGAAAAATGGGTAAAGTAGAGATGTACCAAAAGTGGACATCTTATGGAATTATCTGCAAAATTATTGGTAATTGGTAGGGCTTACATTTGGTAGGTAGCCAATTAGCCAATCTACCTTAAATGTTGATACTACTTCAAACAAAATAAAATGAGAAGTGCTAGATAACTTCTCCAATTAAAATTTTCATTTTTGTATTTGGCCAAAAGTTCATTCTTTGTGCTTCTTGTCATAGTTCAACAAACCCCAAAATAATGCTTCTTTAATGTTGGGCGTGGAGTGTGATTGAAGTAGGACGGCTAATGATACATTTGCCAGCAAAGATTTGTTGAATATCTCTGTTCTTTGCAGCATTTTTCTTTAGGATTTGTAACTTGTAAGTTGTAAGTGCTGAGTTTTTAGCCTGGATGTCTACTGCGAGATACAGACCCGAACTAAGTGAAATGTTGTACTCTATTGGGATGACATCGATCCTCCACCTTTTTCCTACAGTAATTCGTATAGGAAGGGACTGTGAGGGGTCGTGAAATGATGTCGGCCTCAAAGTGGCTTTATACGATATTGTGGTATAAGGAGTATTGGTTATTGTCCCGTTTATTTGGTGTTGAAATTAGATCTAGGTACGTTTTAGCCTTCTTTCTTTCATAATCAGCTTGTAATTACGCCGTTAAGTTATGTGTCTTGTTGGTGAAGTGATTAATTTTCCGACCAATCATTAGGCGTACCTAATCAGAGGATACAAGGCTGGCAGTCTTGGTATCTTTCTTGGTAGGGTCATGTGAAAGTTTAGAGAGTAGTAGTACTACTAGTACTACGTGATATGAGCACAGCAAATCATGAGAATCCTGCATATGTTCGTTTGATTCCCACCTAACAAGGAACAACTGAATTAATGATTCTGGCTGATGAAACTAATGGCTGGATTGTGCTTTCTACGCGATATTTCTTTTACGTTCAAAGAGAGTCGTAAAGACATTGTTAATGTAGACGAGTTTCGAGTTTTGCTCTTGATAACACTGTATCTATCACAGCTTGGCCCAACTGAAGAGGTTCTCGCCAAATTTTGGTTCTTTGAAAGATGCTCAAGGACAATCACAATTCATAAATCATAAATTGGTAAAGACATGACAACTTTTGGAATTTAGAAAAAGGTACAAGGATAAAAATTGTAAAAGTGTGGATGAATTGTTTTTTTCCCCTTTGATGTGATAGAAAAAGGGTATTTCTTACACATTTGACCCTCTTATAATATCTCACCCCTTTTTTTATTGATATTATCGTATTTTGAAATGGACATTGATATTTGCTCCTACAAGGTTCTATCATAAAAAAATCTAAAAACATCCATTTTACGTTTAAATTTAAAATTAAACTGTATTTTGACGATTTACTATAATGTCTTCATCAAATAACTTGCTAATGGATTCCGTTCTCTTATTTAGTCTAGTTAAGTCTCATGTGTCATAAGTCCATCCATTTTAGGGCCATATGCCATACGGAGTACATCTTTTCCTAAAAAGATCTCACGATGAAACAAAGTTATATCGTGTATGATACTATAATTTGGAGTGGCTGGTTGAAACAAAATGTTGCGTTTTTATTTTCAGTTCTATTGGTGGAACGCGCTTATTTTGGGTATATTTTGTCGATCGTCCACCTATCATGATTTTCTACAAATTTATTCATTTTGGCATACCACTGTACACTTCTTTCCTAATCCGTGTATAAAAAATGGTGTCGCCGATGTTTGCGACCCAATCAAATGCTAGTAAGTATATGAACAATGATGTGATGTATTGGATTCTGGATCAGTTGATAGAGAGAAGGTGTAACTGTAGTAATATAGAAATAGAAAATAATATGCGCTGTGCCACTCTTGTTTGATACGCCTTCAAAAATATTCCAATTCATTTCCATCCAGTGTCTCCAGCCTTCTCCTAACTGTCACCCTTGCATATATACACCCACAACTTCTCCTCATTGCCAAACCTCTCTTACACCCCCACTTTTGTCTCTTCCTCCCTAACTACATTTTCGAGTTTCGAATCCCTTCTCTCGTTAATTAATTGTACTCGCCTTTGCGCCTCATCATTCGTGGTTTTGATCTCTCTTGCATTATACATTGCATTATATTGTATTGGACATTACGTATCATCGTTAACCAACGAGATAAAAACCCCGTTAATTTAAATAATTGTAGTGATTTTTGCGTCTCATCATCGTAAAATGTCCAAGGAAATGGAATCAACGTCATCCACGGAAGCACTTGGATCGGAAGATGACGACATGCTAATGGAATCATACGCCAGTCATTCCCGGTGCTGTGCATTCTTCCCTTGTTTCGGGTCACGGCCCAGCCCGGCCCGGTGTGGGTCAACATCTTCGCCGTCCGTTTGGGAGAGGCTGCAACAGACGGCTGAGATTCAGAATAAGTGGTGGGCCGGGCCGTTTAAGGGCCTGAAGAAGGTGAGGGAATGGTCCGAGATCATTGCCGGGCCCAAGTGGAAGACTTTTATACGGCGGTTTAATCGGGCCGGTAAAACTGCCGGGCCCGGGTCTGGGAAATTCCATTACGACCCTTTAAGTTACGCGCTTAATTTCGATGATGGTCCGGGGCAAAATGGTCATTCCGACGAAGACGGCGGTTATTTTCCTGATTTTTCGTCTCGTTTTGCTTCTATTCCTTCGTCTTGTAAATCTTCAATGGATTTGGGTAAAAATGGAATTCCAACTTCTGCTTGAAGATTTTATTTGGTACATAGTAATTTCCAATTTTGTCCCGTTTGTTTATATCAATTTGTTCAAATCCAATTTTGGTCGTTAAAAATGTTCATTAGTTATAGAAAAGATTGTACGATGATGAAAACTTATTAGATCTACCACATTTATGACTTTACATAGTGTTCAATGATTTGATATTCCATGATTAGAATTAGTGATTTTTTAATCTAATGTAGCATGTTTTCACATTGAGGAGTTTATGGAACTATGTTACTGATGTAATCAAATTTCAAACCACAATTAGAACGAACGATTCTATAATGGCTACCAAGTCTTGGTATATTGAGAGTTTTTTTTTTTTTTTTTTTTTTTTATGCCACCAGAATTTGTAACACGGCTACGACACAATTTGATAAATTCACCTTATAATCCAATTGAACTCACTCTAATCTTTAAAGTAACATCCGCCCAAGTGCCAACTAGGTCCATTTTTCTAATGAGTTTTGAAAACGTGTACATATTCGTGTTTATATTTTTATTAAACTTGAGTTAAACTGGTAAATTGTTGCACAAATTAAGAAAATTGTCCGAGTTTGTCAAATGTGCACCTAATGAGTATGACATTTTTCATAAAGAGGCAAAGATTTAAAATTAATCTCGTGGCAATCTACTTAACACCAAAAGCACAGAGCCACAGAGTAAAGTATTATCATTTTGACTACTATTCTACACCATACTACTAGAGCTGGCAGCGGGCCGGGCCGTGTCGTGCCTCGTGCCGGCCCGTCGTGCCCAACCATCCCGGAGGCCCGACACGGGCACGGGCTCGTGCCGTGCCGAAATTTCAAATGTCATCCCGAGCACGGCACGAGGCACGCCGCACGTCGGGCTCGGGCCAAATATCGGGCTTCGCTTCGGGCCTTTAGAAATATAGTATAATTTCATTTTTTTTTCAAAAATAGTATAAAAAAATGGTAATTCGGGCTTGGGCGGGCCGGCTTCCTCGTGCCTTGAGCGGGTCACGCCCGTCGTGCTTCGTGCCGGGCCGGCCCGGGAGTCGATCGGGCCTGGCTCGTGCCTGGGCCGGGCCGGCGAGCTGGCCACCCGCAGCCCGTGCCCCGATTTGCCAGCTCTACATACTACCATCTAGTGAAAAAGTGACCAAAATGTTGGTCCAACTCCAATCATTGTCTAACCTTGTCATCAACCAAACAAGGGAAAATGTATCATTGGCATATCCTATGTATTATCCAATAAACGTATACGATTATGTGATGTTCACTACACAAATGGGCAAAAGAGTAAATTAGAAGTAAATGGGCATCATTAGTCTATATCTTTGTTTTGCGTTATTTATCAGAAACGATCCCCCACAC
The DNA here is from genome assembly GCA_963680865.1 of Spergularia marina. Classification (NCBI taxonomy): domain Eukaryota; kingdom Viridiplantae; phylum Streptophyta; class Magnoliopsida; order Caryophyllales; family Caryophyllaceae; genus Spergularia; species Spergularia marina. Next base: position 26,600,645 of record OY804548.1, on the reverse strand, counting down.
ACCAATAACCATCAAGCTTACAATTCAGTTGACGACACCCTATGATTGGGTCCCACACTAAAGCTCCGTAACAACCTTACATTTTCAGGGGATATGGGCATATGGCCGGTGACTTGAAACGGACTATCCATAGGCATTTATCTCGACTCCCCTTCCACTACTAGCCAATTCACTAAACGTGATACAACCAAGGTTTGTTCTTTTTCCCCTTAATATAGCGGTTCGAGTCTTATTGGTGATGAATGGTGTGTTAGCCTTTGTTCGGTACGTAACTGCTTTAGTAGTAGACAGTTGTTTGACTAGCAAGCAGGTGGTAGTTGTTAGCCGATCTAAATTGCGTATTCGACTAAAAGTAACTGTTGAAATATCAAATTACTAGAAATGATATTATAATATATGTCTGAAACTAAAATTTAAAAGAATGCGTGGAAGGAAAAATTAATGCTTGCTACTTTCAACCATGAAATGTTAGTTTGAGTAGCATTCTATGAAATGCTCCTATACCGCCACCTACTACTTCAAATGCTACTAAAATGCTATGCCGCCAAACACGCATATTACCATCCTGACCTAATCAAAATGATACCTTATACGAAGTACTCTTTAGTGTAACAACCTATTCACTTTACGAGCAAGGAACTTGATTCGATATAAATTAGCTTAAATGTCTCTTGTGTTTTCTCTTTTGTACGAATAATTGAAATCGATCGAGTGATGACAATTAATCGAATATCAATTCAGAGTTAAATTTCTTAAAGCTAAGATTCACGGACAAGGAATCCTCTTCATCAGCAAATGCACTTTTTATCTTTTAAGAATGACTAAATAAAAGTTTCAAGTATTTAATTAAGTCGTCGAGTGTGTCATAAGTCGGAATCTAAAATCTTGTCTAACCGCGCATATGTACACAACCCTACCCAGTACTCACGCTATCCTATGTACTCCATAAATCAATTCTTAGCAAAAACAAACGAGGATTAGTATATTTAATAATAGTGGATTAGTGGAGGGAAATTAATTAAAATTAAACAATAGATATTCTCCAACTCTACAATCATCAACCGAAACCTAATAAGAGTATATATTTTTCGTGATATATATATATATATATATATATATATATATATATATATATATATATATATATATATATATATATATATATATAGGAAATCTATCAAATGAGAAGTATTAATTTCGTGAGAAGTGAGAAGTAATCTCAGCCATCTATCTCACTTGATCTAATGACTCACATTAAAAACAGAAATAAAAGAAAATTAAAACTAAAAATACACCCAAACCCCCAAATCTCACATTATTTTCTCTCTCCTCCCATTTCCTCTCTTCTCTCTCCACGGAACCACCACCGCCGCCGCCCACCACCGCCGCCGCGTACACGGGAAACAACCACCTCCGGCTACGACACCACTGGACGACTCGTCGGACTACCGCGAGTCTTCGTCGGACACGAGCCTCGTCCGTCGCGCATCGATTGGCCGCGAAAATCGTCTTCTCCTTCACTCTTTTCGTTTTCGTTTTTTCCCAGATTTCCGCGAAAACCGCCGTCGAACGCCGCCGTCGATCGTCACCATCGCCGGTCTCACCTCACCTTCGCCGCCGTGGGAGGAAATCGAAACAAGTGAGAGAAGGTGAGAGAGGGGTAAACGAGGGCGGCGATCATGTCGGCGTCGCAACAGGAGGTATGCGCTCAGTTCGCCGACGATTCCCGGCCCATATGGCGGCGACTGAGGAGGCGACGCGGGTGGTGCTGCGTGAGGTGGGGCGGTGCCGTGGCAGTTGCGGGGGAGGGTGGCTGGGTGGGGTTTGGCGGGTGCAGAGGAGAGCGAAAATGGGGAAGGTGTTTTCAGTTTTTTTTTTCTTCTTTTTTTTTTTATTAATTTTTTCGTTTTTGGAGTAATGATTTTTATTTTGTGGAGTTCTGTGTTTTAATCATTGGAGTTACGTATTTTTTTTATTGAAGTTATTTGGAGTTACGTATTTTATATGGTGGAGTTTGGTGGAGTTACGGGTTTTAGTTGGTGGAGTTAAGTTGGAGTTACGTGTTTTAGTTATTGGAGTTAAGTTGGAGTTATGTGATTTAGTTAATTGAGTTAAGTCGGAGTTACGTGATTTAGGTAGTGGAGTCATAAGAGTTACGTGTTTTATTTAATGAAATTTAGTTGGAGTTATGTGATTTAGTTAATGGAGTTAAGTCGGAGTTATGTGATTTAGGTAGTGAAGTTATTAGAGTTACGTGTTTTATTTAATGAAATTAAGTTGGAGTTATGTGTTTTAGTTGATGGAGTTAAGTCAGAGTTACGTGATTAACGTTAGAGTTAATGAATTTTCGTTGAATTTGGTGGAGTTATTAATAATACTCGAGTTAGACCATTTACTTTATGAAGTTAATTTACCGGAGTTACGCAATTTAGTTAGTAGAGTTAAGTGACTGGAGTTAAGAGTTTTAGTTAGTGGAGTTACGACTGAAGTTATGCAGTTTAGTTACTGCAATTATGCTAAATCAATGGTTGAGATTACTTCTCACTTCTCACCAAATTACCACTTCTCACTGGATAAGCCCTATATATATATAGTGTCATACGAGTATAAATCATGATTATTATGCATAAGAACACAAATACTCAACCGGATACCGGCTACACCAACAAAAATTCCCTACACCTCACCCCCAAAACGAACCAATCCCCACATTTTTTTAACCTCCATTTGCCGGTTCCCGGTCGCTTTCTTTCCCGTTACAACTCACTCCTCATATAAATACCCTAAAATCCCCCCTCTTTTCTCACTCCCTAATCATCATTTCATCATCTTTCTCCGCCGCAAATACACACTTTCCGGAGGGGCAATTCCGCCACACAACATGAAAAAAATGGGAGGAGGAACAGTAGAAGAGAGAGTGATTACAGTAGAAGATTCCGAGTCACCCACCAACGCTTTATTCAGCCACCGCAACCGCTGCTGCTTTAATTTCCCTTGTTTCGGGCCCGGGCCCAAACCCCACCTCACCCTCGGCGGGGGCCCGTCATCTTCAACCACGTCATCACCCGGGTCGGGTTCTCTTTGGGACCGGATTCGGGTCGGGGAATCCGACAACAAGTGGTGGGCCAGGCCAATTAAGGCGTTCAAGAAGATTCGGGAGTGGTCCGAGATCGTGGCCGGGCCCAAGTGGAAGACGTTTATAAGGAAGTTTAATCGGAACAACAGCCGTCACCGTCACGGACACGTCAGCCCAGGGAAATTCCAGTACGACCCCTTGAGTTATGCGCTTAACTTCGACGAGGGTCCGGGGCAAAACGGTCAATTCGAAGAGGAGTATTACGTGGAGAATTTCCCGGATTTTTCGTCCAGGTTTGCTTCTGTTCCGTTGTCGAATAGGTCGTCTATGGATTTGGGGAAAGGTGCGCCGGCCAGCTAACTTGCGCCGTGGTTGTGAATAGGGGTATTTTCGTCAGTTAACCGGGTGGGTCAATGCCTCAGTGGAGATAGGGGACAGAAAAGGGTAGAATTGACCTTTCACCTACATGTGGGGTTGGGTGGAGAAGACAAACAACGAGGGGAGGTCGGGTCCGGGTCCGGGTGACGGGTCATCATCATCTTGGCTGGCTGGCTGGCTGGTTGGTTCATTTTAGTTTAATATATTTATTACGAGAGTAGTATATTCCTCTTTTTTTTTTTTTTTTTTTTTTGGGGTTGTAATTTTGTTTTTTAGTTGTTTTGGCCTAATTTACAGATGGTATATATACATACTTCCAAGACAATATTACATTTTTAATTATCTTTATGCTAATTGTTAATAATGCAAGTTTTTGGAAAATGACGTGAGACTGGTTCATAGCAAGTTGTGAATCTTAATTTTTTTTCATCATATTATAATTTATATATAAGGATAATGTCGTGTTTATTTGATCCCGTTAAATTTCGTTATAAGCCGCTGATAATTTTGTTTGAGAATGTGATCGATCTTTTTTAGGGTGTTTGCACCTGTACCAAAAATGGTGGGCATTCTACGCACTTATTTTCAAGTTTCCGATCATAAGAAAGCAACAGTTGGGATGTCGGTAGGTTAACATTCCTGTCAATCGTTTCTTATCATGTACACTATTAGTGCTCTCGTATATCTCCAGTGAGACTGTGAGAGTGTAAGACCGTCACAATTTGCAGGTCTTCCTAAAAGTTACGTTTTTTTTTTTCTTTTTTTTTTTTTTTTTTTGGTAATACTGCGGGGTAGGTAATGGGGATACGAGGATTTGAACCGGGCAAGTTGAGTTCCTAACCACTAGGTCAACCTTGATCATCTAAAAGTTACGGGTTTACCTTCAAAGTATACACGTCTAAGACAAACGATAGTCGTACACGTAGTTTGTTTTGAGTCGTTTGACACATTATTGACATAAATAAGTTGAATCCCCATCCCATTAAATGAAGGTTGCAAAAAAATACGTAATTATTTGCAACAGAAGAGACGGATATCCACATTTTGTATCATAAGAAAATAAAAAACAGGGGGCGGTGGCGTGAGAAGAGATCAAAGATGGCAATCATGAGATGAGAGTCTGACAGCAGATCTAATGCTAATTATTATTATGCTCTGCTAATTGCATCATGTTAATGACCTTTTTGTCCTGTATCCGCGTCGCGAATAATGGGAATAATGTCAGTTGAGGTCATACAAATCTTACTACGTACAGTTCATGATTAACTTTGTTTCTTTTCAGGTTAAATCTTACTTACCCCTTATAAGATTCAGTCAACTTGATGTCAAACTCAAGTCTACAACAAAACCATGTCAACATTACAGTGCACAGGACCCATCTTCGTCGAGAGTTCAAAACTCGAATGAATGAATGAATGACCCTCTACCCCGTTTCACTTAAAAATCAAAAGGCGCATACAAGAAGTAAATGTAAACTTGAATGTATAAGCATAGAATGTTAAGATTGGCAATTAAGCATTCAATAGGCCCACATGGTTAGCTAGGTTGGTTATCCAAATTGTTGATCACTTCCTTACTCATTTAGACCAGCGCACAGAATAGATAAAGCAACAATCTTAAACTATCTGGCGTCGGGGCCTCACGAGTTATGGTAATCAGAATGAGTCAAGACTCGGCTTATTAAAAAATTGATAGCTTAACAAAATTGCAAGATATTACTTGGGGGTTTTAGCTTGTGTTCATATAAACTATAATTAATGTGATGACATGAGGATCGACAGAGACAAGTGCTCGGATATAACGTCTGATGATTCTGGTTTACATGTTGTTGAAAACACAAAAAGTTTAGCAGGACGAGAACAGACCATAAGCGGAGCGAGAGAGGTTGCTTCGGCCACTGCAAAACTGCAAGTCTGGGACTAGGTGCGTGAGGATGCATGCTCACTTGTTGCAACAATAAGCTTGAACAATTGAACTTTGTTAGATTTAGAGGTCCATTTCCGTTTCCTCCTGAAGAAGTTCAAGAAAATAAGTCAACCAACCATGTGAAAATAAACAAAATACCCGTAAACCGGGTTGCTCAAAATACCAATGAATTGAGGGACATAGTACTTTCCAGATGTGACAAGATTTAGACTTATTTGTTGGGAGAATGATGTACTACAGACGCCTAAAGGACTCGAGAAAAGAAAAGAAAGGAAAAGGCAAGATTTTTACCGCCATCTTATCCCAGTCCTTCAATTTGGAATTCGTCAACATGTAAGAATCACGCAATGGAGCCCATGCTGGCTGGCTATCGTCTTCCTTACCAGATGCCTGCATCTCACAAGTACCAATATTAAATTAAAGTATAGCCAGAGGTTCAAGCAAAAGACGACGACTGTAACGACAACACTACTGTGATAAGAAGATTGAAGAGAAGAGGATGGTTGAGTTTGCGACAGTGTGCTCTGATATGAACCTTTCCTGCTTGCTCTACTAAATAGGTCAACACCCTGTTCGAGAAAATTACCAAATTTGAATAGCTTCTAAGGTGCAGAGAAGGCACCAAGGACAGACATATTTGGTCATTTTCTCAAGAGATGGACAATCAATAGGCACACTAACAACTTCTTACGTTCAAAATCCTTAAATAGATACAATAAAGGATACAGACAAGGCAGCGTACCTTGGCTGTTGTATCAGATGAGTGCGATGACGACCTCTTCAGTTCAGAAATAAAAGCTTGTTTTCTCCTCTTCGTCAAAGCTGAAAGAAAAATGTAGAGATTGGCAAAGTATTTAAGACAACCGAAGTCTACCAACAAGCAATTGAATGCAATGTTATGTCAGAACTTCGAGGAAAGGAACTGAATATTGAGAGATACCCAAAGGCCACCAGATCATATTAGACGATCAATGTAAACATTCCTACAACACATTCTGCACATCTCCTAACAAGGCTCTAAAAGGAAGCCAAGGAAGTTCTTAGTTCAGAGAATTACCCAAGTCTGGTAAAATATTCAAGGTCTCACTTTCAAATCACATAATGATTTCTAACTTCTAATGCTACTTCTATAAGAACTTGAAAAATTATCCCCTATGATCTCATAAAGACTTTCTGGTTTGTCGGATATCAACATCCACCCTGAAGTTGCGACTCTGAAACAAAAGGTCAGTAGATTTATCTCCATCTTATGATCATAGCCTCTCCAGACCAAGCCCTAAGGATTTAATACTCTTGTTTGCTACTTTGCTGCTATGCACAAGTATTTATTTGGTACGTGCTGCTACGCAGAGGTTAAAGCATGGAAATTCAGTTCCCACAGAATATACATGTTCTACATGACTTTTCTTAAAATAGATGATCATTACAACATGTAATTAACGCACAATCACATTCTTACCTCTCGCATCTTTAAACCTAGAAGGATTCAATTCTTTTTGAGCATTTTGAGCCTTATTGACCTGGAACAAAGACAGAAGTAACTTAGCAAGTGACCTCCCTTAATTAAAAGTTCATACACACTTGCGCAGCACTACTTACAGCATTAAAGAATTTGACCACTGGATGATTGTTCAGCACCCCAAAAGCCAGCAATTTCAAGGAGCAAGAAGTTAGTAGATAAAAAAATGAATGCTCAAACACCAAAATCAAATTATTATAGACAACTAATACCTCCTTTTGTGGCAATTCCAATCAGAACTTTCTCGTGTGTGGTTAAAGCCTCCTGCTGAAGCTTTACATGGCCTCTCTCATCATTCTAGTTTGTTACAAAGCAGCACCAAATATCTTATTTTGTGTACAAGAATCAACAAAGGAGGTAAACAAAAATCAAAAATAAAAACAATCACTTCATTTGGAAAGCAATAACGACATACCAAGAGCTTTTCCTTCTTCTTCAGCTTTTGTACCTTCTGTTTAGTGTCTTCCTCCGCAAGCTTTGCCACAACCATCTTTCTCTCTGCTGCTAAGACTGGACCCTGCAGAAACCAGCTCCCATACATGAGTAACAGCGAATGAGCTATCTATCTTATGGAAACGAATATCAGAGCTGAGACACTACCAATAACTTAACATCTGCATTAATGTTCACGATTTTCTGAAACGCTGTACTAAATGCACTGCATCCTTCGGCAAACTTCATAAGTGGGACATTATCCTCATCATCTGAACCTTCTCCTCTTCTATCAGCTGCTTCACCATCAGCCCTTTTAGATTTACCAGCTTTTCCGTTCTTCTCTTCCTCCTCATCCATGCTTCCGGGTTCACTTCCATTACCATCATCTGAATCAGAATTGTAAGCCTTTGCCCTTTTCCGAAACTTCTTCTTCATATTCCTGGAGACTTTGTCCTTCTTAACCATCCCCGGAAAATTCTTCATCACCTTAGATTTAGGCGGTTTCTTTAACCTATTCTGCCTCTTCCTCTTCACAGCCACTGGTCCTTGTTGCCCTTCATCCTCAGCCATTATACTTCTTTCCAACTTTCACACAACTCAATCCTATAAAACCCGAGAATCGGCATCAATTAACATTGTAACCCACCAATAATCACTACATTCTCCCTACACCAAAGGCGATTTAAGCGAAACAACTATTCGAATCAACTAATATATACTGTACTAAATAAACAGCCATCATAACCCTAACATAGTGTTCATGTTCCAAAATAATCATATCATATAACAAATAAAATGAACAAGCAAATTAAGACTCTAAACTCAGTTAAACCTAATCACTAATTGTAAATACAAACTTCCAACATTCTAATTCCACTCCAATTAAAAGGGAAATCAGCAAGCTTGTCGTAGAAGCTAATTAACCTAATTAAAACAATAGAAACTACTAAAGAATTAAACTTTCGATGATACAACTATAAATTCAGCAACAAATTGATGAATTGCAAAGTGGGATTGTGGAATTTTTTGAATTGAATGGAATAATTATAGAAGTGCAGAAGAAAAACATACCGCGAAACAAGGGAGTAATAGTGGAGAGAAAGAGAGGAGAAACCTGAGCTTCTGGCTGAAGGAATCGACACTGGAATGAGAATGGGTTTAGTTAGGGTTTTGGGTTTTGCCTCAAAATTAAGTGCCGCAAATATACTCTTTTCCTTCGATTTGTCCAAAACAAACACCCCCTTATTCTTTAATACTGAGTGCGTTTTTTATATAAGGTGTTTAAATTTGGACGGAGAGAGTAGTTCGTTTGGTCCGGTGAAAAATGAGATGGTATGTGTCTATTAGTCTATGTGGATTAGAGGTGAGATTTGATACCGACTTAGTTACAAGCGATCCACAACAACCTTTACTAAAAAAAAAAAAATATTTGATCAGCGGCGGAACCAAGGTCAAAAAGTTTAATTGGGCAGATGTCAATTTTCAGAATTTGGAAGTCACCTAATTTTATCTGATTTTTCATACTTTTGTCATAAAACGTACGACATTTAGGGAACCTAAGATGGGCCTGGCTTGGATAGGCAACCTACGGTTAAAAACGAAATACGGAAAGTGGCTAGAAAATTACAAACTCCTTTGGAACGAAGAGAAGATGATTGACCAAATAACCATTATGTGCATCTAGTCATTTACAATCCGTAATTTCTAGGCTAAATGGGGTGTCTCGGAAATTACATTGCACTGTCTACCAGTATGCCATTGGTGTTACGGTCATAACGTAATGACTACGACATTGCCATCGCCTTCTATTCTTCGAGGTTATAAAAGGAAATACAGTTAGGTTAACAATGACTACAAGAGCTTAACATGGTTTGGTGCTTGATCATAAGGAGAATCCTTGCAACACCAGCATTAGTGCATTACATCACAAACTTAAGGACACTATACAATGTCAGTGCACAATTATTTCACTAACTGGAGATACGCTGTTAAGTTCGACAATCTCACAGGTGCCGGCAGCATTGACAGTTCTTTCCAGTAATCATTCAACTGCCTCGTGCAATTCTGTATGCAGGGAAGTCAATTCAGAGGCAAGGGGAGAAGAGGGCTCACGGTTTTTTGTGTTAGCAGCCTTTATGGTAAGGAGCAGATCACCCACGGTCCATGGGAAGCTCAAACAGTTGTCGCTGTCTTGACAGTGAGCCGGGTGATAAGTAACATGGTACCAAGCTGAGGCCATTTTCTGTCGTTCTTCTGGTTTGCAGCTATTTTCAAACCATCCTTTTGCCTCTTTCTGCAAGCTCTTTACGGAAAGCAGGATCCGGTCTTTCATCTCTAAATACCTTCTGTTATCCTTCTGCAAATAGCCCATCTTACTCCTTAGGTTGCCGGTGAGTATCTCATCCTCACTGGCTGCTCCATAAAATTTCAGAATTGTAGTCATTTTATCTATGTACATCTCTTTGCAACCTTTCGCTGTATCAATGAAGGCCTCAAAGCCAGGCTCTTCAAGGTCAGGGTCATATGCAGCTCTAGCGACTTCCTCAGACCAACTGAAATCTGATCTTTGAATTGTGGAAGCAACAGTGGTGCGGTAGAGTTTCCCTAGAGGACCTTGAGATAGATAAGTGGGCTTGTCCCACCTCTCCATGAAATCAGGGTACTCTCTTGGTTTTAGAACCCTAGGCATCTCAGCTGGGGAACCAGTTTTGGCAAAGTCGACTGCCATGGAATGGAGAGCAGCTAAGCGCAGACATTTTGGGCTCAGGGCTTTCTCTGGCTCACGATCTGCAAGAATCAAGTGTGCATTCGAAATAGCTCCCAATGAATCACTGATCATGTAATCTACGAAAAATCTTTGGATTTCCTGCATGGTTTGACAAACTTGAGAAGGCCTGGAAGAAAATAAAAAAAGGAGATCACACTAAAAAGACAAGAGTTCAAGATTAACCTTCATAGTTACATCATGGTCCATGATACGAGGCCTGGATGCAGTGTAGTCCATTGGGGCCACAGTCCGAGGTGGAATTATTTTTTCATCCCAGCTCACGAAATATAAGTCACCATCTAAGTCTCCACCTGAACATTCATTTGGATGAGGCCTGCATAGATCAAGCTTCAGAATTCTAGAGCATGATTTTGATGAACGCGCTAAAATTTAAAAACAACAATGACAGAGCATCAGCTGCTGAGCCAAGATCAAACATCATATAGTATCAAGTTTGGTTGGAACCTTTTATGCAGCTGATCCAATTTGAATGAAAGTGAGATAATGCCATTTTACTTCCCTTATTCAAAAAGGCTAGACCCTTAATTCGGATGACAATTAATTTAAGTACTACTCAACAAGAGACAAATGAATAACCACAACAAAATATTTATTTTCTCTCACTCTGATCAATTGCAAATTTTTGCCGCCTTGAATTCCTACAACTGAAATCTACTACTACTTATTGATATATGACAGAATACAGATGTGCAAGGAAAGAGATTAGACGTGATAACATGGGAAATCTGGATATGAGACATGCAATACGTTTTTCAGACAAACAGTAAACAAATATGGGCAGAGCAATAGAAGAACCAAATGATTATTCTAAACAGGAAGCAGATTTCAAACATTCTAGTAAGATCCAGCATATTATCGTTCACACTCATTTCACAGTCGAAAGTCCACTAAATTTCTGAGCGTAAAATGTATGAAGGGGTCTGTGGTACCAATAGAACTCCCCCCCCCCCCCCGGAACCATGAAAATCCCAGTAAGCTCACAAAAGCATAACTCAGTGGTTATACCATAAGTCTCTATGTGAACCGTAACTCATATATTTGCAAGTCGTGATATTCTCGCAGAATTTACATATACCACTCCTCATATCACAATAGGTGAGCAGAGATTTATCTGGGTTTCAACAAGATACTCATGTCATGGAAAAATAGAGATTGTTTCTCACCGTTCTCCTTTCTGTGGAAAGATCAGGCAGTCGGTAAGACCCTTCGCCTCCAATGCCAATACATACACAGCCTCAAGGACTCTGACATCTCCTGGATGCAAGCAAGGGTTCTTGGTGACCACCACTTTTCCTCTAATTACTGCAGTTGTCTCATCGATTTTATGGAGAACACTTCCATCCAGATTTTCGAGTTCAGTTTGTCTCAGGGTTATACGGACAAACACTTGGCCATAATTCAATATTCCTGTTTCATCCAAGCATCCAACTAAGATGCGTCCCTTGCGAACATAAAGGCGACATCTACCTCTTAAATCAGACAATTGGTTCTCCAAATATGCTCGCAGCATCATATGTAAATAAGGTTCTGTACTTGGATCATAACCATGACGTAACATTTTTGCAAGAACATTATTCTCACCCATACCAATGCTCTCAAGCACAGCCAAAGCCACGTCTTTGCTAGTGAGCATATTCCCGAGAAGATCCAAGTGTTCCTGCAGCATTGCTTCAAAACTCTCATCCTCAACACCCAAGGTGGTCAGGAGAGTAACAATCTCTCTATTTAAGTAACATGGCAAGGCGTCACAGCATTTGGTCACATTAAGCATCCTATTTTTAGATTCAAACTTAAGCATGCTACTTCGCAGAGATAACTTCCGGAAAGAATTTCGATCTACAGCAATCACGCCTTTGTAACCACCATATCGAATTTGAAATGCCGAAGGGGTACTCTTCACTCCACACTTCTGAGCAACTTGTCTAGCGAAAGAGAGTGAGATCTTACCGATACCATCAGAGAAACAGTAGTCTACCCCATCATTATTTATTTCAACATCAGGAATTACTTCCACATCCTGCACAGGAACAACCAATGTCTGTTTAGAAGAACTGAACAATTGGCCCATCCTAGCTGCACACTTTGACACACTACGGATCTTGCTGAAGCATCCCATCCATTCTCGTATATCATCTGCCTTCACCTTCTCATTTGAAGCAAACATCCAAACAGAATTTGACCGCAGTTGACTAGCTGAGAAAGCTAGAAACTCAAATCTCTTGTTCCCAATCACAATTCCTTCCTGAAGAATAGACAATATCCGGTGATATATATTTGTTCTAAATGGCTTTGCAAAAATGCCTTGTTCAGTATTGGCTGAGACTACCATTGCATGCAGTTTACCCCAGTCTTCGTCCACAAAAGTAACTCTCATAAAATCTGAAGCATGCGCAGCAAAATTCTTGACAACATAGTTTGACGACTCCAGTTCAGGGCCCAAGCAGCATATTTTTGTTGGTGTGACTAAAGCCCTATGACAACTCATTATATTCTCATTTATTAATCGGCTTTCTGCTGATGGAATGTTAATTTGATCCCCTAGAATACTTGCTTGTGTCTTGATAAAAGAAAGTGGGTCATAACAAGTAGAACTTAGCTTGTGCAGCTTTTGGAGAGCCATAAGAGCTGTGCCCGAGTTCAAAGTGCAGAGGAAATCAACAAGCTCTGTATTAACAGAAGCAAGACTGATTTTAAGGGTGTGAACTAGTGAATTGATCTGGAAAAGGATTTCATAATCTAATTTCGAAACATCCTCAGATTTTACGAGCGGAACAAGACCGGAAATAGATGAATACTCATACTCCTCCAATACAAGACCTTCCAGATCTTTCACATAGTATGGGATGCTAGAGAAGAACTCTTTACCCAGTGACCCCTCTTCCAGTTCCCAACAGATAGCAGATGATAGTCCAATAGACTTTTTGTCTGTGAAATCAGTAGTGCGAACCCAAAGGAACTCTATATTTTCCTTGCAGATGTGATAGCGGTCTGCACTAAACCTTGTGTGCAGATTAGGACCTGAAAGCTTCTGGTATATTTTTGGAGCATACTTCAGCTGCAGCATAAATAATGGCCATCAGAAAGAACAATCACAAGTTCATTTCTTATGAAAACTGGGTCCAAGGATAAGAAACGCAACTTCAGAATAGGTTCTTCTTGTAACACTGTAGATTTTAAGTTCCTCAATCTGTGACGCTGGGTCAGACAACAAATAGAAAAATATCCTACTAGTTGATTACAGAAGGCAGACCCAATCCTCCAAATTCTCAATAGGAGTAGTTGCCTTAGCTAAACTTGGGATGGAGGCATGGAGCAACTAAGGGGTTAAACTGGACAAGAACATCAAGCGTGTCGAAATCAGCATGTTTTAGAGTACCAAAAAAAAAAAAGAATCTACTCCAGCTAGATGACACATATGTGGTCGATTATTTTAGATATTAACCTTTCCGAAAAGCTTTTTGTTAAACGCAAAACAAGCCCCAAACATCCCATTTTCGAAGAGGTTACGTTAAACCTACAATCTGCACTCCTATATAGCTCCAAAAACAGATGGCAGAAGTTCCTCCTATCTCCATAATAGCATTAAAGATTAGAGCTGAAATATACTCTCATTTCGTCACCCAGCTTCCATGGAGCATGAAGACAGGTGCATAAACTATAAAATACTACAATGTTGTGAGAAGATTCCACAGCTTACACTACATTTCAAACACAAGATCGCTGACCATAATAACATTTCACATCAAATGTAGTGATATCAAATGGTATCAGACATTCAAAGCTCTCTGGAATAACAGAACTTAACCTATCAAATGTCTACCACAATACGAAAAACCACAATCCAAAGACCTCCACATCAAACTCAGTAAACTACATGGAACCAGCCACTGATAATCTGGAGGTATTCTCCCATCAATCCTCCCCACTAAAATGCAAAACAACAGCAGATGAATCAACCCAAAACATCCACACCAGAATTCATCAAGTAATAAGCTACTTAACACGAATCGAACAACCATAGCTAGACAGAATTCTAAAAAAGATCACACCTTGAAATATACCTACGGCCTACCAGCATCAACTTACACCGAATTCTTTCAACCAACAAACACAGGCAATCATGTACCCACACAAAATCCATAATTGCAAACTTCGCAGGATAAAAAAAACATAGCTTCAAACACACATGCAAATACAAGGGGCGCCAATTCATAACAATATACTCACCATAAATCCATCAAATTTCTCAAAACCATAAAACAAAACAAAAAAACATGCACCCACCAAGAACAAAATACCTATTCACTGATCATCAAATACATACAAATTACACACCAAAAAAAAAAAAAACAAAAAAAAAAGCATAAATCCTCTACAAGATTAAAATTGCCATACCTTGAAACACATGCAAATATAAGGGGCACCAAATGATCAAAGCTCACCATAAATTCATCAAAATCATACAAAAAACAAACATGCACACACCAAGAACAAAATCTCTATCCCTGATCATCAAATAACACAAACTCCACACAAAAATAAAAGCATAAAACTTCCACTACAAGATTTAAAAAAAAAAAAAAAAGGGTCCATTACCTTGAAAAGAACAGCAGGAGAATTATTATTAGTCTTATCGAAAAAACACCCAAAACCCTCAAAAACATCCTCAAACATAATCTCCAACTTAAAAACATTACCACCATACCCAACATGAAACTCAACACAACCTCTATCAGGCATAATCCAAACCTTAACATCCTCAAAAGTGTCAACAACACACATCTTCGCCTCCTCAACCATAATCCCAACATACAAGTCACCCCTTGTGGCCCGGTGTTTGGGCTCAATGGGCCGGGCCACAACATCCTCATGGGCCGACGAAACCCCAAGAAGATACCCTTTAAAATTCAGCTTGTTCTCAGCACATAGTCTCAGGGCCTCGTTTTTCGCGTCAAGGGTCTCGAACTGGGCCCTACCGTGTCCCCTTGACTTCCAGTTTTTCTTCTCCGTGAAGATTTCGATGGCAAAGACTGTGTCTTTTCCGATGTGGGATTCGAGGAAATCTAAGAGGTCTTGTGCTGTTTCTGTTACTGGGATGTTTGTTATTTTTACTGTTGGTCTTTCTGCTTTTGATCTGCCTATCGCCATTGTTGTTGCAGCAGTAATTTTTTGAGAGTTTTTTTACCTTTTTTTTTTTGTGGGTGCTTCAGAAATTAGAGAGGTTTTTTTTAAACCCGCCCCCCCCCCCCCCCCCTTTTGTTGTTGATCTAAGTAAGAAAGAAGAACAAGAAGAAATCCATCTTATAGAAGAAGTTTCAATTTTGGGAGGTCAAATGATCAGAAGAGAGTGAGGGAGTGAGAGTGAAGTGGGAAGAGGGGGTTTTGGGTTTTGGTGGCTTGCGTTGGATTGCAGAAAGTGGAGTTTTTTTGGGGAAAATTATTGTAAAAAAGTGTGAATCTTTTGTCTTTGGTTGAAGAGGGTTGAATTTCGGTCAATTGGACTTTCCCATTGCACTTGGGCTTTTGTTGTTCCGTTATATTAAGGGTGTGTTTGGCCAATCTCCAAATTCTGTAGAAGTGCTTCCTATAAATAGTTTTGAAGAAACTATTTCTAGATAAATTATTGGGTATTTGGCAAAACGATTTTTAGAAGTACTTCTGGGAATTAATAACTGTTTGGCCCATTCTAAAACTAAGATAGGAAAAAGAAAAGAAAAATTAAAAAACAAACCCATTCCCCAACCCAATCTTTTTCTCTCTCCTCTCCCATCTCCCCCCGGGAACCACCCCATCACCACCACCACACCACACCTAACACAGCCACTGCACCTGCGAAAACCACCAGAAGGCTGGCGGCACAACGACGACCGTTCCTAGGCTGTCATCGTCCACCGCCGCGGCCCATTACTTCTCAAATTGCAATTTCTCTCTCCTCTTTAAACTCCCCTTTCCCACCCTTTCCCCCACTGAAACTAACTTCCGCCCTTCCCACAACCCCCTATTAGTCATTGTTGGCTGTGGGTGAGTAAAAAAACCGAAGATAGAGAAAATTGAAAAAAAAAGAGAAGGATAGTAAAGGGAAAGGGGGGACTGTAGTGGTGTTTCGTGGGAAACGTGGTGGCCGGCGGCTGAAGGCCGTGGTGATGATGTTTGGGGTAGTTATGTTGGTGGTGGGGCAAATCAGCGGTGGTGACTGGTGGTAGGAGAGGTGAGTTGTGTTGGGGGAGAGAGAAAATATCTGATGTTCCATTGAGAAGGAGAAGTAGAAGCAGAAGCAGAAGCAGAAGTAGAAACTCCAATTTGGTGTTTCTCCTTCTGGGCACTCCAGAAGTTGTTTTGGGCTTCTCCAAATGCCAGAAGTGATTCTCTCTTTACCCCTGTTTGGCCCTGTTTCTCCTCTTCACGTCTAAAAACAACTCTAGAAGCTTGGCCAAACAAGTACTAAGTTTCGAACCTCTGGCCTATAAATAAAGAATTTTAAGGTAAAAAACTTTTAAGCCTTAAAACGAATGAAAGTTCGTCATTACCCTCTTGATTATCTTAAGCTGGGGTAAAATAACAATAAGAAAGGAAGATAGGTGTCGTATTAGGTTTGACAACTAGTTCAATAGGTTCGGTAGACCTCACAATCCACATTGTGACAGGATTTGAACTTAAAACCTAAGGGTCACTGAGCCTCTAAGACCATCTGAAAGAACCAACTCAACAAATAAAACCTAATGGTTGATGTCCAATAATTGGTTTTATATCATAATCGATTTACCAAATCAATATAACAACATTACCCCTTAATGACATAGTTGCCACTGCTTCAAATACTCTCACTTATGATGAGATAATGGGGTTTCAAATGTACTACCCTTCAAGTAAGAACATAGAGATGAAGTTTTTCAATATCCCACAAAGAAATTTACACTAAAAATTCAAATTGTCTCACTAATACTTTATCATACAAGAAACTCCAAAAAGTGTACTTCCTCCATTTCATTCATTTGTTTACGTCGGACCGAATTTTGTGAGGGAAACCCAAACTCAATGTAAAAAAAAATAAAAAAAAATGGAGGGAGTAATACTGAGTAAGTTATTTGACTTTAGTCCATCATGATCCATTACCAAATAATGGTCCATAACCAAATAGTCATAGAGACTTCCAAATCAACCACATCTGAAAAACAATAAGATTTGAACCAAAGTTTGAAGCTAATGATACTATGACAGTTGACCAATTAATGAAAATCATAAGTTGGAGACATGAGAAGAGAGCATCTTTCCCTACTAGTAGAAGATTTCTGGCCCTTTTTGCTTTGTAAGTGGGTTCTTTGCTTTCTTTGCCTCTTGATCTAAGTGGAAGAAAAGCAAAAGCAGCTGAGCCATTTTTATTACTCGACCAAGCCAAAAGCTCCTTGTTTACTCTTGTCTTGGACAAGCTATCTAGGACCAAATTTAATTTTTTTTTTTTTTTTTACTTTCCATTTCACAGCATCTTCATTCTCCAGGTATGACCCTAGTTGAATAGAGCAAGTCAGCAAAACCCCTTGCAGGTTTTGAGTTGGTTTAACAGCATTAGAGCATAGACATGTCCCGTTTTGTGTCTCATCTTGTGTCGCAACACATTATTGTATTCAAATGATCGCGAATAATCTCACTCAAGTTGAATAAGATATAGAGTAGATCCAAGTAGTGAAATTTGAGCAATAAAAGTAAAATGCAAGACCTTGTGAATTGTGATGTCAAAAAGAATAAGACATGCAACAAAAGTCATGTGAAATATAGCAAGAGCAACAAATGCATAACATCAGAAAGAATGTGATAAAATAACCTTTTCATCCATCAAAATCAAGATGATAGAATGATAGACCAAAAAGAATATTACATATTACAAGAAGCCATATAATACTATCAAGGGACATCATCTCTAATAGACAATGGCAAAACAACATTACTCGGAGGAGGAGGACCACCATTATAATTCACAAGATTTGTGTCTGAAGAACCTGGGAACTTGCTCTTCTTGGACCAAAGCCATATCTTAGACACAGAGAAGCTCTCCCCTTTACTCCTTCTACTAATCTTCTTGCCTTCAACATCACCTTCCACCAAAGCATTTCCATTATGACCCATCATTGATTTTCCGAGCTTTAGATCACCAATATTGTTAAAACTACCACCAATCTCAGCTGACAATGCCACTTCCAAATTTGAATCAGCAAGCACATACTGACATGACCCTAATGAATAGCACCTCCTTGAATCTAATTGACTACTAGTACTAGCATTAGTGCTATCCTCCCTATTTTCGCGCTCCTTATTAGTCGCCTCAGTGCCAGTAGTTGTGCTCTTAAACTTCCCAAGTCTCACCGAGAAAACCCTCCTTTCACTTGCATTCTCCTCCATGATAGTGGGCTTATAACTATGATTGAAAGAATTCCCATTGTTATTAATATGATTGAAACTAATATTGCTAAGATCATAGTCGCTATTCATGGACCGTCCAAACGACAATTCCCTCCAATAATCCAAGCTAAACTCTTGGTTCTCTAATCCATGGCTCAACAGACTACCCCTACAAAGAGGGCATGTCGAATTCGACAGCAGCCATGTATCTATACAGCTAATATGAAAGGCATGGCTACACAATGGAAGCAACCGCAGCTTATCTTGATCCGAAAATTCACACAAACACACAGCACAATCAAATGGCTCCTTCAAACCCATTATATCCTTGTAATAAAACACAGGCAATGCATCAATCAAAGGTTGGTCCAAACCCGAATCGTGGAGCCGAAACAGCTGCTGCAATTGCCTTTGCAGTGCCTCAGAACTTGCATTGTTGTTATTACTATTTGGGTTTCTATTTGATTGAGAAACTGAGGAATGAAATGAGGGCCTTTTCACTAGAAATCTAACAAGAAGGTGAAGTACACCAGAAACAAAGAAAATTACAGCTAGTATGACGATTATTAAAAGGACAAGAGGACTAATCTTACTTCCTGAAGAAGATTGTGATGAAGAAGTTATCCCAACAGAAGGAGATGGAAATGAAGGAATTGGAGAGAATTGAGGTGGTGAAATCATAATGTTACCACTTTCTTTCAATTGGGTATCCAATTCATACGATTTTACCAATTGGGTCATCTCAATTTCAACTCCACATTTACCCAAAACATAAACAAATTTGACCACAAAAAACCCACATTTAAAAAGAAAGATGTATTACACTTTTAGTACACTATATTCAAATGCATCAAATTACCCAAAATAACAGCAAAAAGATTGAATCTTTGCAATTAATATGCTAAAAAGATTCAACCTTTGGTATTAATTTGCCATAAAGATTGAATTTTGGTGAAAAATTACTTTAGAATCAACTAAAAAATAGTGAAAAAGAGGTGAATATGTGTAGATTTGGTGACCTACCTTAAGATTATGAGAGAGAGCTGAAGAAAGAGCACCAAAAAGCAGAGTTGATGGATTGGGGTTGGTACATTAGCATTGGCAAACGAGGGTTTTGGTATTGAATTTGTTATGTTTTTTGGGCACAAATTGAAATTAAAATTGTTAGGGTTTATGATAGTTTATTAGATGAAAAGGAAAGCTGGATTATACATGTGTTTTTACTTTTTTTTCCACCATCATTTTCTTTTCTAAGTTGCTGGGTAATGATTTTGAGAAAGAAAGTGATTTTAGGCAAAAAGAAAAAGCGTGAAGAAGAAGAAGAAGAAGAAGAAGGAATAGGTGGTGAGATTTGGCGCTCTCTGTGACGGTCACTCGGTGAGTGACTCAGTGACAATGACGTTTTTGGTTCAATCCAAATGTTTTTACTGTTAACTTGGAGTACTTTTTTGGTTTTTGTGTTGTCTTATTTTTTTACCCCTCAGTGAATGGTCAGGATTAAATACAAAATAGGTGAACCGGTTGAAAAGTGTGTTATAAATTTTTGCTCTTTATTTGTAGTGTTGGATTGTTAGAATTCGTCTTTCTTATACGGTGTATTAGATAACCACTTTTTAAAAAGTTTCGATTCATTTTGTTGAGTTGTCAAAATATATACAACAAAGGCTAATATTTCATTTGTAGAAGTGAAGTTTGTTTTAAATGTTTTGATTAGTATCTGTGGATCGATAAGACCCCATTGGTTCAGTTTGTTGAGTTGTCGACTAATCATGTTTTGTTCAATTAAAAAAAAAAAAAATTGAAATAATGGAATTACGGAGTATGATATTTTATTGCAGGTGATGCACGAGGCCACGAGGAAGGCATCTATGATTAAAATTGTCATTAACGACGGTGCAAAGTAAGACAAGAAGCTTCAAAAAGGTGCTTCCAGTCTGTAGTTGAGCATCAAGTCATCACCATATCTCAACTAATCTGACTAATTAGTCAACTGATTCGTTAAATTTAACTACCCCAACTCATTAGAGCTCAGATCGTCAGCTAACTAGAGGCCATAGCGAGACGAGTAATTCTATAGGATGGGACTCTAGCTAGGTGCGACGTGAACGTTGCTTCGTTTTTCGAGTCAGAAGACCTTGTAACATTTCGATTGTTTCCAAACAATCTCACATACTCAGTGCCACGCAAATTAAGGGAACTTACGATATGTTTAGACAAATTTCACTTAATGAGTTGCACTAAGACAAGGTAACAAGCCGACAATAGTGATAGCGATGAGTTATTACATGGAAATATCAATACGCTACAACATCCCTAAATTGTAGGACTATCTCAATTCTAGCTAGCCGCTTTTTTTTTTTTTTTTTTTGGACAAAGCGGAAATTTTATAACTAGAGGAAAGAACGTACACAAACATGCAAATTAAACGACAGGCTGCAACCCCCGATGACAAGTACCGGAGTTAAAACCTGAACCTCCTACACTTGTTTTTATTCAAAAGCTCCGTAACTCCATATCACGGAGTACTGTTCATTACCATGTTCTAGTTCAAATCTAACTATGATTGTTAGGCTAGGTGTATAGTTTAGACCTTTGGGCTCGGCTATCTTGTGTCACACAACATCATACCGAGATACAGTGTCTTGCTCCACAAGATAGCTAATGCGCTAAATAATAAACCCGACCTAACTGTAAGTTTGTAATCATTACATGTAATTGACTATACTACTATGTATGTGATTCATGTCTCCACTTAAGGCCATAATTATTGGAAAAGCATGCTTAAATAATTGAAGTAAGGCACCTTATATTTATATATCATTTCAATAATTATGTAAATTCCTTATATATGATGACATATACTGATTTATTGAAAGTAGAAAGGAAATCTTTGGACGTCTAAATGAAACATTTATCGACGCTTTGACGAAATTACCTCAACTGCCTATTCAAATATCAGTAAAATCATTGTTAGGGGTTGAAAAATCATAAGATGTTTGTTAGTAACCCGACCTAAAGCGTCACTTCGGTCCACAAGTGTAGTAGCACAATACCAAAAAGATCAAATAATTCTGGTCTCTCTGATTAGCGTTTTCTGGCTATTTGTAGGGTAAACCTTAATTCTTGTCACCATTCATTTGGATTAACCTTGGAAGTATAACTGTATTACAAGACATGTAGCTCTATACAAATGAATGATTGTACGATCAAACATTGACTATGGACTTCTTGATATATTAGCACAAGAAATCGTAGTAAATCATGGCCAAAAAAGGAGAGGTAGAGAGGAAATGATATGGTATCCATTGATCGCAATGCTCGAAAACTCCAAAGAGCCAATATTTTGATCACGGTGACTGATGAATAATGCAGATCACAGGGTATACACATTTTAGCGTTGTCCCTGTCATCTACACTATTCATCAATCACAATGATCAATTTCACAATACTCGAAAACCTGTAAGATGGTAATGTCACAAGGTGGAAAGGGCACCACTCGTAGGGACAAGTTAGACGAATTGGAATTGCTAGCATCAGTTTGCTATTTAAATGGTTACCATCAGTTGGCTCTGTCGGAATATACTCCAAAATTTGTGGTCTTAGCTGATGTTTAGTTCCTAGTAATTAGGATTAGTTATGAGTCTTATGACTAGCATTAGTCCGTCTGATCCTATCTAGGAGGCCTTTATTCGGTAGATAAACTTCTCCAAATTTACTCATTCCATCCGTTAAATAATGTCACTAATGATACGGCTCACGGCCCACGGCCCACGGAGACTCCTAGGGTGTTGATCGATGGCAATATGGTGACATTTGGTTTTGGGCCTTACAAAAGCGCCCGTTTACTAATGATGCAAAAAAATGGGACAATTTTGTTTTGGGCCTTATGTCAAAATTAATAACGGGCTTCCTTAAAATTAAAGAAATGCAAATACTATACTTGAAAATTTGAATTTATGAAAATCATATAAGCAACATTTTAGCTTATATTTTATTTACCCATCTACTATAAGAGGGTAGCAATTCAATTTATCGAAGTGAAATTTTTATCGTGAAAATTTCAACTTATGATTTTGGTTTGATAAATAGTAATCACATAAAATGGTTTTGTGAAACCAATTTACAGATTCGGCTCTTTGTCCCTCATATAAACAACAAGGTATGATATAACCAACACACGAATGACTGAAGAACCAACAAATCTACCCTACTTTATTTCATTCGATAAAATGAGTAGGAAAACGAAGAAGATGGAAGGCAGTACATGGAGCACGAGAAACTTTGACGCCTACGCAGAAGTCTTGAAGCTGGGCCGGATCAGATGCAAGCCTATACTTAATTAGAGAACCTTATGTATCATACTTACAGTAAAAAAATTTATGCGTGTACCATAAGTTATCGCACTATTTTATAACGTGGACCGTAATGATGAATTGATGATCAATTCAAGCCTACGGCCTATACTTAATTAGAGAACCTTATAAAACTGCAAAACCTTGCCGAAGTTTACGGTAATTATTTATCTATCAATAAAGGAATTAGTCATCAAACATACTTGAATTGGCATTAATTCAGTCTGAAATTCTAAATAATGTCAGAGCGAGGACTTGACATTTTCTCTGCTGACGATGAGTAATTACATAAAAAAGAAACATTTGACATCAGATTAATCTTTCAATAATTCAGCAAATCAAACGTCTACAACAAGTTTCGTTGTTTACTTGTTTCTTGCCATTATTCATCTCATGACTAAATAATAAACTTACAGCAATTTGAACTCAACCTTCCCGTCAAATGACGAGAACTGAGACCTAAGAGCCTGAATCACAGACTCATCAACCTGAAACGTCCTAGTAACAACAGGATCAGGGATAATCGGCGTAGACCCGAAAACAGTATCAGCAACACCAATTCTACCAGGATTTTGGCTGCTAAATGCAGTATTTGTAACAGCAGGAGTGTCACCAATGTTATGCTGAAAGTGTATATGCCCCTGTGGAATTACGAAAATGTCCCCTTCCTTAAGAACCGCGGAATACAGCGTGTTAACACCATTTGGTGAATTGCTTGATACGAAACCAGCGTACAGGGTACCCTTTATGACAGTCAACATTTCGGAGGCCCTAGGGTGGAAATGGAGCGTGTTTACCCCGCCTGGGGCGAAGTCACCTCGCCCCATGGCGACACCCAGTGTGTTAAGTGCCGGGAACTGAGTCACATTCACTGTTCTTGCTGCGCTTCCGTATCGATTGTTTGTGTTTCCGACTGTGTTGTACCCCTTGAATACAAAGTCGTTTGAGGTCACTTCACTTGGATTCTTGCAGAAGAGTCCGTTCACGGATACTGCATGCATAACAAAATAAATTAATTTTTAGGCGAAGAGAACATGATCGAGTGACTAATATCACCTCATATTGACTAGGTTATGTACATTGTAATCTACTAATCGTCTATTCATTATCCACAAATAAAATGTATTCTCCTTGTGATCAAAATGCCAAAACTTCTTTGGTAAGTTACTTATTTATAAGACAATAATTAGAAATTAAATGACAGAAACAATATAATGATTGGGAAAATGTATATATACCAGGTAAATTGGAGTTAAGGACACCCACACAAAAGTCTTGAAGAGGAGCAGGATCAGGGGCATAGGCCACGTTATATGTCATGGTTATTGTCATAGCCACGGCCGCGGCCATGCAACAATAATATTTGATCCCCAACATCTTAAATATTCGAGATTTTATCTTGAGTAGAAGACACTAGCTTTAATGCTCTTGAGAAAATTATGTAAAGTTATTTGTTCCCCAATTACGAGTTTAACTATGACGACCACATATATGAACTGAGGAGACGACAACCTATTTATACTACATAAATATTTGATTTCGTTTGTTACATCCAAAACTGAAATTAATGCATGATGCTCGTTTGGTGAATAACAGAGACAAATCTTTTATTTTGTCTTAACTTGAGGTCACTAGTGACTCGTGTTTTTTTTAAAACATAACAATTTTTTTTCTTTGAATCGAGGAGACAATTCAGACAAATCTCGATTTCAACCACCTTTATCAAACCTATTTTATTTATCGTAAAAAAGGGCACTCAATTAAATTATCACATGTAGTACGGAGTATTATCTCTATCAAGTCTTGGTAGCTCCTTAGTCCTATTCCTTGTCATTTATACGTAAATAGTAGAGATCCAATTGAATTGAAATGGCTACTAAATTGGCATGGCGGTCCTTTAATTCTAGGATTCGACTATATATCAATTAATTTGGTTTCCATGTAGTATACGTGGTGCCAAATGTACTGTAGAGACCATCTAATTCACTTACATTCTATTAGTAATTGGGAATATCGGAATAGTACCCAATTGTGAATTGAAATAATCACGGATTGCACTATATATACAACTTGAGCACTATTTTGAGATTTATTCTCGGAAATGCTTGTTGATGAAGTTGATCATACACAGTGGGCTCGCAATTTAGTTGGAATATTATGCAAATTTATGTAATCGTATAAACTTACAAGCTATTAGCTATGTAGTTGTGAATAGTTGAACACGTAAATGATCGCATAGTCTAAGGTAGTGCTCCATTTTCATATCACATCACTCACATCAGTCACATGTACTCTCCGTTATTTGGATCGTATATGTATACGTGAGAATAAAGTACTTTAGATAAAGTATTAACAATTAGAAGGAACCTACAAAAGATAATTATTGTTAACACATGTATCGTTAATGGAATTTTAAAGGGAAGGGTACCATGTAAAAATAGTCAAATTTTAGGGTATTTGGTACAATACTGGGTACAACGTGCAAATCGGAAAAACACGAGGGTACCACGTGAATTAACCATTTTTTAAAAAAAAAAAAGTTGATGGTGTTAATAGAACGACTAAGTTTAGGTACCGTGTGCAAGTAGTCAAATCTCGAGGATATTTTGTACAAATTTGCAAAACACTGGGTATCACGTTCAAATCAGCAAAATACGAGGGTATCACGTGAATTAGCCCTTTCAACAATTTTAATCTATCTAACTAACTTATATTCGGGGTTGAAGAAATTATCCCACTTTAAAATAGTCCAATCTTTATCTTCTTTTAAAATAAGATGTACTTGAGTTTTCGGATAGTAACCTTAGCATCGGTTTTTCATTTTTTTTGTTTTTTGACAAAGCGGAAATTTTATAATTAAAGAAAGGAGCGTACATTAGCAAGCAAATTACACTATATGAGGCAATACCCGAGAAAAAGAACCAGGGTTAAAACCCTAAACCTCCTACATTAAAAACAGTAAACAGACTATAGGGTGTTGGATATAATGCTATGTTAGTGGGGTGTATAAATTAGGTTAGTGGGGGTTACTTTTTCCTCTTAGGATTCCCCCATTAATCCTATTAATGTGCCATTATATCACCCCCACTAACACCATTATTTAGCCTTTAGTAGGGGAGGTTTTATCTCATAACCCCCTATTTGTTATGGCTATATAAATGGGTGTGGGAGAAACATCTTGTACACATCTAATATCCCTCCTCAATGTTTCTCCATTATTCTGAGCATGCCCTTGAGAGTTCCAACTCACCATGATTGAGCACACAACTTAGGCGAGTGCTGTGTGGCCTTGAGAACGACGTCCATGCGATTGTGCCGTGGTCGGGGCGAATTTCGTTTCTCATTCAATGATCATCGATCATGACACAGCGATTACAATTTCCTATTCTCTTATAATTCCGCCCCATATAATAACCAACCTATATTTTTCCAACATAGGGAAATAACAAAGTCTTCATCTTCTTCTTCCAAGAGGTTGCGAGTAGAGGATGACACAATGCTTTACGCTTGGTTCCACAAAGAGTCGCTTTTTCATTTGAAATTGGTTATTTGTACGTTTTGTCGATGATATATTGGTATGCATCATGTCTTTCTAGTTACTAACAAGATCACTCATGGTCTGGTCTTAATAGTGAGCAAACACACAGCAATTTCGATCACTCTTACCACGCCTTGCTTAGCAAATCCAATTTTGCGCGCAATGTATTAAGAATCTTGCTACTTTATATCAAGTACTAGGAGTGTCTTACGGTATATGTTTGAGAATAGTACCTCAAACATATACCGTAAGACACTTTTATTATTAAGACTATTTCCGAAATGACCCATAACAAAATTTATTGCACAATGAACGATAAATTATTTGCTACTTTATTTTAGGTTTGTTTAATTAGTCATTGCGAAATGCGAAGTTCGTCCATTTCTTAGCAACATTCGAAGAATTTTGAAAACAGATTGTTCATACTTATGCAATTCCTCTAATTGAACAATAATTATTATCGTCAAGGCAGAGAAAATAACAAGAGTACTTTCAATAATAGACCGAAATGAGAATTAATCAACCGAAACTAAGAGAAATTACACCAATTATTCTCATCATCGAGAAAGAACTTATAACAAGATTTAATTTTTACTTATTTATCTTTGGAACACACGACGACACAAGGCAGTAGAAGAGTTACATTCTCATAAAAAATAAGCGGCTAATAATAAACCCGCAATATCCTTGGACCTAGTAACTTATTCCAATCCAAATAGATTTGCAGCTTTTTCATCAGTTGCGAACTGAGACATAAGTTCCTGAACGACAGTCTCATTAACCTGAAACGACTTAGTAAGAACAACGTTATCAATACGCGGCGTAGACCCGAAAACAGCATCAGCAACATCAACCCGACCCGGATTTTGACTCCCAAATGCAGTATTTGCAACAGCAGGAGTCTCACCAACGTTAATCTGAAAATGAACAAGTCCTTGTGGAAACGCAAAAATGTCACCTTCTTTAAGAACAGAGGAATAAAGCGTGTTTATTCCACCTTGTGAATTGCTTGTTACGACTCCAGCGTACAGAGTCCCCTGTAACACCGTGAGCATTTCGGAGGCTCGAGGATGGAAATGGAGCGGGTTTACACCACCTGGGGCGTAATCAACACGACCCATTGAGACACTGAGTGTGTTCAGTGAAGGAAGCCTAAAGACATTCGTCATTACTGATGCGGTTCCATACCGGTTACTTGTGTTGGCAACTGTGTTGAACCCGTGGAATACGAAATCGCTTGATGTCACTTCACTTGGATTCTTGCAGAAGAGTCCGTTAACACTTACTGATGCATAATAACCAAAATTTGATGAAATTAGGTTAATTTATTACACATACGATAATAATACTACGATGACTTTAGTATAGAATAAATAATAATGTCACCTCGTATCGACTAGGGAAAACTTAGGAAAATGGTAGATTGGTAAAAGAAAGTTACCAGGTAACGTGGAGTTGACGACACCAACACAGAAGTCTTGAAGGGGAGCAGGGTCAGGGGCATAAGCTACGTTAAATGTCGTGCTCAGTATAACAGCCATGCAACATGCAGTTATTATCAACATCTCAATGCGATATATTCCCATATTCTTCATTGTTTTATCAAAAACAAAAATTCGTACAATTTATATTAAATTTGTTTGTTAAGGTGAGGTATGTAAGGAAATGGCTTATATAAGTTATATTTATACGAATAACAATCAATAGGTGAAAAATAGGAAGGATTAAGTTTGCAAGTTTTCTGATGGATTTATCTGAGATTGTAGAAAATGTCTGAAATTAAAGATAAGGAGCATGTTCCTGTTGTTATGTTGCTGATTGCAAGCTAATTAGCCATCTACTCTTGGAATTTCATGCATAAAAGGTCGGAGAATATATATATGAACGCTTCACAGAGGTACAGAACAATCAATCCGATTCAAGCTCAAGAGCCTGGCACGCACGGTTAATAGTTCACAATAGCTCAAAAACTCCAAAGGCCCAATATTTTGATCACGGTGGCGGATGAATAATGCAGATCACAGGGTAGACATTCTAGCGTTGTCCCTGTCATCTACATTATCCATCGATCATAATGATCAAGTTCTCAATGCTCGAAAACTCCAAAGATTGATCAACTTCTCAATGCTTGAAAACTCTAAAGAGCCAATATTTTGATCACGGTGACTGATGAATAATGCAAGATCACAGGGGTACACATTTTAGCGTTGCCCCTGTCATCTACACTATCCATCGATCATAATGATCAAGTTCTCAATGCTTGAAAACTCCAAAGACCCAATATTTTGATCATGATGACTGATGAATAATGCAGATCACAGAGGTACACATTTTAGCGTTGCCCCTGTCATCTACACTATCCATCAATCACAATGATCAAGTTCTCAATGCCCGAAAATTCCAAAGACCCAATATTTTGATCACGATATGACTGATGAATAATGCAGATCACAGGGTACACATTTTAGCGTTGTCCCTGTGATCTACACTATCCATCGATCACAATGATCAAGTTCTCAATGATCGAAAATTCCAAAGACCCAAAATTTTGATCACGATGACTGATGAATAATGCAGATCACAGGGTACACATTTTAGCGTTGTCCCTGTGATCTACACTATCCATCGATCACAATGATCAAGTTCTCAATGATCGAAAATTCCAAAGACCCAATATTTTGATCACGGTGACTGATGAATAATGCAGATCACAGGGGTATACACATTTTAGCGTTGTCCCTGTGATCTACACTATCCATCGATCACAATGATCAAGTTCTCAATGATCGAAAATTCCAAAGACCCAATATTTTGATCACGATGACTGATGAATAATGCAGATCACAGGGGTATACACATTTTAGCGTTGTCCCTGTCATCTACACTATTCATCAATCACAATGATCAATTTCACAATACTCGAAAACCTGTAAGATGGTAATGTCACAAGGTGGAAAGGGCACCACTCGTAGGGACAAGTTAGACGAATTGGAATTGCTAGCATCAGTTTGCTATTTAAATGGTTACCATCAGTTCGCCCTGTCGGAATATACTCCAAAATTTGTGGTCTTAGCTGATGTTTAGTTCCTGGTAATTAGGATTAGTTACGAGTCTTATGACTAGCATTAGTCCGTCTGATCCTATCTAGGAGGCCTTTATTCGGTAGATAGACTTCTCCAAATTTACTCATTCCATCCGTTAAATTAAAAATGTCACTAATGACTGACCTTAAAAGAAAAAGGCCACTATTGAGAATTGGACCTGAAATGAGAATCAGCCCATCATGCATACTAAAAAAAACACGTGACATTCAAAATTTGTACTACCGGATAACACATATCATTATTATATTTCCTAGTATAAAGTTCTAAAACGAGTTTTAAAAGTCTCCCGAAATCTTAAAGTGAGATCACATATTTCACACATGACATACAATAAAAGTATCAAATCTGAGTTTTTTTTTAGTATTTTTAATACATCAACGAACTCAAGAAAATTGAGATTCAATATATTGAATCAATTTGTTATCCACGTGTAAAGCCTTGCTAAGAACATCGACCGAGATACGTGGGGTAGAATCGAACAGAGCTCTAGCAACGGTAACAACTCCCGGATTTTGGCTTCCAAATGCGACGGTATATTATGCAAATTTATGTAATTGTATAATAATCAAACAGAGTCCGTAAACACTTACTGATGCGTAATAACCAAAATTTGATGAAATTAGGTTAATTTATTACCAATACGATAATAATACTACGATGACTATAGAATAAATAATGTCACCTTGTATCGACTAGGGAAGACTTCGGAAAATGACAGATTGGTAAAACAAAGTTATTGGGTAACGTGGAGTTGACGACACCAACACAGAAGTCTTGAAGGGGAGCAGGATCAGTAATGTTGTGCTCAGTATAAGAGCCATGCAACATGAAGTTATTGCCAACATCTCAATGCGATATATTCCCATAATCTTAATTGTATTATCAAAAACAAAAATTGGTATGATTTATTTGTGGCGAAGCCAGCAGATGGCGAGGGCGGGGATTTTTTTTTTTTGAAGTTTTATAGGCAAAATCTATTTATGTCGTCGATGAGAGGATATGAACTCTTGACTTTAGGATGAAGCAGTTGTTCATACTAACCAACAAGCTACAAACATTTCATGCTATCTAATGCATGTCTCTAAGGGCATTAGCAATGGAAGAACTTGATTCTGAGTTCTTCTCATGCCATGTCATTTTTCAGCAATCTAAAAAAATAAGAACTTGATCCCACAATGGAGGAGCTTAATTTGTAGGTTGTTCAAATAAATAATTCTTTTAAAGAAAAATAAATAATAAATGGTATATATATGCATCAAGGTCTACGTGTTGAAATGATTAGTGTAGGCCCTACTTGCTTTTTTTTTGTTTAAAAAGTGGGGAACATGAAACTGAATGACATTCTTTCACCCGTGGTATGTACGCGCGAGTCTTCTTCTGTGCTGTGAATTGAACACGCCCCACAATTGTCTTTCAACGTCTTGCTGAAGCTTTCACGAACTGGGTTCGATTTTGCGAACTGAGTTCGTTCACAAAACGACGAACTTGCTTTTGCAATGGACAAACTGGGATTTCATTGTTCTTATTTGACGAACTCTAGGCAACGAACGACCATTAGGATTGCTCTAATATATATTCTCATTTAGACTATGTTTGGTAAAACTAGCTGAAATAATAGCTGAACGCTGAAATAGTAGCTGAAAGCTGAAATAATAGCTGAAAGTTTTTAGCTAAAAGTATCAGGAGTGTTTGGCAGAATTAGCTGATATGAAAACTGATATATATATAAAATTACATAAAAATACATTATTTAATTTTAATTTCATTTTATTTTAGTAAAAAATTGAGGGTAAATTAGGAATAAAATTATGATAAGCTAGCTTATTTTAAACAAGTTACATGGGGTAACTTATTAAATAAGCTAGCTTATTATTTAAGCTAGTGGTGTTACCAAACCAACTTATTTGGTCAAAGAGCTTAAAAAATTAGTCGAATAAGTTACTTTGGCCAAATAAGCTAGCTTATTGTGCATACCAAACATAGCCTTAGATTGTTCTTTTCTCCTTTGCCATGAACACTAATCTACTTGGCCCACCAAAAGGACAATTATACCCTCTCTTTTACTATTTTAAATGTATTTCTAAAACTTTGTACATTTTAGGTTATGAAGATTGGAATTGAATGAAGAGAGTATATTTTTTCTTTCTTGTTCAATAATTTGTTGTGCATGTACGCTTCATTCAAGATCGAATTTAGGGGGTAGCCTGGGTGCACCAACCACTACAAATTCCCCGAAAACACCTAACTATTGCCTAAAAAAATTCCAAAAAAAAAAAAACTTGTACTAAAATGATTATCCCAAGTTTCTGGGATTAGATTCGCCCCTTCCTTCGTTATGTTTCTTATTAATAGGATCGTATAGTATAGTTTTAATTAGAAACAATGAACGATTCCTAAATTTTCTGTTAGAGATACTGCATATATAGTTATAATCCGCCACCCCAAGTTTTCAATCTAAGCTTCGCCCCTGATAACAATCAATAGGTGAGAAATAGGAAGGATTAAGTTTGTAAGTTTTCTAATGGATTTATCTGAGATTATAGAAAATGTCTGAAATTAAAGATAAGGAGCATGTTCCTGTTGTTATGTTGCTGATTGCAAGCTAATTAGCCATCTACACTTGGAATTTCATGCATAAAAGGTCGGACGAATATAAATGCGCCGTATTCACAGATGAAGGATAGGAACGCTTCACAGAGGTACAGAACAATCAATCCGATTCAAGCTCAAGAGCCTGGCACGGTTAATAGTTCACAATGGATTTGAGTCAGTGTAAGTGTGTAACATTTTCGAGTTCAATCAAGTGCGGTTTCAGGCAATTCTGGTTGAGTCACTCGGATCAAGTCAGTTTCAAAACAGGAATCAGATCAGTCAAATCTAGAGTTGCTAGAAATTATAGCTAGCAACTGCAGGAAGAACCACTGCGTAATTTAGAAGTTTCCCCTGAATAAACAGCTGCACATGTAACAAGACCAAAGTTTGCCAGTGAAGAAAACAGAGGAGTAAAATGCCAAGGAATATATATTATCTGAGTTGCTATAAGTTTCTGCTATTCACAGTTGATTTCAACAAATGAACAAAGTAAATCAAATAACTATTCCATCAATCATGCATGTGTATGATCCTAACAGCTTTCTTACCCTAAACTAAACCATCAATCATGCATGTGTATGGTCCTAAACTAAAACATACGGAGTAACATACTTGACAAATGAACAAGGGGAAGACTGAAATTTCGTTTCACTCTTTCCTCTACTATGGATCTGCATGCCCGGCAATTTCATCGTCACTTGAGGCTGCTTGCCCGTCACTGATATCTTCCTCATCGCTTCCATCTTCACTGCCGGGGCTAGCAATATTCTCTTGTTTGGCATATCGATCACAATATTCTGAGAGAAAAGGCATTTACAAAAGTAAAGAAACACCACTTTAGTAAGAGATACTTTTAAAAAACAAAAGATAGACTAATCAGAACTTTGAGCATCTGAAAGAACAAGAATGCAAGAAACCAAGAGTATATATCAGCTATTGCTCCATTCATGGGGTATTCGGAAATACAATGCAGAGTAGTCAGCATTCTGAGCATTTGTAAGTGAAGAACGAATGCAAGAAGCACGAGTATATGGCTCCACTTCTAGAGTATAGTATAACCCATCCATAGCATTCTGCTATAGCCAAAGCAGTTCAGGCCGTTGCACTATATATGTCATGGCATAGTTTCGCAACCCTAGGAACGATCCAAGATCACCAGAACCAGTTCCAGCCATGCCCTCTAATATTTACAGATTGAATAAATGAAAGAAGTAATAACCCACTCGATAACCACTGTTGATGCTTGTAAGATACACTAAATATTAATGAGAGCACAATTTTATGAAATTTTCAGTATACAATTAGCATGCAAGCTAAGTTTGATCTTTGATAAACAAGGACCAAATCCAAGGCCACAGACTATACTAAATCTCTATCTACAGGAATTAGTCTCCCTTGTCACAAATCTCTACAGTTCTTCATGGGAATTCTATTTCTACCAATTGGTCCCTGTGGCCTAGTTCTGCAAAGAAGCTGCAAGTGGCTTTCGCGTATTTTCTTTGTTTATTCTTTTCTTTGTAACTTCTTTTTAATTAAAAACAAAGCAGCTATGCCTCTATTAAACACGCCGACTAATTCAATAGCTTTAGGGTTTTGCCAAATCAAGCCGCCTCCTATAGATTTTAGAGCATCCACCTAGGACACAAAGCTGATGAGCACAAAATAGAAGCAATTATAACATAAGCGAGAACGACGAATGTATCTTACCTTTGACCTTCTGATCATATTGTTGTTTGTCCTTCATCATTAACGAAGCCGCATCACCATTGAGAGGGTCTGATGGGTTTGGATACAATAAAAGTTGCGGAAGAAAGACTTCAAACACATTCAAAAGATCTACAACAACAAGAATGACATCAAAAAATAGAAAGATAAATCACAGACGGAATAAACACAAACAGGATAGTGTTGATTACCAAACATAGGACTCCAAGATTGATTTATTACGTCCAAGCACACAGAGCCAGACCTGAAGAATCAATTAATCATTTAGATATAACTAAACAGCATCTACCAATTGAAAGGACGTACCATGCTAACTGTAGTACGGTTAGGGGTAAACTCACAGTTCATCAACATTTGGGTGGTATATTTTATTTATGAAACCAATGGAGGGAGACTTGTAAGGATAGGCATCTGGAAGCTCAACACGGACTTTCCACACTCCACCTTCGTAAAGACCTACATCACAAAAGTTTGCGGTTTAGTTGGGCCATGAGAAGAAGATATACCATTACTCTTCTACTTGGGCGATCAAAACCCCCTCAGAAGTACGAACTCCAGTCCAAAAATACAGAAGATGCAGGACAAACAGGAATGTCTAGGGGAAGGGAAGTGAAATATTAAATCAAACAGATAAATAAACAAGTGCCTTAACGTACTCTCTTTTGGACCATGGAACACAACATTGAATTCGCTGAGACCATCATTTATCATCTCCACTGAATAATCGCTCATCATACTGAAGAAAAGCGACACAGACTCATAAGGTAAAAGAGAAAAAAGAGCCAAGAATATGGAATCTACAGCTTAAAAGCCTGCACGACTGCTTTCTAATCGACAAATACTGATCATTAGGCAATTTGAATGTCGGAAGTCTAGGTCAGTAAAACTATGAAAGATAATATTCAACTGGAAAAAGGGTAATATTTCCCATAGCACATCCATTAAAAGGGATGACAAAACAAGCCATCTTAAATGTACTTACAGTTTCATAACATCCATCTCTCTTCTTTTACTTGGTGAAGACATTGTGATATATTGAGCTTGTGGCAAATTGATCTCACTCTAGGAGCACGAGGTGGCAACTGCCAAACAGAGGAAGTACAAAAGGCAGAGAATATCTTAGCTTTCGACTTGGGTAACAGCACAATAATCCATATATCCACAGCAGGGATGTTTGGTCAAAAACAGACTGAATCACACAATTAACTTCACGCAAAAATGTGTGAAGATTGGTACAGCTACAACCAAAAGTAAGCACAGACAGACAGACAGACAGACAGACAGACAGACAGACACACACACACACACACACACAGATAGGGAAGCAAAATAAAGCACACACGCAGATAGAATATAAAACAAGGATCCATGGCTTTAAAAAAGTAGTTCCTGACAACAACAAGAAGGTTTGAGAAACATCCAACACTGCATACAAGGTTAACCTACGTTAGGGTACATTGTACAGGACTAAGTTATAGACAATCACTGAAACAGAAGACCAGAAGTTCAGCAGTTCCTCTTTGCAGGATTGGACAGAGAAGAGGTCAGTTCCCAAGAAGTTCTGTAGCTCACATAAACACCACCAAAAACATCTCTTCCTATGAGATAAACCAAGATATGCAGTCTTGTTGTCAGCAGCAGTAGATTAAAAGCAAAATTGAATATGACCAGTAAAGCAGACACGGAATCAAGAGTTCTCAAGTTCATATCACGACCAGTAAGAAACCAAGTGCCCAAGATAGTAGTTTAAGGCACTAGAGCAAATTACAAAATCAGCAAACACACGTCAAGAAACATATCCCAAATGTTGTATCGCGGGCAGTCAAGCAAAGTACCCTTCTAAAATCTATTGAAATGAGTTAAATAGGGTTTAGCATAAGGAAATAGAACATCTACAAGACAGTTGTTGCATTACGTTATCACATGTCACCCAAGTTTCAGTACAATCAGCAGAGCAAAAGCAAACACCATACTGAACATCAAGCTTCACTGCAACTTGAACTCACCTCCACACACAATGAACTACTACATTATTGCAAGGATGAAATGCTGATTAAACTTTGCTGGGGGATATGGCCTAGAAGTCTAGAACTATGACATTACTAGTTACCTTCCCCCTATTTTTTATCACCCAGAAGATCTACTTTTATCCTAAGCCATTACTCACCGGAGTCACCACAATAAAGAAAACACAATCTGCTAATCCACAGTAAAGAAAAGCCTTTCAAGTCTTCCAGGATCATCCACAGTGGTAATTTGAAAATTATTTGATCCCTGTTAATCCTCAATAAAAGATAAAAGGTAAAACTATCATTAACCATCAGACGTCTTTCCCGCGACAAGACCACTACTTGAGGCATAAACAAGGCCAGAAACCAAAATAAATCTGGTTACCGAAGTATCAACAAATGTGGATCGCAAACTAAACTTTTACGCAGAACATCAACAATGTCTTTTAGACATGAGTCTGCCTTCACTTGAAGTACAACCACAAAGAAGATGTGCAAGCTAGTTTCATTCTTACTCTAAGTAGACTACAGCAGGACTTACGTGATAATATGCTACATATTCCTACAAGAACTTCTCTAAAGCTTACATCTTTCATCAACACCTCCACCCCAGATTATAGACAATGATACAAACATTATAAACCTTCACACCCCCCCCCCCCTTCTTCTGAAAAAAAAAGACGGATATCATAGAAGGAAATAAGAGTCGGTTACAAAAACTAACTAGCTAGGTGGTGGCCCTTCTACTCGGATCACCCGGGTCAACATCTTCCCCTAACATGAGGCAGGGAATGAATTTAGCATGAGCATCAAAGTACAAGTTTGCAAAAGAGGGATGGGAATGGTTCCAAGTTACAAATTCCCCAACAGGGTTACGTTACCTAGCATGGTTAGCTAGGCTATCAGCAAGACGCTTCCAACCTCTCGGGATGTATTCAACATCCACCGCACTTTGAATTCCTGGTTTACTAAGCTTACATGAGTCAAAGTTCTAACTTCTAAGGAATACCAAACACATAAATTCTCGTTCTTCCACTCTGTATGCAAAGATTTCAATGGGGCTAGCACAAGAGCAAGAAGACCAAGCCAGATAAAATCATCACTGATATACCGTCACAAAATCGCTTGTTCATCGATTCGCAATAGGATAAACCCCAACCACACTCCACATTACCAAAATCATCGAAATTCAATGTTCCCGTTCTAACTTATTTCATCTTCTAAGACAAGTTACTGAAATTCAATCACAAACACACTCATGTACAATGTTTATAATCATAAAGATCAAAGTTCATACACCAAGTATCAAACTTTCAACCTCCATCACAATTTATACATACATACATTGATACATACACACTGTCAGACTATTACAGTTCATAAAATAAGAAAATTGGCGCCCCCAAATTAAAAAAAAAAAATCACAAATTTCGAATCATAGCAGAAACATAACTAATCAATCAATACATTACCAAAAACCCATCAAATTCATAAAAAAAAAATGCTAATAAAAAAAAAAAAACACCCACAAAAATAAAGAATTAAATGTAAAGAAATCAATAAGATTTACAGATGAGGCGGACTAACCAAAGGAAGAATTATTGGAGTGATTGATGAACAACCCACAAGTTATATTAATGTAATTTGCTCGAAAAATTTGATGAATTTGTTGGTGAAATTAACAAGAAGGGAAGGAGAGAAAATTGAGGAAATTTAATTAAATTTACGCAAATAAAAAGAAGGGAATATAATTATTTATTTTTGCAGAACAAGTTTTGAGAGAGATGTGGGAGGAGGATAGAATGTGAATGTCAGACAGATTCATGTTCACGTGGTTATATGTATGTTGAGCAACGTGTATCATGCACGCTTCCTTTAATTTCCCCTTTCTTCTCGCCATCTTCCTTGCCAATCACGTACTCTTTTCCATAATAATATTATTACAAGTTTAGGACCGATAGGATTAAGCGGTAAAAGGTTTGATACGCTAGGGACATGTCGAGGCTGGATTCATATAAACTAATACGGAGTACTTGATTTACAAACAATTACAATTGCTTGTAATTTGATGGCTTGTGCGTTCCCTCGTTCTCAGAATCTTATCTACAAGTAATGTAATGATATGGTATGGTACTGAAATATTCCATAACCAATGTAATAGTAAAAGGAATTTAGATGACTTCAAAAAAAAAAAAAAAAAAAAAAAAAAAAAAGAAATTTAGATACCATGAAATGGAAACGAATTTTAAAAGCATGCACCATCGATAACTCATCGGTTAAATTAGAGACATCTACACTTTTCGCCCACCTTACGGGATGCAGCTACTCTACTCAAAGTGGACGATTGCCAAACCAATGCTCACAATCCATTCAAAGTGAATACATGGACTTTTTTTTTTTTCTTTTTTTCATTTTTAAGAAATTGCGACTTCTGCTCCACTCACTTCTCACTAACAATACAATTCAAAAGATCAATCATCATAGAATTGCTCCGGACTCATGAGTCAGGAGTCTCAGGACATTCGTAGAAGGAAAGGCACGTTTAGGTAATGTTGTGATTACATGAAAGAAATCGGAAACAAACAAATTATTTACATATATTGCTAACAAAAGAGGTACTCCCTTATATTTACAGAAGTCCCTTCAATCGGTTCGGTGATCAGTGATGAGTTACGCAATTGCGCAAACCATTACTCATACAAAGCCCCCAAGACCTTCACGCATAAATATGACATTGCACATTTATACTGCGTCTGGAGTCTTTCTGGTAACGCGATTGATCAGTAAAAAGACGACTGTCTTCAATAATATCCTGCAGTCCTGCAGCCTACAGGATGTGAAGCAAACTAGTTTACTAACAGAATTAGACATTACAGTTGATAGGACTAGATTTGTGAACATCTGAGAAGTAACATTTTGACTCCAAATTAATGGCACAAGTTCATGGCTAGGTTTCATAAAGAAACTCTAGCGTTCAGAAAGACGGTTTTGTACAGATATAGAACAAGAAGTTGGTGAAAAAATGAAACTAAAGAAGCTTGTAAAGACTGCTGGAAAGAGCATACATGTCCAAGGCTAATAAAGCATGTCTCAATTGACTTCAATGAACAAAGGACATAAAATGAATCCATGATACCAACATTTCACAGACTATAATCTGACAGTGTAAGATGTATGAACCACAGTGGCACAGTCCATAGGCCACAGAGATCATCAGAACACTAAATTTGTAAAGCTTAGAAATATATCGTCAGCAAAACAACTCATCAAATGCATCAGTTGAGACATGTAAACTAAGCTACAGTCGCATAAATGAGTAAGGTCAGGCGACAGTACAGGGAATCTCACAGGTTTCTCATCATTCCACATGACCCGCAACTGCGTCTGTAGATTCATCATCACTTGATGCATCTTCATTCTCACTGACATCCTCATCACGAGTTTCATCCACACTACAAGAGCTAATAACATCCTCCTCCTTTGCATAAAGATCACAGTATTCTGCATTATTGTATCTTAAAAAACATAATTAACACAAGTTATCGTAAAACAATAAGCACGGATAATGACAGTTAATCAATCTGCAGCAATTACAACTTTTAGATGATTGTCATCCCAGGGCCTTCAAACTCTTTCAAGCGCATCAGCCAACGCTAACTCTTGTAAGTACAATGCTATGCTGAATAAAAAATTTACTGCAATTTTTTTACAAAGAACAGTTCCTGTTTTTCTTCAGAACAATCCCCCTCCACGACTACTTAGCAGTGATCACACACGGTTTCAAACAACTAGAAAGGTTATGGCTCCTTTTCAGGATGTAAAATCTTGGAAGGAATTTGGAGAAACAAAATCAGATACTTGAAATATATAGATAAACATGGACGAGCAGAAGTGCTTCGACCTATAGACAGATCTAGGGCCTGCTGCGCTCCTTCAATTACAATTTCGGTCTCCTCAATTAAGAAATAGGTAAACATGGCATACCATAAAGCACAGATTTGTACCTTTAACTTTCTTTTCATATTTCTCTCTATCGCTCTTCATTAGGTAGATGGCATTTTGATTGAGGCCATGTGAAGAATTCGGGTAGAGCAAGAGCTGAGGAATGAAGATTTCAAACACATTTACAAGATCTGCACAAACGCCAGTCAGTCAGCTAATTACAGCATACAATAATAAAAGACGAGAAGAAAACATATTATTATCTTCGACTTACAAGGATACAACAACAACAACAACAACAACAACAACAACAACAACAACAACAACAACATCTTTAACCCAAGTGCCTTAAAGGCTCCCGCCATAAGGCGGGGTAAGGGGGGGTCGGATGCACACAAGCCTTACCCCTATTGAAACATAGAGAGGCTGCGCACGGATAAAATTTCAAATTCGTATACTATGATACTAAGGAGATAGATTTGACCACAGAAAGAGAAAGGAGTTGGAAATGCAGAAAAAAGGTACTGCAACAATTGCAACCATGATAAAAGAGATCGAGATGACTACCATACATAGGACTCCATGATTGATTAATCACGTTCAAGCATATGGAGCCTGAGCTGAAAGTACCAAAGAATGCACATACTTATAAGCGTATTCAGTGCTTTCTAATTACAGAAATTGCAAATTTGCTCAGAAGATAAATGGGAGACTCACTTCTCATCAATATTTGGGTGGAGAATTTTGTTCATGAACGCGATTAGAGGAGGCTTGTAAGGATAAGCATCTGGAAGCTGAACATACAATTTCCAGACTCCACCCTCGTAAGGGCCTGCCACCACAAATTGTCACTTAAGATACACAAATACACAAAAAAAGGTTAGACAAACAACAATTGTGAATGAAGAGCATTCACTTACTCTCTTTCGGACCATGGAATACCACATTGAACTCGTCTATTCTGTCATTCTTAGGCTCTACAGTGAAATCACTCATCATCCTTCATAAAGCACACAGTAGTGTTTCCATTAGAGCAACAATCTCGCATCAGCACGAATGACACGCCTCTCAAAAAAAAAAAAAAAAAAAGGAAATGATTGGATATCATTTTGACAGGAATACTTATCAGAAAAAACGTGATATTTAAGAATTCCAGACCTCAGATAGACTGTAAATAGCAGAATTGTCAGATTTGAACAAAATCGCGAACCCAATCAACATAAAACGATGCCAGAAACAGAACAGACATACAAATCCAATTAATTAACTTACAATCTCATAACATCCAACTCTCTTCTCTTGCTCAAGGACGTCATCGAATTCGAGCTGTGCAATGCCTAAACCTACAGCACATACAAGGCCCCTGATAAGAATATCATACTTCATACACATGGGGCTTAAGCAGAGATCAAGGTAATCAACAAAGTGGTATCTTCACAAAGAAGAGAGTTTTATGTTTCTGGAATAATCAATTCACTCAGAATTATTATGTTATCTATTCTTAAGATATTTAAAACTTATCTCCAATCATCAATATCCATCAAACATCATCTGGGACAGTAATAAACAATTATATGAGCAATAATTCTCTATTTCTAATCCAGAAATTCCTAATCACAGGGGAAAAGGGACAAAAAACATTCCTCATTCAATCTATTTCTAACCCATAAATCCTAATTACAGGGGAAATCGAATCCCATAATATGAAATTGAAAGTAAGGGTAAACAGAAACTAACCAAAAAGAGCTGAAGTGTGAACTTGAACCTGAAGATTTGCTGTGTGCTGAAACTGAAGTGGTATGCAGGAATGTTTAAAAAAATAAAAATAAATAAATAAATAAAAAACAAGATAGAGACAGCAAAGTAAAAGACCAAAGTACTTTTTTTCCCTAGAAATCAGGTAAAATAAACAGACTTGCTACAGTTACTTCGCTGACCAGGTGACATGTTTACTCAGTCCTGTCTAGTGACTATTCAGTACTGACTCTCGTGACTCATGACAGTTACGTACACAGACTTCAGCTACAATCAATCAAACGTTGGTAGTACAAATTAAAATCATGCAACAATTAACATTAACCACATCAGTAACGTCTCATTATGTACCAATTGAATCTGAAACAATTACATCCTCGTGCAGTCGTGCACGAGATCAACGAGCCAACTTGACTCGTTATTATTACAACTCTTTAAGATTCGTCACAATTACCTTCATGATATTAGAAAGCAAAATCAAGGCTGTCCACCACAAGCACATACCAACGTAAAACTTAGCTGAATTACATTAAAAGCCAAGATAATTAATGTCCCAAGATTTGGATTTAAACATTGCAAGTTTCAAAATTTTAATAAAAAAGCAAGCTTAAAAAAAAAAAAGCAGTATCATTATTATATTTCTGCAACAATGAAGGCTACCCCAACTTTAAGTTTCACCCCTATGGTAGGCGTTGAAAAATTGATGGCAAATACTCACTAACACGTGGGTCGTGGTCATTAGATTCGTGAAGTAACTTCAAGCTTTCTTTGTAAGCATCTGTGAATGATATATACGGACTGACCGTGTTAAAACTACTGGGATAAACAGTCTCTTCTTCGGTTTCGAGATCAATTACTGAGGCTCTAACCAGGGCACGGCCGAACCTTTCTCGATTACCACCATGTTTCACACCCTCCTCACGATCACCAACGTGTTTCACACGAATGTTCCTATAACGGTGCAAATAGAGCCGACCACTACTCTTTAAGTGCAAGATTTCATCGTTATCTTCAAGCTTCACTGTATACACTTTGTCCCAATAAACCGATGTATCAGCAGCATCACCCATCTTTCCCTTCAAAACCGAAATGCGTACTTGTTTAGGTACATGTTCCATTGCATTCGATGGGTGTGTGTCGACGAGCGCGATTGAATCCCGTAAAATTGATATACGCCTCTGTGGTTTATCATCTAGGGCTGGCAATGGACAGCAACTGAAAGCCTCGGTCGACAAATAGAAACGAAGGAGATGAGTGTCAGCGTTACGTTTCTTCTTCTTCTCAGCACAAGCGAGCCAATAAATCCCACCTTTAAAGTTTGTAGTCATTTGGGAATGCTTCAAGTACAAGACAGGAGCAATATCACATATTTCTGCCTTCGGCAATGTCCATGTACGTGTTCGTAAATTGTAAACCTTTGTTTTCTTATCAAAGAATTCCAAATTAACAGCGACAACTTTGTAAGTCTTCTCAAATACGTCAAACCCGAAACCAAACTGAACCTCCTTATCCTTCCCTAGAGTAGGGTAAGGTGGAATGCTTACGATTTTCGGGATCGTAGGGTTCCATAGTAAAATCGTATTGTTACCTTGGTTAATTTCAGGCGTACAGACTATGTGTACGAGAAGGACTCCGTCAGCGTGACCAACAATATGACATACTTTGTAGTTGTTGTGAAGCTTGGGTGGAGCTTTTTGACCAATTCAAAAGTGTCGCTACGGCGTACTTTGAGCGTATTGTTTTCACGGGTCAGTAACAACGCGTTCTTCTTGTTGTTGTTGTCACGTTGAAGATACCGCTGCCCGAAAGTTGGATCAGTGATGATTGAGTTCCATGATCTGCAAACGAAGACGAGATTGAGGAGTGTTTTCACCGGGAGCCGTAGGAATATTTCGGCGAAGATTTGGGGAGTAAAACGGTGATCTGTTTTTCTCCTCTTGTTCTTCTGCGTTACGATTTCCACTGTAGTATGCTGTCTCTCCTTCACGATTTTCTCCAATACCAATGGAACCTTTCTCTTGCTCTTTGTCTTCATCTTCTTCTTCACGATTTCCATTGTAGTACGCTGTCTGTTGTGTTATGTAAGGCGGCGGTAAGATATGTAGCGAAATAAAGAAAAATCAATGTATGAGGAGGTAAGTAGGGTTTGTACGAGGATATTTTATTTTACCCTTTCCTTAATGTAGAGTAAAAAAAAAAAAAAAAAAATTGCACAGATAAACCCTGTTTAGCAAATTTACCTCAAGAGGGGGGTAAAAAAAACTGTTCCGAGAAAGCATGTACATCTATGAGGTGAGAACGCTGTCAACGCTCCGTCTATTTGCAAGAACAGTCCCTGTCTATTTGCAGAAACAGTCCCTGTCATGCACGGGAGGTTGGGAGGGGAGTGGAGATCTGGAGCTAATTCACTGCTATGCTAGAGTGAAAGCGCAGGGTCAAGGTCATGGGTCTTCCTGGTCAATCAAGCGGGCCTGTGGTCTGGCCTTAATCAGTGTATCGAACTATCGATGATGTAAGACCCTTTAATCTCGACACCACAGGCGCTGGACATTGCAAAATTGATTACTGTCACAGCACAGGGTTCCTGAAGAGGATGGATGCTATGTTGATTGAAGGATAACAAAGTTGCATTATGAAAAATATGAGCGGGTGAATTCTCCAAAACCAGTCTAAATCGTGACGAATTCGTACCGGAAACGTACGAAACGGATTTATTACAGACCTCCTGATCTAATATAAGTTATATAACTTACCACAACCAAAATGTGGAATGTTCAATTTTGAATGATTTCCTTTACAAACAAAAATTAAAAGCTGAATTGCTTCATACATCTGTTTGAAACAAGAACCTGGATGCCCCAAAAGCAAGGTATTTAGTAGAGAGATATAGTTAAGCCGAATGCCAGTCGTCATTGAATCACCAAAAGCTCAAATCATTGTGTCCGAAATGCCTAGTTAGACATGATAATATGGTGACTGGTAAATCAAAGGCCAGGGAACTTTGGAAACTTTGGAAAGGTGTCTCCATAATAGCTAGCTGTGCCTACCATAAGTGCAACTGTTGCACCTTGGACTACCACACGAGCTCTCATCAGTTTTTGACCCAGCTTCGAATTACCTTGCCTAAAGCTTATTAAGCCGGCTGTAAGAACTCCGGCAGTCACTAAAGCACCTGAAAATTCAACAGCAGTCCGATTACTGAGGTGCAAATTCACAA
The DNA here is from genome assembly GCA_963680865.1 of Spergularia marina. Taxonomy (NCBI): domain Eukaryota; kingdom Viridiplantae; phylum Streptophyta; class Magnoliopsida; order Caryophyllales; family Caryophyllaceae; genus Spergularia; species Spergularia marina. The sequence continues at coordinate 26,555,894 of OY804548.1, read as the reverse complement.
TACTGTTGACAGGCCAGAACATAAGCTGATCCCATTGCTCAAATCCTTTACTGGCTATTGCCTATAGAGAATCAAAATTCAATCTTCCATATCATTGTTAAACATATAAAGCCTCAAATCTGAGAACCTACCATGTGCCGGCTATGCCATTAGTAAGCAAGTTTACAAGACTGAATGAAAATGAATTATGAAGAAAGATCAGAGCTTTCTCTACATATTCACTCCGAGTTAGAATATACCCAGATGTTTCCTCATCAAACACCGGATATAAACATTCAGGCTCGTGCTTATTTATTTGCCGGAAATTTATCATCTCACATGTACAAGCAGAAGCAGAAATAATCCGAGTAGAGTACAGCAAGAATATTTCAATCACTTCAGCAAAAAAAAAAAAAAAAAAAAAAAAAAAAAAAAAAAAAAAAAAAAAAGGTAGTAGTAATAGAAGCAGAGACTTAATTCAGGAATTTGAACATCAAGGAAGAATTTTGCTGCTAGCCTAGGTAAGGCTTAATCGCAGCCTGAAACAGATGATTATTCTAACTGAACAACCCTTGTGTTCTGATGTGAACAGTTAACAGCCAAAGCTAATGACTTGTTGAAGTTCTATCGCCTATCAGCTCGAGTAATATTGCTACCATGTAACTAAAGAAACAAGAGAATCCTAATAAGGCATGCAGTAGTTACTATCAAAGATTGATCAGAGCTGGGGCACAACATTAGATCCATATATATGACGACATTCACCAGCTAAGGCTACCTGTTTAGGCAAATCTCTAGCTGCATTAATATTATAAGCACTACCTGAGCTCAAGCAATTTCTAAACAGCCCCATAAATCAGTGATTCCTGACCCTCCAATATGATCTTTACAGGTTGTGATGGCCGTTTACAGAAAGAGAGAACTATAATGGTTGACATCGTAAAAGACTAAGCCAGCTACACGTGGAGTCATCGAGATATGTAGTTGTTGTAATTACCCACATGCCAAAAACTGCTTTACTGAGTTTACCACGGTCGACATGATCCATCCCACATGCATGCTTTGGACTCATCTACTGCCACAAAGGAAGAGTAGCTCATAGCAAGCTCAAGTGATTAACCATTTTTGGATACCTTAAGTGCATTACTTCTACTCAATGAGTCAATGGATGTCTTCAGTAGAATCAAATTAGAAACATTCCTTAACTATAACCGGTGCACCTCATCCAAGACTAAGTTACTCATGTGACCACCTCAATTAGAATGAAACGCAAACCACGAACCCAAGTCACACAACAAAAATGCCTCTTATGCTCTAACAGGATACGAAAAACCTGACCTCCATCATGGATGGACGTTGCACATGACACGATCAATTAGACTCAAGGCCCGGCACTAATAGAAGTTGCTGGCCTATCTCTCCTAGTTCATCCTCGATCAACCACAAATACAACAAAAAACACGAAAAAGAAGATACTATATCTCTCAATGTAAGTTGTAAGACTTGTAACCCAATCAAGTCTACAACCCCCGACTGTTTCGAAATATCCAAAGCCTAATTGCCTACCATTATCCCTTACATCACCAAAACTTCCTTCCCACAAACCCCCAAAACCCCAGGAACAATGGGTCTCCTAAAGTAACCTTAATTTCGACATAAAAATGACAATACAACATCAAAATTCAGCTAATCACCATCAATTGCTTCAACATTAAGTCTTAACATCAAAATTCATCCACCTACCAAGATCCAGGACCTCAACCACCATTCATTTCCATAAAAATGGCCTCTTTCCTCATCAAAATTCTCATAAAACTAACAATAAAAGGCATAAAAGCTACAAACTTTGCAACTTAGTTGAAAAATACTAAATTTAGCAAAATACCATGTACAAATATTAACCCATAAACAGATTAAATTCTCAACCAGAAATGCTAAAAAGGCATAAATTTATAAACAAAAACAATAATAATTACAAAAAAAAAAAAAAAAAAAAAAAAAAAAAAGATTAAAAGTTGGGAAATTTTACCAATTGGAACTAAAGGGTTCTTGATCCTCTTCTTTTCTGGAAAAAATTCATCGATGCTAGATTCTGGGCTACCCATTTTCTTCAACTAATTAGCAAATTAACCTCTAATAATATTATTATTTTGGAAAATGAATAAAATTTGTAATTTTGATACTCAAATTGCAGAGCCAAACCAAGGTTCCTCTTTCTTTCTCTCTCTCTTGTGGACGTTTTTGGATGGAGCCACGCCAGTCGCCACCGCGGAATCTAAGATTCAACCCGAATTAGGTGGGCTTTTTGAAAGTGATGGGTATTTTCTAAAACCCGATCCAAGGTTACAATAAAATTGAGAGTCCACCTGACCCAAAAACTATTCTTCTTGTTTTAATACAAAAACTAGTTTATGGACCCGTGTCATGCACGGGGTTTATAAATGTTTATATGAAGTAGTTCTAATAATGCTCCCTCATTCTCGGAATATGTTACATTTTCTGTGTTTTGAGGTGGGTTTTATTTTTTATGGAACAAAAAAAAAAAAAAAAAAAAACTAATTGGATTTATAGGGGCGAAATAAAATTATTAGATTGATATTAGAATAGGATTCATAATAAGTTTAAAGAGTTTGACTGGCATATTTCTAGTTAGAGATTTTTCACTTATTAACTCGTTCAGCTAATGTGTTGCCCTGTTTGATAAGACTGCATCATTCTGATTTGATTCGATTGCTCTTGATCTGATTTGATCTGTTGAATGACTTTGAGCTGATTTGATCTGGATTGGTTTAAAATTTGATTGAATTTTCAACGAATTAGTATCAATAATGGACCAAATTCATTGAACGTTATTTGGGCATTTCTGATCTGATCAAAATTAATTTGGTCTTGTCTAATTTGAATGACTCTAAACTAATCCATGCCCATGTTAAAAACGTTTACATTTTTTATTCATTTTATATAAGGTAGAAATATATAGCTTATATACTATCAAAAGTCTCGTATGAGATTAGATTTTGGTATAAACAATTGTTTTTACTAATAAATAAATTATGTCCGATACACCTCATTTTTAGTGTGGTCCATACACCTCTATCGCGAGAAGGACCACATACTCCTTGTGCTCGGAGCATGGTTAAGCATTGATTTTTCATGGGTATTATGCAATTTGATTTGATATATTGAGGTATGTGCTAAAGATTACGCAAATAAAAAAAAATACTTACACTTCAATACATCATGCTGTTTTCTTTTGAAAGCATTTGATCAAGTATAAAATATTTCTTCATCATTTTTAAACGTCCTGAATGTTTGCCAATCTTATATACTTTCCCATATATAGCCATATAGGTTCTAAATCATACTCCCTCCGTCCTCTAATGATTGGGACACAATAAGACACAATATATTTCCCTAATCATTCTAAACTTCGTCCTCTTGTGATATTAAGGCCCTGTGCGATTGGACTGCATTTTTCTGATTTGATTTGATTTGAATTGAATTGAACTGATCTGATTTGATTTGATTTGAATGAACTCGATTTGATTTGATCTAAATTGAATAAATTGATAAATTAACTGCATTTAGAAGAATTAATAACTAAAAGTAGGCTAGATTCATTGATTGTTATTTAGATAATTCTAATCTGATTTGATTTAAATTGAATGAAGTTGATCTGATTTGATTTGATTTGATTTGATTAAATATAATCTGATTTGAAAACAATGTTTAATAAGTTGAATCGCACAGGGCCTAAAAGGTATATTAGATTCGAAGATTGATTGCCTTATTTTAAGGTGCAATTAGGTTTAGATTATTTGTTCTTTGATTTTGTATCTAAATTAAGCTATATTAGAACCGGATATGTGATTTGGCGATTCAAAACTTGAACTTTGTTTTGCACCATTTTGCGCGATTCCTTCGTTTTTTGTTTTTTAACTTATTCTTTGAAAAAACATACCGATTCTGTCATTGTACCATTTTAAAAGTGACTCTCTAATGTTAGATCAAGTTTTCCAAAACAATGACGCATGATATGAATACAACACATTGTCATATGATTAATTTATGTGAAAATGATAGAATTTCAAGTACACAACGACACTACTACTACTACATACATTTCATTTGTCAAGTTGAAGCTCGAGGCAAGAGCATGTTACTCAATAAGACGATCCTCATCTCTTGAACTCGTATGATGGTGCTTATATTAGGAGGATTCCACTCTGCATTAATGTGCATTGAGTTGCCTTCAGTCAAACCGTAACCTTGTACGTAGTTGCTCTTCTTTCTCATAAAACATTAGTCTAAATCCATAATTTTATGATCTCATCATTACTAAAATCAAATTGGAGGAAATAAGAACATAAAGCACAAATAATATTAGAAAAAAAAAATGACAATTTATAATGAATCACTTTGATATGGTAAAATTTACTATGATATAATACCAAGAGGTTTAGAAGAAGTGACCCAGAAAAAATTATGATCGACCAATCTAACATCCAAAAAAGTACTGCAATGTCTCTGATTGAACGCAAGATCGATTCAACACACGATTATAATCCTCCTACCAAGCAACAAAAGAGCCTGATAAAAAAAAAATACCTCAAATCCAGATGAAATTGATCTCGGAGGTTTTCAACTTGTGTGCTTGCTCAACAACTATACCTGAAACAAAATACCGAAAAGAGAGAACCCTTTGTTAATCCTTGATAATATTAACTAAGGTAAAAGTAATACTCGAATGAAATATTGAAGACAAACTTTTGGGGATGAAGATGTGGACTGAAAATTTGAGTCTGATTATTATACTCATGGTAACCTTTGAGAATGTGTTGCCAACGATTTTTGTTGCCTAAATGAATGCTCTAATTACGGAATTTTATTTCCTAAGTTTTTATTTTTTTTTATTACAATCAAGTATTTTGCAAGATTTCGGAAAATGGGTATCTTTTAAATTTCTTGTTTTGATTTATTTACTTCCATAATTCGTCCAAATTTTCAAAAATAAAAGATTTGGTCATCTACATTCGTTTGGACTATTTCCAACGTTTTTATAGTATCAGCATATAAAAATATGCATGAAGTAACAGTTAGCACACTGGTAATGTGATGAATAAGTAAGTGAGAGGTCAGAGGTTCAGATCCTGATAGACACATTTTTGGCTGATCTACCGATGAGCATACTGACGTGTTAAATGATTGCTGACATGATGCTGACATGTCAATCGTTTAATAAAGTCGTGCCACATCAGCTTATTGGCACAACTTTATTAAAAGATATATAATATAGATAGAAGATAGATAGATGGGGTGTACGTAGGCTCGATTTTTGGTTCGTAAAAGAGCTGTCAGTTTGCGTGACGGCTTAATCAGGGCAAAGAAAAGAAAAAAGGATTGAAGTCTAAAGCCACTAGTGTGGTTGGGGATTTCTTTAACTATGGAGCCGCCAACCTGGCTGTCGAGTTTTGGAACAGTATTACGAACTCTTTAGTTAAAGAGTCATTTGGCAAGCCAACGACCAAATGGAATACACATGGCATGACACCTGATAAGTATATCATCCGTCAATGAGATTGTGGCTTGCAAAGTCCAACTTAGATGTGAACCTTGGTGGACGTCGAGCACCAACCCACCTAGGATTTTTGAATGTATCAATCCGCAATCACAACTTATAAATACTGCAAAAAAACATTTTAATGAGACTTAATTGATTTTTCACAAACACACCCACACAAAATTTGATACTTACACCAAAAGACAATACCTATAAGAGGCTCCCACTGTCTCTAGCTTAGCATTGAGGATTGATCGAGCATTTGAGCACTTACCTTAGCACTCTCCAAATGATGGGATTTGGAATCCGTGTATTTTTCTATGGGCAACCAAACGATCACTTAACCCTATTCGATATGACTGAAATTTGGGTAAGATCCAATACATTTAAATCAGATCAATTCAATTTTTTTTTTAATAACACCAATAAATGAATCTAGTCTACTTTCTAATATTAATTTGTCAAAATTCAACTAATTTTCCTACACATTCAGATGAGATTAAACAATATCAAATTATTGAGATACGTTCAAATCACATCTGGTTGAATCAACTTCAAAAACAGTGAATTCAAATCAAATTAGATATATTCAAATCAGATCATCTCATTCAAATCAAATCAAATATAATCAGAATTATTCAAATAAACAATCAATGAATCTAGTATAATTATAGTTATTAATTTGTCTAAATGCAGTTAATTATTCAATAAATCCAGATTAAATTAAATCAAATCAAATTTATTGAAATCAAATCAAATCAAATCAGTTCAAATCAATTCAGAAGATTACAATTGAGGGTATATATAGATGTCTCCAAAACCCTTTCATTATCCAAAACCCTTGGACTTGATGAAGCCTTCTCAAATGCATCACTACTGAAACCCTACAAACAATCGTAGATTCATCCAAAACTCACAACGAGTAACAAGATAAATTGAGGCTTTGACACGCCGCCTGCACCGGCAAGAAGGATGAGGCCGAGGAGGAGAAACTTGGTGAAAAATTGCGAAAATCTGATGCTCGACATTTGGACGGAAATACTAGCAAGAATTCCAGTGAGAAAGCTTCTAACTTACAGGTGCGTTTGCAAAGATTGGAACTCTCTTATTATGAATCGCAAATTCCAAAATTTACATCTCCAATCTTTCAACAACAATAGCGACAGTAAGTTCCTGTTATCCTTGGAGATAAAATTCGATCACAATCGTTGGGTCATGAATCACGTCGTCGTTGTTCGTCACAGCAACACGTTTAGAAAAGTCGAGGAATTTAGATTAAGTGGTCAGGACTCTCGTAATTGTGATTATCTCGGGTACGTTGATGGGGTAATGGTTTTGCATAGAGTCATTGACACGACTCAAATAATTAGTGAAATTTCATTGTGGAATCCCTCGTTACAGAGAACAATACGAATCCCGCTACCTTTCGAAACTAAGAATCTCGAAACTAAGAAACAATTAAATGTAGGGTTTGGTTTCGACACTGTGAGTAATGTTTATAAGGTGGTCGTCGTGCGTATGGAATGTGCGTACTACATAAGATACATGGTTTATCATTTATGTGTTGAAAGTTCGTGGTCGTTGGAGAGTCAGAGCAAATGCCCTAACCCAACAAGTGAATTGTACATGAAGCCATTGTCGTGGATGACGAATTTTGAAGGTGGAATATATTGGATGTGTTACGACACTGTCGATAGAAATTGTGCTCTAGCACTTCTTCGATTTGATCTGTCGAGTGAACAATTTAGCTGCGTAAGTTTGCCAGAAGACGAGTATAAAATGAGGGACAAACGAGGGAAATTTATACGATTGTCCGTGATGAATAAGTCCCTTGTTGTTCTAGATTGCTATTACGCGGAACATATTAACGTATGGGCGATGAGTAAGGGAGATCGACTCGAAGCTGGTACAAATGTCGACCTTTGGACGAAGATATATAGCGTGGATCTATGCATTCGGGAATACGTTCATTTGAAGAACAATGGTGGACTATTGTTTCGGGAGTTTACAAAAGGGGTGATGTCGTATGACCTCGAGAAATCGAAGCTGAATTGCCTCGCAAAGAGCCATCGACCGTCCATTTTGTTTACGCGTACTTATGAAGAAAGCTTGGTGTTGCTCGAAATGTTTATTAAGAAAGGAAGGTTGGTTTATGACTGCGACGGTAATAAGGCTTCTTTTGGACAGCATGTCAATGGCTTTAGTACGAGGAAAAGAAAATGCGGATAAGTGATTTCCGCCTTTCTTGTATACAAACAAATTCTCATGTAAGACCGTTTTTACCTAAATTTATTGTAGACTATTTACAATAGACAGTAATAAAAAGTTCTAAAGCTAAAACCATGGAGTTTTCATTATCTTATTGTGTGATTGTAAAGCTAAAGTCGTGTGTTTTGGAATTCAGTGTTGATACTTGATTCTTCGTTGGGCCTACTATTTCCCCACTTTTTCACCCCTAATGTTATGCCCCAACACAGTGTTAGGCTAGCAAAACTGTTGAAGAACACAACATGTTGTTGTGCGGGCTAGGATGGACCACTTTTGCAGTGCGGATCATGCACCTGTCCTATTTTCCTACTCCACTCCTTATATCCCACCAATCACATGCTAACATTCGATTATTTTATATTTTAATGATAATATTTATATATGATTGGTGAGGGTACATGGAGTGAGATGGGAAAATGAGACATGTGATACGCTCCGTTCCTTTTGATAGTTGTTTATTTTCATCTTGAATTTTTTATTTTCAAGATTTTACTAGGATGAAGACCCGTGCATTACACGGGACACATGATAATGTTTTCTATTAAAAATGATATATTAAATGAAAACTAATTTTCACCGGGGGTATAATGTACGGTTAAATACTTAAACATCCAAAAGATAATATATGTTTTATATATAATCTCATTATTTATGATAAAATTTAAAAAGTTTATATTTAAGTGGAATCATAAGAGATGTTTAAGTAAGTTAACTTATTATACAAAAAATCATTTAAAGGGGTCTTTTGTGCTTAATTTATGAGCTGGTTAATTTTTAGTTATATAAATGTTGAAAGTAATAGTACCACAACTTATCGTATAGTACTATATATATTGACCTTCATGCAAATATATATTGCAATCAACATTATAAACTCACTTACTCACCCTTATTACATGCATAAATGTGACCACCTCTCCCTAGCTAGTTCAAATCTATTAACCATGTTGCTGCAAATATAGACATAGTAATCGACATAAGATTACAAATGGAGATATCATGAAATCAATAATCAGGGATTAGTGTCCAATCAAATAGGACATGAGAATTATACAACTTAAAAAATATGGAGTAGTTAATTTAGTTTAGAAGTAATGAATCTGGTTTTTATGTCAGCATATATACAACTCCAATTCAGATCAGTTTAGATATTGTCAGATGAATCATAGGGACCTTAGTATGAATCAATACAGTTTTGTGTTTAGATGGACATCAATATTATAAAATTCTCAAAACTCTTTAAAAACCTTCGGTCAACGTGAGAGCTACAAAAAAGACTCCTTTAATAATATAGAAGGATTTATGAAATTTAATTCAGAAGTCGATCATGTGGCGGCGTAGTGTCCTTTTCCTAACACGAACCATGTACTGTGCACGGATTTGTAGCTAGTTAGAAGTATTGGAAAAAGACAGACTATAGAAAGTATGTTTCCTAAATTATAGAGAATTGAGATTTTCTATTTATTTTTGGCTCGGATGAGTTTTTGTTATACCTTAGAGAGGAGAGATTCAGATGAGTTTCCAAACTTTGTCTTTAAGTTATATAGTGATCGTTTTCCGGACCAACAAACATGATACTAGGGTGGCCGCCATCGTGCCGACGAGCCGCGACAAGAAACACAAGGAAGCGTGTGATGATCACGATTATTAATGATATTCCCGACGAGTTATGGATTGAGATACTCCCACGTCTCCCTGCAAAAACTCTGTTAAGATTCAAGTCCGTTTGCAAATCCTGGTACACTTTGATTAATACTCATGATTTCCAACAGTTGCATCTCCGTATCTTCAAGAACAACAGGGACCGCAAATACCTTCTGTCTTACGAAACCAATAGACAAATAGTTAACCTACGACATTCTAGTACATTCAAGTTAATTAAGGAAATCAGGTCGGAAGACTACGTAACAAATTCTGTCCCGATGTTGCTCGGGTATGTCGACGGGATTTTTCTGATAAGTCCAGAAAAAATTCCAAGTTTGATTTTATTATGGAATCCTTCGATCAAATTTTATTTGGAAATTGTGGTCTATAAAGAGATCGTCGGAATCAGTGATAGAAGAAGATTATATTTTGGGTTTGGTTTGGACACGGTCTCTAGGAATTATAAGGTCGTAGCTCTTTACAAGAAATCTCGTTCGAGTGATCGCTTGTATTACAAGTTTTGTGATGTAGGGAATGGTACGTACGTGGTCTTCGGAAAAGCAAAGCGTATGCGCAATTACTGATCTTTACATAGATTCATGGTCGCCGTGGATAACATACTTTGAAGGTAGAGTGTACTGGCTTTGTTATGATGAATCTGCGAGCGAAAGGGATACACATTACTCCCATCTTCTCGGCTTTAGTCTAACAGATGAGCAATTTACAAGATTAATGTTGCCCAAGGACAAGGAATACGAATTAATGTTAAGTGAAAAATGGTTGCCGCGGCTATCAGTATCGAACGAGAAACTCATGGTATTGAGTTTGTGTAATGCGGAACATGTTTGCGTGTGGAAGAAGGAAAATGATTCGTGGGTGAAGCTGTATGATGTGGATCTCTCATACCTAGAGTATTTGGTTTTGAAGAGCTATGGCGGACTAGTATTTCGAAACAGCAAGGCGTCAAGAATTGTGAATTTGGAGGCATGTGGCCTTCCAGGGTCTGAATTGTGGAGAAATGTGTGTGTATATGAAGAAAGTTTGGTGTTGCTTGAACAATTCATTCGGTATGGAAAGTATGGAAGGTGGTGGACCTACAATTATAATGATTTAATGGCTCTTCTGGGACCTTAATTTTCTTCTTTTTTTTTTTTTAAGACCTCCAACTCTGAAGAGTAAGACTATTTGTATATCCCATATATGGGGAGATAGTTTGGGTATATTTTCAGCTTTATTTGGTGAGAATGAGGAGAGAAAAATGTGATGTGGTGGGACATATGAATAAAAAATTAGTCATGTACATTTGGAGATGTATATGGATATACATTAAGACTTTCTCAACTTTGAACAAGTGAAATGAGGACCTCATGATATAATTTTCCTAATTTTCCATCCAAATTCTGTTAGTGTGATTGGTGCAGTTTTATTATCAAAACTTGCACATATATGATACATCTTGAAAGCTAATGGTCTAATGGAGTAATTTGTATTGTCATAATCTTGTCTGTGACAAATCTCACAATCAATCTTGTCAAAATAAAATATGTGTTCGAAAGTTTATTGCTGATATTATATCTTGTACATTTCTTATTTTCTTATTTTTCTTCGGCATTCAAGTGTTGATTCTTGATTCGGGGTTTGTTAAATATGGGCCTTAGCCCATTCTCAAATATACGTACTGGTCCTTTGATACGAGGACAAATGGTATAATCAACAAAACATTAGCCAAATAATTCTACCATGATTTTTTTTTTTTTTTTTTTTTTTTTTTTTTTTTTTTGGTGAAAATGTAAATATATTAATGAAAGCAAATTTCTAATTGTGAATCAGATCTGGGAGCCTTACATTAGCTTTCTGGTTTCAAGGAGACCTCGATCCTTCAAGCTACAATTGTTTAATTCTACCATGATATCAGAGTGAAAATGTAGAATGTGTTGTAGTCTCACTTTGCAAAAAACTTTTTGCCCTCCAGGTATTGTGTTGGTGGAACTATCGGCCATAAACTACTGATGACTGGTAAGCCAGCAAAAACTGACTTGGACAAGGGACTCGGATTGATGTGCGCTGCGAGGTTATTGCTTATCCTACAATTTTCCATATTTTAGCTTCCTTTTCTTTTGTTTCCAAAAAGAGATGTCATTTTGGCATGGTGTCATTTATATGTACATTTTGCACGATGATTTTATGGTCATTACCGCTAGTGGTAATCACCATAAAAATATATTATTTTATTAAGTGTAAATATTACGATGCAATATTTTAATTAAATAGAATTTTTTTTTAAGAATTAAAAATATATTTTGTTATTAATTTTCTTTAGGGCTTGTTTGGAATTAATTAGGATTATTACCTTCCCACAAAAATTTATGAAAATCAAGATTTACCTACTTGAACCTTACCCTATAAATTAAATCTCCTACTAATTCATAGACCCTATAATTTAAAGCTCTTACTAATTAATATTTTGGAGAAGTTTAACCAATACCAATTTCCAAACATGCCTTAAGTTTTGCAATTTTTAAAAATATAAAATAAGATGTTTGTTTTTTAAATTAATATAAAAAATATAACAAATTTCAATAAAATATTATACTCTGTTTTTAAATTAATATCAGAAGATATCAAATCTTAATAAAATACTATATTCTTATGGTGATTACCACTGGTGGTAATGACCGTAGAATTTTTGCATTTTGCACGTTCCAAAGATTCACTTAAGGCTATCTTGGTCATTGTGTCTTAACTCTTTGTTTTGATTTGGTTCTATGAATGACGAGGTTTACGTTTACGTATGTATAAAAGGCTACTTAATTCTTATACACACTCTTGTATAAAAGGCTAGTAGTTTAAAGGTAGACCATTGTGCAATGTTGCACAAAAGCGTGGGTTCGATCCCACCCAGCCTAATGAAATTTATATATACTAGTTTTTTTTTTTTGGGTTCTAATCTGTGAGAAACGTTGTTATAGGTCATAACTGTATTGCCTTCTTTCCTGGCGTTGTAATATATCAAATGCAACAGCTATTAAGACCTAATGCAACGCGTGCTATTCTTTTCCCTCTGCCGTTGCATTAGATCCAAAAAGGCGTTGCAATAGGTCTAATGCCATGTGAGCAAATGCAACGGTGCAAAAGTGTTGCATTAGACCTAATGCAACGAGATAAGGCCTTAATGTAACAGTTTTTGGGGTGTTGCATTACGTCATTTATGCAGTAGTATTGCTCTTATATACTCCCTCCGTTTTGGTTTCACGCCTTCATGCCCAAGGAGCTGTGCCAACTGGACCGAACCAAATGAATTTGGAGTTTCGGTTCGGTCCTCAGTTCGCAATTTTTTTGTTTGAATAATTGCGCGAAGTTGATTAGTTTGGAAATATCATTAAGAACTACTCCCTCTGTTCTAGTCATTTCCTGGACTATTCCACTTTAGGCCGTTGCATTCATTTTTTGGCCTTTCCGTATATGGGCTGTTTTTGTCTAATTAATGTTGTGTTATGGGTCAATATTAATACTAATCTAATGTAATACCCCAGATTTCAGAATAATTTTATAAGAGATTAAGGGCTCATATGAAGTGCTTAAAAGGATCGACAGTGCTACTCATACCAACAAAGTCGCCTTTCCTTTTAGGAAGCCCATGTGATAAGAACTTCAAAGTTAAGCGTGTTTGACTGAGAGTAATTTCAAGATGGGTGACCTCCTGGGAAGTTTTTCAGGGTGCGCATGAGTGAGGTTAAAGTACGCCGAAAGGACCCGTGTTGGTCTGTGAGGTCAGCCCACATCCTGGCAAGCTGCCATAGGTGACTACTCTCAGCTCAGGCGATGAGTCGGGGTGTTACATCTAAACTTAATACTAACCCAAAATCCATTATGCATTGATTAAAATTTAAACCCCACCCTCAATATTCTCTCTCCTCCAACCCCCCCGACCACCTCAGATTTGCCCCTTCACCGCCTCACTCCTCCCCCACCACCACTCACACTGCTACAGCCCCATCCTCCCTGAACTCCGATCACGACCCTCCCCCCACGGTTCACCCTCGACGCCCCCTTTCCGATTCCCCCCCTCTATTTCCTATCACTCGTCGGTGTCAGAGGGGACTAAGAAGTCGGGTATTAGGGTCGGAGTAGGGGAGAGGGAAAGAGGGTTGACTGAGGCGGGGTAAGGGAGGGGTCGCCGCTCGTGGTGGGGTGTGGGAGAGAAGAGAGAAAAAAACCAAATTATGGATCTAAAAGGAGGGAGAGAAGGCAGAGGGGAGGGGTGCGAAGGTCGTGGGGTCAGCCAGAGTGATCGCTGGAGCAGGTCACTCTAGCGGTGGTAGATGGTGTCGTTTGGACGGTTGAGGTGGGGGTAGGGCGGCGACCGAAAGTGGTTGTGGGTTGGGAGGGGAGATGAGAGAATATTAGAGTGGGCGTTTATATATTGAATTAATAAGATTACAAAAATAGTAGAAGTCTATATGTAACAAATATAAAAATGTCTATGGTTAGTTTGTAGTAAAATTAATCAAAGGTGTAGTAAATTTTGTTACATAATTTTGTAAATGTTGGATTAATAAGGAAACAGAGACAATCAAGGGTCCTTGATTTGAAAATTATATCAATTTGAATTTGTTCCTATGATAGATTCGTAACGATGTTGATTTTACTGTCGCAAGCATGTTAAATTTACTACACAAACATATTATTTACTACTTGCAATTTTTAATTTACCACGCTTGATTATGTTATAGACAATTTTTCTATTGTCTACATATAGACTCCTATGATCATCCGCAAGATTAATATTTAACACCCCACTTGCTTCTCTAATTGCTTCATTTCTTGGTTTTTGGTCCAAGACCAAAGTCCAAGATCCCACTGGAACAGAGGGAGTAGTCTTTTTGGCAAATAGTTTAACCAAAATTGTCGTTTAAGCAACCAATTCTATTCTCCAACCCTACCTATAAATAATTGGGCCAATTAGGTCAATTATAATCATCTAATGCAGAAATTTAATTACAACGGGGGAGGAAGGAAGCCGAGGAGTTCATCAGTTCATCCATTATTGTAAAAACATGGGTGGGCGGCAGCGGCAACCAGCGAGCCAACCAGCAGCATCAACAAAGAATACGAGGAAGACGAAATCGAAATCGCCACCGGTGAAGATCATGAATAAGTATATTCCTGACGATTTACAGAAAATGATATTAGTACGTCTCCCTGCAAAAAGTCTGATGAGATTCAATTGCGTTTGCAAATCCTGGTACAATCTGACTAAAAGTCATGATTTCCAACAATTGCATCTCCGTCTCTTCAAGAACAATTCAGACCGTAATTTTCTCTTGTCTTCCACAAGTACTAATAATCGACAATTACGCATACGACATTCGGATACATTCGACCTAGTTAAGCACAAGCCAGAGTATTACATCTCTGGTTATTGGTTATTTTTCGGGTATGTCGACGGGATTTTATTGATCGATCGTGGGATACGAGACGAAAAAATTTCGTTATGGAATTTCTCGATCCATAAAGTCATTGATATTGAGCTCCCTGTCGAAATCGCTAGGGCAGAAAATAAATATTTTGGATTTGGGTTGGACACCCTAACTAGTACTTATAAGGTCGTAGCTATTTGCAAGATAATAAATAACTTATCATCGAGTTATCTGGTTTATGATGTAAGGAGCGGTACGTGGTCGTCGGAGAAGAAGATCGTGAGCACAATTCCGGATCTTGACAAAGATAAATGGTCGGAATAGATGACATATTTCGAAGGTGTAGTGTACTGGCTTTGTTTGGATGGACGCAAAAGCGATACACAATTGCACACCCATCTTCTCGGCTTTAATCTAACAGATGAGCAACTTTCAAAGATAAAATTGCCCGAGGAGAAGGACTACCAATTAAAATCAAGTGATGAAAAATGGGGGTCTCGGCTGTCTGTTTCGAACAAGAAACTGATGGTTTCGAGGTTTTGTAATGGGAAACATGTTTGCGTATGGGCGAAGGAAAAGGATTCGTGGGTGAAGATGTATGATGTGGATCTTCCGATTGAAGAGTTCATGCTTTTGAAGACTTATGGCGGACTAAGAGCAAACGCAATGGGCGTTTGTTTTCTCGAGTTCGTCAACGAAGAACCATTGCAAATTGCAGTTTTTGGGTTCGTTTAAGAACCGAGTTCGATAAATCGAACTGACTTCGTCAACTTTGCGCAGAAAACTGAAAAGAGAGGAGTACATCGCGTCACGCTCACGGATCAATAAATGCAGCGCGTACATTCACGGCGTGGAATATTGACCCATTTTCTTGATTAAAAACTGACAGAGAAAAAAAGAAGGTGGGAGACTAGCATTATTTGAACACCACGTGTCCCTTTGCCCACCCTTTTACTTGTTGGTTAATGTTTTTGGTTTATTTTTAACCATCTCGTCATTTCATTCTTCCATTGCAGTAGTGAGTTCTAATATTTTGAGATTGGTGAAAAATGACGTGGCATTAGAAGAACTCAATTCTTAGTTCTTCCATTACTATTGCTCTAATGTTTCGGAGCAGTAGTGCATCAAGAAGGGCTAACTTGCAAACATACATTCCTGAAGATCGAGAGAGTAATTATTGGAGAAGATTTGTGTGTGTTTATGAAGAAAGTTTGGTGTTGCTCGAACAATTCATTCGGCATGGAAAACAGGTAATTTATCGGAGGAACTCGATTTGTTTTCTTTAGCTTCTATGTTAATTAGGATTTGCTCGCAAATTTACAGCGAAATAATGGCCAACAATAATATACCAAAATCGATTAAGAAGCATGTAATAGCCATACAATTTATTAGCATCATGACGTAATAGCAACATGATCATAGAACCGAAACTAGCCGAGTGTTTAGCTATACACAATCAACCTGTTTTTCTATTGCTGTAACTATTGTATAATCATAGGACCAAACCACTAGCGAGCATTGAGTTTACGCAAATTTCGCAAAGACATGAAATGAGTAAGTAATAATTATTATTTTCTTGGTAATTTCGACGGTTTCTTGGATAGATAAGATAATAACATCGTTTACACGAACACACTAAGTTCAAAGAAAAACAAAGTATCAGTACAAAGAAGTCCCTACTTATAGGGCATAGAAGTAAAAATTTCTTCAAATAAATGTCAAAAATTTTTGTCGGGAGCTGGGTGGAATTGACTTTGATTTAGGGACAACATACACCTTGCTTTCTTTTCAAGAGAATCTGTCAAGTGACTTTATTCCCGAGAAATGTAATCAATAGAAATATCGGTACGACTGGACAACATATCCTTGAAAAGTGCATAAACATTAATTTAATTTGTCCCTTGGTTGAGAGAGATTAGAGACGCCCTCTACCGCAAGCTGACAATCCGATAGTAAACTAATATTATGCAAAACTAGACCCATACTACATGATTAACCGATTAGTAAGTAATAATTGGCATTGCAAGAATTAAGTTTCTAATTTTCATTAACATCAAGTACAATAAAAAATAGGGTGACGATTTTGTCAAAGGCAGATTCATTGAACCCGATCCATATAATGGACATATTTGCCTTGGAAGATACTAATTTGACTTGGCAAAATTATCACCCAAAAAATATAACACGAAAATAGAATTAATCATATATGATGCTCCACCCTCACAATGTCCCGAGTAATTTTATTAGTTGTTATAATTCCGCTTCTCGATCTCTATATATAGAACCACCTTTCTCCGGGAAGATATTGTTTCCGTCTCCATTACCCTTTCACCGATCAAGCAAGTCGTGACCGAGAAAATTAAACCTTTGCAGTGATCTTAAATCGACTCCAAGAGAGATCACACTGCACATTCCAAGCTCCGCCATTAGGACAGTGAGATGAGTTAAGCATGCAAGTTTAATTTTCTAATAACCTGCGATTTTTTTGTTTGCACTCGTAAGCATAGTAGGCATATGAATTAAATGGCAGGTTATTATGAATAAAATCAAGGATTGATTTCGTTTCCTGGCTTATATCTTGCTCTCCCTGCAACACCAAACTTTCTTTGTAAACATCAATGAAATCGAAGTGTCCTTTACAAGCGTTTCTAAGACGCTTTTGGCCGCCTTGTGTTGTTTTTGAGTTTACGACGAAAATCTTTGAACGACCGCGGAAGTAGATTTCTCCGTTTCTCTTCAAACACAAGAAACCACCCGATGGCATACACTCCAAATTTTCATTATACCAAATGTCGAGAGTAAAGAACTTTATCCAAGAATTTTCTATACTTCCGTACTTCCATACGCAACCATATATTCCTATCAAACCATAATTATCGATGACCGCAAGCGATTTATCTAAGATCGATACGCTTCTCCGAGGTAGGTTAAATCCTCCTCCTTTTTCATAGTTGAATTCAGGCAGCGCTGCGCAAGTGAAGACCTCGCTCGACAAATCGAAACGAAGTAAATGAGACGACTTTTTCCCCTTCTTAACATCCGCAACCCAGTAAATCCCACCTTCAAAATTAACTGATCGTGAAAATTGCTCCAAATATAACGAAGGACTTACCTTCTGGTCATTTTTCGGGTTAGACCATGTACGAGAGCGTAAGCTGTAAACCAATGATTTCGTCTTACAATAGTTGACATTAACAGCTACAACTTTGTAATCCTTAGTCACTTGATCAAACCCGAAACCAAAACAAATATTCCTATGCTTCTTGAAAGATTTATGAGGTGGAACTTCGACAATCTTTCGGATTGTAGGATTCTACAGTAAAATCAGATTATTACCGTCGTTGATGTAACGCAAACTAATATTAATCAACAACACTCCATCAACATACGCCACTATTCGACATACCGTTTTATTGCCGAGATGATTGATAGGGTCTAATAAAGTCTGCTCTACACAAAAAGTTTTACTGCATCGAACATTCAATACCGAATCCTTTATGCCTTCTCGGGACAGTAAATATTTGCCTACATGATCACTGCTGGTTTCGTTGAGGAATCGACTATTGAGTTGAACAAAACGATGATCGCAAATAATCGAGTTCCATAATTTGCAAACCAATTTCACCCGCAGTAAAATTACCACTTCCAGCCTTTTCAAAATTTCTGTGAGTATTTCTTGAGGTAAACAATCAAGCGTTTTTACCCTCTTCATTATTACGCTGGTGTCGCAAATATGTTATTAGGTTTCAACTTCGAGATGCAACCCCATTGAGGCTGTTTTATGTACAGATATTTGTTTAGGAAACCCTACCAAAACTAACTCACTCCAGGTGATTTTCTCAAATATTTTGGAAACCACCCAATTATATGAAAGGAATTTGCCTCACACTGGCCCCGTTTGATTGTACTGCATATCTCTGATATGATATGATCGCTTCTGGTCTAATCTGATTTGGTTTGAGTGAATATGATATGATCTGAATCCCTTGAAAATTTAACTGTATTTCGACGAATTATTACAAGATATAGATCAGATTCATTGGTCGCTATTTAAACAATTCTGATCTGATATGACCTGATTAAATGAATCTAATGTGATACTATTTGATTTGAATAACTCTGATCTAATCTGAATAGTACTTTATTAAGTCCTATCAAACTAGCAAACCAGACCTAAAAGATATGGATCGGAGTACTCCGCATTGTTTAACTTATGGTATATAACACGCTTCTATGTATAAACCCTAGCAATCATATACGGTATTCTAATTCTTCAATCTTCAAAATTCTTTTCATGTTACCCAAACCTAATCATTAATTGTTTAAAGTAAACAAACTAATTATAATTAGTGATGGAAATCAGCTCGAAGAGGAGCAATTGCATTGAATTTTTACTTCCTGATTTATTCACCGAGATATTCACCAGACCTCCGGTGAAAACACTGCTGGATCTAACTTTAGTTTGCAAAGCATGGAAAACTATTATTTACGATCAAAGATTCATCCAACATCATCTTCAAGTTAACAAGAACAACAAATATTTATTGACCCGTGAACGTCGTCGGGGAGCAATGTTGAATGTTCGTCGAAGCGACACACTCGAATTCGTTGTCGAAAAGCTTCACCTTAACAACAAGTTCGGCAACCCCACGTTATGTCCAATTGTTGCTCACGTTGACGGAGTCCTGCTCATACACATCAGTGAGCATAAATTTAACGAAGGCAATAATCTGATTTTCCTATGGAATCCTACGATACCGAGAATCGTAAGCATCCCAGCCTACCTTAATTTGAAGAAGAGTAGGGATGTTAATTTTGGTTTTGGGTTTGATGGGACTGACAACACTTACAAAGTCGTGGCTGTTAATTTGGAGCACTTTAGCACGAAAACAAAGGTGTACAGTTTACGCACACGTCAATGGACCTTGCCGAAGGCCAAGAGATGCGAAAGTACTCCTGTCTTGCACTTGAAGTATCCTTCGAAGACCACGAATTTTGATGGTGGGATATATTGGCTTGCGAGTGCTGAGAAAAGGAGGAATTGTTTCTGGCCAACTCAACTTCTTCGTTTCGATATGTCGAGCGAGAGCTTCACTAGCAATCGATTGCCTGATTATCATAAGGAATATGTTTATTCGAGTAAAATTAAACAATCGAGGAGTACGTCTATTCTTAATGATTCACTTGCGCTCCTCGATGTTTATGATAAGAATGTATGTGTACATCGATTCTTAGCGAGGGACGGTACTTGGACCAAGCTGCATTCTATGCAAATTGACTATAATGACGGAATTTTCTTACACTTGAAGAGTGATGCTAAGCTCTATGTGCGCCGTCATTATGAAGACAGATTCTATTTGATTGATCTTAAAACAGACAAGACACGAAAAAGTGCAACGCATATTCCGAAATAAGATTCATGGATGTTTACAAAGAAAGCTTGGTTTTGCTCGGAGAATCCAACTATGACGACCCAGTAACTACCGAGAAAATGCGATCGATATTTGATTCAGAGCCTACCATAAGGCTCTTTGGAATGAATTGAACAAGTGTGAGTTGTTTTATATTCGACTGTGATTGTTTAGGTATCAATAAGTAGGGGATAGTTTGGTTTAGAGTGGGCAAATGTCTATGCTTATGTGCTTTATGTTCGTACATTCTTACATGTTCGTGTCAAAGATAGATGGGTTACAAAACTCTAGACACTAGATTGTCCAATTTAAGTTTTTGTGTTGACCCATTGATTTAAATGTTTCGCGCCATTAACTTGTTATTTTTTGTCAGTTAATGTTATGTTGTGCGTGTTTGATAGGATTGAATATTTTGGTCCGATCTAATTTGAATGCAATTGATTCGATTGTAATGACTCTGAACTGATCTGAGTTTGCTGAAAATTTAGTTGAATTTCGACGAATTTATAGTATAAAAATGGACTGAACTGAGTTCATCTGATTTGTTGGACATTTTAGTTGAATTTTTGAGCGGAGCTGATTTGAATGCAACTGGACTGAACTAAGGAATTGAATACACTGTTTTTTAAATCCTATTAAACAGAGTCTTAATCTTTTATCTTTGGCAAACTTAATCAAGCATTATTTTTAAACAAAAATATTTTCTATTTAAGTTATTGCATGTGTTATGTGTTGAACATGTTGAAATAAATTTTCATCTTAGACATCTTATAACATTAGTCACATTTAATTAGTTTCATCTTAGCTCCCCTTCATTTCTCTCCATCGCAGCAAGCTGTTAAAATGGTTTTTGGGGAAGGAGTCTTTTAATTTACGTTCCATCTCGCTGAAATTGTGATCAATAATGAGTACTACCAGGGTCGATTTGGCTGGTACAACTAGAGTTGAGATCATATGTTACAAAAGATAATTGAGTAAGTTTATATAGAAAAGCTTCCCGGTTTACTTTTGACGTATAACTGAAACACTGTATGTAAGTTCACATAAGGTTTTGAATGAATGGAGCTCGGGTTACATAATATCAAACTATATATGAAACTAGTGCAGCTACAATCCGACTATCAACTTGCAACACAAGGCATATTGGATCTTGCTCAACCAAAGGACAAATTGACAAACTTCTATATGCACTTTGCAAGGATACATTGGTAAGACATTATGACATTTTGCTTGAACACACTCGACTTGTTTTGAATAATATGGCGGATTTCTTGGTTAAGAAAGCTCGCAGCACTCTTGCCCTACAACAACAGTCATTTTCACCCGGTTTCTGATGATGACCTTCGGCATTACTTCTTCGATGAGATAAGTTTACGGATTTGCCATTTATATAAGCTTTTGTAACATTTGACTCTCCTCTTTGCATGTCATTAAAACGTTAATGATCTATCTACCGTTATCTATTTCACAAAACAAAACAAAGTATGCTAAAATCAACAAATTATAAGATGAATCAATCACATGCATCTTAACAATCACCATAAACTTACAAAAATCAGATTAACCTACAATAACTAATCAATTAGTCCTAATTATTACGCTCCGTGAACACTAATTATTTTGGAATACTTTCAATATGAAAATGATTTACAAAATTTCAAGTGTATGGATCATAAATTTTGGCCAATTGGTCATGATCGATCTACGGCACCTGATACACCTCCCTGTATAAAATGACAAAAAACAATACTATGTTTTCAAGCCCACCATAGCCAGCTAAAGCCGACTCACTGAATATGCAAGTCATATCATTTAAAACATATTTTCCAAAAGAATAAAGAATGTTTATAGGTGTAGTTTGTAGGGGGGAGTAATGACATTTTTTATCTGAATTGACATTATGTACAGTTACTTTAATTTTTATAGAGTTCGTAAAGTTTATTATACGTGAAAAAATATAAATCAAAAGTTTGTAATCTAGACAACTTTAATTTATAAGTATTTCATTAGATAACATGTCACTCAATCAATTTAACCAAAAGTTTCGAGTTCGATAAGTATCGACTAGCAACAAAAGAGAATTGTCTTAGTCCATCAGTAGGCCAATTTTGACTTTTCAAGCTAGATTTTTCTTTCCAAAATTTCATTTAAAATAGGAAATCATATGACAGAGAGATTCCTTGTTCACTTCTGTGGTATTATTGTCCCTGCCTTCTCATATAATTAACTGGGGTGAGGATCCCTAAAGTTATTTCTTGGTAGAGTTGATAGAGTTTGCTAAAATTAGTAATAAGACGAAACAAAGAGAATCTTGGAATGCACAAAAAAAAAATGAAAAACAATTAATTCTTACCTTATTAAGTAAACTCTACATGGTAGAGTTTATTTTCAACTCTAGGAGATCCAATTCCAATTAATTGTACTGATGCTTGATATATAGCTACTTTGTCAAGAAATATATATCCAAAAATGGCAACTTTAACAGCAAACTCAATTTTCGTAACATTAAGCTGTGTAATTACTGTGACAGTAATAGTTAAAGTAGTAAATTGGGTATGGCTGAGGCCAAAGAAGCTGGAGAAATGGTTCAAACAGCAGGGTTTACCTGGTACTTCTTACAACCTCTTGTTTGGTGATTTCAAAGATTACTCCTTGATGCGCTCTGAGGCCATGAAACGTCCCACAGTCGGCTTCTCGAACGATTATCTACCTCGTGCTGAACCGCTGCAACATCATCTCCAATCCAAATTCGGTATGTATATGCTCATGTTCTGCCCAAGGCCGATATTTACATGTTTTCAGAACAGTCGTTATTTTAGCTGTTAGCAGGGGCGAAGCCAGGATTGAAAACTCGGGGTGGCGAATTATAACTATATACATATACGCGGTATTCCTAATGGGTAATTTAGGACTTTTTATTATTTCTAACCAAAATCAATACTAAACAAGTCTATCTAATAAGAAAAATAACGAAACGGACTCACTCAACAAATTAAGGAACAAGAAAGAAGAAAAAAACATACGAAATTACGAACAAAGGTTGGGGCAAAGGGTTGCTAAATTAAAGGCATGCACAATAGACTATTAAAAGATTCTAGCCTACTGGTTAGGAATGAGCATTCTCTTCCTCGAGGTCACGAGTTTGATTCCTCTCAAGTGAAAACCTAAGGCTTTTGGCTTATTTTTAAAAGTAAAAGCCAAAGTAAAAAAATAATTTAAAAATCTAATGAGACTTGCTTATAAGATGAATCAAATCCAATACCTATATGTGGTAAAGATTGGGCTATAACCACTATGCCAACTATATCTAGTTGATATTTCTGTGTACTGAAAAATATATATACTACTTCTACCTACAAAGCCAGAGAATTTCTTCGCCCACCGGGGTGGCGGCAGCCACCCCAAGCCACCACCTGGCTTCGCCCATGGCTGTTAGTTTAATGATTTGAAAACCTGAAAAATGTAGGACAAGAAAGTCGAGACTATTTTATGTGGGCTGGACCTACACCTATGGTAAACATCGGAAAGCCAGAGTTGGTGAAGGAAGCCCTAACAAAGATGCATGATTTTAAGAAACCGAAACTGAATCCTATTACTGACAAGCTTTTTCCGGGATTTGTTAATTATGAAGGAGATAAGTGGGCTTAACACCGTAAAATGATCAATCCCGCCTTTCATATCGAGAGATTGAAGGTAATTCTTGTTAGACTTGGAATACAGTAGATGAAGATAAAACTAATAATGCTAATACAAACTATACAGACTCCACAACCGTCGAGTACGAACTCTGCCCTTAAGACTATTTTGCCCCCATATATACGAGTGCTCCGGGGAGGATCGAATGTCTCAGGGATACTGGAAGTCTA
This sequence comes from Spergularia marina, assembly GCA_963680865.1. Classification (NCBI taxonomy): domain Eukaryota; kingdom Viridiplantae; phylum Streptophyta; class Magnoliopsida; order Caryophyllales; family Caryophyllaceae; genus Spergularia; species Spergularia marina. Next base: position 26,531,746 of record OY804548.1, on the reverse strand, counting down.
ATCTAACATCATATGCACTAATATAACGTTAGAATCCTACTGTATGAAGAGAATAAATTCATGGGAAGAGTCCTGTGTATATTTATACTGTTATGCTTCAAGAAAGAAGCCCTTTGGAGAATTAATCTCATTCGTTAGATATGATCAGCGGCCAAGATGAAGAGGCAGTTATAAAGGCAGTTATAAAACTACCTTTCATCATTATCCAAAATATATTGATTAAGTTAATTAATAAATTAATTAACAAAATTAATCAGACCAAAGTGTCACCCTTACTTGGAAATACTCCAACAATCCCCCACCATTTCCAAGTGTAGCTCAAAACAATCTTACGCATAAATAGAGGTGTCTTTCGATTGAACCTCTACATTAGTGAAATGGTCTTTAAATAGTTAGGATGACATGGTAGACTAAGCTTTGAACCAGTCGGTCCTCTCTTACTACTTATTTCCAAATCACACATAAGATACTTATTCCCAATACGAGTAGAAATATCCGACGCATTTATGGCCGTGCGTCCTGTATCCATATTCATGAGCATTTAGAAATCAGGCCTGTCTGACTCCCTAAAGCGGCCTCACTTTAAGCTCATATAGGTAAACCTTATCATACTCCATAATATAGTATCTTGTGCAAATTTGTACAATAGATAAAGAAATTTTATTTATCATGATAATTATACATACTTACCCAGGCATACCCGGGAATAATATACAACATATCATACACCTATTATACAATAATGCCACTAAAGGTCCATTAAGAACATACAGTACAGATGTTCATCCTACTTGCAACATTATGGTACCAAGCACACTTCGGGATGACATAAAAGAAGTGCTTGCAACTACACTGATGGTGTACTGGATCTCATTGAACTTAAGACTCGATCGATATGCCGAGCGTTAAGTCGAGGTTCCACCATGGGTAGTTAAAAATACAGGCTTTAAACCCATCCCTTTCGTAGTCCTAGTCACCAAATCCCTCGTAAGGCCTTTTGTCAAGGGATCTGCAAGATTCCGATTTGTACGTACAAAGTCCACAGTTATAACTCCATCACGAATAAGATGTTTCACATAACTGTGTCGTAAACCAATATGCCTTGATTTACCATTATAAACCTCATTGTATGCTTTCGCCAATGTAGCCTCACTATCACAATGAATTGAGATAGGTGACATGGGTTTCTCCCACAAGGGCAAATCATACAACAAATTTCTAAGCCATTCGGCTTCCTTGCTTGCGGATGCCAGTGCGATAAACTCGGATGCCATTGTAGAATCCGCGATGCAAGTCTGTTTCTTTGAACCCCATGAAACAGAACCCCCACCAAGAGTGAATATCCATCCACTAGTTGATGAGTGATCACTATTAGATATCCAACTTGCATCAGAAAAACCCTCTAATACACATGGATACCCCGTATAGTGAATGCCAAAATCCATTGTTTTCCTAAGGTACTTCAACAACCTTCGAACCGCATGCCAATGAGCATTACTAGGATTATGAGTGAAACGACTCAATTTTCCTACCGCAAAACCAATGTCTGGTCTCGTGCATGTCATGGCATACATTAAGCATCCTATCACTCTTGCATAATTTAGTTGGTCCACAGGTTCCCCTGTATGCTTGGATAATTCCACATTATGATCAAGAGGTGTAGAAGCAAACTTACAGTCAAAGTTGTTAAATTTCTTTAACACCTTTTCTATGTAATGTGATTGGGTAAGAACTAAACCATTACTAACCTTAGCAATTTTAATACCCAAAATTACGTCTGCTTCACCCATGTCTTTCATGGCAAAGTTAGCCGACAAAAAATTCTTTGTGTCCACCACTTGTTGAAGATCAGTGCCAAATATTAACATGTCGTCGACATATAAACAAATGACAACTCCCTTATTCCCATCAAACTTGGTATACACACACTTATCCGCATCATTTATGCGAAACCCATTAGCAAGCACAACTTGGTCAAATTTTTGATGCCACTGTTTTGGAGCTTGTTTAAGCCCATACAATGACTTAATCAATTTACACACCTTGTGCTCTTGTCCCTGGACAACAAACCCCTCCGGTTGTTCCATATAGACCTCTTCGTCTAACTCACCATTCAAAAATGCAGTTTTAACATCCATTTGGTGAATAACAAGACGATGGATGGAGGCTAAAGCAATCAACACCCTAATGGTCGTTGTTCTCGCAACGGGAGCATAAGTATCGAAATAATCAATACCAAACTTTTGGGTGTAACCTTTGGCTACTAACCGAGCCTTGAACTTTTCTATAGTCCCATCCACTTTCATTTTCTTCTTGAAAATCCACTTACACCCTATGGGTTTACAACCTGGAGGCAAATCAGCCAATTTCCAAGTTCTATTACCCATAATAGAATCCATTTCATCACCAATTGCTTCCTTCTAAAAAGGTGCATCCGGAGACTTCATTGCCTCCTCAAAGGTGACTGGATCAGCCTCTAAATTATAACAAAAAGGAATGTAAGTGTCACAAGAGGACTGATCACGACTTCCTTCCAAGAGGAACATAAAGAAATCGTTCCCGAAATCTTTAGCTTTCCGTTGCCTCTTACTTCTCCTTAGTTCAACAATTTCCTCATTGCTAGAGTTATTGTCAACTAAAACCTGCTCTCCATGGTTATAAGAGGAAGACGGTATTGTTATGTCACGGGGTCTAGGAATGGTAACAAACCTATTTTCGTCAAAAATAGCATCCCTAGACTCAATTATGGTATTGACAGGATAGGAATTATTAGGTTCTATGACCTTAAACCTATAGGCTTTACTATTCTTAGCATAGCCTATAAAAACGCATTCAACTCCTTTCTCACCAAGCTTCTTTCGTTTTGGTTCTGGAACCTTGACAATGGCTCTACAACCCCAAATTCTAAGATGACTTAGATTTGGTTTTCTTTTGTTCCAGAATTCATATGGGGTAGTTTTACTCCTCTTATTTGGAGTTCTGTTAAGAATGTAACAAGCTGATTGCAAAGCTTCACCTCAATATCCATGTCCTAAACCCGAAAACGATAACATAGCGTTTACCATTTCCGTTAGGACTCTATTCTTCCTTTCGGCCCCACCATTTTGTTGTGGTGTATAAGGTGCTGTAACATGATGCACAATTCCAGTTGACTCGAAATAGGATGGATTAAAATATTCCCCACCCCTATCCGACCTTAGGCACTTAATAAAGGTTTCACAGTGAAGTTCGACTTCATTTTTAAACACCTTAAATTTTTCTAGTGCCTCATCCTTTGAATGTAGTAAATATACATAACAAAATTTGGAATAGTCATCAATAAAAGTGGCAAAATAACGTTTTCCATCCGTTGTTAAATTGTCACTCATGTCACACAAATCACTATGTACCAAATCCAACAATTTTGAATCTCTCGTAATAGATGGAAATGGCAGCCTAGTAATTTTAGTGAGCATACATGTTCTACATTTTACAGCTTTATTGTCAATAGAAGGGATTAGAGAATTAAGATCCATATCTTTTAATCTCCTAAAATTGACATGTCCTAAACGTTGATGCCATAAAGAAGAATTATCAAGAACATCCAAAACATAAGCAGAAGCATTCATCACTTTATTTATATTAACAATGTTCAACTTAAACATACCACAATGGACATAACCTTTACCCACAAACACCCCACCCTTTGACAATACATAGTTCCCAGATTCATACACTTGTTTGAAACCATATTGGTTCAAAATACTACCAGACATCAAATTCTTAGTAATCTCTGGAACATGAAATACATCATTTAAAGTAAGACTTTTTCCAGAAGAAAACTCTAATTCTACACTTCCTTTGCCTAAAACGTTGACAGGAGACTTGTTTCCCATGTAGAGAAAAGTTGAGTCAGCCACTTGTTCATAGGTCTTGAAGTGTGCTTTGTTTTTGCAAACATGTCTTGTAGCACCCGAATCAACAAACCACTCATTGTCGTCTTCAATCATGTTGACTTCGGAAATCATGGCTGCGAAATTGTCGTCGCCATCAGCCTTGCCGTTCTTCTGACCAGAACTCGAATCGCCGGAATTCTTCCTCTTCGGGCAATTTCGTTTCATGTGAGGACCACCACAAACCCAACAAGCAAACGACTTCTTCTTGTTGCTGTCTTGTTTGTTGTTCTGTTTGTAGTTTTTGTACTTGTTCGAATTGAACTTCCTCTTCTTTCCTTTGCCCTTACTGGATTGGCCTTCCTCTAGTACCAAGACCTCTTGATCCTTGTTTTCCTGTTTACGGAATTCCTCTTCTACACGAAGATGATTAGATTCCTCAAGAGAAATATCCTTTTTCTTGTGTTTTAGGCTGTGTTTAAAATCTGTCCAAGAGGGGGGTAATTTGTCTATAACAGTGGATACAACAATTGACTCATCCATATTCATTTTATGGTGCTTAAAATTTCCTAGGATGCGTTCAATTTCGTAAAATTGTTCCATCACTGACCTCTTATCAACCATGGAGTAGGCATTAAATTGAGTAACAATAAATTTCTTACTTGTTGCATCCTCACGCATGTACCTTCCTTCCAATTGATCCCACAATTCTTTTGCAGTAGCCACAGTCTGATATGTGTCGAACAAGGCGTCCGTCATCTGATGCAAAATGTGACCACGGCATATGTAATCATCGTTCTCCCACTTTGCTCTAACGCGAGCCTGTGCCACAGTTTCGTCTTCTGTTTGTTGCGGCTTCGGAGAAGTCAGGACATACGTGACATTCAATGCCGTAAGGAGAAAGTGAACCTTCTTCTGCCATCTTCGGAAATTACCACCATCAAACTTGTCCAACTTGATGATGTTTGCCGTCATCTCTTTCACTCCAGCCATTATTACAATAATGAAAAAAAAAAAAAAAAAAAAAAACCATTACGAAAATTAAAAAAGATAGTCTTAAGATTGTTAGACTTGGAATACAGTAGATGAAGATAAAACTAATAATGCTAATACAAACTATACAGACTCCACAACCGTCGAGTACGAACTCTGCCCTTAAGACTATTTCGCCCCCATACGAGTGCTCCGGGGAGGATCGAATGTCTCAGGGATACTGGAAGTCTAATCTAACATCATATGCACTAATATAACGTTAGAATCCTACTGTATGAAGAGAATAAATTCATGGGAAGAGTCCTGTGTATATTTATACTGTTATGCTTCAAGAAAGAAGCCCTTTGGAGAATTAATCTCATCCGTTAGATATGATCAGCGGCCAAGATGAAGAGGCAGTTATAAAGGCAGTTATAAAACTACCTTTCATCATTATCCAAAATATATTGATTAAGTTAATTAATAAATTAATTAACAAAATTAATCAGACCAAAGTGTCACCCTTACTTGGAAATACTCCAACAATTTTTAGATGTTCAATCATCGGTTTTTCGACTATTAGACAAGATTTCCAACATTCTGCCTATAACTGTGTTTGTTACGTTACAGCTTATGGTGCCAGCATTCTATGACAGTTGTGCTGATATGATCAAAAAATGGGATGAAATTGTTTCTGAAACGGGTTGTGGTGAAGTTGATGTATGGCCGTATTTTACAACATTATCAGCTGATGTAATTTCTAGAGCAGCATTCGGCAGCAGCTACAGGGAGGGGCAGAAGATTTTCGAATTACTCAACGAGCAGACTAACTTAGCTGTACAAATGTTACAGTCAGTCTATATCCCAGGACTTCGGTAATTTTTTTTTACTGTCATCTTATATTGGTGTTATTCTTGAAACAAAGGTTAATAATCCGATTCCTTGTTCAGGTACATTCCAACAGCGCGAAATAGGAGGTTCAATGAAACTAATGATCAATTACAGATTTTGTTGAGACGAATTGTCGAGAAAAGAAAGGAACAAATCAAAGATGGAGAAGCAGCTAAGGGTGATTTGTTGGGAATACTCTTGGATGCAAACTCGAAAGCGATCCAACAAGGTACTGATCACAGTGTAACAAGAGTCCACAGCTTGGGATGAGCCTTCAGGAAGTTATTGATGAATGCAAGATGTTTTACTTTGCGGGGCAAGAGACTACTTCGATACTCATAGTGTGGACAGTAATTTTGTTGAGTAAGCACCAAGATTGGCAAACACGAGCACGAGAAGAAGTCATCAAGGCATTCGGAAATGATGTTCCTGCAGACTTTGAACGTCTGAACCATCTAAAGACGGTAAGACACTCGCGGTCCTGACTTGTGATCGTATTTCTTTTGATGAATTTTCGATGCCAATTAACCGGCCTATACGTAAACTCAGGTCACCATGATATTGTACGAAGTTCTAAGATTGTATCCGCCAGCAACTCAATTGGCTAGAAGGGTACACAAGGACACAAAATTAGGCGAATTGTTACTTCCAGGGGGCGTGTTGATGACTATTCCGACAGTTTTCATTCACAGAGATGCCGAATTTTGGGGTGATGACGCAGAAGAATTCACACCAGAGAGGTTTTCAGAAGGAATTTCCAAGGCGACGAGAGGAAACAATACTTTCTTTCCCTTCGGTTGGGGTCCCAGGATATGTATAGGCGAAAGATTTGCAATGACCGAAGCTAAAATCGTGTTATCGATGATTCTACAACGCTTCTCCTTTAAGCTTTCACCATCCTACATTCATGCTCCTACGACTGTTATATTTCTTCAACCCCAATATGGTGCTCATATAATCTTACACAGGCTCTGATCTCCGGATGCAACAAGTAACTCACCCCTTCCTTATTATTTGTCTCGCTCATCTTGTTTACGGGTTTATCATCCTACCAGTTCTTTGAAGAGGCAGTGATGCACTAAGCTTTGTTCTGTTTTCGACACACAAAAGTTCTAGAGGTTGAATCTAACTTACACTTTACGCTAGAAATGTTGTTCACAGAAGGGATCATATTACATGGAACACGAAATTCATTTCTACTCTTAGTAATTAGTTAACGCATTATTAAAAAAAAAAAAAAAAAAAAAAAGCAATTGAACACAAATTCAATATCTAATTTAGCATTTGATCGATCAATCCAAGCAAATACTAATAGAAAATCTAGCAATTAGTACGAATTAATCGTAGCAGTGAAAGCACAAGAGAATAAGAAATAATCAATTAAGAATTAAGATTGAATTTAAAAATCGATTTCACGGTACAAACAAAAAGAACGAGAAAACAAACGCCTCATTCTGCATTCAACAAATCGAAATACATATCGATTCATACGAAAAACATACGATACTTTAGTGGAGTAATTGATACGAGTATTAATTTGTTTGCTCCGAAATGAATTAAGGAATAATACGGAAGCACTTAATTAGTGGTTCAACACGGCAACAAAGGAGACGAGCAAAGATGAGACGATCATAACAGCTGACACTGGCATCGAGAAGGCCGACCCTGTCATCATGGGACTCATAGCCGGAGCCTGAGCTCCGCCACTGGGCGAAGAGGCAGGGGCCATGTTCGTGTCTTGAGCCGACACCACGACCGCCAACATTACCACTGCGGCCGCCATGATGATCAATGTTGCACCACTCTTCATTTGTGCCATTTTATTTTATTTTTTTGTAATTTTATTTTTTTCTTTTGATATAAGAAAATAAAGATGGAATTCTAAATATCAAAAGAAGTTATGAGATTGTTTGATGAAGAATTGGGTGAAAATTGGGGTTTATATAGTATAATGAAAAAAAAGAGTGCGAGAAGAATATGTAAATTCCGCGTTAAAACGTGGGCAAGTAATAAGCTGTTTTTGGCCACCCTTGATTTTGGTCACTATTTCTTTCCTTTTAGAAATTATTTTATAAAATCATATATGATCATATATTATATTATGACCAAGTTAGCAAAGGAATATTATCAAGACATGAGGAACCTGTAATTTGATGATATATGGGAAGATATTAGAAGACGTGTGAACCATTAAGGAAGAAAAGCAGAGGATTCTTTCAAAGGAAATGAACTTGTCAAATCTCATACCACGTACGCCGGCCACAGAAACATGGTCAGATTATAGCAAGAATCGAACCCATGGTCGCTCGCTCTGGGCCGGTTTTAAATTGGACCGGCACGGCCAATGTGGTAAATTGGCATGCCTGGCCTGCTGGCCAAGTGCGGTTAATTAGCCTCGTTCATTTGTGGGTCGGGTTAAGGCTCTAGGAAAAATTGAACCGTGCCTAACATGAACGTGTGACTTGTGACTTGTGACTTATCTTACACACTCATCGCATACTGCGTCCCAACAACCAGCACTATGTTAGGGAATAAAGACAATATATTATAATTATAGTAAAGAATAATATTGTTTGTAATAAATCTTATTTATGTAAACAATATTATTCCTAAAATAATCTAGAAATAGGGTTTACAATATGTTATGTATGTGATCAACTATATAAATGTGGTCACACCTATCAATAAAATTAAGTTAGTTTATCATGTGGTAAATTTCTTATCTTACACACTAATCTGATTATAATTAGATGGCCCATATATTGTGTAATTAGATTTGTATGGCAAGACACTGTCTGATCTCGGTGTTGGATACAAAACACTAGACTATACGAATGTAAAATAGGACTGTTGCATACAAATGGACATATCAACACGAAAAATCATAGTAAATTCATTTTAGTTCAATCTCGTATGTTAAAAACTTCATACACCGATGGGAATTGAAGCTAACACACAAAACTCAAACAAAACTAACACAAAACTACAAATGAAGCCCAATAAGAATTACAATCATTCCTAGTGTAAAACCATGCTCTCGTAATAAATTCTCAAGAAACTGACCGAATTGTATTTCTTCACTTCATCAATCTCATGAGTCTTTGTGTCGTACGAGTATATCTTCTTGGAAGAGTCACCAAACAACAGTTTCCCACTCTTCTCAACGAATAACATAACATTGATATCTTTACACTTCTTAAAATCAATCAAATCTTGGAAACACTCGTAGCTTTTCGAACAAGATACTGTATTACTAGACTCATACCATTTACTCCATGACACTTCCCCGTCACAATTACCCTTCCTCGTCTCCCACACACAGCTACGCTCCCTCGACAATTCGAGAAGCCCAAGCGATTCTCCGAGCGCAAAGTGTAACAAAACCACTTCAGATCGGTTAATATTCACACTGTCAGGGAATGGAACATGCTTGAATTCCTCGTCGACAAAGTCGAATGAAACAAGATGAGTGTTGTAATTCAAGGGATCATTATAATTATCAGTCCAATAGACAGCTCCTTGTGCATACACCTGACCATAATTCATATCCCTGACGTCCCGTCGGTCCATTTTGGGTATGGTTTTGCTTTTCCAGGATTTCCAATTGTGCGAATAAATGGCAAATCTATCGATATAATCCGAACAAAAATCTGCTTCCAAGGCCAATACCTTATAATCATGAGACGAGGGATCGAAACCTAATGCAAGTTTATTGCAATGGTGAAAGAATGGGATATCAACAGGTGTTGGAAGTATCAATTCTTTCCCAAATGACGGATTCCATAACGTCAGAATTACGCTGCAAGAAGAGTCAATCATGGTCAAACTCCGACGATATATCAAAAACAAGCCGTGCAACACATAGGGATTTCGATTGGCTTTGTATGGCATTTGATCAAATTCTAACTCGGTCGAACTATCAATGTAATGTGTTTGGCTTATATTATACTCCTCGCTTCGATTAGGCCGACTACTGATTTTGAAAGCGAAAATATGATTCTTCTCGGAGTTGTTCTTGTAAAGTCTGATGTGCATGGACACGAATGCGGGGTTATCAATGATGGAGCACCATGTTTTCGATACGAGTCTGAATCTTACTAGTGTTTTCACCGGCAGTCTTGCTAGGATTTCGGTCCATAAAGTTGTCTGCGAATTCAAGTTTGCAGGTGTTGTCTTCTTCATCTTCTTGCTCGTTGTTCTTCTTCCTTCTATCATGATGTCGAGATTTATAGATCGAGGAGTAGCTGATGAATTTGTGGCTTGTGTGAGACGGCTACAAATTATTTACACTACTAGCTAGCTAGGGTTCGGAATAGTATCTTTTGTATGAAGTTTATTCAGATTTTCTTTTTTATGTACAGTAAATAAAAACTTCTTGAAACATTACGATCAAAAAAAAAAAAAAGTAGCTAAATATTATGGATGGGTGATGATTTTCCATTCTCAAGGCAATAATTACCGGTGACAAAAGTTGAAAGAAAAAAAAATGATGTAAAATATTGTTTCTGATAATATTATAACAAAATAAACCTACATTTTTCCTAATATAATTTGGTAACCCGGCCCGGGCGTGGACCGGGCATGCAAACTAGTGTAATTCTTATTGGGTTAGACTCATCTCGGACCGCATGCAACCACAAACGCCGAGGGTTGGTAGAGCTGAGCAAATGGGGCGGACTTGTTGGCCTGTCCTTCGAGTTCAGTTGTAGTAATGGCCCGGCAAGATTGCTTTTGGGTCGTAGAACTCAAGTTTAATTAAATATATCGATTTTTCTAACTTGTACCTAAATGGCAAATGTTAAAAAAAAATTTCCTTCGTTAGTTAAGTGATATTCTCGATCACTTGAGAAAACAAACCCAAAGACAAGAGCTGTGATGAAAATGCAACGAGTGAAAACCATAAGGTCGACTGATTATACAACTTTTCATTCATCGAGACAGTACAAAATTATTGTGATAAATTAAAGTTTGGTATATCTATATTACAACTCGGTGCATGAAATCTTAATAAATGCAATGATCGATCTTGAGAGGCCGGTCCCAAATAATAAATTGAAGACTTGTGCACATCTATGAGGAATTAGTCAAAAAGAAAAAATGAGGAATTTGTCACACGGTACGTACGGTCAACATTTAATTCTCTTATAGTATATGAATATTTGTACAATTTGCAAACTTTATAGACAGAACCACAAACTGCCTCCCATCTTTAATTTATTTATTGCTAGCTTCGAAATGCAAACCATCTAGGTCTTCAACAGGACAGAACGTGCATCAATGTTTATCGTACAATCCCAGTTGAGTAAGCTTCACTACTATCTCTGAAGGTACACGAATAGGGCGGTATTTTTTGTCAAGCCACACAACCGTTGACTTTGCTCGCACAATAGGCTGTTAAGTCAACAAATTAATCACCAATATTATTTAGACCAATTTGAAAAATAAAGATGTAAAATGCACAAATTAAAGGATGGAGTTGCAAGGCAATGAAGCTGAAAATACCTCTAGATTTGGCAACTTGTTGATAAAATGCTCAGTGTACACCCGTGCAACTGAGCAATGTGCGACTTTCACTTGAAGAACAAATTTATCTCCGCTCTGCTTGACACACGAAATACAAATGAGAGTAAGAGAGTGATCGAACTCAATGTTATTGGTTAAATTATTACCGATGACACTCAAAAATCGAGGCTAATGGCGTTACGAGCAAGCTAAGGGAAATCAAATCATACCCTGAGAGGTGAAATATATTCGAGATACAAATCCTTCAATGCTAGTGTAAGACCTCTGTGAGCAACTGCATTAGCATCCATGCCAAATTCCTTCAAAAGTAGATGATGTGCTTCACCAAAAAAAAAAAAAAAAAAAAAAAAAAGATTGTGAAAAACATGGTTTAGTTTTATTTGGTATACGTAGGAGCAGCTAATGATGCGAGGGTAGGTTTATGACGATTTGACTCCTGAACAACCCCAAACAGGTTGATTTCCTAGGCGCTAGGTTAACATTAATTAATTAGTTGTGAACTTGTGATGTTTGAGAATTGCTATGTTTCTAAGCAATAAAAACAATTGATTACGATTGTTCCAACTCTAATCAATTCGATAGGGTTACAAACGTTGTTCGTACTCAGATCAAAATGGTACTCTCTCTGTTTCAATATATATGAAGTTTACAAGTTACGAGACAAGTTTTGACTTTCAATTTCATAAAAAAAAAAAAAAAAAAAAAAAAAAAAAAAATTGTCAAAAATTATAAAAATTATACCATTGGATTAGTTGTGAAATATATTTTCACAAGATTAAAATTTCATAATTTTTACCCTTATATTTTGAGAGATATCGAAAGTCAAATAAGTGTTTCGAAATGTGAGAAAGACATATATTTTGAGAAGAAATGAATACTAAGTAAGCAATCGAATGAATCTGTTAGAATTAAATTGCCCAGAACCCGTGAAATGAATATTTTCACAAATTAAATTTTTACGGCCCTCAATCTTATGAGAAAGTTGCTTAATTAATTAAGGAAAATATGAAAACAATTAACTAATCAATTACCACACATGTATGCATACCATGTTGAATATAGCTCGCATAGACTGCGTTGTTAACAACACCGTATTGATCAAGCTCATAGTCTCGTACCTCATACTCCATCTCCACAATCCCAGTCAATCTAGTATAAACAAAAAAAAAAAAAAAAAAAAAAAATGAGTACGTCGCTCTTTAAGTAATCAATGATTCAATTCAAATATCCGATAATCAATGAATTAAATTACCAAAACGGTCACAAACAAGAAAAGCAAATTACATTACCTTATGCCACTTTCAGGACTACCCAAAAGACCTACCGCGGTCCCATTAACACATCGGGCCGGAGGAATAGGCCGGCGGCATGGCAAGCAGAGCTGGGACGGAGGTAGTAACTTGCAACGAAAGTTAATAGGGCGGCAATGGACTAGTGGTGGCAGAGCCTTGGGACACGACGCAAAAATCGTCGTCGTTGACGTAACCTGCGAATTAGGCGTGACAGTAGTGGCTGCGACAACATGCGACATTGTTCTGTTGGGTTTAAGGTTTAATCCTAGGGAATTGTTTGTTTGGAATAATACGCAAGTGTTGTTTATTTACCATGCAAGGCAGTTTCCGACGACTTCAATATATATCTCTTGCGATTTACGAATAGATAGCGGGGTCAACATTTTCATTCTAATGCGTAAAATGTTGGTCTCACGTTACGCCATGTACAATCATAAATTCATAATATTCTTTATTACAACGGTGTTGCACTACACCTAATTCCTACATCGAAGAAATAAGGAGCGGAAACCTTGTTTATAAGTGATCACCATACTAATTAGTATGAGGCATTTTAGGAAGGAGCTCAAAACAAATCTATGAGGGAGTGGACCAAAGCGGACAATATCATACTAATTTGATCGGTGGTCTGCGGTTCATGTGTCACTAATGCTAGTTACGAAGTTACACGAATTAAGCAGATCTGATCTTCCTTACTTTTCTCATAGTTTTAATTTGTTGCCTATGACACTTTCCTTGGAGTTGAATTAGGAAAGTAGTTTAATTAAAGCTTATCCCATTAATAATTAGTAATACTATGTGAGACTGTGAGTAAATCCTCATTATTGATTTATATATTTAGATGAGTTGTAACTTGTAAGTGAATCAAGCCTCCAAGATTTTCCCTAAATGCCTCATTTGCACACAATGTAAGGTCAATGTATGTACTTACGTACATCTTTATTATCCCCTCATCACGTGGTATTTAGAGCTACAAAACGATTGATTGTTAAATCTAAAAATACCAAATGCTAAAAATTTAATGGTGTATACCGTAGATTACATCGGATATGACATTTACGTGAAAGGGCAATATAATCCCATTTAGTACTTGCAATGACTATTGCGTGCTTAAACATATATATATACTTGCAATGAGTTTATGTTATTTTATATAATATCCGGAACAATCTTTCAAATGTTACATTAAATATAACAGAAGTTGCTGAACCCGTACCCTTACCACATTACCAGCTTATATACACATGAATTTTGCTGTGATATGTATCAATAGTAATCCACCCACATAGAAAGAAACTGATAGTTAAACTTGTAAAACAATGCAACTTTCCATGTTCATGATCACTTGCATTCTAATCTACATAATTTTCTTGTGTAAAATCTTCAACCAAAATAATCCATCACGTAAAGTCTACTTAGTAGATTATGCATGTTTCAAACCCAAAAATTCTCAAAAATGCACAAGACAAGACACCATAGCGCTAATTATTGCAGCTGCTGGTGAATCGAAACCTAAGGATGAAGCCATACAATTACAGCGGAAGGGGATGATGGCATCAGGTATCGGAGATTCCACATATCTGTCCGAGCAACTACTTATCAACCCCCCTGACTCGTCCCTGGAAGGGACGAGGAGGGAGGCCGAGGCTGCCATGTTTGATATGGTGGCCGCGCTGTTAGCCAAAACTCGAGTAGAGACCGTGGATATTGGATTGCTAATAGTGAATTGTTCACTTTTTAACCCGATTCCATCTCTCTCTTCCATGATTGTGGATAAGTTTAAGCTCAAGGACAGTGTCAAGAGCTTCAATCTTACTGGGATGGGGTGTAGTGCTAGTCTTTTAGCCATTGATCTTGCAAACCAGCTCCTTCAGGTTTGTCTCCTTAATTCTTTCATATTCATTATGATTTTTGCGCATTAAAACATTACTATAGTTTGCATGTCCGGCCCACGTCCGGAATGTATATTATATTGTTATACCCATTTTATAAAATTGTCAGTTTATCTTTATTATAATATTATTAACAACACTATTATTTTTCATAAATTAGTTTGCCACCATAATCACCGTAAATTATATTGTTTCAGGTTTTAATATATAGTATTAGATCACAACATTATCATGACATCATCCGATTTTTGAGTTCAGTTTAACCATCAAACCAAATAATTAAGAATCATGCACATATTGTCATTTATGATATATTCTCTTAGTTTATTCATAAAATAACGTTATGATTTGAATTTCCCTCGTGTATATAAACTTAAACCACAAGTGACTTTATCTCTGCCTTATAGGTGCATGAGAACACTTACGCAATGGTAGTGAACATCGAGGTGATTTCCCAGTATGTGTACAAAGGTGATAGTATCAACAAGCTATCTTGCAACTGCGTGTTCCGGGTTGGTGGCGCGGCCATACTCTTATCCAACGACCCATCCATCAAACACTCGTCGAAGTACCAACTCAACCACACCCTCCGTACAAACACCGCGAGCTCAAACACCTCATACAAATGTATATACGTCGAGGAAGACCAAGACGGCTTCATGGGCGTCAACATATCCGAAGACTTAGTAGTCGAAGCGAGCAGGGCCATCAAGGGACACGTAACGACACTGCTCAAACGTGTCCTTCACGTGTCCGAGAAGCTCATTTTCGTCCTTCGTCGAACAATCAGGAGTTCACACACCCTCGACTTAAAACGAGTCATTGATCATTGCTTCCCTCACGTTGGAGGGAGAATGGTGATCGATCAGTTCGAGAGGAATACGAAACTCGACACAGAGGCGGCTAGGATGACGTTGTACAGGTTCGGGAATACGTCGAGTAGGAGTAGTTCGGTGTGGTACGAATTGGCTTACACCGAAGCGAAAGGCAGGATTAAGAAAGAAGATCGGGTTTGGCAGATCGCTTACGGGTCCGGGTTTAAGTGCAACAGTGTGATATGGGTTGCATTGAAAGATGATGTGAGTGAACAAGACAACAACAATCCATGGTACGAGGAGATCGATGATTTTCCTGTCGATCTACATTTCGAAGAAATCCCTCTCGTTTTCAAGAAGGCAAAAGCCGAAAATCGAACTTGATCTAATTCTCAAGCTCGGTTTAATTAATGGTTGAAAAAAATTGTTGTTTTATACGGTTCTTGTTCTTGTGAATGCTTGAAGACTTTGATTTGAGGAGCCTATACGACGAGACGAGAGAGTCATAATACATGTTCAAGTTATTAGATAACCAACTCAACTAAAAGCTTAAATTTGAACCCTAATCATTTGCAATCTCTTGTTAAACAAGCTCTAATAATAATAACTCAAGTAAATGATGACACAATTATATCCCATCACTTTCTTAACCTCGTGAGCATCATGTTTTCGATACGAGTTTAAATCTTAGGAGTGTTTCAACCGGCAGTCGAGCTAGGATCTCAGTGCATAACTCCGTCGGTAAATAAAAGTTTGCCGACGATGTTCTCTTCTCCTTGCCTCTCATTCTTCTTTCTCTTCTTCTTGTGTATAAATTAAATTTAGGGTAAGTTGATTGGTTGCACTTTTAAGAATCAACCGATTTCTAAAATCTGACTTGAGGGATATATAGAGTTAGACACAAAAATGGGTAGAGCATCTTATGTCATTATGTCCATCATCATTCAAGAGTGTCACTCATGAGAGTCATGAGTCATTGTCATTCTCATCATTTCTCGAAAACAATCTATAATTAAGGACAATGTTAAAGGTCTATGGTATGGTCACCTGAATGTGTCTACTATCAACAATAATTTTACTATACTATCAAAATTTTACTATTCATACAAATAATTTTGCTACCAACACAATTAATTTTACCGCCTGAATTTTTCATTATAAATTAATTTTACTACTCCAATCTCAATTTTACTACTACCAACTCAATTTTACATTGTAGACTAGTCCTCTAGCAATTTGCTATAATCAAATATTTAATTTCTTAAGGCAAATTATTTTTTTATTTTATCACATATTTACTCGTCACTTAGGGACCCAAAAATGTTTATGAAACAAAAAAAAAAAAACAAAAACAAAAAAAAAAAAAAAGATAATTCTAAAGTGAGAGCACCTTATTGTATGAGGTCATTTATTAAGTTAAGTTTGAAATAGTAGTACGTTACTTTTGAACTAGATAGGTTAGCTTACAGATTTATAAAATATTTTCAGTAAATAAATTCAAGTCTTTTTTGAGATAAACGGGTAGTCTCGTTGTATGAGACGGTCTCATATTAGATTGTGCCAACAAATCTATTAGCCTTTTTGGGTTATAAAAGAAGAATAGTTTATGATATTTTCATCGACCCCTCTGTGGCATGGGCCCTTAGCATAGACCGGGCTCGACCCTATTAGGGCTGGCCCTGGTAGTATGAAGTATGAAAATGAAAACATACCCTGAGAGGTGAAATTTATTTGAGAGACAAATTCTTCACCGCTAGTTTGAGGCCTTTTGAGCAACTGCATTAGCATCCCCATTATTAGCGCAACGGGGAGGTGGAAATGGCCAGCCAGAGTTGCGGTAAATTGCTTTGCAAGTTAAAAGGCCGGCATTGGCATCGCAGTAGAGCTTTCGCACGACACGACACGTGAGTCGAAGTAACATGCTTAGGCATAGAAGTAACGAGGGCGAATGCATGTAACATTGTTTCCATTTTGGTTTATTGATGAAATATTGATGATTTCACAACAGTTATCGACTTATCGTGTAAAAAGGTAATGTTAGGATGATAAGTATATTGAAGATCCGATTACAATTATCTCGTCCGACAACAGAGTTGGACGAAATTCAATATTTGTGGCCAAAATTCATTAACTTGCTTGTCATTGTTTACGATAGTCTATTAATTAATTAGGACTTCAAAAAATGTTCCAAATAAATTAGTAAACTGAAAACAGTACTTACCGGTTAACAGTATTTTACACAGTCCCACGCACGATTCCGATTTTACACAGTCCCACGATTCCGATCACTCGAAGACATGTGAATAAAATGTAAATCAGCTTGCAATCACATTGCCATAAAACCATGCCGAATCCCTTTCTTATTCCTCGCGAAACATCCTACCAAAATACGTTTTATAGGTTCGGGAATACATCGAACAGTGGGTGTCAATTGGGATGCAATAAAATTAATGTGAGTAATCACGAAGATTGTTTGAATCCCTGGGACGAGGACATTGGTGGTTTTTCAATCGATCTCAATTTCTATGGAAATCCTATGGCAGCTAAAAATCGAGCATGATGTAACTCAACGTTTCATCGTAAATGAACACACTTCTTTTTGGACGAGGTCCTATAAAGTCAGACCATGGACACCAAATGAAAGATTCCATATTATACAGAGGTCTGAATCTTCCTCTTATGTTTTTACATACAGATCAAGTGCTACACTACGATCACAATAATCAGGTGGAAGAATTATCTTCGGGCCAAATCTAGTTCGATGAATGATGTAATCCAGTAATAATCTTGGTGATCATAACCACTTAATCAACTGTTTACCATAGCGCAATAAGGAGCAGAATAATCATATGTATCATGTATGTAGTCCCTCTCCAAGATAATAGCCATCGGGAAAATATGAAATGTTACAGATAACGAAAAATTCAACATCCACCAAAACAATAGAAGTCGGAGCAGAAGTGCATCTTAACTTAAAAATGGCCAGAATCTGGGCAAACAACCTCGAGATCTATATCTTCTTGCTTTGGAGTTAACTACACACTTCATGCATGTAATGAGCTTTGCTTCATCAAAGTACGAAAGATGAAGCTGGCACATCACATACTAGTCTCGAAGTAAAAACCCAAAAATGAGAATACTACTTTCTATCTGCAGCAGATGGTATCCGTTCCTAAAATAAACCATGCACCACAGCAACTCAATAAATAAGGAGAAGATGCAAATACCAGGCTCATGATTTCAAGTCTTCGGACATTGCAGATGGTATACAGTGTGTCGCTAATATGTCTACAGTTGCAGCTTTGGCAGTCTGTGTTCGGAGAACAGCTATCTGAAACACCATTAATGGAAACGGCTTTCAGTAAGTAATCTCCAATATTGACATGAATCCATCTTAAAGATAAGGTTTAAGATGAAGGGAAGAAAAGAACCTGATTATAATCAAGTTCAAACTTCAGAAATTCATCCTCACAAGACTCTACCATACTTGCCAAGCTTTTCAGATTCTTCACCGAATTACCATTGATCGCAAGAACCTGATAATCAACGATATAACAAGGCACACGCTATTCAATCCCAACAATCACCAAACTTCGGAGATTGCTGAACAGAGGACATGAAGACCTTTGTGGTCCCTCATACAAGGCACTTCAGTATATAGTGTATGGACTGCCTAACCAAAGTATTGTAAGGAAAGCCGAACTGTACCTGAGTGTTGACGATTTCTTCATACCCAATGTTAATGTCAGCCACAAGAACCTACGCGCAAGAAAGATCAAGATTAGAATTCAATAAGACCACAGGGCCCTACCTACCGATACAAGTACTCCATATCTTCACTCATCTTCACTTATTAAGTGGCGGACTGCTAAATACAGACCTGAGATACAACAACAAGCTCTTCATCTTTTGACTTAGGCATCGAATGTAAAAGCTTGTCCAGCAGCTTGACGGGAGCCTCATATTCATATTCTTTACCATACTGCAATATATTTGAAGCGTAAGTTGCATGCAAGAATAGAGATTTTAAATAAACTCAGAATAACATAAGCCACAACACAATTTGGCTTCTTATCAGACCAAATAACAAAATTCAAAGGACCAAGGCCAGCAAATATATATCCTGTTAAATAGCAAATAGGACAATCATCGACGCAAACGTAGCAGCCAGTGGCCACTGTTTTCAGCTCAAGACGATTTTCTAAAAGACACCGGAAATATGATAAGCCCAAATCTAACAATATAGAATAAAAAGATGGTCATCAGGGTATCCTAGTACCCTAAATAAAACTATACCATTCTTAAAATAAATAAATAAAAGAGAGAGAGAACCTATACCAGCAACAACCAAGATGGCCATAATCAAAAGGGTAAATGGTCCAATATAAAGTTGCCACATACATTAAGCACGTTAAAAGTTGAATCCCAAGCTCAAAAATATTTGTTCTGTTTATCTCTCCGCACTTCATGTTCACATATCCAGATATGACATGGATTAACAACTTGGAAAAAAGACTATGCACAAATCAACTATGTTCAGGGTGTCAAACAGGTCCAGTTTAACATGGACACTATAATGCTCAAGAGCAGCAGAGGCATTCAGCTTTGAGCCCCAATCCAGAAAAATTGAACTATTACATATAATGACTAATGAGTACATGTCCCTCAATCTTGAATCTTGGTTAGATCACAAAAAACCTATCAACAAAAATCATTCAGACCTATACGAAGATCATTACAAAGTCTACCAACAAAATATCACTCATGTTTATTAGTAATAAAATGACAACACCAAGAATAGATCAACTAATCTGCTACTACATCATTTAACCAACGATGCATCCCTGAGTCTATGAATTTAAAAAGCACAGTGAGACAATATGCTAAAACCTATCTACAGCATGCCGAAGAGGAACACACACACACACACACAAAAAGCACCACCAAGAAACTTCTTTGTCTCACGGATATGACTATATGGCTAATTCAACTGCATATCTAACAAATATTGCCATCAAGCAAAGATCACTGCAGGAACACAACTATACGTATGCACATTTTATTTAAAGAAGGATGAGCCAGGAAGAGAACAGTCAAACCTCTGAACGGAGATAGGGAACAGAGACAGTTGTAAAAACAAAGCCGGCGACTATGTAATATGAAGGTGGTCTACCCTTGCTATGTGATGGGATGAGTTTCCTATGAGTACCAAGTTTGATGTTGAACGTATGCACCACTGAATCACGTAACACCTTAATTTCTGCATTATCTCCAGTGTATTTCTGAGATATAAGGTAACTGAAACCAATTCGCTCGCCATGTCTGAAAGGAACTGTTAGACATAGAGTTAAATGCAGTTCATTGTCTTTAAAAAAGAAAGTAGGAACACTTTAAGACAACAACAATGTACTCATAAATTGCAAACAGCAACAAACAAAATTGACTTTTAGAAAATATATTGGCCTGTGTAAAGATACACCAGCCCCAACATGTCAGCAACAGCGTAGATTTGTGATTCAATTAAATGTCACACTATCTAGCAATAATGCAGTTTCCAATGACAAGCATATTGGCAAAAACAAAAACATTCAAAAAGCATGGACCACCATCATCGCGGTGTTAAGAGAAAAGGTGAGAATTCGTCATATTGACTGCAGGAGATAGAGTTTGATGGGAAAAAAAAGGTGAGAAATGGAGCATATGTATGCTCATGTAGTAATGTATATCTAAGACCAACAGACCGAATTGGGGCAAGAAAAGTCACCCAAGCTAAGCTTCCGCAAGTTGCAGATGGCATAAGCTCACCTAATAACGGTTTACCAACGTGTGAATGGGAATACCTCTTGACTAATGCATGCTATGGGCATATTCTTACACCCTTGAACCTTTTGTCCGTATTTACACATTCGACCCTATGTCTACTTATTACTTTATATCAGCATAAAATCACCTTTAGTCATTAAATAACGACATCAAACCAAATATCTCCAAATTCAAAGCTTTCCAAAACTTCATTCTGCCTCCTGTTAGCTACAACTACTTGCACGGTTGCGGTCACATGAACCCGTAACACCAATGCACTCTATGGTCAAATACTTTAATCAACGACATATCCAGGATTACAGAGTCATTTCAACTAACAAGGAATGGCTAGAGGATGTGAGTTGACAGCGTTACCTGTTCCATCGTTTGCAATATCAACCCTGTCAAAGCTAAGGATAACATCTGACGGCTGCAAAACCTGAGACTCTGGAGCAGTAGGGTCAACACGTCTAACACGTACACCCTTTTGATCAGATTTCATACCCATCGCCATCCTTAAGTCAGGATTTTCCATTTTTTGCCACTCCACTCCAAGAATTGGGAACCCTGTACAACATCTCACAGATCTTAGAAATAATGAAATCAAGCACAAGAATTTACAATAATCATTCAAGGCCAGGTGTGTTGCAGACAAATCTTCCAACACTAAAACAGCCACGTTTAATAACTGAACCTACCAGTATAAGCGCCATTTTTCTCATAATCCTGAATGAAGTGCAAGATCACAGGAGTAGGTATAACATATCCAATATTCTCAGCATCTTCATGCTTCAGTGACTGAAAAGCAATCCCCACACAGTTGCCTTTATCGTTGAATGCAGGACCACCAGAGTTTCCAGAGTTTATAGCAGCATCTATCTACAGTAACATACATAAGAAAAGTATCAGAAATTAAACATGAGCACCACAATCGACAACAAAACTAATTAAAATGTACTTATACCTGCAAGCCTAGTAGCTCAGTGGAACCATGAACATAGGACAAAATCTCTATACGTGAAACAACCCCGCTAGTCACGGAGATTGTATCACCTCCAATTGGGTAACCCACAACCGTAACAGCATCTTGAAGTGCAGGCAGTTCTCCGAATTCCACAGGTGAAACCCCTTCCCAAAACTCATCATCACTGACAGTAAGCAGAGCTGCAAATAGATGCAGTAACATCATCAAGTAAAATTAGAACAAGGTCAGTGAGCAAATATGCTGCAGAACAGCATAGCAGATTGCTGAAACTGACATAAAACAAGCACACAATGCACTCCCACTTAGTTTTCTGGTAACTTAATTTACTCGGAAACTATTGATGCTTTGTTATTATAGCATTTGATCTTCTTAACACGAGCATATATACGGAAGACATTGGTAGGTTAGGGCTAGCAAAGTGCAATGCCGGAATGCTGTGATCAAAATTTCAAATTCTAGAACCAAAAGTCAAACAAATGTACACTAAGAGCCATCCTGTGCCGAGGCTCAAGCCTGGATAAAATCTTTACTTGTGCGGAGTAATGAACTTTTTGCAATTTTGGGGCTACCATACCACCAAGAGTTCCGCGCTTTAAGCCCATTGAGATGTTTATGGGTTGAGCCTATTCTTAAATGCCAAATTCTTCTAAAAACAACACTATGATGGAGCCTTACTTATGACGAAGTAAGGGACATGGAAGTTCATAGATACAACAAAACGGGTAAGAGATCCACTAACAACATAGACTCATTATAGTCTTTCACTGCAATGACGAAGCATCTTGGTAGATATGAACTCTATTGATACAAGCTACACACCCCCACCAACCCCTGGTTCAAACTCGGAAAGATATGTAGACAAGGAAAAGTTTCAACCATCGTAGTCTCAACAACCACTAATAATTAGTTCAGAACCGGTGTAAGGATCAAATATTCTCTTCATATGATAGTTTCACAACGTGTAAGTCATAAAACACTCCTCACACACTCATTATATTGTAAGTCATAACCTCACATAAGCAGGGTGTCCCTGGCCGAAGCCTCTTGCCAATAAATCACCAATGAATTGCACCACGACAAATTCTCACAGACACCCTACACAAGCATAGTTCTTCAACAATCTAATTAGACTGTCCAAAACACCTGATGCCACCCTACAGTTTACCAAGAGTCTTCATTTGGACTGGGGAGGGGTAAGCAAAAAAAAAGTTGGCAACTTTGATCTTATGAAAAATCCTGAAGGGAATGCACCAAAAAAGAATTACAAAAACAACTTTACCCCAATGCCTCAAAGGCTCCCACCATAAGTCAGAGTAAGGAGGGGTCGGATGTACACAAGCCTTACCTCTACGTTGAAAACATAGAACCCAAAATGAAAATTGCTTTGCGAATCGCAATAGAAAGGAAGTATCTTTGTAAAAACTATTATCTTCCTACACAACCAAAATGAGAGTTGGATGCTTAAATTTACAATTCGTAGAGCTGTCTCAAAATTGGAAAGACAAAAACAAGTGAGTCCCTTTCCAATGCTCAACTAAACCAAAGTAACCTAAAGGGGTTTTGTTTCCTTACATTTCACTCTTCTTCCCTTGTATTCTCCCCTAGCGTGATTCATTTCAGTGGTTTACTCCCTCATCACCTTCCTAACTTTCTCCTGCTTTCTTCTTATTCAGAAATATGCCACACGCAAAAAAACAAAATCCAAACTCAGTACACTAACAAGAATGCTCCTACCATAGATAATCATTCAAAATTAACCTACATTACTCAAGAAGTCACAAACTTTACAACAACCTTCTCCTCCTTTCACGTTTAGTATCCCAAACAATACATAATACATCGCCCGCAAAACACACTCCAGTACATTATCAAGAGCATCAAAAACTCAACACAGAAGCTACTACAACCAAACCATCACTCAAAATCAAACTATATTACTCAAAAGTCGGAAACTTTACCTCATCCTAAAACCATCCACACCAAATACATCAAAATTCGACCGAGGGCAATTCGAAAAACTAACAATGTAAATCAAACAAACAAAGGTCAGAACTTCATATCAACCTTCTCACCTACCTAACTTCTCCCCCATTTCCCATCACTCAGAATACCAAACAATACATTATATCACACGCAACACACAAGGCTAAAAATCTATCACTCAAAAATCAAACTAAATTACTCCAAAGTCCGAAACTTGAAAACGAAGAATCATAAGATCAAAACCAAAACAAAAAAGGTGGAATCGTAGAATACCAATGTCGCATTCGGTACCGATGGCGAGAACGGTGGCCAAATACTTAGTATCAGAGCCCCTCTTCTTAAGCTTAACCTGAGTATGATGCTCCACAGAATGCGCATTCGTCAAAACCCGCCGCCCTCCGATAACAAACCCGCTGCTCGACGAGCTATACTGCCGCTTCCTCTGCCACGGCAGCGAGAAATTCGGCTCCGTATGCACACAAAACACCTTCACCACGGCGTCCATCGCCGGCCCCACCCTCGCCGTTAAACCGTCGGCATCCCACTCCGCCTCCGCCGCGACTCCGTTACTATTCTCGCCGGAGCTCTTGTGTTTTCTAGTGGTTTTCTTCTTGTCGGCGGCGGAGGAGGGGTGGCGTCGCTTGTAAGTTACGTCGGAGCGGTGAGAGGGAGAGGTGTCGGTGAGGTCGACGTCGATTGCGTCGAATGAGACGGTGGTTGTGGCGGCGGAGGGTTGAGATTCTAGGGTTTCGGGATTGCCGGATTTAGCTTTTCGGGCACGCTTCCGTTTACGGTTGGGGATAGTGTCGGAGTTGGAAGTGTTGCGGGTGTCGCCGCCCATAATAATTTTGGGAGTTTATTAGGGTTGTTTTTTCGGAGCAAACGGAAGAGACACAAAATCAAACTCCTCAACTTTTTTCTCTTTAATGGTCTGGCTAATCCAGCCTTTGGGCCTAAAACGACGTCGTACAACCCATATTTGAAACGAAAATTATTTGGAAAAGATTTACAAAAAGTAGTTTTTTTCATATTTTTTTTTTTTGTTTCTATTACGAAATCTATTGATGTAATGTAATAATAATACGACCACATTTTATAAGGAGAAGGTAAAGATCGGCTTTATTGATACTTTTAGACAGACAAATAATTGACTTATACTTATTATTTGTGTCACACGGAGTATAGGTTGTGACTTGTGACATATTTAACTTTTCCATAAACAAGTTTGTATCTTTTTTAGGTTTGGGAATGATAAAAAGTTTGTATCTAAAGTTGTAACTTGGTACAAGTGTGAGTGGTCGAGTATGATTGCATGGAGAAGAAGTCACACTATATACTGGGTGACCGGAACAATAACAGTTTGTAGGAGTCCCTTGAGCTTCACGCAACATATCATATATTCATATCCTTCATCTACAAGTCATGCATGGAGAAGAAGTCACACTAATTTACTACTACTATCACGTACACTCATCTTCACTAAAAACTATTTTCCACATTTGAACGTGCTTATATTACAGAATAAAGAAAACCAAGTCCGGTTACCAATCATCGGAAAAAGGAATAACGAAAAATCAGGTTGATATCGCTTAGGTTAGCATGTCTCGTATGCAACATCAGACACCATTGATAGAATGAAAGATCCTCTGTACTCTGGCAAGCATTAGTCAAACTCAGATGTAGCAGGTTGATTAAGTTTCCTGCTTTGTTGTGCTTTTGAGGTCATCCGACATTGTAGAAGGTATATAGTGTGTCGCGAGGATATCCATAGTAGCAGCTTGGGCAACCTGTGTCCAAAGGATTACCATCTGCGTTTGGAACACAACGAACTGCTTTAAGTGCGATGCATCAAGGCTCAAGTATGAAAAAAATAAGAATGTTCATCTTAAAACCTAATGTATACATGTGCATATTTTTGATGCAGGGTAAAGCTCAAAGAGACGGGAACAGAAAAGGAGAGAAACCTGATTACACTCGAGTTCAAACTTCATAAACTCGTCCTTGCACGACTCCACCATCTTTGCTAGGCTCCTAAGGTTCGTCACTGGATTATTATTGAAAGCAAGAACCTGCAAGGGAAGTGTACATGTCAATTGTCAAGCGCTTATAATCCCGAGGGAAGTAACATGTCAAACGAATTCTATGAAAAGGTGATCATACCTGAGTATTGACAATATCTTCATAACCAACATTGATATCAGCCGCAAGAACCTATGAACAACAAGTACTCAAGTCAATATCAAAAAATTTATTTGCTATGTTTTGTTTGTGTCAAACCAGGGAAGGAAAACAAAGAACCTGAGATATAATAACAAGCTCTTCATCTTTTGATTGTGCCATAGAATGTATTAGTTTGTCCAGTATCTTGACTGGAGCGTCATTTTCATCTCGATACTGTCAGAAGTTCAGCAGCAGTAACAAGATTCAGAATGCAGTTCAGAAAATACCAGTGGGTAGAATCAACTGTCAATATGCGAGGGAAGAGCAAAGTCAAACCTCTGAGCGGAGATATGGAACTGAGACTGTTGTAAAAACAAATCCAGCAACTATGTAATACGAGGGAGGTCGACCCTCACTATGCACTGGAATGAGCCTCCTATGAGTGCCAAGTTTGAAGTTGAATTTGTGCGTCACTGAATCACGTAGTACCTTGATTTCAGCACAATCTCCAGTGTATTTCTGGGATATGAGGTAACTATAACCTATACGTTCCCCATGCCTGAAAGGAACTTATCAACAAAGACACAGGTTTTAGTCTCAAGTATGTTGACATATGTAGCGATTATAACTTACAGTAGTAGTCCAATGCTTTTGATTGCAGCATACTCAAATCTTGATGATAACAGCAGTACAGACATAAACAGAAAAGCAAGCAGCTTTCAGTAAAATCTCAACCACTCTAATCTCAGTATGGACACACTGATATAAACATGAAATTCTGCAGAAGTCTAGATTTCAACCATCTGACATTAACTAGTGTCAAGTACTGGTAAAATGGTCCATGAAAGACAAGCATGACATATACGTTGGTAAGCACCATTCGATTTAAGCTCAGTTACCTGTTCCATCATTGGCAATATCAACCCCATCAAAGCTAAGAATAACATCAGATGGCTGCAGAACCTTAGACTCAGGAGATGTTGGCTCAATGCATTTGATAATTATACCCTTTTGATCAGCCTTCATCCCCATCGCCATGCGCATGTGAGGATTTTCCATGTTTTGCCACTCTATTCCAAGCGTTGGGAAACCTGAAAAACAGTTACCATACATCTCAGATGTATCATTCTCAGACACAAGAACTTTCAAGAAACAATATCACTCCAATCAATCAAACGTACCAGTATATGCTCCATTCCTTTCATAATCTCGAATGAAGTGCATCACAATAGGGGTAGGTATAACATAACCAATGTTCTCCACATTTTCATTTTTCAGTGACTGAAATGCTACGCCAACACACTTGCCTTTGTCGTTGAAGGCAGGTCCACCAGAGTTTCCAGAGTTTCCAGAGTTTATGGCAGCATCAATCTATATTAGGATCAAGAGAAAGAAATCAATAAATATGAGAGCCAAATGCAAGGTCAGAACATGAAAAGAAGTATATGCTGATATGCATCCTTTCACCTGCAAGCCTAATAGCTCAGTAGAGCCGTGAGCATAAGACAAGATCTCTATTCGTGAAACCACTCCACTGGTCACAGAGATCGTATCTCCTCCTATTGGGTAACCCACTACGGTCACGGCCTTCTGGAGCTCTGGAAGCTTCCCAAACTCCACTGGTGAGACACCTTCCCAGAACTCATCATCACTGACAGTAAGCAAAGCTGCAAAAACCACCACTGTTAGAAAATATGACAGGAAATCTCCATTGCACATTTCACTAGATTACATCTACATTGCGGCCAGATCACATTACATCAGCACGCAAAACTAGCCAATAAAACAGGAAATGTATCAGATAATCCACTGCGCATATACCAAAAGAAAGAAAATCGTTGACAACATTTTCCAGGTGTGAACTTGGCGACCATACAATTTATCCACCAACATCTTTCTGTGGTTCAAGGACATTGATTTTTTTTTTTTTTTTTTGTTGGAGTTCATCAAGGACATTGAATTGCAAGGCACTAATCAATAAAATCTATGAACCAGCCCTGGCAATTACTCTATCACTATATTAGTATTCTTTCCACCCATCCCATCATGTCAAATTTCCTGAATCAGTCGAATCTTTCTCTGACAGATACTAGCAGATGTCATTTTCCAAGTTAGAAGTCTTAACTTGAGACTAGGTGCTACCCAAAGAACATATTCCCAACAGCTATAACCATTCTCACCTAATGTAATGACTACTAAAATACCATCATTCACTGCCAAAATTATCGAGAATATCAATGATCAAGAGCACAGGTACACCAGGGGAACTTAGGTGCCAAAAGGTACATTCCACTGGTGACGTAGAGCCTAGTTGTACATAAAGCCTCCCTGGTGACATATTAACAGGGCATCGTCTGAAATCCTAATCTATTCAGCCTATTGTATATTACAAGCTATCTTAATGTGAAATGAACTTAACACAATAAGCATAGGCACTGGACCATGAGTTCCTGAGATTTGAACTAATGCTCAATCAAAAGACTGAACTGTACGTCTGTACAATAATACAGGCAAATCAATAAAGCTCATTACGCCAAAGCACTGTCCAAAACCAATATCAGATCATGTGAAAAATAAAAAAGATGAAAGATCATTACCAAGATCACACTCGTTCCCAATCGCAAGAACAGTGGCCACATACTTCATATCAGAACCCCGCTTCTTGAGCTTGACATGGGTGTTGTACTTCACGGAATGAGCATTTGTCAATATCCTTCTCCCACCAATCATAAACCCACTACTTGTAGAGCTAGTCTGCCTCTTCATCTGCCATGGGCGCGAGTAATTTGGCCTCGTATGAACACAGAACACCTTCACTACAGCATCCATCAAAGACACCACAGAAGCTGATACTGCAGCCACATCATGACCAGCATCTCCATTGCTCTCCACAGAAACCAAATGGCCAGGACACATGATGTCTTCCAGCAGTTTATCTGATATTTGTGGTGTATACTTGGCAGGAACTCAGGAAGTTACACTACCGTTTAAGATTAGTCACGACACTATGTTCTCGAAGAGATGATTTATATCGTGTTGCTGGTCTCCATATTTATACACAAAGCCTTGGACCCAAAAAATGAGGTTGGCTAACATGAATCATTGTAAGGGACCAATCAGATCATGCCCCTGCTATCCATATTAAAAATGTGGGTAAATCTTGTTTGAAGCATAATGTGGATTATTGGTCGAGAAATAGGAGGCCAAATCAATTGGCTTTGAGCAAATGCTGTAAGAATCACAATTCCATATCGCTCAACGTGTGCTTTATAAAAGACCAGAATAAGCAGAACATCAAGCACCATTGCAATTAACTTTTCCCTTAAGTTAGATAATTAAGACCCAGCTTTGTACAATAACATCAAAAGTACATCACTACCGCCACCGACGACAATAACAACATTACCCCAATGCCTCAAAGGCTCCCACCTATGCCGAGGTAAGGCGAGGTCTCATACTCGAATCTAAGGAGCTATACCCCTAAGTTGACAGTTGAATTAAACTATCCTTAATGGAAAAATATTCTTTAGAACATAATCTAACCACAATCTCAATGTCAAACTATGTCACCACAAAATTAAATTATCTTGTACATACTCCATATTTCTAGAACACCCAAGTTTTTTAATTGACATATAATCATGCCCATCTATATTTATTCATCTTCTTGTTGATTCGGAATTCAGTAGCATATAATTATATCATATTGAAATCATAAAGACATAAAGTATAATCCACCTATAAGTAAAAAGAACCCTTGATTATTAGCAACTTGATACTTGATATAACAAAGGAACAACACAAAAATCTTTAGTTCTGAAGAACAGCAATTGTAAAATTAGCAACTTTTGACATGCAATGTAAATACCAGTTACAGTTTACAGCAAATTAAGAGAAATTCAACAAGTTTTCCATGATTTGAACAAGATTAGGGAAGGTAAGCTTATCTGGGTCAAGTTGATACAGAAAAAAATATGATGGAAAATGCGTCAAGCTGACTTCTTTCTGTATGATTCAGACATTCAGATCATCAACTGGGATTCCAGGCATTTTGGTGCAGAGATTTCACAGTAAAATATATGACCAGTATAATTACAATTTGAAAGGAGTCATCATTGTATATTATGATTTAAAATTACTTTTTTGAGAATTTGAATTTGTTAGGTTTCGCTTCAAATTGCGCACTTGATATTTGGTTGCAAACCCTGAACTCATCATCATAAGAGTGAAAACCAAAAATTTACCACCATTAACTTTCCTCGACGTGAAGATGTGAAAGGAACTTAAAAACATTGAAACATTTAAAAATGGTCGTTTGGGAAATACTAAGAGTATGGTATAGGCTTGTTATTGTTTCGTGCTAAATAAATTACCAAATCTATTAGTAATTCAATTGATAAATTTGACAAAACTTCTCAATTCTCGTGTAAAATGTTATTTTGATCACATTTCGTATCAGAAACATAGATTTCTTATAAGACACATTAATAAGAAGTGACATATTTCGTACTTTCATTGGTAATATACAGTCTACACTGAATCAAACAGAACCTTATTGACTAAACATATACAGAGTATACTTGGATTAAACATTAAGCATGCTCTTAACTTCTTTAAACCCTTCAAAAAAATATGATTTTCCCATTTAAAATGGCTCTCTGTACCAAAAGTTTAAGGACCTCTTTTAGGGTTTTTTTTTTCCCTCCCCTCTTCACGTTGCTTAATCTTTACTTATACTAGTTGAAAATTGGCCACTTTTCTACACTTGGCAAATGATTGAACTTGAGTAAAATTGTTCCTTTGATCATTTGGGGGATAGCTTAGAGAAGAGATGCCAATAACAAAAAGTGGCATAACTGACCATGCCTTTCTATTAGTTCCCCTTCTACCTAATATCTACTCACATTTATCTTTAGACACACCTACGTGTATTTCCTAATTCATGAGTTACACCAATATTGTGACACATACTATTTAATCTTATAATTAAAGGCTGCCATCTTAATTATGAGAACTTTTATTAATTCTCGGGAATTTATTTGACTTGAAGTTCATTTTCAATTTCCATACACTTACACAAGCCGGTAGCGAGTAAAATGTCCAACGTCTTGTAAAAAGAACACTCCATGTTTGATAATTAGAGGTGGAACTATTACAGATACAACGCAAGTTATTATCACACCAGTTTTCTCCCGGTACTATTGGATGATAATCGTAGAAACATAAACAGTCGATCAAGTTCACGAGCAATGCAACCACAGCCACGACGGCAAAGAAATTAACTAAACTAGCAAGAAAAATAATTTACACTTCCAAATTCAACGAGTAATTAACATCTCAACAAAGTGGAAACAAAATATCTTGCACCGAAAACAACCTGGCCGGAACAATCTCTTTGTAATTAATATCTAAGCCGAGCTCACACCTCATAGCTCACACACATAACCACAACAATACTGCTCAACAACTCCACCTTTAAAAGCGTCACTCATTTATAATCTGTTCATTACTTACTACTCAAATTATTAAAAAATTCAGTGTCATTTATACAAAATTGCCAGAACAAAGTGGTAGTAATTAAAAGGAAGAAAAAAAAAAATCAAAAGCAAAACGTTTAATTATTAATATTATTACTGGTAGTACAAACAGCTAACATTTGTCATTTGTGAGGTTTGTTTTGATGAAACTAGTAAGATTCATGTGATTTTTTGTCTTTCAAAAACTCTCCCTCTTTCTCTCTCTTCTTCAATAAGATACACACCCCAAAAAAAAAAAAAAAAAAAAACCAGCCCATACAAATAAAAATCATAGAAATATTATAATCTTCGATATCTGAAAATCTTGCTAAATTATTTTGTGGGTTTTTTGGTGATAATTTGATCAAAAAAAAAAATGGCAGCAAGTGTATCAAGGTTCATCAAATGTGTGACAGTGGGAGATGGGGCTGTTGGCAAGACTTGTATGCTAATTTGTTACACAAGCAACAAATTTCCCACTGTAAGTTTCCAGATTTAGCATCTGGGTCTCTTAATTTGGAATGTTTTCATGTTAATTTTGTGCAATTAAGGCTAAATAATTAAATATTGCTTTGTTTTGTTGTGATTTCTGCTGGGTTTTGCAGCTTTTTGAGTGTTATTTTGGATTCTTGACCTAGAAGTTTCTATCCATGTTAAAAATTGTGCAATTAGGAGTATTATTCTAGTGTTTTCTTTCAGCTGGGTTACAGGTTGTTGCAGCTTTTTGTGGGGTGTTATACTGTTATCTTGGTATCTTAACCTAAAAGTTTCCATCTTTATGTGTTATAAATAGTAAATCACCTTTAAGAAAGTGAATATCGGTTGTTTCGTGGTAATTGCTGGTATTGGATTTATGATTTTGTGGAACTATTGTGTTTTTTTTTTTTTTTTTTTTTACCAGGACTATATCCCAACTGTATTTGACAATTTCAGTGCAAATGTGGTAGTTGAAGGTACCACAGTGAACTTAGGCCTCTGGGATACTGCTGGTGAGCTAATTGTGTTTCGTAAGCTTGTTCGTTTTTGTTAAAGAATCGATTTTTACACTCCGAGGACTGATTGCAGCAGGTTTTAGTAAAGCACATTTGTGATTGCTTATCTCACCAAAGAAGTGTAAATAAATCAGTTCTAGGAGCGTAAAAATAGGGTTTCGTTTTTGTGTCTGTCATTACTTATTAATTGTCTGTGCTGTAAAGTAGCAAGATAGTTTGTGAATCTTGTAGTGGTGAAATGGATATAGAACTTGCATTTTGATGTTTTGGGCCCTGCTATTACTTTTGTAGGACAAGAGGATTACAACAGATTAAGACCGCTGAGTTACCGAGGGGGTGATGTCTTTGTCTTGGCTTTCTCGTTGGTTAGTCGTGCCAGCTATGAAAATGTGCAAAAGAAGGTACATTTGTGTTGAATTAAGGGCTTCTAAGTAGAACAGTCTGTTTTGAATGATACAGAATGAATACCTTTTTATGCAAATATTGACTCACAAATTCTTGATCAGTGGATCCCGGAGCTTCAGCATTATGCACCTGGAATTCCTGTCGTATTGGTTGGCACCAAAATGGGTAAGGGAGCATTATTTGTCCTCGAGGCTGGAGTGTTAGATCTCTTTTCTTTCATTACTCTGGCATAATTTACCTGATAAGCATATGATGTACTCCTGATATGCAATATTACTCGAGTGGTGTGCTGTGTGGCCTAATCTTCATTTTTTAGGATCCCAGTTGAGATTAAGTGATCTAAAACATGAATATGACTGCTTGTCACCCCCCAACCATATTGATATTAGTGTGGATATATTGAATTCTGTGGAACTTGATCATGTTATTTCTTTTTTCATTCCTGTTTGTTTCTAATTGTGCACTCAGATCTTCGTGATGACAAACACTACTTGGCCGATCATCCTGGACTAGTAACTGTTAGCACGTCCGAGGTAAATTCTTTTATCCGATCTGTATGCATTGCTACGCTAAATTTCCACTATGCCTGTGTTCTTTCAATGCCCCTTTCCAAAGCGAAGTGGATTTAATTTTGACATGAATGATACTTGATGACTTAGGGAGAGGATCTTCGTAAGCAAATTGGTGCTGCTTACTACGTTGAGTGCAGCTCCAAAACTCAGCAGGTAACATGAGCTCGTAGATTGTCATGTTTGAAATGATGCTGCACTGCCTATTCTTTTAATTTGTTTTCGGAAGTGCAAAACATGAGTGAATTGTCCGGATCCTAGGGATCCATTAGCTTTTACAGATTCTTCCTAAATAATTCGTCTCTCGTGGTTGAACTTGTAAATGCTGCACCATAAGAAGTCAGTTTTTCGATTCATTTATATCTATACGTGCACTATTCATAGTTATGTTTCTGGTAGAAAAAATCAATTGGGTCAACCCTCCTGTTGAATTAGGTCATTCCATTAGAATTTTTAAGTTCTTTGTTGTTACTCTCAGATTGAAACTTGCTTTACTCTGTGTTCATCCATGCTCTTCTAGAATGTGAAAGCTGTATTCGATGCTGCAATCCGAGTGGTCATCAAGCCTGCTCAGAAGCAAAAAGAGAAGAAAAAGAAGACAAAGAGAGGGTGTACAGTGTGAGTGCTTGTTTTATTGTATTCTTCTCATTTACCATGGGCTTCATTGTCTCTTATTATTTCTAATCGATGATGTTTTGAAGCCTGGAAAGATCTTAGGACGATTGAAAAGAGGGAGAAAGGGAATGAGCTTCCCCATTATTACCCCCTAGGCTCTCACCCCCACCCGTCGTAGAGTGATGGATTACCCCCAGACCCCCAGTGAGTAGGTGGTTGACATTTGTCTCTCTCCTCCAACTACCCACACATTCACCCATACACCACCCGCTTTAGCTCAATGGTTGATCAATCCCTTGACTCCTTAAATCCTAGCAAGCCGTGGTCATTTTTACCGCCTCCATAAACATTACACCTTCACCTTTCTCTAAAGTAGGGGCTGGTAATAGCAGAAGTGTCAACCATTTTTGCTGAACTATGATGCTGCTTACAGATAAAAGTCCTCATATACATTAAGTTTGAAGTATTCCTGTCTTCACCTTTTACTTCTGGTTCGTACTTGAATGCAAAGAACATCCAGGTGAAATTCTAATATAATTTATTGGACCTTTCTTTCTACAGGATGATCTGTGGTGGAAAGTTTGCATGCCTCAAATGAATACCCAACCTCGTACAACATTGTGAATGCTCACCAACGGGCAAGGAGCTTTACATAACCTCGTTACCAAAATCGAAAGACAATCGAGATCGAGCAATATAAACGTGTTGTCAATAGTAGAACTGCAACCTGTTAGTCTCTTTGTAAATGTAGTCCGTGGCATTCTTTTCCGATTTAATTGGTGTTTGATGATCATTAAAGTGGTGGCTTACTAGTAGTAAGGCTCATCTTAAAAGGCGTTCGGTCTTAGTTTCCTAGGGGTAGATTCATCTCTCTTGAATAGGCACAGGGCATTACTTTATTTAGTGTAGAAAAGCTTCATTTCTTATAGAACTACTACTATTCCGGGAAGAAATAGTTCCACTGCCCGAGCACTGACCAGAGGCTCCTCAATGTATTTTACAAGCCTTGGCATTCGCTTAGCAGATAGTATCGTAAAATGCTGCCATTCACTCAATAGATGATGATGTTGTATTAAGTTGCAAGAAACTATGCAAATTGTTACTCAATTGACAGATTTTATTTGCACATTTTGATTCAAACAGTGTAATGTAGTAGCAGATCGTTCTGCTATGGTAGTTTGTTTTAAAAACAAGTGCTTTTCTTCTCTTCTTTTTTTTTTTCACGTCGAGCAACAAGAGCTTGTGTGAAAATTGAAGCCATCCATAATCGATCAATGTTGTTGTCCAATAGAAAATCTTTAACAACCACGACAATACTGACATGTTCCATCCACCAGTAAATGTAGCAAAACTCTCTCCGATCATCAACATCAGCATTACGGCAATGCCTATTACCTTTGCAGTTAGGGTGCTTCAAACGTTCCAAGAACCAAAATATCTCAACAGGAGCATCAGTGCATCAATAGTCTACTTCTTAGTAAACAAGCCAGAGAGGACTCTACAAACAGACACCAAATACGGAAAGAGAGAAGTACCAAGGTCCTGACCTTGAAAAAAAAAAAGTGACCTTTTAAAAAAAAGGTACCATAATCCCGAAAACTACAGCAACTGCAGCACAAGTACTTACAGGACATCCTTAGTGACTCTGTCGCCCCACAAAATACGTCCCCGGGCACTAACGCATCAATAGAATCCCTAACTTTGTCAAGCAAAATGAAGGTGTTGTCAAGAAAAACGAAAACAAAAAACAAATAGAGAAGTCCCAGCAACCAATCTCAAACACACCCGGTCTCCCTGGTTGACTGCTTAGCCATTGCAATGAAGTCAACCATAGCGACACTGTCGATTATTTCTAAACACGGGTCTCAAAACCATGTAAAACCTAACTGCAAGTTTATGAAGGCATAAATCAGAAGCCAATTATAGAGAAGAATTTAGTATAGCATACTTACTCAGTTTCTTGTACCAACCCCAAGATTAGTCAGCTTAACACCAAAAGCAGATGAGGAGAGCATGCAAAGATGAACATCGTGGATTTTAAATCCTTTAAGAGAGAAGATCTGTGGAGTAAATAATACTCCATATTTAGCTAGTATGAGAAAGACGAATAAAAGAATTGATTACATAGAGAGATATTCATATACAAACAAATTCAACATCCATTGCTGGAAGGTTGAAAAACGAACGAATGAGCATTAAAGGCACATTTCTCAGTCCTTTCAACTATCTACAGAATAGAAACTGAGTAACACCCACCTAGGGGTCAGACCACGCCCTGATATCAGCAGAACCCCAAAATATTTCTTCTTAGAGCACAATTAATCAGTACAACAGAAGATGAGGGTCAGAGACTTACGAACACATCAGTTTACTCGCTTACCACCCACCCTTTATGTAAAGAGTTAGGCATTGACTTCCTGGTAGTTAAGCCTGGGTCCATCTTCTACGAACTGCAACGCAAAATGAAAAAGGAGGAAAGTAGAGTTAAATTATGCAGGTTCAGGCAAGAATCAAAGACACAATGACTCAATATGCTTCAGTAGGCTAACATCATTACACAAACTCACAAAGGACTTGCTGGAACATTACAGCCAGTCTATGAGACAAAAATCAGCAGGCTTCTGACTGGTAAGTTAGTAACCTTTATTGTCAGCTAAAATAAATCTGGAACAAGCTAATAAAAAGATAGAACAGTTTCAAATAACTAACAACTAGAATCCACAAAAGAGCAAAAGACTGTTACTCATCTGCTACAATGAAAATCACTGTTTCTAATTCTCATATGTTTTTGATACTTTGTATTACAATTTACAAACATCATTATTCAGCGTGTACGTATATCCCCATTGTAAATGCACCATCCACAATCGAGTTTGCTGGCCTTGGAAAACCACTCAACAGACAAGCATATCGAGGTGTTTACTAGCCATGCTCTCAGCCACAAGCAACTTAATATAGCTTCCAGACTTTCTATACAACAACATCTCTGTGCACACAAGGCAGTGAGTGATGCTTGGGGATGCCTAGGCGCACAGCTTCCATATAATTACATGGGAGTATACATGAAACAAAGGGACAAGATGAATAAAATCTAAACTTTATTTTCAGAAAAATTAGATTTTAGTTATGAGAAAAAACAGATTCGATGCTTGTAAGAAAAATAGATTTTGTAAAAAAAAAAGAAACAAAAAAGAAAGAGGACAACACATCCTCAAATACAGAAAGGGCAAGGGATGCATACTAACACATCAAAACCCGTCAAGAAAGCCTATCATAGGACTTGATTTATCTGAATTAATCTGCAAATTTAACATTCTCCTACTCTCTGTCCCCTAGCTACCTCCTAGAATAAGTTTGTGCGGTAGGCGGTATCAATTTATATTACATCAGTGTTACGACTCCAATAATCAAAGGATAATTCTTTTAACTCTCGAATTATGTGCACATTGCACTTTCATTGAGTTAATCAGCAACCAAGTGCAAGCTTGAAGAACCTCAACGAAACCAAATGTAATGCTGACAACACACTAAAGTGATACAGAAAACTAAAAGGCAAACTTACATAGGTAAACCAACTTCCAACTTTGAAGGGTCGCATTATGGCATCATCAGGTGTATCTATTTCCACCACGAAGGTTGCTTAAAATTTAGCTTATCCATACTCCAGCCTCCATCAGGTTCTTTCCTTTTTAAAATGCCTCCTCCCATGATACACATCCTTGTTTGCTCCTCGGCAGACAGCTGTGAACTGATGGCAGAGACGTCTCTAGACACAGCTGGCATCGACCCATCTCTTCCCTCCAAGTCAACACCACCAGGACCTGAATTAAGATCGAGGCCATGGCTTCCCCATTTTTTATTGCTAGCAGTTACTACATTACTGCTAACATCTGGAATAGGACGTGAAACAACATATGCGTGTGGATACTGGAAAGAAACAGCTGCTGCATTTCTAGCCAACTGGGAAGGAATAGCAGATACCCGCCCACTAGCAGACAGGTCCATGTATCCTGATGGTCCACCTGCCAAACCAGATGTAGGAAGAGGAAAGCTGGTTCCAAATGGAAATACAGGATACTGAAGTGGGGCAGACTGAAAAGTGATAGCAGAGGAGGATCCTAACACAGATCCCCTGTAGGCATCAGCGTTAAATGACAAATTTGAGCTTGGGCCACCCATAACCCGACGAGTACCATTGCCTATACAACCGACTGGAAACACTTCTCTATCAGGCAATACAGATGGTGATAAATTCACTGAATAGCTTGTTCCAGAAGGATTCCAGGGAAATACATTACTTGCATCAGAGTAGTTAATTCTGGATGCAGAATCTGACTGGAGGGGAATATTGCTACACAAAGGTTGACAGTATGGTATTTGTTCAACAGGGATTTCCTCTACGGCAGGCCCACAATTCAAATCAAAATCTCTTTTACCGCTTGCTTCCATGTCTGAAGCTTCATCAATTTTATTCAGATCAAGGTCAAGACCTCCAGAGATGTGCAATGCTGGTGTAGTTATCAGCCGACAGAAAGAATTATCTTTAATATTGGGCTCGGAATCTTCATCAGCCACATTAAGGTCAATATCTAAAGGTGGACGTGCTTGTTTGCAAGCAGCACCATCAGAATGAGGAGCCTCAGTGGGGCTTAAAGGTAACTCTATTTTTCTTGGCTCAGCTGGACGAAATGCACTTGTAGCTGCTGATCCCTTCCACCCAGGTTCCTTTTTATCCCTCAACAAGCCATCAGGTGGGACAAAGGGCCCCTTGGCAGCAGCAGCCACAGTAATTGACGTTATGGGACCACCTGGTGCAGAAGAAACAGGCTTTTGAAGGGGACTAGCTGAGCAGATATTAGCAAGGAATGGACCCTTAGCCACACCACCAGGCTCTGGATGTCTTCCCTCATCCACATTCAGACCTTCATTCAAGTCAAATTCGAGCTTTGTATCAGCAGCAATTACTGTTCCATCTGCGCTGTCAACTTTTTTCTCTCCATGAATAGTAACTAAATTGTTCTCTTTTGTACTTGAATCCCCATTTTCTGTCAAAAGTACAGTAGAAGAACACACTTGTACACCTGAACTTCTGGATTGTTGCACAAGGGCCTCTTTGTTATCAAAATATTCATCCTTGCAGTCAGTATCCATAGCCACATCAGAATGATGCATCTCAAGATCCTTTTGATTTTCACATTTTCGTGAAGGGGCATTTTCCTGGACCAATCTTCCCTTGTCATGCTCATACTCATGGTCACAGAATTCAACGGGCACAGTTTTTTCTAACTTCAAGGTTCCATTCACAGGGACCGACGGTTGACATGTTCTGGAAGAAATTTCTGCCATATCATCTGTATTTGTAACTGACTGTTGACATATTTTGGAAGAAATTGCTGGCATTTTATCTGCATGTGTAGGTTCACACTGCAAGGATACTGCACACGATTTTGGTTCCAAAGGACCATCATTCTCGGGCTCCACAAAAACGTTACTTTTTACAACACCAACAGTTATTGAAGGGTAAGTGGTATCTCTGTGAACTGACTTCTCGGATTCCACATTCAGAGATGAATCGTTCACTTTTTCTTCAGCATCCACAGGACTACCAACTGACTCCCTAACAGCAAGATGCCGATTATCACATTCATGATTTATAACTCCGCCATTTATCTTGAGAACATCAATGCCACTCCTTTGAGTAGAACAGGCAATGATGACGTGTTGA
Organism: Spergularia marina; assembly: GCA_963680865.1. Lineage (NCBI taxonomy): Eukaryota > Viridiplantae > Streptophyta > Magnoliopsida > Caryophyllales > Caryophyllaceae > Spergularia > Spergularia marina. The sequence continues at coordinate 26,491,737 of OY804548.1, read as the reverse complement.
TCTGATACCTCGTCTCCTGTGCAGCCTTCCACTTTAGCAGAATCCAGGTACTCAGATGAATCTCCGTTATTAACATTTGAAACACCTGAAGATTTATTGCACTGATCAAGACTACCACCATCAGCTGACAGACCTTCCTGTTCAATCATATCATCACCATGCAACTCTTTTATATTTCCATTGTAGCCGGAGTTCTCACCAGTTGTCGAAGGTCTGTACGGAGAAACAGCTGGTGAACTAATATCAGATTTTAAGAATTCTCCAGCAGCTACACTGGCAAGCAGATTCATTCCGTCACCATCGCCAGCTGACATCGACATGTGAGCTACTGAGAGCTTCATACAAATTTCGATTAAAGCATTCAAGGGACCGAAAGAAGAATTATGTACATTGCTGAATTTCATTTCACTAAAGCGAGGAGGATGTGCAGCTTTTGACACATTTCTCCCAATGTCACTAGGTCTCTGATGTTCAGCAGCTAATGAACCGCCAACATCTTTAGATTGGTGAGAAACATCTTTTCCCCTCCGACAGCCATCTGATTGGTCAAGCCTCTCTGGAGAAGATGCTCCACTATTTATGCCAGAAGTATCCTCAGCAGACGCAGCAACGATACTTTGCGCAGGCCCCCGAACTCTTTTAGGAATCTTAACAATAAGCTTATGATTGTTCCCTTCATGAATGTTCCCTACATTAACAGAACTCTCAAAATCATTTGGTGATACTTTTTCAACAAGTGAACTTCTGGCCGTGGATGGACTGATAATTGGAACAGTTTCTTTATGGACAGCAGAAGTGTAACCATTAGATGATTTCCTGTGCTTGGAGCCACCGTTTGTGGATTTATTCAAACTCTTAGAACTGGTTATGGATCTCTTCACATCCTCCTTTGCACATGAGACCATAAATTTTGCATGGTCAGTCAAGCACTGGCTATTGTTGCGTGACTGGCTTAAACCACCGTTTTTTTCCACTCTTACAACTGTCTGAGATGGCTCAGAGATTCCTCCATTAACAGAAGATCTGGATTGCCTATCCTTACAGTTATTGGAAGTCAATACAGGCAACTCTCCCTGGGCAATCTTCACTGTGCTAGACTTCAAGGAAGAATGATGAGTGACAGAGCTCCTAACAGCTGCCCCAGAAGATCCATTAGAGTGCCTAGTACTATGAGAACTATCCCTTGACCTGCCTGGCCATTGGACAGCTTGAGCAGGAGCAGATTCAGTATCATTGATGTTCATTTCAGCCTCCACGCGTTTCTTCCAAGTATCAACCAAACTCCTTGCTTTCTTCTGAATCTCAGTGTTTTTGTGAGAACGTAAATGATTAACAGATTTACCAATGTTACACATTTGCAAGGCATTAAGATTCACAGGAAGCTTATCAAGTGCGCGAAGCAAAACCAGGAGGAAATCCTCTACAAGTTCATCACTATTTTTTAGGTTCCCAAAATCACCAATTGTACCCTTATGAACCTCCTGGAGCCATTCATCAAATACAGCTACACCTTTAAGCTGAACAAACTGACTGAGGCAATCAAGCTTATCTGTAACAGCTACAACACCAGCAAGCATCGAACGCCCTGTCAAATCTAATTTTTTCTCAGGGTTATGAGTCTGCATGAGACGTAACAGCCTTGCTACAGCTTTAGAATCTGCAAGTCCACCTTTTTCGGCAATTCTAACAATTTCTGAGTTCATCAAGCCATCTGATCTCAACTGACCAGAGTTCGCACCATCTACACATGCATTGGGTTCTCGCTTAACCTGCACAGAAGCTTGATCTTGCCGATCTCTCTTCTTTCCCTTTGTTTGAAAAGGTAAGTTAGAGCTACTAGTCTGCACGCTATCTGGACTATCTTTTTGCAGAGAAGCAGCTGTTGAGCAATTGGAAAGTTTGGGAGATCGGGGGCCTAGCTGGTCCACAGACGCAATCATTTCTATACGTGTTCTATTCAAGAGTTTATTTACTTCTTCCTGCCGCTCCTGAAGAAGACATTCAAAATTCAATTTAAGGCCAGGAAAACAGAGAGATCAGATGCCCAAACCAAAATCAAGAAAGGTAAATGAAAGAAAGAACAACAACCAGATTGTGAACGCATTGATGCACTTACATCAATAAAATCTTGATCTGTAAGCCACCACAGACACTTGTTTGTAATGTCATAAACTCGACGGCACACAAACGAAGAAACCCCTGCCGGGAGTTCAGCACCTCTCGACAGAAAAGCAACTTTGCACGGATGGAGCAACGATGCAGCAGGGATCTCATCCCTATGGAACGAATAGAAAACTTCGTTTGGGGCAGCGTCCAGAGGAACGCCTTTGAGAAGTTTGACTTCAGCACGCCGATAAAGCCAATTTACACCAAACGTTAAACTACTTTCTTTATCTGGTATCAAAGAACGAATTATACCTACAAAAGGCGGTGAATCTTGTGTGGGCTTGAAGAGAGCACAGTCGCCAACACTAATCTTACGACCATCCTGTAGAAGATACAGGAAGTAATGAAACACACCAAGGCTAGGAACTCCTAAGGTGCATAAATGATGAATTACAAGCAATTCTAAAAAGAATAAGACTACAATTAACACAACTGAAGAAGCTGAACAGGTAACCTGACGTCATCCAAAACAACTACTCACAGAAGGTAGGGTAAGGAGAGGTAGGATGTACGCAAGCCTTACCCCTACGTTGAAAACAAAGAAAGGCTGTTTACAAATGACGACATAATTGAATTGCACGACAGTTTTGTGAGCCATTTCGCTTTATTCCAGTATACCCCAAAGCCAGAGAAAAATTACCTTTTGGCTCAACTGGAAATAGAAACCATTCAAAGATTCCAAACCCCAACATAAAAATTATTTAAATTGAATTGACTACAAGTTTGCGACTTCACAAAATACGAGTTGTGTAAGGATCCGTTAGCCTTTTGTCTTTTTCAATTCCAAGGAGGAAGAATGGTGAATCTTTTACTCCATCACAATTGGAAACATGGGTACAAGTTGAGACGAAGCAAGAGAAAAAAGTCAAAAACGAGTCCCCAATATTGACATAAAGAAAGTTTATGAACACGGGTAAGGGGGGTGGTCCGGGTAAGTAGCTAGATCTGGGTACCATAGTCAAGAGCTAAATATGGCTAAGAAGGGCGATCCGGCGCCCCCCTACTCACTTAAAGGATGCTATCTTCGAGACACTACTTTGACCGTTACTTTTTACATGCATAACAATGTCACTTTTAGAAAGAAAATTAAACATTACTTTCATGAAAAAATATTGATAAGAAATATAAATATTTTTGTGTCATATTAGAATTCATTATATGTATTTGAGATATTCACGTCGAAGTTTGGAAATTTTAACCTAAAAGAAGTATATGGGGTATTAATGGTATTAATGGTGGACAGAGGAAGTAATTAGCTAAAATAACCTTTGTCTTTTTTATTATCTCTTCTTAAAAATGGTTTCTTGATGAATTTCTTTTATGCTACTTTAGATGAGGACGTTAGTAATCACTAGGTAGTGTAGCTAGCAGAAGCTACACGGTACAATGGTGATGATGGTGAAACTTCTGGTAATAAGTCTAGATTAAAGTTATCATAGAATGATCTAGCTCCTAAAGAATTTTTGACATCTTCACATTCCAAAACGACATTCTTCCTCGACAACTAGTTAAACACCTAAAGAGCTACTTTTAGTCGTCATAACATGGATGCAAGTGAATTAAGAGGGAGTCTTGCTATGTTACCTGGTGTCCATTTCTACCTTAATTAGTCTTGTTATTTTTTTCAACGTTGCCAAGAGATAATATGAACACAAAAAATGAGTCATCTCTCATATCTTTCTTCTTCTTTTTTTCAAAAATTGTGTATCCCGGTTTACATGCCCAGCATCAATGCCGGCGCTTCCTAGATAAGATCAATTAAGTACAATTTTGAGGTAGAATTTATTTGTGTCACAAACCGAAGGTACAAGAACCCTTTTAGCCAACCTATGCCCTTTGGGGTAGAGGAGTCAGGGGGACAGTGAGTCAGTGACTGTCCAAACCATTCTCTAATTTTGGTTCCACCTGCCCCACACTAACACCCAATCCAGCTAATTACACCTTCACTTACTTCCGCCCACCCTCAACTCCACCTACCTCCAAACGCAAAGTTCCCCCTCACCATGTTTGTTGCCTCCCCCGCTCTTCATGACCACCAATCTTCATTGTTGTAAATGGACAATTAGCCCACATTTACTCTTTAAAACAGCAGACGAAATGCAAACTGCAAAGCACCCACCCGCAACGTGCCTCTTCTCTATCAATGTATTTGAGGGGCACGTCTTTGAATTGCGGGTGACGGGCACGCATTGTGAAGGGTCAGTGAGGTGGTGCAAACAGGTAAGGTGACTATGATCAGGAGCCACGAGCACGAGGTGCAAAAATGTAATCTCGACACAGCGAATTAAACCCCACCTACTACAACAAACTCACCATCTATATACCCCGTGCAAACCACCTCTGGATTTAGTACCTTATTCGACCCCAAAACAATATAGTCTATTACTAATAAAGAAACAACTAATTAGTGATCAAAGATTGTCATCATTCTTGCAAAACTCGAAACGATACGAAATAAGGTTCACATATTCCGACGCAATCTAACATAAATTGTGTGTAGCTGAAAAACGGGCAAAAAAAAAAAATAGAAAGAAGAAATGACAAGAATCAAGTACCTTAACAAGGCTTGTAGTAGAAGAAACATTTGGAGCAACAGTTCTAGACGACGGCGGCAACGAAGAACAAGGGACAGGCCACATGAGCCGACTCTGTTTCTTAATTACGCCACCTTCCTTCCCATACACCACCACCATAGCATTGCATTCTTTTCCCCCAATTCTCTCTCCTCCACCACCACCATCAAACTCCACCCCCAATTCCACCTCTATGAAACCCTAATTTACTAATTTCCCACCCAATTCAATTTATTCAACACCTCCCACCAACTCCAATCGAACTAATCCCCCACTTCCACTAAAACCCTAACTTTTTCCAATAAATTAAAAAAAAAAAACAGGAAGCTTCACGAAGAAGACTGAAATCGACCACAGCAGAGCTCAGATCGATTAGAATAAAGTAGGAAGAGAGAGAAAACTGAGGCAGATTTTTCGTGTGTTTTCGATTTGATTAAAAATCGAGGATCTGACAAAAAAGTTGTGTTTGTTTGAGCTTGTGAGAGAGTTGGGGGGAGGAGAGAGGAAGTGTGAGAATAAAGTGTGTGAGTGAACTAGTGAGGCTTCGCCACGTGGCAACAGGTGGAAGGGGGGCGCCAAATTGAATAAGCGTACGGCACTAGGGTGGTAGTAGACATGTGAATTGTGAAGTCAAGAAACTTCAATAATAATATTGAGATGAGATGAGACTACCCAAATCTTACTTTCTAACTTTAGTAGAAGTACCTTCCTTTTTAGTATTCTTTACGTCTTTGTTTTACTTTTTTATCTACACTTTTCGTTACTTTAGTAAATCTCATCCTATATATTATCACGGATAAAAATATTATAGATGTCTAATTTGAATGCTCGAGATATTCGAAATAAGCGTAGAAGATTGAAAGGAAATTGAAGATTTGGCACAATATGGTCTGAGGAGATGGATCGTAATGGTTAATACGGTGTACCAGGTTTAGACTAATGACTTAATTTGTGTGTAAAGTGTGTTCGTGAGGATACACTACTCGGGGATTCAAGTATTCAACAATCAGAATCCATCTGATATAGATGAAACGTTCATACGCGTAGAGCCAGCCAATTGCAATTTGTTATATTTGGTTTCCACATAAAATGCTTGAAGATTAGTGTAGTAGCATCCAGTCTAGTAAGACGTTTTGCAGCCGTCAGTTTCCTTCACAGTATAATTGCTCTGAGGATAACCGGATAAGCAGATTGAACCAAGCTAACATCGATGGACGCATGTCCAATTCTCAATAAGCAACAATGTCATCGTTCTACTCACATCCACAAAAATCACAATAAAAACCGGCCCTAGTGAGTAATGACACTGAGTCATTGATAGACCAGACAATTCCATTCCGTACAGAAGAACACAACGGAACCAAAACAAACAACGGCCACATTAACACGTCCATAACAATCTTTCAGCACTACTATCCGGCATAACATACAAGCTACAGCTGGTAAACAGAATGGTAAGCGTCTAAAGGCAAACAGAATTTACAGACATCTCCAAAACCACGGGCATGTGACTGTGCTGCGGCTTCTCTGGTAATATACCATCAATATAACAGGAACATAATGTGTGTGTGGGTAACTAACTATTTCCCTGAATTGCTGAAACTTTTCAGCTACGCACCTATATTGAGAATTGTCATCTTATAACCTCATCAACCAGCCCCAACAAACAGAAAACTTGCAATACAATGAAAAGTTCACATTTCCAGGTGTCACATAACTGACTAGGAACGAAAACAGAGTTTACAGACATCTCCATCACCACAGGTCTATGTTTCGCCTTCTCCAGAAATATACCATCACTATAACAATGTTTTTGGGGGTAACTAACTACTTCCCTGAATTGCTAAACTTTTTCATACGTTAGGAATTGTCATTTATAATCACACACCAACCACATGCCCCAACAGAAAGAAAACTTGTATAATACAATGAAGTTTTCACATTTCCAGGTGCTCACATAACGGACAGCCATAACAGAACCTGCAAATGTCTCCAACTAAGTTCCTCAATTCAATAGTCTTTCAGAACATCAGTAGAGTTACTAGTACTACTCTACATCATATAACTATACAAACGTGCATTTACCTTCAGAAACATTCCTCAAACAGGTAATGCCGAAAACATAAGTCTAGCTGGGGACATGAGAAACAGGGAAGAAAAGTCTAGCTGCAGCAAAATTTGGTAGCAACTCTTATATACTGCGGAAAGAGGACATGAGAAACATCAGAACGATAAATTAAAGAGCAAAGCACATACAAAATGGCTTGGCTTCGACTTCAAGTTTACAGATCCAGCCTCCACTAGCTGGATGATTGAATGGGGAAGGATTGGGATCAAATTTTAATGGTCTATAAGAGGTCAATTCACCAGTATGAGGACCATCTGAGTGCCTGCGCATTCAACAGCCAGCTTTCCAAGGGTCAAAATATCTACAAAGAGGAAATCGGTCACTGCCAAGCACTCCGCATGCACATGAAGAATACAGTGCAGCAGCAGCACTTTTTCAAACATTAATCGGTAGAGCAGGAGATGGGAGATGATAATACATCAGTTGAATCGTTTACCGCCCATTCTCTTCATCGGCACAACACATAGCCAATGACCTCCTGAGAACATGAGCTTTGCCCATCCTCGATCAACTGAAAGCAAGCAAAGCAGCTTCGAATTAATTTAACAAATTTCCACAAAACAAACAGTGAAAACAAACTCCAACATGCCCCCAAGTAATCTTACCTCAGCTTCCATGAAGACACCACTGTGTGCAGATTCAGTACAGATATCCTTATTGCCACGAAGATTGCTTATAGCTGAGCCTATCAGGGTCCCACCCACCATCAGGTTCCTTCCTTTTCATAACACCACCTGCCATCGAATACAACCTTGCTTGCTCATCTGTTAGACCCAGAGAACCCATGTTGGACATAGGTCCCATGTTGGAGATGGGTCTCGGCGGAATAGGCAACGTCTCGTCTCTCCCTTCAACATCTAGACCTCCAGGACCAGCATTGAGATCTAAGCCCTGTCTTCCCCATTTTCTACTACTGTCCACAGCAACATTATTGCTAACATCGGAAAGGCTGACAACATATGGCCGAGGATACTGGGAAGGAACACTGGGGGCACTTCCTACTAACTGAGAAGCGACTGCAGGAATACAAAGACGGCCGCCAGAAGATAGATCCATGAACGCATTTGATCCACCTGGGAGAGAGGACGATGGCAAAGGAAAGCTGGTACCAAAGGGGAAAACTGGATACTGAAATGGTGCAGAAGGAAATGGAACAGCAGGAGACGAAGACAAAACAGAACCCCTATATATATCTGGGTTAAAAGGCATAGCTCCTGCTGGACCACCCAACATTCTAGGTGGAACACCACCAGCGCCAGCAATGGCGAAAGGCTGCTCCCTATCAGGCAAAGCCGCGGGAATTGGCATGGCCGAGTATGTGCTGGCAGCAGTATACCATGGATTCAAAGTCCCCATTTCTGTATTATTATTTATTCTAAAACCCACAGAAGGCTGAGAGGGGAGGTTTGCACGTACATGTGGGTTATAAGACAAGGAATCGACTGTAGCTTCATCAGCTGCTGGCCCACTATTCAAATCAAAGTCCCTCCGACCACTATCGCTATTGGAGAGAGTATTTGATGATGGCCTTATTGATTGAAGCGGCATGTCGAATATATGACTGACTGGCGGAGGCTGACCCAAATCTGAAGCCTCATCAACTTTATTCAAATCAAGGTCTAAGCCTCCAGCAGAACGAGAAGAAACAGCACCTGTTGGCCCATTATTTGTACCAAACGCATCCCTTTTGGTAGTCTGAATATCATTAATCTGACAGTCCATTTCTTCCATTGTCATTTCATCAGCCACATTCAGGTCAATCTCCAAGCGTGCACGACCTTGTTTCCCAGAATTACCATCCGAAACATGAGCATTATGCACACCAGAAGGCAACTCAGACACTTTCCGAGGTTCGGCAGGACGAAACGCACTTGTCGCAGCTGATCCCCTCCATCCAATTTCCCCCTTATTTCTCAACAGGTCCTGAGGAGGCACAAAAGGCCCTTTTGCAGCAGCAGCCACTGTAATTGAAGCAGGCAAGCTAACAGATGTGGATGCAACAGAGAGTGGAGGCTGGCTAGTCAAGCCAACAGATGAAAGAAATCCAGGTGTGGCTGTGCTTGGCAAGTCTCCATCTTTGCCATCATCTACATCAAAGCCTTCATTCAAATCAAATTCAAGCTTCCCATCTGTACAAGAGCTTCCCACAGCAGGTGAAGAAGCATTCTCACCACATTGGCGGACCCCCTCTGCATCTTCACCTTCACGAGCAGGCAACTTAGAGTCTTTTAATTCTGAAACCGGCTCTTTCTCCTGAGCAGGAGTAAGTGAGTTCATTTGAGAAGGACCAGCAGGAGTGTCTTTGTTGACAAGCTCCACGTCATTAACTTTAGTAGCCTGATCAAAAGCACCTGAATCTGACACAGATTCTTCAGGCTTCTGAAGGGATGGGAGACCATCCTTCTCCAGCTTCACCTTTTGATTTGGTACCTGATTGAGAAGCCGATCACTACCTACATCAACATCATCTTCTTTCATATCACAAAACTGCCCCGGCAGTAAATTGTTGATGCAAGAAGAAACTGCAGTTTTCTCATTCCTACCCACAGATTCTGGAGCCATCACCACAGAAGACAGCTTCTTTATCATAATCTTTGTTTCCTGCCTTTCCTTCGCATCATTCTTCTGATTAACACATGCTGAAAGAACAGAGCCTGCTTCAACGGGTCTTACCTGCTTTTCTTCCTTCAAAGAGCCAACACCACTTTTGTCTTCAGAAACCAAAGAGCTAGCAACACCCTGACTTCTGTTAGGAGTACTATCATCTTTGATTGCGGGCTTCGATTCATGCCCCTGTTCTGAAACTCCACTCAATACAGCACGAGTAGAAGGACCCACTGGAGATACAGCCTCAGGTTCATCACGGTTTCCTTCAGTTTTCGGACATGACTCTCCATTAGAAAGTAGATCCTTGCCATGCGGCCTTGATCGAACACCTTGCTCCTCCTTAAGTCCTCGGGAAACACCCGATGTAGTATTATGTTTCTGACCCTCCACAGCGACCTCAGCTTTAGACTGATTTGTATCTCCGAGATTAACCACGACATCACCATTTGACTTTGACCTCTGAGATTCCACTGCCACAGAAGTGCTCCTCTGAGGTGAATGAGCAGGCGAAGCTACACTTGATTTTGAAATTTCCCCAGCAGCAACACTAGCAAGCAGGTTCATCCCAACTACGTCTCCAGCAGACATAGGTACATTAGCTTCAGAGTACTTGACACAGCTCTCAATCAGAGCATTTATGGAACTCAGTGAAGAATCGTGTATCTTCCTTGATTTCAACTCAGGTTTTGATGCTGACACAGCCTTTGCAACATCTGTCGATCTTCCAGCATCATCACCAGTCTGACAGCGTGCAGAATCCAAAGCAGTAGCTGGTGATCCATCAGCCTCATCACATGGAGCTACGCCATCTTTAAGATCATTACTTTGCCATGACTCCGTGATCATGTCTGACACAGTATGATTTCGGTAACCATCACCCTTTTCTTTTGAACCAAGCTTCTCGGGAACTGCAGGAGAAGAAGCTCGGCTGTTCATCGATGAAGGATCATCCAGGGACCCTCCGTTCGCATTTTGACCCCGATTACTTTTAATCTTAACTTTTATCTTATGACTGTTACTGTCAGCAACAGGGACATCACTAGCCTTCTCACATGTTGAGGGCTGTGAAAACATCTCTGACGCAGATATTCTAGTCAAAGTAGAGTTTTTAATTGATCCACTGTCCCTCTGTAGAACGGAAGCAGCTACTCCCTGAAGGCCATTAGCCGCTTTCCTGTGCCTAGAAGCGCTCCCAGAACTCTTGTTTAAACTTGTTGACCCCGAATTGGAGCTCCTTGCGTCCTCCTTAACATGGCCCACATTTTTTACATGATCACTCGAACACTGGCTGTTAGTGTGCGACTGACTAGAACTGCTACTCTTTTCATCCTTAGCTGCCGATATCGGGAGCTCTGAACTACTACTTATAACAGAGGTCTTCGGATGTCCATCCCTCATGCTGGCACTTGTAGATGCAGGTGGAGATGGTAATTTCATGAGTGATGGAGATGCAGATGCAGATTTAGCAGCAAATTCCCCTTGAATTGATTTAGCTGGAGCAGATTTTGACGAAGAAAGTTGTGAAGGGGAATTTTTCAAGGCAGCATCAGATGCACTGGCATGCCTACTTACACCGTGAGATACCTCATTCCGCACTCTGGCTTGCCACGCAACACCCTGTATGCTACCAGGCCTAGAATCATTAATATTCATCTCAGCCTCAACACGTTTCTTCCATGTATCTACTAAACTCCTCGCTTTCTTCTGAATATCAGAATTTCTGTGTGACCTCAAATGATTCACAGATTTCCCAATGTTGCACATCTGCAATGCATTGAGATTAACAGGAAGTCTGTCCAACGCACGGAGCAAAGTTAAAAGAAAATCTTCCACAGACTTATCGTGATCCCTAGGGCTGCTGGAATCGCCAACCTTACCCTTGTGTACTTCTTGGAGCCATTCATCCAAGACAGGAAGACCTCTAAGCTGCACAAACCGATTAAGGCAATCAACCTTGTCTGTCACAGCTATAACGCCAGCCAGCTGGGACCGAGATGTTATATCTATCCTCTCTGATTTATCTGGCTGCATGAGTTGAACTAATCTTTCCACAGCTTCAACATCTACAAGCCCACCTTTGTCAGTTATTCTGGCAATTTCCGACTTCAGGGAAGCTTCTGATCTCAAGATATTGGAGTCTGCATCATCTGCTTTAGACGAACGCTCACGTTTTGCAGGTTCAGAACCCTGATCATTTCGCTCCCTTTTCTTTCCCTTCGACTGAGTAGGAATCGCAGTAGCACTATTCTGCACATTATCTGGGCTGTGTTTTAGCTGTGAAGATGACATTGGACTACTCACGGTTTTTGGCGACCGACCACCTTGCTGTTGTTGAACTGTTGCATGCATTTCCAATTGAGTTTTCTGTAACAATTGATTTACTTCTTCCTGCCGACCCTGAAGAAATATAATAAATAAACTCCCACAGAAAAGTGTGAAATAAAAAAAAATAAAAAAAAAAATAAAAGAAAGCGACCGATAACGATTCTTTAAAGCCAAGAAGCAAAGGTGGAAAGACACTCACATTAATATAGTCCTTATCTGTTAGCCACCACAAACGTTTGTTTGTAGTATCGTAAACTCGTCGACACACAAATGAAGATACTCCTGACGGCAGTTCAACACCTTTAGGCAAGAATGCAACTTTACAAGGATGTAGAAGTGAGGCAGCAGGAATCTCATCCCTATGAAAAGAGTAGAAAACTTCGTTCGGCGCAGCTTCTACGGCAACGCCTTTCAAAAGTTGGATGTCAGTAGGCCGATAGAGCCAAGTAACACCTAGCTGCAAATTATTCTCCTTCCCAGACCCCAATGAACGAATTATCCCAATGAATGGAGGGGACTCTTGTGGTGGTTTGAAGAGAGCACAATCACCAACGCTAATCTTGCGAACGTCCTGCCAAAAGTAACAAACTCGGTTAATAAAGGAGGAGAAAACAAATGTCACAAAAAAAAAATCACAGATAAACGAGCACAATGATCAGTGACCAAAATTCAAATGTACTTCGAGCACCACGGATAAACACAATCAATCTTCAAGTCAGATAACAGAGCTATTTCTTAAGGGTCTGGGTCCTGTATCTGGTCTCAACATAGTTCCAGGGCAGTATGAAGAGTAAGAGCAACCAAAAACCAGGAAACAAAGACGGTATCAGACTGCTCCCAGCCAATTAACAGAATACCAATGACAAAACATTAGATGTTTGTTTAAGAAAATTTCACCTTCCAAGACTAGAAACCTCACACAACCAACCTTGCAATTGATGAAAAACAAGCCTTTAACCACAATAATTCACTATTCTTTGCCCAGCCCAATTGTTCCACGGTAAGTGTGATGTACAAGACACAAACACTACTCGAAAGGCTCCAAAGAGCATATGATAAAAAAATTAATACTAAAAAAAACTCCTACAATCCTTCAAGTAACAACAAAATTGAGGTTCGAAAAGCCACGTCCAAACACAAAATACGTCTTCTACAGTGAATATAAATGTTAATAGCCATAACATTTACGCAGATCCTCGACAAGGATCAATAAACACAACAAACCATAATTAACGAATGCAAGTTAGAGGATCCAATACAGCTACCTATAGCTCAATGGCCGCCTAAATCATAACTAGGATAAATAACAAGGAAGAACGAGCTTTGCGCCTATGTTCAAAAAGCAGTAGGAACCAAGTAATCACACCAAAATGACGCTTAAGTCAGAACAAGAACCAAATAAATAAAAAAACGACGAGCTCCTGTAATATCTACGAGCCTCTCCATCTAGCAGCACAGTTTCAAACAAATTTCGTCAATGACCTTAAACATACACCACCAGTGTAACAAAGCAAGATCAAGCCAATTTACTTGCCACCTTCTGGTTGTTATTGCAGCAATATCAACGCCCCCATATCCGGCTTATAATCTCCAAATAATCGAATCCTTCTTTAAATCAAAAACGCGAACAAAACAACAGCCAATTGACACACTCCCACCACAACAACAACCACCTAATTTCACAACCTCGGCATTACTAACATTCCCGATTTCCTCCAGACTTAAATTCGCTACAAAATGACCCACGAACGAATCACCCTCTACGCCCAAATCGAAAATCCCGAACGTTATCCGTCAAAAAAACAGCCGAAAACCACAAATTCACTAATATGATTGCCATCCACAAATCGAACTCCGAAAAACCGCCACCACAACGATCAATTTTCGGGTCATTTCCAATTAAAATTCAACAATTAGAAACACTATCCGCATCGGAACAACAAATCGAACGAACGAACAATCGAACAAACCAATCAAATCAATCAATTGATTAAAAAAACAGAATCGATAACAACAAAAAGAAAGAAAAATTCATTAACAAGATACCTTTACAAATGAAGAAGGTGAATTAGAACAAGGAGCATCAAGGGCTGAAATCACGCCACGTGTGTTGGACGAGGAAGGGAGAGACAACATGCGTCGAATCCTTTTCCTATTCTCACACCCATGCATAATAACCTTGCATTTTCCCCAATTTTACCCCCTTCGATCAACATCTATTTTTTCCCCTAACCCTAATTTCCAATTTCCCCCCTTTTTTTTCTATTTTACCACCAAATTTCCAATCAAAAACAACATCTACCTCCTAATTTAATTCGATCTTTATACAATAATTATAATAAGAAAAAAAAAACCTAATTTTATTGATGAAGAAAAAAAATCTAGGGTTTGAGAGTATTTATATGGTATGAGAAAGAAATAAAATAGCAAATTAAAAAAAAAAAAAACCCCTAATTAATCGATCTAATTCGAGCTGAATATCTCCAGATCCAGCAAATACCGAAAAATAAAACAAAAAAAAAATCAGAGATTTATTTGAGAGAAATTCGGAGGCGTATATCGATTGAGCGGATATCGCCGATCTATAAGTGAGAGAGGAGAGAGGAGAGAGAAAAAATTTGGGGGAAAAGAAATGAAAATGTTTAAGAGAGGAGAGAGAAAGTGAGGTTTTTAGAGAGAGAAAGTGAAATAGAGGAGAGAGAAAAGAAATGAGAAAAGAAGGGGTAGAAATGCAATGGCCCCCTCCCTAGGCGGCAAAAGGAAAAAAAAAAAAACGGGCAGATCGGGCAGTTTTTTTTTTTTTTTGTAGGGGGTGTGGAGGGGTAGTGATAGAGTTACGGGCTGTGGGTTGGTTAGGTGACGGGCAAGATGGAATGTGAGTGAGGATGTGAATGTGTGACTTGTTCTTGTCTTCCTCACTCTTCCTCCTTCCTTTGCCCCGTGGGCAGTTGACTGTGACAGTCTGACTTTGTTTTCCCTTATTTTATTATTTTGGTTTTAATCCAAATAAAATTATAAAATTTGATTTTTGTAACGATGTTGATTATTTTTATTATAGAAACCCATTTAATTCAGGTATTGTTTTTTCGCGTCGGGATAAATGGTACATAAATGATGTGGGTGAAGAGAAAAAATTAATTTAGTTTTTATATAATTGACGAATTTATGCATTTTTATTTATCGATTAATTCGGTAAGGTCATGTTTGATAAGGCTGCATCTTTCTGAACTGACAATATCTGATATGATCTGATCTGATTTGAATGACTTTGAACTCATCCGATTTGATCTGAATTTGTTGGAAATTATGATTGAATTTCAACGAATTAATATTAATTATGGACCAAATACATTGATAGTTTCAATTAAACATTTATGATCTGATCTGATATGATTTAAATGATTCTATACTGCTTTTATTAAGTCCTATCAAACAAGGTTTAAGTATAGATTCAACTGTTGATTAACATGGGATCAAGCTATTTATCAACTCAATTAAGCAAGTCATATTTCTCATATCATTTCGAAAATTGTTAGTGTAATTGTAACTTTAATATTTGAAATAAGTGCATAAAATTTGTACTTATACAGAGTACTAGTGTACTACTACTATTACTGCAATTAAGGGGAAGAAAAGGGTGTGATTGTTCATTGTTGACGACTTTGCGTTAAAAAATTGCAAAGTATATAAATTTGAGTCTTGAATTTTCTACTTTTGTTTTATTCTTGAAAATGGGTCAGTAAACAAAATCAAATTTGTTCCATTCTGCAGGTGTTCTAATACGGGTAGTGTGATTACATCACCACTCAACTCAAGGTGTGGATCCTATGAGCTAATGGGTCCCACAGTGAAGTAGGGGCAAAACCGTCATTTCAAGTAGGCTTTCTTTTCTGTGCGTGGACCTACCCTCTAACATTAATTAAGTGTACCTCTCAATAGTTCTACTCAAATGTGGTGTTTACTTGTTCGATTATTTGCATTGAGCTTTTTGCACATGTGACTGTGAATGTCAATTGAGAGTTAAGGTTGTCTTGATCCTACGCCCAACACTCGTGAGTTTAGTAATGTGTTTGCCCTTTTATGGGTAATCTTATTATCTTCTTTACTTTTTTCGATGTGTAGCATCTGATTCACTCGTTAGATTTTCACTCTCGATAGATCAAGTTTTTCTTTTTAAAATTTAAAAATAAATAGATTAGCTTGATCAATGAATTTAGTCTTAATATAACTGTCAATACACTCGTTAGGTTGTTAGTACTAGTACTGATGTACTCAGGTCTTGTTTCTTTCCACTAATATGTGGTTAATTCAACTTATACAACGTATAATTTTACTCAAATTTTGGTACTATAACATTTGTGACTCACAACTCACAAGGGAATGAAACTTAAACTTTCTCTATAAGAGTCGGTATCGTTTATTATAAATGGTGAATGAAAGTAGCATCTGATAGCTACACCTACGTTTGTTTGTTTTACACCTCATAATTTCAACTATTATAATTATAGTAATAGTATAATTTGAATTCAAGCGTATCATAAACTTTATGTTGAAAAAAACAAACCATTAATAAAAAAACTTATAGTAAACCATAGAGTCACAAACGCATCTTAAATTCTTTATCTTCAAAGTTGCTCTCATCGTCAAACAAAAACTCAAACTCATCTCGCGATGCTTGTTTTTTTTTTTTCTTTCAAAAATAAGATTGAAACAATATTGGATTAGAGGATTATTATGAAGTCCATGATGTTGAAATTCTAATCAATGAGTCTACACAAAAGACGAGTCCAAAAGAACAATGTTAGCAAAATTCTTAATCATCATGTAGAGTAAACAATGTCATTTTCAAAAGGATGTTTGATTTTATGAAAAACTCTTTCGTTGTCACGCAGCCTAACTATTGGTAAATGACAATAATATACCCACACCATTCAAAGGACAAATAATACACCAAGAAAGTCACTATCTTGGGGTTGGCTTGATTTTTTTGTGATCAACATCTTTCACTTTCTTAGCCTTAAATTTTTCGACTGATTCATCAGAAACAACTCTTGACAATAATGGAAATTTTGCTTTATTTTATTTGGTGTCAATTTTTGGTGCCCTATAGATTTCGTTTTAGTGCTTTTGGTGGGCAATATGTGTTTGCTATTTTTACCATAAATGTTTTTTTTTTTTTTAATATATTGAAAAGACAAGCAAATGCTATTCATTGAGTTGTTAGTATTGTCTTTTCAAGTGACAAATTATTCCTACAACATTGAAAGAGAACGCGACCAAATCAACAAAAAGTTTCTACTTTCCAAACAACTTCGATCGTAACTCTACTATCCGTCTTTTAAAAAGTTAACATTTGGTAAAAGTTCGTCTCTGCATTCAAATCGAGTTTAAACTCTTAGGATGAACGAATCTCCAGCACAATAGCCAATTTAGAGGATAAAGGTTGACAAAATGGATAAATAATCAACATGTCTAGGGTCGTACCGAGTTCAAATTCTCATATTCTTACCCCTGTATCATTAACTACTCCTTTATTCAATAGAAAACAATGGCTGGCCTAAAAGTTTGATCTAATGCGCTGTGTAATGTATTCGAAACTTATGATCTAACGATTTGTCTGTATATCCACCTCGATATGTGAGCCCGAAAACAGGACAGTGTGAGTGGTACATGTTGCACACTCGTGGACAAGTAAGTGATGCAAACAACAAAGTGCCAAGAACAAACGTGGAATGAGCTACAACCTGAAAGAAAGTGAAGAAAAGTAGGCGTAATTAAAAAGGGCGGAAACCAATAAACTGACGCCCAGAAACAATGCAAGATAACTGCAGAGATCCACCCTCATGCACTTAATGCTTTGTCCCTGTAATCCTCAACATTCCTGATTTCCCTCATCAAAGTTCTCATCTTAGGAATACCCGTATTTTCTTCTCCCAACCCTCCATTTTCTTGGGGTATGTGCCCAAATTACCTTTCCGGAACGTTACCGTCAAAGTAGAAACCAAATAGTATATTCCCTCTATTTATATCCAAATGACATACGGAATCTCCTTTTATTTTATTTTATTTTACGAACACATCAGATTCAAATGCTAATGGAAAATAGATCAATACATGGTCTCAGCATCACGGGACGCGGTAAAGAGGGTCGGAGATATGAGGACGAAAATGGTAGAGAGACATAGGGTAAGTTAAAGAATTAGGCTTTTGAGTTAGATGTAGGCATGTAGCATTCTGAAGTGAAAGACTGACACTAAAAATGTGTCATTCACCAGCAGGAGATTACAGAATATTTGAATGAAGGGAAATGAAACACAGTAGAGGTATCAGTGATATCACATAATAAATGAACATTCCTGAACTCGATCTGGTGGACAGACTCGAAAGAGGGATATGTATCGCGTTTTTGAGGACTAGGAGGTCGTCTGCAAGGATCGAGTACCTCAAAAGCTCCGTAATTTGTGGCCTGTGGAATCTTGTGTTTCTGGACAAAAGCGCTGGTATGATGATATCAGATTCAGCACCTAGGAGACTCCTCGTCAGTTCTACTCAACGCTTCTGCACAGGCAGACATCCGATTGATTATTATACTGTATGTATATTGTTGCTGAAACCAAATAACATTACAGCTAATGTCCAATAAATATAGTGGCTAAAGATGTGGTTCACTCCCACAAATCAGACAATCAGCTCTACCTGGTCGAGAAAACCAGAAGATTGGCATGGTATTACAGTCTGCATAGCAATCTAACAACTTCCATCGAAAGATGTCTCAAAGAGTAGGTACTTGGATAATTGAGGAAGAGAGGAAGAGTTGTGGGGTAACAATAAGCCTCTTAGTAATATTGAAACATCCTTCATTTTGAAGACTTCTTCATCAAATGTTTGTTGTTAGGAAGGCAACTTCAAAAGGAACCCTCTGAAAACAAAAACGGATATTAGATATCAAATATCGGACTAAACCCTCACCGAAATAACTACTCTATGAATTAAAAGCAACCCTTTCTCATTCCCTGACATATTTATCTTATGGTAACATAATGTTTCTACAATTCTACGTAAGAAAATGATCCCAACCTTCTCAACCAAGCACTACTTTCAACTGTCACTATGTCACCAGACACTCACTTTCACACTGGCGCACATTATTTGTAGACTGTCCCCACAAACAAGATGCAACGAACTACAAGTAAAGAATCCCCATTTGACCAGTAAGAGGGTTCGTAGCATCTCCTGAGAACATAAGACAAGTTAGCTTCAACAATAATCATTGGCAAACACTGTGCAGTGTACCACTGCACCATTGTGGGTGGCATTGAATGCACAAGGACTCCAAGATTACTTCCCCATTCCTATCAAGGTCATAGTATCTCCAACAGGAGACCATCCTTGATTTACACAGAAAAATATGTAAACAAGAGAAGTGAAGAGTCTTTCGGGTACCGATTCAATTGAACATGATTTACCAGTCAATAGATGCGATATAGTCAGCCCAACGAAATCCTGATATCTTTAGGTTTTATCTAGATTAGAAATTATATTGCCATGGTTTGATTTCTAAAAGCTCCCTGACAAACAAAACATCCAAGAGATAACGCTGGTTCACTCTTCAGTTGTCCGATCAACTTTACAAGCAAGAGCAATAATAGAACTAACTGGCAAGCTACAGGGTTTCATCACCAAGTCATATCTGACCTAAATTTCCAAAAGAAAACATTATTGGATTAAGTACATAATGTGCTCCAACTCTCCAGTGGATGATAGTAATCCACGACATGAAAAATTTGTGCTTGAACCCATAGGCCATAACCATCTACAAGCCCCTCTTGTGAAGCAAACCTTCTACTTCCCAATATTTGACAACCCCGAACAAATTTTCATGTCAACTGCAAAACAAGAGTTCCGAACATTTTGGTAGGACGCCGATATGGGAGATTAACACCCTTCTCTAGTTCTCTACAGTATGCAGTGATCTCTCTCACAAAGTGGCTCAATCTCAGTTCAGAACACAAATCTAGGGCCTAGGGATGTGAGAAAGGAAAAGTTTTGCATGACAATGTACCTGCAGTATCCTTTCGGCCTCTCTTTTCAGTTCTTCACAAGCTAATTAGCACATCCTTTACTAAATAACACAAAAAAAAAAAAGCACCAGCCACCAAAGTTTCACTGCATAATGCCTTCTCATGTTCAGGCCGAGACACAGTCACACCTATGGTCAGCCGTCATTGATTCTAAACAACATAGTTCACCCATTCACCAAATTGTAAACATTTTGGAGATTTACATCGCAAAACCAAGTTCTCTAAATTAATATCAAGGGGGCATTTAGTAAGGCACCCCTAGACACTGGTAACGTAAAATATTGCTCTGAGATACAGATTTTAAAAATACTGAAAACGTAACAGGATGATTGAGTCCTCAATGTTTTACTCGAGTTTTTCTACGGATAACACTCCTAAGTCCTCTACCCCTCTCAGGCTCTCACACAACTCCTTTTATACTTTCTCTAGGCTTGATTGGAGTCGGATATCTGAAAAACACAGTCTCACTCCACAAATCAAGGCATCAAGCCATAACTAGCAAGTTTGTGAATAAAAACTTAAGAAGTAGGAACATAAGTTTTTTTTTTTTTTCAACAAGTCATGATAAACACACAAAATAGATAGTCATCCGGCATCATGACCACTTTAACCGAAGATATTAAGATTATGGAGAAAGCACACAACAACCAACTCTATAACTCCCATGTTATGGGCGATGATTTTGCTTATTATCTTCCAAGGCAAATATTTCCATTATATGGACCTGCCTTGGCAAAATCATCGCCCCATATTATAAACAGAAAACAATGCATAACCCAACCCACTAATACAGTATACTTTGAAGCTCACCACTTGCCCTTCATCCGCGTATATAAGCTTTAGCAAGCAGGATTGCAGGAAACATCAGGGGCATTAATAATTGAGTTGCTGCCAAATGTTCATGGTAAAGAGAAGAAATAATGCAAGCATCAACGCATCATTGTCGATTACTCGATTCTTGGCCCGGTATAGGTCCTAAACTCCTAATCTGGAATAAAAAGCAGACAGCCAGACAGCATTCAGATAACATGTTGGAGATTGTCTTCACCCTAATCAAATCAAAATCTCAGGCCAAGCAAAATTATTCGGCACATTGTGCTGCACATTAATCTTGCCACAAAACAGATTACAGGGTTTTTAAAGGCACATTGTGCTGCACATCTATCTTGCAACAAAATCGACTCAAGTGCGGCCACATATACTTATGCTCTATGAGGGTAATGAGACTATAATATCATACATTCTAATCACTATGATAATTACTTCATTAAAAAGTTACGCAAATAAAAAAAAAGGCTCTTGCATATAGCTAGCAGTGTTTAATTAGCGATCCAAGTATCCAACAACAAAAGATCAAAACTTTGCAAAAACCCAGATAAATTGACAAAGTGCTCTTGCAGAAAGACAGATTCTTGACAGTACTTGGAACTTTTTAGCTTGAATGAGAATTAATTACAGTTCGGAGTTGGACAAACATACCTTAACAGCATATGCAAGTTGAAACAGATGGAAGATCCATACTTCATACTTGCTGGAGCATGGGGGTGGATTTTTATAAGGGGGGAACAAGACTGAAGAGGGGACACAGAATGGTGTTGGACCTTTGTTGTGTCCTTGTACGGAGTAGTCACTTATAGAACTCGTAAAATTCGTGTTAGGATTGTGTTATGTCGCCCTAGATAAAGTGTTTTTCGTCTAAAGTGTATTTGCGTGAAATCGGTAGGAGTGTGCCTTATTCGGATTAGAGTTCTAAACACTAACTTAATTCGTCCAAATTGTTACTCTAATAAGATGTTAATATTATTCCAGTAGTTTTGGCTGATCTGATATGAAATGGGATGAAGTGTCTTAATATTAGCCCGCTAACCATGCAATATCGTCGTGTTGTTGTATATTTTGACTTCTGTCAACTTTAATGTTCCAGACAACCAAAAGTGTTGTGCCGAACAAGTTATTATGCATTGTAAATCAAGTTTACACATTTATATTTCGGATACGTGTACGACTATATGGCTAATGTCTAAAGTTTAGAACTCCATATATATATGCAGGATGCATAACCATGTGACCATGAAAAGTACGGATCTCTAACATCATGTTAATCAATTCAGTAAAGCTAAACATACAAACACGAAAAAAAATACAAAACGAATATAAATCAATTCGGAAAACTCGATCCGGTCCATTTACGTCTCCAACAACATTGATAACCAAACAAACAACCCAAACCCCTCAATGGACTTGGCAACAATAACCCAAACGTTGGGAGTTAATCAACCACAACTTCACTTATCTTTATCCACCACACTTTTTCTCCCCTTTCATCCCGGCTTAGTGGAGCATTTATCACTGAACCCTAGAATAAAAACAAACAAACAAACAAAATAAATCCCCAATTTTCCCCATTTCATCTCATTTCGCACTCGTCACTTTTTTCTTCACCCCCAAAATCTCCGATCACCTCCACCACCACAACCACCGCCACTCCGCCGGCGCGCCACCTTTCTCAAGTTTGTATTCGCTAATACTTATCTTCTCTCTCCCCTTTTCGTCATTTTCTCCGATCTGAAAAAAGTCGCGTTGAATCGACAAATCTAGGGTTCTTAGATTTCCCTATTTTTTTATTTTATTGTCGTACACGTTGATCTAGAAATTAGGGGTGAAATGTGATTTGGGTTGGTTTTATTTTTGTTGGAAATGTGATTAATTTGATTTTTTTTTGGTTTTTTTTGGGCAGCTGAGAAATGGCTGGAGGTAGATTAATTCACCAGCTTCTCAAGAGGAATCTTCAGTCTCAATCCACTGTAATAATTTCCCTTGTCTTTTTGTTGTCGACTTTTTGTTCAATTTGATTGATTTTTGGGTAGAAATTGTTAATCTGCCTTTTTTTTTATTAGTGGATTGTTTGGATGTTGTAAAGAAGTTTGTTTTTGTGGGGGTTATCGGGAAATTTTTAGCGTATACGCCTGCGCCGCTAATTGTAAGTTGATGAGAACGTACTAGGGTCGAGTCGAGGGTGGCAGAAGTCATAAAGTTGATAACTTGGTTATTGATTTTGATTTTGTGACCTAAAGATTGTAACTTTATCTAATCCATAATTGTTGGGAGTGGAGTGTCGGAAAGGTTAACAAATTGATTGGTTGACTATCCGGAGATAACCTCAGTGTTTGTAGTTTGTTTGTTTGTTGTCGTAGATGCTTAATGAATGAACGATCGCTGTGTTATCGCTTGTTACTTTAGTATATGTATCATTGAACGATATAAGACAAGTTCAGTAGAGATTTGTTATCCTTTTACTATTGTGGATTTCGATATACTTGCCATTGCCTTGCAATTGACCTTGCAGTTTTATGTTGTGTCATTGATTGTAACTTAGTGCTCTTTTGAGTACCCGCGCATTTAAATTGTTGTTTTGTTAAATTAATGGCTAAAGATCAGTAGTTACAAAGATGTTGCTTTGCCTGATGTTTTATTGTGACATGCTCATGAACGTACTATGTTAGTTTAATGTTATCTTGGGCCGCGCAGCCATCCCATTTAAGGGATTCTTAAGTTGCTCAGCGAGCAACAGCTTTTGCTGTCCTAAAAATTGCACAAGCACTGGAGGAGAAGTCGATCAAGGCTACACTATTATAATTTGCTCATCTTCTTTTGAACCTAGTTAATTGGAACACCTTCAAGGGCCCCAGCTGCCTATACCCTGAAAGAAGCTAAGTTTACCACTCGTCCCTAGACTTAGTCTTAAGATACTTGTAAGAGAACTCCACTTGAGTCGCACACACCAGATAACAGTTTACCATGCACATTTCTACAGGATATTGTTTTTAATGCTTTTAGTCAGGCCTACAAATTTGATATATAATCAACCAAAGAGAGAGCACATCCACAAATGCATAAACCACTAAAAATTCTTCTGTGCTTTATCTTATGACACGCAATTCTGTTTTTTTGTTCATTTTCAGTATGTTGTTTGTGGAAAAAAAAAAAAAAACACTAGATATCATTAAAACTTGAGAAGAAAGTAGGACCATTGATATGCTGAGTTGCTGCTAAGGCTTTTCACGATAAAACTTTTTAATTCTGTGAATTTTGTTGTACCTCAGTTATTGTTTGGTTTTTTGAATTCAACTTTTTATTGAAGTGAGAATATGGAAATGAAAATCACTTTTGAAAAGTTGTAAATCAGATAGTCAGTGGATCTTTGTGAATGTATGTTTGACCTCTTTTCCCAATGAATTGGAAACTGACATATTCACGTTTATTACATTTGATTGCATTTGATGGCAAATATGTATTATGTGCTGAAGAAAGTGGGCTGCCCACTTGTTGTTAAGCCCCTTTCTATACAAAGTGGGAGAAATTAGAGTTTGAGGAAGTTGGATCATCCAATTACTGAAAATTGATCACCTTCCTTGGTGCTTGAAGGGTTTATGCTAACCTGCATTGCCTTGTGGGTTTGATTTTTGTGCTTTCATGAGTGTCATAGAACCATCCTTCAAGTTCCTAGAGTGGACATAGTTACAGTTATTAGTTCAGTTATTTGGCTCCCTTTGTGTTCTTCTCTGTGTGCTTTTTGATAGTGATGCAATGACTGAAGTGTGTAGGGGTGATGCAAGAAAACTAAATTCTACTTCTAATCCTTTAGTCATGTTCAAGTACTCATGCCATTACCAGCTATCTGCTGTGAAGCTCTTACTGATTCACATGAATGGACTATAGCTACTATCCTTTCTCCTTTTTCTTTTTCATGCGGGACATTTTACCTTTGAAGCTATATTGCTTTTTCCACATTTCTCTCAGTGGCTTTACTTCGGTTCATTTAGCAACCCTCACTAAGGGTACCTAGGTAGTAACTCTCGTGAGGCCGTGAGGGTTCTCATCACTGTAGGAACGTTTGTCATCTGGGATGACTAAAACTTCTTTTGCCTTTTGAGTGATTTCAAAATCTCATACCACATCTTCTATATACTGCTATGTGCTGTCTATGTGAAAGTCATTGCTCTGATCTGCGGGCTTGTTCATAATTTATCGGTTTGCGAGAATACCTTTCTATAGTTGTTTTGAAATTTATGATTCTTAGAAATACCACGGGATTGCTAGTCAATGAAGGCTAATTTCAGTTTAGGCGAAGTCACACACCTCATAGTCTCATACTGTGGTTGTTGCCCATGGCTGCGCAGGCACTTCCAGCTTTGACTTCCGTCGTCTCAAAAGAGCAAGACACAATGAGATCTTCTGGCATGAAAGCCCTGAAAGCGATGGCCATCCTTGGAGCAGGTGTTACAGGGCTTATGAGCTTTGCCACTGTAGCTTCTGCTGATGAGGCTGAACATGGACTTGAAGCTCCACATTACCCTTGGCCTCACGATGGCATTCTGAGCTCATATGACCATGCTTCGTAAGTTTTCTGTCACATTTTAAAGATGTATTCTGGTGCTTTATTTGTTGGTGGCTTTAAACATTTTATGTCCGTATTTCAGGATTCGTCGTGGACACCAAGTGTATCAACAAGTCTGTGCCTCGTGCCACTCAATGTCTCTGATTTCTTACCGTGATCTTGTGGGTGTTGCATATACTGAGGAAGAGGTGAAAGCTATGGCTGCTGAGATTGAGGTGACTGATGGACCAAATGATGAAGGTGAAATGTTCTCACGTCCTGGTAAATTAAGTGACCGGTTACCTCAGCCATATCCCAATGAATCTGCTGCTAGATTTGCTAATGGTGGGGCCTATCCTCCTGATCTAAGTCTCATTACCAAGGTATAATAGACTGGCTTTAATTTATCTTGAGCTTTTTTAAGTCTACGTTCGATTCTTTTTGGCAAGAATGTTTTTTAATGTTCCTTACCTTGCAGGCACGACACAATGGTCAGAACTATGTATTTGCTCTGCTTACGGGTTACCGTGATCCACCAGCTGGTGTTTCGGTTAGTATTTTTCATTCAGTATTCTCTCTTACTTTGCACGTGTATTACCTTAATGAATCCTGGTTGAAGTCCCTTTATGTTTTGGAGGTATTATGAATGCTTGCAACCAGTGAGATTAGGCAGTGTTAGAAACTGAGGTGCTGATTCTAATGTTTTCTTGTTTTTTCCCAAAGAACTGATAGTTGAAGCTGTCATTGTTGGTGTTAGCAGCACTTAAATGTTGCTCATTTGTTTACACGTAGTTTCCCTAATGAGCCTGCCCATGTGTTGTCCACTTGTCAAGATAGTTCTCCAGGTTGGTGAGATACAATGATGGAGATGTGGGCAAATGAATTTAAGAGGGTAGTAGATTAGGAAGTACGTATCCAATGAGGCTATTGGGAGAACCAAGCATGCTATGGACCGAGTTGGAACTGACTCTATAACGTATAATCCTATGAAGCTTTTCAAATCTTTGTTGGTCTACAAAGAGGATCTATGACTGCTCATTGGGATAGGAGATGTAACGTCAACTAATGTCTTGACATTAAAGGTTCAAGAATATCATTTGGGCACCTTATCTACCCATGTATGTTGTGTAATGTTATCTTCATGTGAAAATTGAGCAATCATCATGCGAAGAATGAGCAACTGATGGTTCATATACGAGAACCTTAGATCTGCTTATTGTATGATAGTTGATAAAGATAATTGCCAGGATAGCTGAAGATGTAGAACAGGATACATTCTACTCCCAAACTACATAATCTTAATGTAGTTTCTGTTTCTTTCACCTATCAGCTTTCAGTGGTAGGGATTCACTTTATATTGAGATGTAAATGTGAATCTTCTTGCTTCAGTTGCCACCTTTGTTTTCCACTACCTGTGTCTTAATGCTGTGATTTCTTGTTCCAATCATTGACTGAGATTTGTTCATGGTGGTTGTAGATCCGTGAAGGATTGCACTACAATCCCTACTTCCCCGGGGGCGCAATTGCTATGCCTAAAATGCTCAATGATGGTGCTCTTGAGTATGAGGATGGTGTTCCTGCAACGGAGGCTCAGGTGGGCACTTCCTTCTACCCAGAATTTGAATTACATTTTACTTTGAGATGAACTAATCTCTGGCAAAAAAAAAAAAAATGCATTTCACGGGCAAAATGAAATCTGGTAAAATGTCGCATGAAAAGTAATTTGTCTCTATGGGTGCAGATGGGCAAAGATGTTGTGTCATTCTTGTCATGGGCAGCAGAGCCAGAGATGGAAGAAAGGAAGCTGGTGAGTGATTTTTATTATATTTTCCTTGTGTGTTAGGTCAAACTAAATGGGCCTTTGGTGACAATTATCTCATCTTAATCTATATTGCAGATGGGATTCAAATGGATATTCGTACTATCATTGGCTTTACTTCAAGCTGCATACTACCGGCGTCTGAAGTGGTCTGTTGTCAAGTCTCGCAAGCTGGTCCTTGATGTCGTGAACTAGAGAATGGCGTTGTTCTCAGAGTATTGGATAACAGGATGGTGACGGAAAATAATTTTTACCAGATGTTATCTTGACCACCACATATTGTTGAAATTATGTGGCTTGAGGAGTCCTATTTTGGTTACAATGGAAGAAAATAAGCTTCCCTTGACATCATAGATTTTTCTTTTTTCCTCTCGGACTATTTTGATTTACCTCTGCCTGCCCAGAATGGCTATTTTTTCTCTCCCATGTTTAGGCGCCATATGAATGAGTTGCTGGATTTCCTTCCTCCGAATATGGTTTTTGTCATGTTTGATGTAAGCTTCTTAAATAAGATGAAAGAAATTTTTGTATCAATGTCAGATGCTTTTCTAGATGGATTGGCCAACCCTTTCAGTAGAGATCATTTGCTTCAATCAGATGTTTATTATATGGCTCGTTACACAGATGATTCGGCCAGGCGGTCTGGCACCAAGTAAAGCTCATGGCTTCCATGTAGTTGATGTGGTGAATGGAGATGGTGGTGAGACACGGGATGAGACACCTGAACTACCGAGAATGGGTGAGGGTTTCTCTCGGCACCCACGCCTGCACGTTCAGAAAGCCAGATGCCCATAGGGCCATAGGCAAGCAAACAGAATAAGTGTACCACAGAACTTGGCCTTCTGTTTGCTCCAGAAATCTGACTGTTCGATAGTTTTCATCGGAATCACTATATGAGATATTTTACGTATGTATTTACCTGCTACCGTAATTTCTTGCTGCTTTCCAGCAAATAAAAAGGTGTCATCCAAAATGTATGATTGTATGGTGTTACCCTTTTTAGTGAGCTTCACCATTTTGGTCGGGACGAAGCAGAATTTTGGTGAGAAAGTGACGCAACATAAATGCGCTTTTGGATCCTCAAAATTAATAGGGAAAGCTAAAGACTTTCGATTATTCGTACATGTACGGGTTGTTCATACTTTTCCGTTATTTTGGATTGCTAATATTGTGTTGGGATGTGTGATGCGGCATTAGTAGTTCAAGGGAGCAAAGTCACAAACCTCTTGTGATATACTAGAAACTTAGAAAGTATTATATAGGACAATCGGTTTTGTGAGAGGGAGGTTGATATATAACTAATAAAGACGCCCATAAAAACAACATATGGTCCTTTTAGGGTACAATGAGCTATAATTACAAATAAGCAATTCAGCTCATTTTGTAATTATTTTCGGGGAAAAAAAATGAACTAAATGTTAAAAATTTGAGGAAAATAAAGGGGTTAAGGCCATGTGCGATTGAACTGCATTTTTCTTATTTGATTTGATTTGGATAAACTTGATTTGTTTTTATCTGAACTGTATTTATTGATAAATTAACTGCATTTAAACGAATTAATAACTAAAAGTAGACTAGATTAATCGATGGTTATTTAGATAATTCTGATTTGATTTGATTCAAACTGATCTAATTTGATTCGAATAAATTTGATCTGATTTAAAAACATTGTTTAATAAGTTAAATCACACAAAGCCTAAATATTTTACATCACTTAAGACTTTGAACCATTTGTACCGTGAGCTACCCATTTTAGTCAAATAATATTAATTAAGTAAATAAAGATTGTTGTGAAGTGTAGCTCAAGTTATCATTCAAATGGCAATTAGCATATTTAGTCATAGCCGTTATTAAGGATATAAGGTCATGGTCAAGTGATACAAAATGGATGCATTTGACTCAAATTAGTCACATCAAATCAATCAATTATGAAATGTCACCTACCATGTGTATAGGACGTCGAATTCCTAATACATACACACACACTTCGTTCCATGCATATCAAAACAACATATTCTTACCATGAAAACAACATACAGTAATTCATTCTAATTTTTAGACTTCTAGACAAGGTAAAAGTTACTTTCCACTCAAACTGCGACTCCACAATTACAACAGTTATTTGAATTCGAGCTTATTTATTCACAAATTTAAGTAATCTATATAAATACAAGTATATTTTGAAAGACTCAACGTAAATTTGCAAAAATTACACGTTAAAACCGTGTTTTTAAATTTTTGCAAACAACCATAGTCTCGTTTCTCACAAAGATTATACACATACCACGTACATCTTATACTATATATTAAAAGCTGTGTTAGAGGCAACGACCAAGTTCACCGGCTTTACTTAGGCCATCTGTCATGCCACGTAGCATGTCTCTTTAATTTTCACATAAAATTTTTTTTTTTATAAATATATTTTATGGTAAAGAATGTAGATGAACATTTCATCTTTGGCAATAAATAAGTGACTTTTTCCATATAAAAAAATTCACAATATATTTTTATTATAAAAAATCAGTATTTACTATTAATTGATTTCATTTTTACCTTATTATTTTGTATCTTCCTTATTACTTATTTAAACTGAAATCACATCATCTATAATGAAAATGAAAGTTATATAAATTTATAATATTAATTGATATAAGTATTTGTTCACAAAGAAATAAAATGATAAAATTTATTTCAGACGTAAGCCGGGTAATATACTAGTTACTACTAAAGCTCGCTCGCTCTCTCTCTCTTTTTTCTTTCTTTTTGTAAGGAACTATTGTACATGTGTACTAAAGTTTAGTCCCTCTTTGTTTTCCTTTTTTTTTTTTTTTCTTTCTTTGCCTTTTATTATTCCGCCCCTCTTTTTAAGTAAATGGTCATCACAAGTCAACTGTATATGCTGAATTTCCTTCTAGAAACCTAAAAAAAATGGCATACTACTACTGTACTAATATTGTGAAGGCCCTTGAAAATATATAAATGGAGAAAGGCTAAGGGAGCACCAAACAACAAAATCCTCAATCACGCTTCACAAGGGAGGCCACAACGCGAAAACTTGGATACTTGAAGCAACCCAAAGGAATATGTACCATTAGTTAAATACACCATTTAATATAGGATACCCCCTTCCCCCTGCATAAATATGGTCACCCTAGAATTAACCTCGATAATGTTTCGATAGAAATTTTACTACATACGGTAAAATTAAGTAAAATAAACACGTCATGTCCTTCATTTGGGTTAAAGTTTCTAAACATTGAATTGACTACAAATAGTTAAATGAATACCTCACATTGTATGTATAATCAATGGTGATGTGCCAAAAAAAAAAAAAAATTTACATTTGGTTTTAAGTTTTTATAAAATTATATTTTTGATAGACCTCGAGACAAACTTTACCTCATAACATGCATGTAAAAAGTCATTGTCGAAGAGATGTATTAGAGACCGTGCACGTGTAATGTTAAAATAAGGCGTTTATCTATGAAAATGAGGTAGTAGTAAGCTGGGTATAAAATATTTTACCCTCACCGTCTCCTCTAAAACTTTGGCATCCGTTTTAATTTCCGCAACTCTAAAGACATCTTTATAAGATGGTCAAAATTTATACTCAAGTAAACAACTACTTTCAAATTTTCGACATAATTTCATAATAATTAATCTCAAATATCAGATACTAACTAGCGATAACCCGTATATATATATATATATAGGGTTTATTATATAGCCATGCATGTACTAGGAATTCAGGCATCGTGCAAATCAATGAAAGTAACACCCACGTTCTTTACTTGTTCTCTTTCCCTTGATCAACATTCAACAACTACATATGTATGTAATTAATCCTCACTGAGTGAGTAGTATATTATAAGTTGTTTCCCTCAAAAAAAAAAAATGTATAATATAAGTTGTATGTAATACCAGTGTACCACTGCTTAAGCTGTGCATGACTGGCTTACCAAAAATCATTATATAAAATTCATCAATGTAAATTCTTGTTGTTCAAGCATGGCTTTTACTACATTGGTCTAACCAACGTCAAATAAATATTTCACCATTTATTTGAGCAAATCTAGGTTGGCCAGGCAGCCAACCCTCCTAGAAAGAATAGACAGTAGTATTGGATCTCTTCATTTCTTTAATTTTATCATCCCTCTATCACAAATGTATAATAACATGTTTCGTTATTTTTTCTTGATTACGTTTTTCTGAATCGTTAACAATTAATAGTTTGATATTAAAATAAAATATTCAGATCAAACGTCAGTGGTTCTAATGAACGAAATGAGTAATTGAGTATTACTCTTATTTTATTTTTTTCTTATTGTTTTGTTTGCAAAGAAATGGGTGTTTATTACCAAATTAAGATGAGCAAAACCAAGTTGGTGTCCAAAAAGTGTGAGGATAAGTATAAGAAAGAGAGGTGGGATTCTGAAAATTAGGCCTTTGGCTTTTGCCCTTTAACCAAATGTTCTTTTTGGAGAATCTTTTTCTGTCTTTTACTTCCTTTTCACATGAACTAAAGGAGGCCATATGACTACTATGATAATTGATATGAGTACTCAGTACTCCCTCCGTCCCGGTTATTTTCTTACCTTTGTGTTTTGCACAAAAATCAAGGAAATGAGAGAGGGGGTAATTAAGTAGGAGAGAGAAGGTAATTAGGTAGGAGAGAGAAGTAATAATGCATGTGATAAAGACTCATATGGGGTGGGCCACTCAACTCTTAATCACAACTCATTTCACCGCCATTTCACTTACCAAGGGACATTTACCTCCAAAATCTTTACATCAGATTTCTGGCACCAAAATTCAAATTTTTTGGTGCCAAAAATGAATTCAATTACATCCAAAATCCACCGAAAACTCAAATTTGGAGCCAAATCACCAAATTTAGTAAAACTCCTATATAAACTGCATTATTACAACCACCCATTTACTCCAAAATAAATCATTTCCCTCATTAATTTGATAAATGAATCTGCCAATCACCCAAACCAAATAAAAAAAAAAAACTTTCCACCATATTAAATGGCTACAATAAATAAAGAAATTAACCCCCAAACGAGTTTATTAGGGAATCAGCGAACTCGGGGCATACCTCCAGCTAGTACCGATCATGAAGATCTGTTTCGGCCTGCACGAAGAACTAAACAGGCAGCAGTAGCTGCAAATACAGCAGCAACATTGGCGGCAGTAGCAGCCGCAAATGCAGCAACAAGACAGAAGGCAGCCGAAACAGCCCAAATGGCAGCAACAACAGCCGAGGCAGAAGCACAAGCATCGCAAGCAGCAGCAGATGAAGCTCACCAAAGGTTCATGTTAGCAAGCGAGCATTTGGCGCAAACCAACACAAATCAGTCCACAAGACCCAACGCCAAACCAAGACTCACAAATGAACAAAGGTTGAAAATTACTTAAACATTGATGCTCAATTATGCAGACGGGAAGTTAAAATATGGCATAATAAAAAAACTACAAGACGAGTTCAATGTTTCAAAGACAACGATGAGTGAATATTGGAGAACCACCAAGAGTCAGATCATAGCCAAGGCATTGGTGAAAAGTCTTAGAGGGTTCAAAGGCAGCAAAAAGAGGGTCATCATCGACTTGGAATTGGTAAGACGTATTCCATTACATAAGAGAACAACCATTAGAAGTCTTACACCCATCCACCATACATAGATTAATTCAAAAGAGCAAGATTAGAAGCCATTCTAATGCTATGAAATCAGCTTTGACTGAAAAAAACATGAAAGCTAGAATGCAATGGATCATCAACCAACTTGATAGGGATAGTTTCAATGATGAACTTATGTCATTCAAATCCATGGACGACTTTGTGCATATGGATGAAAAATGGTTTTATTTGACAATGCATAACCAGAAATTTTACCTTGTACCGGGTGAGGAAGAGCCACATAGAACATGCAAGTCTAAACGATTCATCACAAAAATCATGTTTATGGGGGCAGTTGCAAGGCCTAGATTTGGGGAAGATGGGGAAGTAATATTTGATGGAAAGATAGGAATTTTCCCATTTTGTGTCACTACGCCAGCAAAACGGCGTAGTGCTAATAGGCCAGCCGACACTTTAGAAACCAAACCAAATGATCGCATCAACAAAGCAGTCATAAAGAAATGACTATTGGAGAAAATAATTCCTGCAATTAAGGAAAAGTGGCCTGAAAGGAGAGGGAGAAAGATTTGGATACAACAAGATAATGCCCGCCCACATATTTCCCCAAAAGATCCTGATTTTTTGAAAGCGGCTAAGGCAGATGGTTGGGACATTAATCTCATATGTCAACCTCCAAACAGCCCAGACTTAAACATTCTAGATCTAGGTTTTTTCCGTGCAATACAAAGCCTACAACATGAGAAAGCTCCAAAAACTGTGTGTCAATTAGTCAATGCAGTGATGACAGCATTTGAGGAGATAAGTCCAAAGACACTAAATTACACATGGTTGTCTCCACAATATTGCATGGATCAAATACTACGGGTCAAAGGGAACAACTGTTATAGACTTCCGCATGTGGGAAAGAAAATGTTAGACCGGGTTGGGTTACTCCCAAAACAAATCCAACCTACAGTAGCCTATTTGGCAGAGGCCCTATTACTGGTGTCTAATTTCAGAGCAGAGTTAGAGGACACAAACACAGCACAAACATCAGCAGGCAGGATTCAGAATGCATCGGATCAGAATGCAGGAGATTAGAATGCAACAAGTCAGAATGCAGTACATGAGAATGCAGCAGATCAGAACACAACACAAGCAGCAGATCAGAACACAACACAAGCAACGGAGGTTGAACAAAGTGGAGTACAAGATGATGATGAGGAGTACGATGATGAAGGGGACACAATTGGTGAGGGTGAATGGCACGTTCCTTTTCACTAAAGCACCAGTAAAGGTATGATTGAAAAATGTTCATTTTTTTGGGATGCAAGGTATAAACATGATTCAACCATTTCATTTTGGCTACAAACATTGTAATATATCGAACATATCATTTTGGACACACTAGCCTTAAAATTCTATAATATATATGAAAATGTGTGACAAAGGCAGATCTCATAAAATTTTAAGGCATTCATCATCGAGCTACATCGGGCGACTTACGGATAGCATAATATAATGATGCCGCCAACAACATGTACTGATGTACACGGGGGGACTACCATATTTGCACCAAAATAACACACCATAGTGAAACAGCCACCATATTTAAGGTAACCAATGAATCTCAACATTCATCACTGAGTTTCACAACAGTATAGGGCAAGGCAGAATGCAGCAGAGACAGCACAGACATCAGCATATAGCAAGTGAGCAATAAATCCCCAAATCAGTAAAGTGCCAAAAAGGAAAGGGTAAGGAAATGACAAATGCAGCTCTCATAATATTTGAAGGCATTCATCATCGAGCTGCATCGGCGCATTACGGATAGCATAATATGATGCCGCAAACAACACGTATTGATGTACATGGGGTGACTACCATATTTGCACCAACATAACACACCATAGTGAAACAGCCACAACCAAGTCAAAACAAAGTAAGACATGATTCATTGAGGTAACAAATGACTCTTAACACTCATTATCGAGTCTATCAATGAAAAAGAGGCATAACATAATGGAACAGCCCCGATAAAACATATGCCCCACGAACGCATTATATCCATATATTTTCACAAAATAAGCGTAATAACAAGTCGAAACAGACCCCCGATAAAAAAAATATGCCCACGAACACATCATATGAATATATCTAAACAAGCCTTAATAACGCATGATTCTAGTGAGAACAATATGAAATCCAAATAATAAATCAAAAGCACAACAAAAGCATCTTTAAATTGAAACAACAACATAACGAATCATTACAATAACAAACCCAATACGGATCATCATAACCAATACCCATCAACAAATCTACCAAACAACAAACCCATCAACGAATCCACCAAACACCAAACCCATAAACTAATCTACCAAACAACAAACCCATCAACGAATCCACCAAACACCAAACCCATCAACGCATCTACCAAACACCAAACAGATCGATGCAATTATTCCCAATATCTTAAAAACAGCAACATTACCCCCAAAGCCTCCATCAAAATAAAAAGTTAAGAAGAGCAAAGTTAGGGTTTTTCGACCTTATATGAAGTGGCAATTCCAACTCCAAACACCTTTCATTTTTTTTTCTTTTCGGAGAGTTCATAAGTGCAGCAAACTCAGGATCCTCCTCACCTCTATAGGCCCCATCGCTCTCTTCAGATTCGCCAGCTATCTGAGACATAACCTTTGCAGCGTCTCGCATACCCACTATCAGTTTCAACGCTGTAGCTTCGGTAGTTGGCTTTTGCTCTCTCAGCCTTCTCATCTTCGGACACACATCTAGCGTAAAATTCCGCCAGCTTTTCTTTCGTCATCGGTACTTCTTTGGCCTTCCCATTATCTTCTGGCACCGTAGATCGATCAACCACAGCTATGGGTTTCTCGTCTTTTGTACCCTCACCAGATCCCTGGCCCAACTCACCCAAGGGTTTCGGATCATCAATAGGGCTCTCTTGTTGCGTGTCGTCTGCGGTGATCCGCCAAAACCCAAAATCAGGTTCGGAATCAGACTTCGCCATTGTAGATCTCGACCAAATTCGAACAGCACCCAAAAAAAAAATTAAGATTTTCGAGATACATAAAGGAAGAATACACGATTATTGGAGAGATAAAGTGATTGCAAAACTCAGATTTGTTTTTGGGGCAAAAAATAATCGAGATCGAGGGTTTCAATTAATTTGGGGGTGGGAAGAACTAGGGTTTGAGAGAGGGCAGAAATGAGGAGAGAGACGGGGATGGGATTTTGCTGAATGAGGAGAGAGAGAATGAGGGGAGAAATGAGGGGTGAATTTTTAATTTCTAGTTTTATATACTTAGATTAAGTTTTGTGATTAGATTAGGAACGGTTAAGTGTGATTATGTGGGCTGGGGTTAGTGAATAAGTGAGGGCATAAAAGTAATTTCAAGTGCCAAAAACACCCTAAAACGGAAAGGTAAGGAAATGACTGAGACGGACCTAAAAGCAAAGGGTAAGAAAAT
Source organism: Spergularia marina (assembly GCA_963680865.1). Taxonomy (NCBI): domain Eukaryota; kingdom Viridiplantae; phylum Streptophyta; class Magnoliopsida; order Caryophyllales; family Caryophyllaceae; genus Spergularia; species Spergularia marina. The sequence goes on along the minus strand of OY804548.1, from coordinate 26,455,550 downwards.
GATCGGGACGGAGGGAGTATTACTTAGTCTAACTCAGAATTCATTTCATGGAATTTGAATCATTGTGACAATCATGGTAGTGAAGAAAAATGATTCAAATGGCTCTCATTTGCAATAATAATAAAATGTTATTTGGTTTTGAGGGAAAATGTTGAGTATTTAAACGTTTAATTAACAATATTTGTTGAGTTTATATTCTCCTTTTTGTAACGAGGTACTTTTAGTATAGGGCATCTCATTTCATTTTCTTCGAGCTTAAAGATTTATGAATGAAAGAGAATAATTTTTAGCCCCAGTTTAACTAAGCACTCTACATCTAATAAGATGATGCCAATAGCACTTCAATTCAATAATAATAACATTTTTCTTTTTGGTTTGAAAGAGGGCTCTTACTACTTTTTTTTTCCTTTCAAATTTGCAATATTTAAGTGATTGTATACTTGCCATTGCTCATAAGAAATCGAAGTTTATGAAAGAACATGTAGTTAATAGCTACTCCGTATTAAAGTTGAGCAGTAGCAAAGAAGTTTTTCATACCATCTTAAGTTCTTAACTTAAAAAAAACCGACAAATTTTCAATTTTAAGGAAATAAAAATGTTTCTTGAAAATTAAGTGACAACAAACTCCAAAAGTGAAAGCAAAATTGAGGGAAAATTAGCCAAATAAGTGGTTTAAGATTAGCATTAGCTAGCAAATGGCTAAAGCACATGCATTACAAACAATTTATTTCCAATCAGAGTACATATTTTATTGTTCATCTTGTGATTACAATGTCTATAAAGTATAACCCAAGCAATGAAGCAAATGTACACATCCCAATCAAATGATGAATCTTGAATTGACAATCAACCAAAAAAATTCTATAAACTCTCATAGATCGCCAATAATGGACCTATGGACCCCTCTTTTCTTATATTCTTGTACAATCTAGACATTATTAGCACTTTTGTGCATTCCATCAATATTTATACTTTAGAAATTGACATAGAATTCCACATGATAGGCTAACACATACTTGCGTGTTTAGAATAAAAATAAAATTTAATATTTGGGGTAATTACAAAACAAAATTATTCAAACTTTGATTCATTAGCACCGTCAACCAAGATTTGTGGGAATTATTAACCAGCTTGTATGCTAACAACCGATGAGTAATAACGAATGTTCGGTGATTATATTGTTATCGATTAAGCTACCTAACATTTATAGTAATAGTAACACAAATCTTGAAACAAATAACTTATCACGTATCTGCACACATGGTCCTTGATGAGATTGAAGTGAGTTGCGGAGTATTTCTCTTGAGCCTCACTCGAAATTATGAACGGACTGGATCGAGCCACCTAGGCCATGCTTAACCATGCCGAATTAACTTCACTCATCCACTATGCTAGTTTTATTTCAACTAACCCATAAACCAACTTTATTTGTACTCACAAGACAATGTACTGTCACAAAAAACGAGTACTCGTACTCTATACTCCAATGTGTCGAAATTAAAATAAATTAAGTTATTTAATTTTCATTATAATTTCTTGAGACGTGACCACAAAATATTCTTCATCAGAAGACCAAAAACACCACATACTGGACTTCTTTTATTAGCAGACAAAGGGGTCAAGATTTTCTCCCCAATTTTAACCCCAATAATTGAGTTTGTCAAAATAATCTCTCTGTCCGAGGGTCAAGACTGTCATTTCAATCAATTACAAACCCTCTAAACCCCCCAGTGCACTGCACGGCGTCGTTTTGGTCGGAGCGGCGCTTTATTAACACAGTAAAAAAGCAAAATTATTCCTCAAAAAATAAAAAAATACAAAAGAAATAAAAAGAAGAAATATTCCACCTAACAATTTTTTTTTACCAAAAGGGCATCATTAATTAATTAATTAATTAACTTTAGTAAATTATATTTATTTTCTAAAAAAATTAAAAATAACTGCAAATTCCAGATAAAGTACACAGGGGAGAGAGAAAATTATGTCACAAGTTTCTGCTGCTCACTTCTGAGCTAAAGAGGGAGGACAAAACAACACAGACACATTGTTGTTCTTCTTCTTTTTCAAATTTATTCAGAAAAAAAACTTTAATTTAGGTGGGGAATCATAAATTTGTTTGACTTTAATTTGTTGTAATTTAATTTTTTCTTAGTTCAGCTTTTCATCATTTTCACTTGATTTTGCTTGTTAATAATATAAAGTTATGATTTTTTTTTTAACATAAAGTTTTGATTTTTAGCATAAAGTTGCTACCTTTAACTCTCACATTTCATACCACCATAGAAATTTCATGATTATTTTTCACTATTCTAAGGTCACATCTCATATTTTTTTTTCACCTCTGTTTGATTTCTAGTGTTCTTTTTAGTTCTGGTAGTGGATATACATGTGGGTTTGTTCCCCTTAAGTCATATCAGTGTCATTCTAGAGTAGTAGGTACACTATACTTAGCTTGTTGTTCACAGTTCATCTTGTTAATTACTGGGTTATGCTGTGAAGTTTAATTTCTGGGTAAATTGATAAAATTTCTGGTCTGGGTGTTGTTTCTGAGCTTGTAATTTTTCATATTTTGTGGAAAAGGTAGAATCTTGGATCTGGGTTTTGCTTAGATTTGCAGTTTTTCACTGATTTTTTTTGTGTGTTTTTTCTGATGTTCAGGGTAGATAAGAGGAGAGAGAAAGATGTCAGGAGGAGCAGCACCAGCAAAGGCAAGTGAGCCAGCACCACATCCACCAAAAGATCAGTTACCAAATGTGTCTTACTGCATTACTAGTCCTCCACCATGGCGTGAGTCTCACTCATCTTTCTTAACTATTTTTTTTTTTTTTTTTGGTTACATCTTTCTTAACTAATGATATTGTTGTTCTTTCATTTCTATTTTTGGTAACATGGTGATTTAATTAGTGAATTAGTTAAGAGTTAATGGGAAAGTAATTAGGATTCTGTCAAGGTGATTTGTGTAGAAGTTGTTATGGAGTTTTTACTGATTTAGTCATGGATTTGTGCTTCTCTTTTTTGCTTAAAATGTGTGCTAACTTTTTGTTTAGCCGTTTTACTGCTTGATAAGTACTTACGGTATAATTCCTTTTCGTGAATTAGGCTTTTGGTTTGATTCTACTGTGCATTTTATAATTAAGATGATAGATAGTTTCTGGTATATAAATGTCGGTCCGTTGTTGGAAAAGATGAAGCTTGCTGCAATTTGATCCGACTTGTACTTGGTGGGAATCCATTTCCCCTGTGTGCTTGTAGCCTAATGCTACGGTTTTGGAAACCATGTCGTTCAGCTATGCATACGAGCAAAATTACATGGTATGGATGTGGTTAGCGATGTGCTCAAGCTTTCGCTTGACTTATGTCTGGGTCGAGATACTTTCCATGCAGCTTTTACCCTGTTTATAGTTTAATTTGATCTATAATCACATTGAATCTGTCAAGAGTTGGGGATATTATGGCGTTGAATATCATGATCATTCGCTAGTAGCAGTTGAAACTTACAATTAGTGTATTTCTGTGGTCTTACTGATTACAATGTCGAAACTTTGCAGCTGAGGCAATTCTTCTGGGCTTCCAGCACTATATTGTGATGCTAGGCACTACTGTTCTCATCCCTAGTGCGCTCGTTCCTCAGATGGGGGGAGGAAAGGTATTTACTTCAGATAGGTGATGGAAGTAGGAAGAATTTAGATTTGTAGTATTCCACTTGCACATTTGGTATGTGTTTCTGGTCTGCAATTGTCTAATTTGTGTTGTTTTCTGTTCAAAAGACAGAGAAAGCTGAAGTTATTCAGACACTACTTTTTGTTGCTGGATTGAACACACTTCTGCAAACAACATTTGGAACACGGTTGCCAGCCGTGATAGGAGCGTCCTATACCTATGTGGCACCCACAATATCCATAATTCTGGCTGGCCGATACAGTAATGTTGCCGACCCTATAGTGGTTTGTGCTCGGAAACTTAATCTCCTAGCTGTGTTGATTTCTTGCTGTCCCCTGCATATTTATTTGAAATGAAGCGTCTATACTAATCAGTATCTTGTATCATATAATTGTTTCTGTTGCACTGAAGATTAACCCCCTCTCCAGAACAAGACATCAAAATAGCTTGTGTTTTGCTTTGAAGCTTTCTGTTCTATTTGTTTGTGCTCAGTCCTCGCCATAGCAATTATATGAAGTTACTAAAAAAATGGTTGAAAATTTCCCCATTGTTGGCGTAGGTATATAAAGAAAACGTCTGATAGATCCAAAACAACGCTTGAATTTGATTCCACTGTTATAAGAGTTTCATAGAACTGACTCCAGGGAAGCTTCATTGTCAAAGCATCCCTTAACTTTGAGCTCTATCTATTCCTCTTCACTACTTACATGATTATTTTGTTTGCTCAGAAATTCAGGAAAATTATGCGGGCTATACAAGGGGCTATGATTGTAGCTTCAGTTCTTCAAATTGTTCTTGGCTTCAGTGGTCTATGGCGTAATATCACAAGGTGAGTTTGTAGTTAGCACCAGTGATAATATTGTGAGAATGCTATTATGCGTCTGTACTCTTGTGGGTTTGTTCCTTCCAGCAGTACTTTGTATCGGTAGCTGCAATTGTATTTTGGGTGGTCATGACATCCTATCTCTACATGCCTTTGCACTCACAAAAGATCGTTCTTCTTATCTTGAACTGTGTGGAAGGTTGCCGGAAACTCTTACCCCTTTCCTTGGCTGTCTTGTAGGTTTTTAAGCCCATTATCAGCGGTTCCTCTGATATCTCTGGTTGGCTTCGGACTCTATGAGCTTGGCTTTCCTGGGGTGAGTAATCATCTTTGTTGATTTCCTACTTTTCAAAGGATATTTTTATGGCATCTACATTTCCATGTGCATTTTAAGCTTTCTGTGTCACTGAGTTAATTGCTCTTTTGTTCTAGGTGGCAAAATGTGTGGAGATTGGCTTGCCAGAGCTTGTAATTCTAATCTTTGTTGCAGTGGTAATCTTATTAATACATAATCTGTTGTTGGGACTTCAGTTTTATACTGTCTTAATTTGCTCATCCCCCCTTGCTCATTGGTTTACTGATATAGCCACGATATGTTGCAGTATCTACCTCAAGCAACAAAAGCTGGGAAGCATGTGTTTGAGCGTTTCGCTGTACTGTTCTCTGTGGCTATAGTGTGGTTATATGCACATATTCTTACTGTTGGCGGAGCATATAATCATGCTGCACCAAGAACTCAGGTTACTTGTCGGACTGACCGTTCAGGACTCATATCGGGCGCTCCATGGTACCTTGTCACTCTTTATCTCCTTTTATCATTGCGACCTTTGCTATGTTCTATGTGTCTCGTAATCAAATTGTCATGCTTTCGTTCTCGGGGGCAGGGGTTTGAGGTGGGGGGGAGTGTGGTGCAGCACATTCCTGAAACAGAGTGATTTTAATCTCAGCTCTTTATAGCTGTTGTGCCTTTAGCACGTACTTTGTTGTTTTTGAGAATCTTGCTTCGGGGCTGATCAGTGTGTCTTTTTTTCAAGCTTTTATTAATGATAACTTATATTCAGCTTGTTGGATTTCACATGTTTGGCTTTTCCCCCCATTTTTGTGAATTTGTGCTGAATAAAACTCAAAAAAGGAATAGTAACATTAATTTCTGCCAGAAAAGCTCAATTTGAGGTGGGCATTGACTAATTACAGTGTTTGAAAAGAAATGAAGGCTCTTAATATGTATTTGGCTGAGTCATGAGTGAAGCAGACTATAGTTGGCTAGCGCGACTACTGTTATTCTGTTAATAAGCTTTTAGGCCCAACAATTCTGTTTCCCAACCCTGATGAAGCTTGTGCCCATCTCCGAGTTGCAAGATCTTTTATTTACCAAAAAGCCTTAGCGTCTAGCAGACTAGCAGTCTCCGATGTGGGCACATAGGCCGCTAATACTGTCCTATTGATTGACCTTCATGACACAAAATGGAATCGGAGGATATACTATATGATGAAGATTCCACCAACCAAACTTGCACCAAGGGAAATAAGCTCAATAACCAGTCATACAACCTTGGTCGCAAAAAAGGAAGATAGAATGCTTCTATGTTGATCTTTATTTGAAATATGTTGAACAGACAACACTAAATGCACAGGTCACTTACTGGTAGGATAGCATCTTATAAATTCTGGTGTTTCTTTGTAGGATTAGAGTTCCATATCCCTTTCAATGGGGAGCCCCTACGTTCGATGCTGGTGAAGCCTTTGCTATGATGTTTGCTTCGTTTGTTGCTCTTGTAGAGGTTAGTTTTCCTCTTGTTGCAGTGTGTAAAACTACTAGTTACTGACCATAACAAGCATTACTGAGCATAATTTTTGTTGAATATGTAGTCCACTGGGGCTTTCATTGCAGTTTCACGATCAGCCAGTGCAACAATGATGCCACCTTCTGTTCTTAGCCGTGGTATTGGTTGGCAGGTAATTTAAGACAATTGTTCCTGATTTTCACAAAGTTTTACTCTTCACTTTTATAAAACTGTTAATTACATCTGAACTAATTTCTTTCAGGGAGTTGGCATTTTATTGTCTGGCTTGTTTGGAACTGGGGCTGGATCTTCTGTATCTGTGTAAGACAGTACTTCTTTTAATGTGCAAGAGTATCCTCAATATTCTCGATTCACTATAAAATTGCATTCGCAAGTTGAAATCTAACTTGCTCTCCCTGCAGTGAGAATGCAGGCCTTTTAACACTGACACGTGTTGGCAGTAGACGAGTTGTCCAGATCTCAGCTGCATTTATGATATTCTTCTCCATTCTTGGTGTGTACATTAGATACTGTTTAATCACGATAAATTCTGTTAATCGTGCTTTCTGGTTATCTGATTCTGAGATCACAATACTTTTTCTGATAGAAAGAAATATTAACACTTTGATAATACTATAGGAAAATTTGGTGCGGTCTTTGCCTCAATTCCTCCACCAATCATTGCTGCTTTCTACTGCCTCTTCTTCGCGTATGTTGGTAAGTGTGGAGTTAATGACGAGAACTCGGATATAGCTGTCATGGCCGCCGCCCACCAGGCCACCAATGAGTATATTTTATCACCAACAACTTATTCATTTGATTCTTAAATCTCTGTAGGTTCCGTTGGCTTAAGCTTCCTGCAGTTCTGCAATCTCAACAGCTTCCGAACAAAATTCATACTCGGCTTCTCCATTTTCTTGGGACTGTCAATCCCTCAATACTTCAATGAGTATGAAGCTATTAATGGATTTGGCCCCGTTCATACAGGCGCAAGATGGGTACTACACAATAAAATACACTCCGATTATTTCCCTTGTACTTTTTGCTGCTCGCTTTCTTTTTTTACTAAACCCTTGTTTTTCTGTTTATTTATTTATTGGCAGTTCAATGATATGGTTAATGTGCCATTCTCATCGGAAGCATTTGTTGCTGGTATTGTGGCATATTTCCTCGACAACACTCTACACCGGAAGGATGGCACCATCAGGAAGGACCGAGGTAAGCACTGGTGGGACAAGTTCAGGTCCTTTAAGGGCGACACCAGGAGTGAGGAATTCTATTCACTTCCCTTCAACCTGAACAAGTATTTCCCATCTGTTTGAGTTTCTACACCTCATCTGGGTTCCGAAAGAAAGCTTACAGATATGGCAACCCCTCTATCAAGTACGATTTATTGTCTTTGCCTATAGGAATCATCATTCAATCAAGTATCTTACGACACGCTATAGTTCCGAGTATAAATTAGTTTCTTAATTTTGGTAGGATAATCTTTAGAACAATTATTTCGTTCCTTCTCAGTGTTGTACATCCAATGTGTTTAATTGTACCGAGAAGCAGGAAAGTAAACAAGGCCAATGGCATTTTCTCTGATGTGTTATATGGACGACGATGTAACTCGGGTTCTGTAGTTCGTTTCACTGATGAATGCCCTCTTGCCAGACTAATGAAATTGGTTCTTGTAACTTTCTCCGAATTTCACAAGTCTGTTGATATGAAATGCAGTAACAGATTGATTGGTCAAAAGTTCAAAACAAACCACGGTGAGTTGGCTAATGTTTTCGCTAATACATCATGCATGTTTTCCGAACTTTTGATTATCCGATTTTGAGGGTAAGCATATTCGCGTCCTAGTAGGAATTCGAACTAATGGCCATAGAAGTACATGTACTGTGTCATCTTTATATCTTCATAATGCCTATCAGCTTCTTGCTGCTGGCGCTACGAGAACCTATCTTTGCTAGATTTTGGCTTGCAAAGAAAGAATCCATTGCCCAGATTGACTTGATTGAAGGCACTTTTTGTGTAATAGGCCTCAAAGTCATAATACTGTAGGTACAATTAATGATGAATTTGCACATACAGTTCACAAGCTGTGCAACTTATATCAAGCATGCAGGGTCGAATTTATAGTACTCCATACCATGCAATCATGCATTTATTGGATGATGTATGAGTACAAGATCATGAGATCAGGGATGTTAAAAATTAAACGTGGTTCGTGAGTTTAGTTTAACGGGAATGTTAGATTGTTAGCTAGCACAATTGGTAAAATCGTCAAGGAACTATAAGCGGAGCGACAATATTCGGAAAATGTCTAGCACCAATGTTCTTTAATTCCCTTCAAATTGGAAAAAAAAGAAAGTTGGGTGCAATGAATGGGCTTGTGCCGTTATAAGTAGGATATCAGGGTTTAATATGCTTGGGCCAGGGCCCGGTAGATGACCACGGCAACAAGCCCACAAATTGGTAGTTTAACAAAGTTTAGAAGATCAAAGGTTTTTTATTTTAATTTTTTTTTATTTTTATTTTTATTTTTTGAAGACAATCAAATCAAATTGTTTTATCTAGCTCATTTAAGTTCAATAAATATTTCTTCTCGAGTTATACGCTGACTCAAATATATTACAAGAAACCTAAAACTAGACTCGAAATTCGTAAGATTACAACCGTACCTGCATGGTTCACACCATGTGTATGTTTATTCTTGTCAATTCAGCTAATAAAAACTTGTCGTCCAAACAAAACAAATAGCATTTAGTAGAGATTTGCTAGCCCTATACTAACTTTAATTTGTAGATGTTCCTCTCCAAGATTGATTAATTCTATTTCTTCCTATGTATCAAGCATTTTTTTTTTTTTTTAGTCGCGTAAATAGGCTTCCACATTATAATAAAACTCCAACCGAAAATCTATCCTAGGGGCAATGGCCAATGGCTTTCGTGACCAAAACCCTTTTTGTCATCGCACCATTGTCTTCAAAATGATTCTCTGAAATCACATCCAAAAGCAGTATGTAGTAGATGCTTCAAGAGAAAGGAACATTTAGCTCTAGTGCTTTCTCAACAATTTGTTATACAAATACATGTATTTATATGAAGGAGATACACTTGAATTTGTTCTTCTTTTTGCATATGCTAAGCTCTGATCACAATCTTTTTTACATAAAGCTGAGATGATATGGTGCACTTTAAGGTAACAGGTTATCTTTTCAGAGGAATCCCATTCTTTTGGGAATGTCAATATGGTTTTTTTTTTTAAAAAAAAAAAATAATAAAATAAAATAAAATTATGTCAATACTACCAAAAAAAATTCACATTATCTTTTCAACCATTATTCAGTAAATTATGGGATCATTATAATAAAAAGGACCACAAGATCAGTAGTTCAGTACATTGAATGAAATATTCACTGATTGAGTGGTTAGAATCTTGTTGAGATCATACCAGATTTTATTGGTCTGTCCATATGTCTCTCGTTTCTTCTTAATCTTATAACAAACATATTTAAACCAAACATTAACAATTACGACAAGTGTAGAGCACTAATAGTCAACTTTTAGTCATATAATTTTGTTTTAGAATGTGAGTATTTTACACCAATAATATGAGTACGTAATTTTCGACGAAGTGAAATCAACTTGAAGGATACGGTAGAATAATCGAGGTAAAAGAATTGCATGAATCTTCCCCATTTTTTGATAGATTGTCCAACCTGAAAGGATCTTGGCAATGATCATACCAACAAGCTAAGTTATAATTGGGCTTAGAGATCATTGGTTGGATGTATTTATGGGCTTATAAATGAAACTTATGATTAAGAGAATGTGATTAAGGGTACTTGGAGTCTTCGACAGAAGATCTGTTTAGTTGGTGGAAATTAAGTAATTGACTTTATTTAGTTCTAATTCACTTTATCGATAATTTTTTTGAAGGGGACACTTTATTGATATTTATTAAAGATACATATATATTATCTATATTGGCGGAGTTATACAACTATTCGTGTTAGATGACACGGAGAACTTTCGGACTAGAATCTTGTCGTTGTAGTTGACTTAGAATTGACAAAAATCTATACAAATACTTTAGTGTCATGTTCGTTGTAATTGTATTGTGTGTGTTCTTCGTGCTGGAATTCTCGACAATAGCCTAACCCATTTGAATAAGCGAGTTATTAGTCATATTAATCAATTTGTTGGCAAACATTTAGGTTTTGTCATGTAATATAATGACATCAACTAGCTAGTTTGCAAGCTAATAAAAAACAAAAATCAATTTATTGGTAAACATGGTCAAAATAATAACATTGAATTCATTAATAACACTAGCTAGATCAGATCAACTGCAGAGAGAGCAAAAAGCAAGCATCTTCTGTAATTTGATACTAATGAAGATTCAAGAAATGGAGTGCTGACTGCTGAGGATATGCCATATATATAACAAAAGAAGACACCATATCCTGCTAGATGTTGTGTCTTATTCACGCACTATGATCTTCTGAAAATCAGGTCACAGGAACTACAAACATCCTCTCCATACTCCTCTGTAGCCAAATGCTGAGGCATTATTCAATATTCAGTGTATTTATTTGCCAAATAACTTATATTGGGGTCCTACTTTTGTCCCTCTTCTCCTACCTACCTACTCGATCAACATGGTTTTGCAAACTACTTGCCATATTTTACACTGAAAATATTTATCCTGTATTCATGTATGGTAGTGTGAGTACAAATTAGTACTCGTATTGGTTGTACTCGTTCTAAATCATGCGAAATATACCGTTACTTCTATTTATATTAAAAATACTCCCTCCATTTTATTCATTTGTTTACGTTGGAGTTGTGTTTCCCTCATAAAACCCAGTCTGACGTAAACAAATGAATGAAATAGAGGGAGTAATACGAACTAAGGAAGGCATTAAGAGCAAAGGCCATAATAACCATTAAGAAATAAAGGCCGCCGGGCTCAATGCAGTCATATTCTCAAGACAATTATGACTTATGAGATGGCGAAAATGAGGTAAATTGATGATTAGAATGTTCAAAATGAGTCGAATTTAGCTTCAGAAAAAAGATAAGTTTAAATTCAATTCAGCTCTTAATTACTATATTCCGGACCACGTCCGACCTAACTACTACAATAATTTAACCACAAAGTAGGATTATTCAAAGAATTGTAGTATAGCTGCCAATGTTAGTGATGAGTCTGACTCTGACCCCTTTGGTCTAAGAAGAGTCAATATTTGAGACACAATAAGGACTCCTAAGGTTTTGGTAAAGGCCGTTTATCTCTATATATATATGCTCCAATTGCATGCATATCTGGAGTTGTAATAACATAGAAATTATCACAAAAAGCTTAATTAATCATAAATGATACTCTGATATGGATCAGTACAGTTTATTCCAGAAATTATGTGTTCGTACAGTTGACATATGCTTTGTGAGACTTGTTTGTACAATATTTTATGACACTTGAACTTGAAGATTGTGAATTAGGAAGGACCATGTTAGGTGTCGTAGCTTAAGCTTGTTGCTTGCCTGGTTGGTGTGCTGGTAAAAAAACAAAACTTAATTATACATACAGATCGTGATTAAGCAACTAGCTGTCAGCTGATACTCTTGCCTCCTAATAACCACAATTTAATCCATGAATGAATTAGACCTCCCTAATGTATAACGATAAGTCGATAATCAAGCGCCACCGCAGATTGTATTGATTTACAGTTTCGATATCATTGTAATGATTAACTGTACTTATTGTTTTGATCCAACTAAAAAAACTTAACTCATAGTGTACATTATTTGAACCAAACGTTAACAATTCGAAAACACGGAATTAGAGTAATAAATTAGCCCATTCCCACTCTTTAACAATATTGTTCTTAAGTAAACAAGCATACAAGGAGATTAGGACAAAGCAAAATGAGGAGTGCATTATACTAATCGTGTACACGTGTGCCTCATCATCAAGTTAAGTTTCCAACCTCATTACCAACTAATTAACTTTCTGACGAACACTGATTTGTATTCGGATTTCTTTGCTTAAATTACATAACTCTTTACTAGTATTACCACTGTAATAACTAATTAATCAAATGACAAATGTCTTGTATTAACTTGTACTGTTAATTAATTAAGGTCGCGTAACTTATAACTTTGTTGGTGTTGACAGCAGTAAGTATTAAGTGATGCAGCGAGAATAATCTCGCGTAAATAAAACAATACACAGTAATGCCCCTTGGAAATTACCTTCCTTGGTGGAGTAACAGTTATAACAACTCATAATAATAGACCATAGTCATGGTCGGTGTTACACGATCGGTAGCCAGCCATCCAATTATTCATAATCCCGTGATTTTTATCTGATTCTTGTCCAAAATATATACGCCTTTAAAATAGCTAAAGTTTTTAACGTTTTGATTTTCACACTTATTGAAATGACTTTGAATATTATTGTCGAAGAATTGGGAAAAAACATAAGGTTTATTTCACTTGAGTCATGAAAAATTGAAGGTAATGCGCACGGTTGGATAACTCATGGGATGTTCTCCTAGGCGCTAGCTAGGGCTATTTACATCACATCCAAAATGACAATAATTGGTACAAATTATTATTACTGCTTATTGCTTTATGAACATTACTCGAACAAATTATTTTGATTGAGATTGACATAATATTCTACCTGTAAACATGAATCGTCAGATCATAGTCATAGTGATTATAGATGACTTGCAACTTGTTGCGCTCTTCATTCGTCGTTTAAAGGTCAAATTTCAAGCTAATGAATCTAAGAATTAGAAGAACTAATAACAAACGTTCTATATGATCTTCTGGTTATATGAATTATAAGCATTTTATTTAAATTTCTTTCACGTAATCAAATCGAGTGAGTAATGTTAAATGGAGGTAAAGAAAACGAAGATGAGAACTGAGAAGGTAGGCAAGCACTCAAGCAAGGAAGCAAGTTTTGCTAAGTGGGAGATTGTCAAAAGAAACATGCAATAGAAAGTTAGAAATGCGAAACGAAAAAGCAAATTCCACAAGACAAATAAACATCCGATAACGACGTCGTGTCATCCTTTGAACCATAAAACGACACTGTCATATGTTATCTTGTCCTCCACTTTTGCAAAGTTCATCTTACCATTGCTGTTTTCTTTTTTATTTTCGCCATGCATGAAGTCCCAATTCGATTCTAATGAACGATAGAGTCACGTAAGTAGGACGACAAAGCATTTCCTCAATAGTAAAATGCGGGCCCGAAAACAACAGTTTAAATTCGATCAGAAAATATATTTACAAACTCTCGAAATTATTAGTAATGTACTGTATGATGATTCTTTATATACTACTATATAAGTTACGAGGGTACCAGTTTTCGAGCTCCAATAAAAATAAGTTAATATTATGGGACCAAGATGTGAGCGTGTGCGTGAGGAAGGGCTCACATGTCACACTTAATTATGATGAAGTTAACACACTTTGAGAAGGAAGGTGAGTGATCGATGGCGTGTGCAAAAGTGGAGCCGGCATTAACAATTTTCATGTTCTTCAAAAATTTAAAAAACACCCTTATTATTATTTTTAATTCCAAAAAATAAAATTAGAATTGGTTGGTCATTCATATCATAAACGTCTTAATCCTTCTTTATCCACTCCTTTTGTATTGTGCCTCTCCTTCTCCTCATGCAAAGCTTTTGCCTTTAATAACCAATTCCTCCTCACACTCTCTTAAAGGTGAAGCATAAAGGGGCCTAATACGTTATTTCATGTTTCTCCTACCTAATTAAATGATGTATTATGCGTGCATTATGTCGATCGAGATATTAAGTTGATTGTCGAGAAAACAACCTTTATTAGCCCCCATATAACATATTTTTGATTGATCGATTCAATCTTTCTAACATCTGTACGTAACAAAGTCCCAACGTTGATAAAAATAGATGCAATGAGATCATATCAGTAAAGATGATCTATTTTTCAGTTTCTTTACCATAAAAATGTCACATACCATAACAATGTCTAAAAGACCGAAATTGAATATCGCCCGACGCATATGGGACCATATAGATCCATCCGATTTCATTTTTTTACCCTTTAAAGTGACGCAAGATTAAAGAAACATACGGAGTAGCAGTAAAACAGAATTTTCTTGATATGCATGTAAAAGTTCCGCATCAGATTAGCATTAATGTTTTTTATAATTGAACGGACCAATCAGAGAAGAAGATAGCATGCAGCATATCAATCACTCGTCTGATTCCCAGTCACTGGTCACGTGACACTCACTATTTCCCCACTAGTCTAGCATCATCAAAGTAACGGACCAAAACTTTGCTGTTAACATGGGGCCCACTTTTTAATTTCACTATCAGGATGAAAATCCCTGCTCTGGTACTAATAAATACAGTAAACAACCTGGCCAGATAGTTTAAGTACACAATTTACAGCACTCCTTTCCTTAAATAGAAAGTTCTTGCTTCTTTTCTCATCGATCACTACTACTCTACTAATTTCTAGACATTCCACATAATGCAATCTCATCCCGTATTAGAAAACCGTCTCATACAAAATTTAGTGTTTTTGTATGCGCATATATCAAGTTATCATCGGCATTGGTTTTCATGATAATAGTTTTTATCAAAGAATTGTTTGTTTGTTCTATCGCAAATGAAACTGCACGTTAAAATGCGTTTTCAAAAGGAATACGTACATTGATCTTACATAACATAGGTATAATCTTGCATCTTTAGATTAGGGAAAGTATACCATTGTTAAAAAATGAACTATTCCTATTTATTAAACCCTTAAAACAGCATAGAAAATATTTACAGCTCATTAAACACACTCAAGTCACATGGAGGGGAGGAGGGGTAAACATGTCAATCTCTTATCACATTCCACACACCCCAAAAGAAACCATATGGTATGAATATGATGGTGTCATGCTCACACTGCTCATTATTATTATCATTATAACATTATATTATTATTATCATACAAAAAAAAAAGGAAAAAGGAAAATGACCCATAAAATTAAATGAAATAATTAACACATGAGCAGGTCCTGTAATTAGTCAAAAAAAAGAAGCATGCATTAACTTCTGAACTGCAGACTATAAAACTGTTGTTCTAATAAACACACCTTTGCCTTGTCTCAGTAGCTTTGGTCTTTATAACCTCTCTTCTGGTTGCACCAAGTTTTCTTCTCATTTCATCAGAAAAAAAAAAGGAGAGAGAAAATCAACAACAAAAAAATGGGAAATTGCCAAGCCATAGACGCAGCATCACTGGTAGTTCAGCACCCAAATGGTAAGGTTGATAAGATGTACTGGCCTGTTGCTGCAAGTGAAGTCATGAAGATGAACCCTGGTCATTATGTTGCTCTTCTTATTACCACAACTATTTGTCATACAACAACAACAACAACAACAACAACAACCACTAATACAAAAACCAGCAACAATCTCAACAACACCAATAAAATTAGCAGCAAAAACAACAACAACAATGGTTCACAGAAGAACAGCACCAGCAAAGGCAGTGACAGTAAGAATAGCAACAACAACAACATCACAGGGCGGAACTCGGTTCGGATAACCCGGGTGAAGCTGCTTAGGCCGACGGAGACCCTGACACTGGGTCATGCTTACAGACTTATTAGCACCCAAGGTGTGTGATTAACTAGTTATGGTTTCATGCTAATTTGCTGTCAGAAAGGTGATTTTACTGTTTTTTTTTTTTTTACAGTTTAATAATGTTTTGTTTTGTTTTGCAGAGGTTATGAAGGGTTTGGTGGCAAAGAAACAGGCTAAGATGAGGAAAAGTGGGATAGAATTAGCAGATTCAGAGGGACTCAAAGAAGCTGAGAGATTTGTGAAAAAGTCTCTGCAAGATAAGACCCATCAGGTAATTAACAAAACAAAACAAAACAAAAAAAAAAAAAAAATCTTTTGCTAGATAAAACAGTTTGTGCTTTGTATGGTAGATTTTCCTCCATTTATACAAGAAGATAGTTCAGTAGATAAGCATTGAACCAAATTAATTAAACAGTTAGAACTTCAAAGAGAAATAATGTCACCAGAGTTTGTTTTTTTTCACATGAAATTGATGGGTCAATTAATTTAATCCTACCACATCAAGTCCATAAGGCCTTAATTTGTTATGGTTTGTGGTCGGCTAACTTGAATCGTCAATTTATCGATTTTCTAAAATCTTCCAAAAAGTGTCTCAAGTGTGAAATGTTGTTTTTCAGGTTAGTAGACATGGGCATCGATCTAGAACACCATCAAGTGCAAACGGAGGAGCAACTAGGCCAAAAATATGGCAGCCTTCACTGAATAGCATTTCTGAGGCTGCAAGCTGAGGAATATGGTCAAATAATTCACTTTTTAACTAGGAGAGAAGCAGAGAGGAGAAGCCTTCATCATCATCAACTTATGAAATATCAAACTCAAGGGAGCTGAATTTAGGCAACAAATCTTCAAAATGAAGATTCGGGTCATGCAGAAAACTGTAAATATATGACAGAGGAAATGCATATGACATTGTTGTATCAAGTGATTTTCTGTTATTATCAGAAAAGTAGGCTTCAATCCCATGACATTTTTCACATTTATGGGAAATAATTTGCTCTAATTAGCTCAGATTATGTGCTTGTTCTTTATCTTTAAGCTTTGTAGATGACATGAACACACATGAGCATTATTGGGGATGAGTCCAATTCCTACCCTATGCTGTATTATTGCAGGGAACAAGATATTAAAAAAAAAAAAAAAAAAAAAAAAAAAAAAAAAACAGCAAAAATGGGTGGTGAAAAAAGCATGAATCATCTAAAATTCTACCCAGTTAGTTTACACACACAGAGATCTGAAGCAAGAACCCTTCCCAAGTTACAGTCTATGTATGTTTCAAACAAGATGAAAGGTCAGTAAAATCCAGCAGACTACACTCCCAGCAACTGATTCGGTTTCGGGCAACTTAACCTATGTACAACAATTCTTGAAGGGGCTTTCGGATATACGCAAACAATCCGCCACCATAGGTTAGGTATTACCAGAATAGGGAAAGATCTAATGCTGGAAAGGAGTTCAAGAAACCAATTAGGCAAAGTAATAAGATTCTTAAGAAAATATATACAATCATCATGGGCGTCTTTCTTTTACTTAAGAATAGCCATCAAAACAGAAGTCCTAACGTTGAAGTTGTTACTTCTCCCTTTTTAAGTTTTCCAGGGTATCTAAAGCTACAAAAGCAGATATTAAAACTTTCACTTTCTGCTGTATAATTTACAAAATCTGGGTTACTTTTTGGAGAAGCTTTAGAAAGGACAACCACAACCAGCTCATATCAACACTTTGTTAGCATGAAAATTAGGTGCATTACACTTGATGCTTTGAGAGAGCCCACAGTAGATTAACAAGAATGCCCAAATTGTGGGCCATTAATCTTATTCCATTAGGAACCATATCATATAAAATTTGTACCTATACCATAGGAATATGTATATAACAAGATTAATAATAATAACAGCTGACTAAACTTTGCAATCATTGATGGTACAAGCATGCATGATACGAAGTTGATGACCATGCACATGTAATCATAGTAGGAATCTTTGCTTTTTTACCTGATCAGCGTGGTTTATTGGGTGCTCATTGCCATCAATACTGGTCAAAAACCTTGCAATTAACTCAAGAGAGGCACAACTTTATAGACATTCATATCATCATTACCTTACCCCGCGCTCGTTAGAAGCTTATGTTCCAAGCGAAGTAAGGAGAGTCAGATGTACATAGTTCGTCCCTGCGCAATATTACAGAGAATGTTTCAGTTAGACGGTAAAATCGAAGATCGAAGACAGAAATATCATCTACAACTTCAAGAACATTAATCGCACAAAGAGTATTAAGAGCCATTTCGATTTATTCTGATATATACATCCCATTTAAAATTTTTGATGATGACTAATGACATTTTAAGTCTCACTTGAAAAAGCTACTGTTTTCACCTTGTCATCTGGGGACATCTTGGTCCAGTTTCACTGACAAGACTTCCTTAGCAATGAGTATGCCATGCCAGAATGCCCCAAACTCCCAGGGAAGTGAGCTTATTGATCAGCAAAGCAATAATATTGTGGCACTTGCCATGTTTCCAAGTCTAAGCACATCAATCATCACATTGGACTTCCACTGTTTTTTTGTCTGAAACTAAAGAGATTGAGCTGTAGGCTACCAATAGTCATTGCAAGAGCATTTCCCTTGTCTAAATGTGTGGAAACGAGAACGGTCTCTCACAATAATTTCGCGGTCATAAACAAGAGATATCGCCTTCAGAGCCAAGTGACAGTCGTCACAGGTCCTGAGATTTTTAACAATCCTGATTGAAGTTCCAGGCTTGGTTCTCAAGAGTGCAAAAGCTATAGCCAACTTCTCACTGTGTAATGAAACAGCTTGTTCTTTATCCTCCTCACTTAAGTCAAATGTGACTTGTGTTGTGCTAGTTGTATATCCTCCCAACTTTGCCCTATCTAAGATTTCTTTTAGTTTATCTCGAATCTCAAGAATTTGAGGATGCAACTGATCATCAACTCGGAACTCATGAGTAACACCGTCTAGCTCAATCCAACTACATCCGAGTTCTGATGTGTTCCTTCTCGCACACATTTGCTTCCTCATTGAACCAACACTATCCCAGTTACCCATATAGGCATATAAACTTGAAAGCAGGACTTGGCTGCTAGAGTCAAGTTGTCGAACGTGATTAATGATCTGCTCTCCAAGATTAACATTACGATGAGTTCTGCAAGCACTAAGCAAGGCCCTCCATATAACCACATCAGGTTGAATAGGCATAGTCTTAACAACACTGAATGCTCTCTCCAAATGTCCAGCACGAGCAAGCAAATCAACATAACATCCATAGTGTTCAACCTTTGGAACAATGCCCCACAATTTCTCCATGTCAATGAATATAGACGTGCCTTCCTGTACAAGACCTGAATGGCTGCAACCATTCAGGATTCCGAGTATGGTTATCTCGTTGGGTTCAACACCCTCAGCCAACATTTCCGAGAAAACCCTCATAGCATCTTTACCAAGACCATGGATTGACAAACCAGAAATCATACTCGTAAAATTGTGCACATCCCGATTAGACAACCTATCAAAAACACGAGTGGCAGAGTCTATCCTCCCACATTTAGAGTACATGTCTATAAGAGCAGTGCAAACATTCGAAGACACTGGAATATTATTCCTCTCAACATATTCATAAATCGAATTTCCTCGATCAAATGCCCCTAAATTAGCACAGGCAGACAATGCACACACTAGAACAGCCTCATTTGGCTTCACCATATCACCATCCAACATAGCGCGAAAGTAATCCAATGCCTCAATGTACCTCCCATTACTAACAAGACCAGAGATCAAAACTGCCCACGACACATCATTCCGCACAGGCATCCTACCAAAAAGATCACAAGCTTCATTGATATCCCCATGTTTAGCATATCCACCAAGAAGACTAGTCCAAGAGAACACATCTCGGTCAGGCATTTCATCAAACACCTTCCGCGCATCACCCGGTCTCGCAAAAACCGAATACATATTAACCAACGCGTTCCCCACAAACAAATCCATCGCAAACCCAGATTTCAAAATCAACCCATGAACCAATTCACCATACAAATCCGACCCATGGTGTGAACAAGAAGTTACCACAAATGTAAACGTATAATCATCCGGAAAAACCATAAAAACCCGACCAATCGACAACATACGACCCAAATATTTGATGGGTTCCGAACAATTTGGGAATTTGGAGTAAGCCCTGATGATTCTGTTCCATAACAAAGTAGGAGGAGCTGAAAATGCAGGGTAATTGTCAAACAAGAAAGAAGCAGAGTAGCGTAAGTGAGAAGAAAGATAAGAGTGAATTAAGGATGAGATTAAAGAGGGGTGAGAGGAGAGAGATTGAGTTAAGATTTGGGCATGGATTTGCTTCAACTGTGGCAGAGAAGGCTGTCTTCTGAGCAGCTGGTAGAGTGTGGAGTACATGTCATTCAGTTGGCAGTTGAATGTTGGCGGGAGTGAGTATAACGGTCAAGTTTTGGTAACATCGGAGCAGGCGAGTAGCTAAATACCGCGGGGTTTGGAATTTAAGAATTTGAACTTGAGACAACTTCCTGATGCATAGTTTTCTTTATCAATTATCGGTTATATAATTGTAAAGTAAGTGTACTCTACGATTGTCGATTGATGAACTCTGCCAACTACGTGATCACAATGTGGAACTATTAGGAATTAGGAAGCACGGGAAAGGACCCAACGGCCAACGCAACATTTTTATGGACCCATTAACGAACTAGTAAGCATGGACATACATTCACCGTTTTTATGGACGCATCCGCACAATATCTAAGAATTATAGAGTACATAACACGTCTGATATTTTACATACTGTACTAGGGAGTATGGAGTAACATTTTAAAATGGAAAATTTTCATTTTGGGTAGGAATATATACACCAGAGCAAGAATTACTTCTACAGTAGTACATGAACTTGGGCCACACGGATCAATGTCCTCCCCTAGCATGAGCATGAGACATGGGGCAAATTTAGGGGTCCTGACATAAGTTTTGGGTGGCAATGTAGTTCATATAGATTTGAGGGATATGTCGAATTCTACACCACTGAAATCCATCATCCTTTGTTTTCTTCCGAAAGGGGATATCCATCATCCTTGACGTCGTACAATTTGCGACAACGATAGATAGACAGGGAAGTCAGATGTCGGAAAGCAGCTTGTGAAGGCAAACACCAGAGCTTCAGCATGGACTCAAGGAACAAGAAGCGCAGACCAACCAAGCCACTCTGGTAATGCTAGCAAAGATGAGAAATCCCGGAGTTGGAGTTCGTGTATAAGAAGCCGGATGTGAGAATGGTAAGGGAGTTGGAGGTAGGGTATAAGAAGCTGGGGAAGACATCTCGGACCATTGGAAAGGGGAAGTCTTGAGTTACTTGACGAAGGGCCCTAGTTCCAGCACTTTCAGGCTTGACGAACCTGCTACTCCAGACGGCAAGCTAGTCATGGAGCTACATCCTTTTATCTCTACCAGCTTGTTAAGTGGGGCTCCTCCACATCGTGTCATCTCACTGAACCACTGTGGCACTCTTGCGCAACTGTACTTATATAGACTTAAAGACGTCAGATTTGGATGAGGCTGCAATGCTTCTAGCTTCTCTTCCTGAATATCGTCAGGCTCTTCATACTTCCACTCTAAGTGTAGCTTCTCTAGCTTCTTTTTTCTCGCCAAGTTCAATTCCCGGATTTCTTCGACTTCGGCCTCTTCAAGACCGGTTAAACTTAAAAGTCCCCTTAAGTTCAGTCAAGCTTCCCAGCTCACTTAACCTCCCACTCCAGTCTTCCCTTAGATCAAGACGGGATATGGTTTGGAGACCACTTATCATTCCTAGCTGCCCTGGTATCTCGATATCATGGTCACTACACAGGTGTTGTAATATTAATCAGTTTTCTCAGTTGCCCTGTAAGCTGTGGGAAAAAAATATCCCAGATCTTCGACATAATTTCCAAAAGCTCTTCAGCGTTTGCAAGTTGAAAAGTTTAGCCAGCCCGCCAGGAAGACTGTTTAACCTATTTGAAGATACATCAAGGTACCTTAAAAGCATCTCTCCAATTGAATCAGGTACCACTTCACTCTTACCAAGCTCATGGTGAGCAAACCTGTAGTACTTGCCATTACCCTTGTGAACAGTCCCAACCAAAGTACCCAACATCTAACGTGCGCAATTTTTACCAACCTCAAGAGACAAGTCTCAATTCGAATCTAGACACAAGTGTTCCATTTCATCGACAGATGTGATTTCCTCACTCGAATTTCCCTCCTCCATCACCCATGTGCAGCTTTCTCGTCCTGAAATAGCCCTTGCAAGGGCACGAACAGCATCATGCATCTTACAGCTCCTCACTTTTCCTAGTTCATCGAACATTGCATCTTGAAAAAGAGAATTACCCAACAAATAATGAAAATTATATTCACCAACTTCTTCCATCTTATTATTTGGTTGCAGAAGCAGAAACCCTTGAGCCATCCACAATTGGATCAATCTATCCTTGTCAATCTCTTCATCCTCTCTAAAGATTGCGCAATATGCAAAACACTTTTTCAACCAAACACTCGGTAAATACTTGAAACTAAGCTTTAAGACGGCATGATGATTTCATCTTCTTGATCCCATATTTCACTCTGCTCAATTTCTGTCCAATTTTGTATATCATTTTGCCGATTCAACAACTTTCCAAGTGTTATCACACCCAAAGGCACACAATCACACTTTTTGAACGCTTGCTGCAATCTCGAGCTTGGCAGCGTCTGATAAATCGTCACCTAATAGTTGCTCAAAGAGATCCCAAGCATACTGTTCTTCTAACTTATTTAACTGGTAAACGCGAGGACTGACCAGAGGCCCCATTTTCCCACTCATCTTCAACTTTTCCAAAACTTGTTGGCTACGCGATGTAACCAGAATTGTAGTACCCTGTGCTCCACCAATTGATTTCAAGAAAACTTCTAGAGGACTCCACCATTTTGTAAATGTATCCCAAACATCATCCAACACAAGTATATACTTTTTTCCTTTCAATTTTTCTTGGAGCTTTTCTGTGATCAGTTGATCATCTGTGAGTTGTAAATTTTGTCTATGAAGCTGTACAACCATGCTACTCAGCATCTGGTTCAATTTGACTTCATAAGATACAGTAATCATTATTCGTTCACTGATGTCAGCCGTCCCCATCGTCTTCTCTAGTAGGCTTTTACACAGTGCTGTCTTTCTCAAGCCTGTAGATACCAAGTTACATAGATTATATACCGTGGAACCACCTCCGTGTACACACGATTCACACAACCGGAAACCGGTCTACCGCACAGTTGTTGACAAATTTTTTATTTTAATTAAATATGATAAGTACTTCAAATGCAGTTGCAAATCATGAATACTAGTATGTTCACATGAATGATCTAAGCCGAAGTCATGGGTAAGATCTAGTTTTAATCTATCGGAAACTAATAGAATTGAGTTAAATGATCGAAACTTATGAAATCTGATTTCAACTGATATAAGTTTAATCTAAGTCGACCTAAGCAGAACTCACTTTAAGTTAAATAAATTACAGAAGAGGGCCTTTGTTACTATTTCACTTAAATTTGTTCGGAAGCAATTCCATTTGAAATTCCTGAACCGTACTTTTTAGCAAATTTTCAAGGAAAAAAGTTTGAGCCTTTCTGAATTACTACATGAAATTAATGGATAGAGAAGTTGAAGTCTGAATAATGAGAATGGAACTAAGAGAATGTACCTGTCATTGCTATTACTGTTGTTGTTGTTTGCAATGTTCAGCACAAGCATACGCCTTTGGATTTCATAGGCATACTCATCCAGCACGTCCTCAGCTTCAAGAACCACCGCCCTAACACTGTTCAGCCAATCCACGAGTGGGTTAGTAATGTGATTCAGGGATGAGTCAGTTGCATGCAACATGTCTTCCACCCTCCTCACCTCTTTCTCCAGGTTTCTAAGACTGTCTTTAAATCCCCAGGCAAGTTTGATCTCCTCAGCTGTGCGAGCTACTACCATTCTCAATAACAGCTTTGCTGAATCCACCGCGAACCCTTTCACCACTTCCATAGCCAGCACCTCAGCCATCTTTTTTTTTGGTCCCTCCAACCGTCTTTATGCAATAAATCCCTCTTCCCAGTAAGATGTAATGGCTGGTGAGTTTTGAGTGATGGATATATATGGAGTTATGGACTTTAACAATAAAATCCGACTTGCAGCAGCCAGGTCTCTCTCAACTCATTTTTGAAGTCACGTTCATATTGTACGGACTGAGACATAACAATAGCATATGTTAGAACTGCGTGTAAATGCTCATCAAAGCAAGTTATACTCTGTTAAAATATCAGTCAAATACATCAACATATTACATCTTTACCAAAAGTGCAGGGTGAAGCAGATAGTACCATACACATGACTTCATTGTATGAGCATTTGCCAACTAGTCAACCACAATTGCCTCACATAACAGCGACAACAGGAAGATAATATTAAGATTTGCGAAGTCTTCTTCACTTCTAGGCATAATCATTGTCTTAGTGGATGAGGACAACTAAATTACTAATATGTTGCTGATAATTTAAAATCCCAAATTTAAATCACCTTAAGCAAGTTGCCCATAGACTTGGTTTAACAACCCCTTCATTAATGGGAACCTCGGCAACTTAAAAGCATGTTAGATTAACGATGATGCCCTTTCTCAGGGCAGATTAAGGATGGTGTCTTAGTCAAGCAACGGACTAGTTAAGCAATTTAATCTTCTTTAGTCATACACGATGGAGATGTATGAATTCCTAATTAGCTTAATGTTTGACAAACTTGTAAGGTATTAGACTATTAATTAAATACAATTATAGAATGGAAAGTTTTATGTGAGACCACCTCCCTTGATTATGAAGTGACCCATCCTATATAGTTATCGTCTTCCTCATTGTGTCTGGCTGTGAAAGAACTCAACTTTCCCAAAAATTCTCACTTGTATTTCTATTATAACTTCTCAGTGTCATTATCGCAATTAAATGTAGAAGTAAGAACTATGGGAGCCAAGTAACATATCGAGCATTCTAGTTCTGGAACTAACTAGCACTTCATCAAATATATGAAGAAAATAAAAAATTCGAAATATAAATGAAAGGCAAATGCAGAAAATGTGCATAAAAATTATTGCTTGAAGATCAAACTAACCTGCCATTCGGACAATAACAACAACCTTCAGAAGGATGGTAAGACCTTGTAGTCCTATTGTTATCTTTTTCTTGAATCATGATACTTCAAATCCTCTTATTGGTATGTCTTTCATCTAGTAAAACCTTAATTTGGTGAGTTCTTTTCATTCTTTCTCCCCCGACGAACACCAGTTTATAGTGTACATACTCGCAATGTGCCCTGCCGCCCTTCCATCCAACAAGTAACCAAAAGAATCCCAACCCTTTTCAAGTACCCTCCTGACCTCCTAGAAAGGTTAGACGTTAAACCAAGGGAACACATCTCAGTCAGACATTTCATCACCATAGAATAGGCAAATCACCCACTCACTTCATCAGCTCCCCCGGTATATGATATATTATCAAGAACTCATCCCTCAGACCCTCACTCTTGAATACAACATATTTGTGTTCAAGCTGCCTTCATTCAATGGAGAAGTTAGAGCATGTATTACGAACAACTTTATGACCTCCACTTAGCATAGAAAAGTTCCTTAATGACACTTTCACAGTTTCACCTCCGAATATCTCTGGCCGAAGAATGGGCAAACAATCAGCTAGCCATACACCATGACACCAAGAAATAGCTAATCCTGACCGTTAACTTGTCTCAATCGCAATCTTGGTTGAGAGCACACAGTCTCAGTATGGACACAGACAATATGCACTCGGCTCAGTGACATCATTATGAATTTGTTTGTCGGACTTCTTATAACCTGATGTGCCGAGAAAGCAGACCACATTTACTCTGCAATCTCAGAATCTCTCTAGCAAAACCTTGATTACCAGTCACCAGAAGCCCATTCAGAACACGATTAAAATTAAACCTGGTAGGAAGAAATCCTCTATCAACCATCTCAATCAACAACTTACCAGCAACCAACAAATCCTCCGACTTCTTCCTTACAAACATTGAACTAATCAAAACATTATACGTATCCATATTCGGCAAGCACTCCTCAGTCCCCATCTTACCAAACACTTCCAATCCCTTCTCAATCTCCCCTGCCTCACAATAATACCTAATCAACAAATTAAACGTTTGCACATTCGGATCACACCCATCCTTCCTCATCACGCCAACAAACTCCTCTGCCCTACCCATCTCCCCTTGATGACACAACCCTCTAATCAACAAATTATACGTCACCCCATTCGGAACATACCCTTTCCTCAACATCTCCTCATACAACCCAATCGCCGTCTCCACACTATCCTTCTTACACAAAACCTGTATCAACGCATTATACGTGGCCACATTGGGCAAAACCCCTTCCCCCACCATCTCCCCAAACAACTTCCTCGCCCTATCAACCTCGCCCGCAACCCCAAACCCATGAACCAAAGTAGTGTAAGTAACCACATCAACCTCACACCTCCTCCTCTTCATCTCCTTAAAAAACGCCCACGCCTCCTTAATCTGCCCCGCCCGAAAATACCCTTTTAACATTATATTATAACTACTCAAATTAGGGTTTATACCCTTATCAACCATCTCTTTCAAAACCCCCAAAGCTTGATTAGTCCTCTTAATCAAACACCAACCATTTGCAATAATATTATAACTAATCACATCAAATCTAATCCTACCCCTAAGTAATCCCATCAAGTTAACAGCTTTATCAACTCTTTTGGACTTGCACAATATATCAAGCATAGAATTAAACGAATTTAAATCATGGGTTGTATAACTAGAATTACTATTAAAATGTTTATGCATAGATAGGAAGATATGGACTGCTTTGTCAGGTTTACCTGAGGAAACGTAACGTTCAAGGAGGATGGAGAAGGTGAGAGGGGTGGGGCCGAGGCGGAGGGAGCGGAGGCGAGAGAGGAGGGACCACACGTCGGAGTAACGGCGGAGGCGGGCGGAGATGTCGATGGCGAGGTGGTACGAGGAGAGAGAGTGGGTGTAGCTGAGGTGGCGGTCAAGGATGCTGAAAAAGAGCAGGGCTTTGGGTCCGTGGTCCCATAGGTGTTTGATGGTTTGGTTCACTAAGGTGGTGGACCAGGGGATTGGGTCGGTGGTGCTCAGGAGGGTTTGGGTCAGGTGGGTTTGGTCTGCGGTGGTTAACACTAGCTTGGCGACGGTGGTAGGAGTGACGGTGGCGGCGGCGGCGATGGTGAATGGTATGAGGTTGCGATAGAGGAGGTGGTGGTGTTGGTGGTGAAGTGGTCGTTTGAGGAGTTGCATTTTTTGGATTAAGTGGAGTGGTTGGACCTCCAAGTCACACACACTCGAGGAGTGTAGTAGGAGGGCTCTTATCTCGAACGGCGGATTCGAATTACTTTTTTTTTTTAATTTTATTTTATTGGAAGAGCGGTAGCATAGCATTGAATAAGATAGCTACAAGAGTGTTTAGATTATTACATCATAGTTAAGTCCTACTAATTTCGCCCGGGTCAATATCTTCTCCCGGGTTAAAGTGTGGAACAAAGGTGCCGTTATCAACAAAGAACATTTGAATAATTGGGGGAGAGGTTACAAATTCTTTAGATTGAATGCATGTTAAGGTCTCTCTAGCTTTGTGGACTAGAACATCAGCAACTTGAACCCACGTCCTCGGAATGTAGTGGGTCGTCTTCACGATATCATCCCTGATGAACACCCTGCACATGTCATATAAATTGATGAAACGGTCCTTAACTCTTTCAGTGCCCTGGATTCCCAGAATGACGAGCTTGCAATCGATTCGAATTACTTTGTAACGTGAAATTAAAGTTAATTTGGTATTCTACGCTGATATCGAGATAGAGTATTTGAGATAAATCAAATTGGTATTAGCAATAACTTGATTGGTTATTCTTGAATTGAATGGATCATGGACGTTTTACTCAAATTCTTTTTAGGTCGATTTTGTTCAAAATTGACTCTATTTTGTAGTTGACTGAAATTGATCTTGTTTGTATACCCCTTTGTAGGGGATTGAATTGGTGGTGTGGTGTTGTGGTGTATATAAAACTTCATCTACAAGGTCTGGTTGCCGTGGTGTTGGTTATTCTTGCTACGTATACCTATTAGGCTATTTCCGTCTTCTTTAAATAAATACTCCATAGCCGGTTATTCTTGCTACGTTTACCTATTAGGCTATTTCCGTCTTCTTTAAATAAATACTCCATAACGTCAAATTAATTCTAGGATTATTCAAATGTCCATAACCTGTGTGTTAGTTTCGTATTAGTTCCTTCCGTCTTATCCATTGGTTTTATTTTGTTTCACGTATTCATATCAAATGCTAGTCTCTGTTAGTTTTTTCCCGTTTAAGACTCGTTTAATAAGTGTGTTGCGTATTTTTCAAAAAAACGCGTGACAAAACGAATTAAAAGGTGATCTCATTTAAAAAGGAAAAAAATCCACCCTCCCATTTAAAACGTGAATTAAACGTTTATCACGAATTATTGGTAAAAAAAAAACTTTGACTTTCTAATAATCAACTTCTTTTCTGGTAAGTTTCGCAACACCGAATTTCTATTTTTTCTACGTATGCCATTGTTTCCTATTATCACTTAGTAAAATATATCGTAGAAAAAATTTCAAAGCTATTTTGATTTCAAGTGGCTTTATTTTACCCCATTTAGAAAAGATTTTATTTCGATTGTTTTGCCCGAATGTTTCAAAACGAAGCCGAATTTTGCGAATTACACGTGTTTTTCCGTTTTTTTAAAAGTCAACGATTTTTTCTATGGATTTTTGACCGTTTTTATTATAACTTTGCTGTTCAATACTCGCCGTATTAAACTCCGTTTAATGCACGTACCGTTTTTAACTAACTATATTTGTAACGCATTGTGCAAGACTGTAAGTATGCTTGGTGCAGAAATGATAGATTTATCAACACACACGCTTGCAAGTTGCACCCCTTGGGGCCCTTACACTACGAAATGTACTACGTACATCTTGAAAAACAAGAGATAACTTTTTTTTTTTTTTTTTGGTAAAGAAGAGGGCCGAAGCCCCGCTAATTCCTAACTAGTTGGGGCCAAGCGACTCCGAGAGCGTCCTCATGAAAAACAACAGAAAACCTTAGCCGTTATTCTAAATGATTTAAAGTCGGCTAATAAAACGCATACGCTAGTACGTACCATGCATATATGTATAAGTTACAACGTAGCCTTGGGTTCTTATATTATTCATTCTATGTTGCATACTAAACCGGGTCGGCACACAGTGGTGGCAGCGCCGCGGTGGCGAGCTTACTCGCAAACAAAGACCCTCTTGATCGGGTGAGGAACACAAGCACCGGAGCAACACTGTTTTGCAGGCCCAGACGGCGCACACACATGATGTGATGGCAAGCACTCTGCCAATTCCTCATTCAAGTAGTAGTCCACACTTGCTTCGTTTTCATAAACTTCCATGAGTGCTGGTAACTCTTCCAACACTTCTAATTGGCTCATTATTGATAATCTTGTATCTGCAATGCCTGGAAACCGATAGATTAGTGGGATAATGTACTATTATTATTCATTTTCATTTTTTTAGATTGTTAGCGTTTAAGGTTGAAAATCGCCCCTTAATATCCAGATACATATACCTTAATTATGTTTTGGGTAGAGATGTGTTTTGAAAATGTTCATATGAAGTTGGGTCATATGGCACCTTAGCCCATGTGGTGGAACATGGGTTATTGGTTTGCAAATCCAATGATATGTTATCAGGTTATGGGGGCTGTTGGAAAGCTTCTCAAGGAAGCTTGGCACATTTGACATTCCTACGCCAAAAATAAGAAGAAAGGCAGTAGTCTTTTTTTGGAGGGCAGAACACACGACCAATAACTACATAAGAGCAAAAACAGATTTTTTTTTTTTTTTTTTTTTTTTTTTTGGTGAGAGTGTGTGGAACACATTTTAAGCAAAAACTTTGAGGAGAGCACATATTTCTAGTGTGAAGAGTGTTAAACATCCTCTATTGTGAGATTCGAAAGAGTAAGAGAGAGAGCGCGCGCTAGAGGAAGAGTGAGAGTGAGAGAGAGAAAAACACAAGAGGTGGTTGATCCGATCTACTTGTGAGCTCGTGTGGGAGGTTCAAGCTACGACAATGATCTTCAGTATCGGTGTACCGCTATATATATCAACAAGGTATTTGTGAATTATTTGAGTTAGAGGGGTTACTAATTGAATTAGGGTAATTAGAATTAGAAGCTAAACTTAGAGATATTTATACTTGTGTTGTTGATTGGTGGTATTGGTGATTGTAAACTTGAACTATCGATTCTCTTACTAGTGGATTAGTTGAGCCAAGAGTGGCGGTGATTTTTCCCTTGGTTGATAAGGGTTTTCCACCTAAAAGTGTTGTGTTTGAACTAGCTATTTTCTGCACATAATCGTTGTAATACTCCTTTCCTAATTGTAGTGGCCTGTTTACCGTCTCCCACACCGTTGTTTGTTGCATGCTTCCCCAACATTTAAATACATGTAAGCGGAATTCAAACCAAACCTTAATAATCTAAGGAAGCTAATAATTAAGCAGGTTGAGTCAGGGCGAATCTAGAGACTTAAATATCAATTAACTAACAAAAGTAAGTTTGTTGAAATACAAACCTGACGTGAAAAGCATGAGAAACATCATCAGGGCAAGTAGCTTGAAGTAACCCAACATGATGATTAACTCTTTGGTAGAGATCTTAATGATGATTAATTGATTATGAGCTTTGCTCATGGACTAAGAGGCTTGAGAGTCATGCATGCTATATACTCTTATATAAGTGTCCACCTGTTGTGTTGTAAAAATCATTATATAATGCTCTGATGTACAAGTGTCCTTAAGTAGTTTCATGCAAATACTTAATCATCATCAATCAATATATAGTAGCTTCAATCACACGATTATATTGTAATTACAACTTAAAGAAATAAATTCAGCTTCGAATTTGCCACGCACTTGGATGGGAATCTTAGCCGCCCTATCTTACTACACAGAACACTATGCTCCATAGAAGTTCGGACTTTCAGTAGCATGCATGCATTCTGCTGAATCATACATTAAGCGCAAACGGAAACTTTGTTTGCTTGTGACTATCATACTCAATATCCTAGTTTGTCCATAAATTATTACATTGTAATAAACTAGATTTAGTAACATTGATCACTTATTAGGAAGTACTAATTTGCTAATTGCGCCACTAATTAATGTAGGAGATCAAATGCTGTGAAGGAGTAAGGCTCCACCACCAGTTCATCAATGCCTTTCTGGTCTTTACCTTGAATTAAAGTTGTTTGTGGCACCACCTATAATGACCAAAAACAACTATTAGGATTGTATAGTACAAAACGAGCAGTCACATGGTTAATATATTGATGCGGACGAGTTTTGATCCATGTACGGTTATGGCTAGAATGAAGTACCTTTGTAGGATTGTCAAATGTGTTGTCATCTTTCAAGTCATCACTAGTAAGAACAGTTTGCCTCACTAATCGAGTCGAATTTCGATCAATTCCTTCCAAGGAAATGTTGAGTTTTGCTGGTTTATCATTGTAGTTCACAACCTGAATGAACAAATTTTTATCACTGATTAGCTACATCAGGAATTTAAACCTAAGTATTTATGATATAATTATGATTTTTGATAACTAAGCACATATAGAATAAAGTTTCACTGAAAGACCTTGATGGTTATATAGTTTAGCTTCTCCTGCAAGTCTGTCCAACTAATAGCAGTAACATATATGTAATCAGCCACTGTTGAACTGATAAGATTTGTGTCCAAAAGCAAAGCTCCGCTTGATTCTCTGAAGAATGTTTGAACCCAATAACTCGAAATTCCGTAAACTTGGTTTGAATTGAAGACAATTGCATCTGGAATCCACCTTTTGATCAGGAAATCAAAGTTCCACAATAAATTAATCGTACATTATAAACATCCGTCTTAATCATATATGCGTGAAAGTCAAAACGTTAAAAACGAGACATCATATACAGTCGAGCAACAGGAAGTCGGGAATTACCTTGGATCGTTCTGATTCATAAATAATGGCGCATAGCTTACCATCTCCACAACATCACTGCGTCATAATGATCGAAATAACACGTAAAAACATGTTATAGTTGTGATCATTGTGCTATGTTGATTGTTGATTAAGTAATTAAACAGAACATTACCTGTTCTTCTCAAGTGAGAGCAAGAATGCGGCTTCAAATAACGAGCTGTTAAATGTTCCGGACTTAACTATAGCTTCAGGGTATTTCACGGCATATTCACTCACAAAAGCCTGCATTATTTTTTCGAGGTATGCATATATATTTGCGAGGTAAGGTTGGGTCAGATGTATGCAACTACGCGAACTTACTCCTTACGCTGATGTGTTTACATCTTTTAATATGTATGGATTGAGGATTTATACCTTTGGAGCATGGGGGTTGTTCCTCGGTATCTTCTCGAATAAGCGAGCTTTTTTGAGCAAACCGTCTCCAGTGGTATAAGTCTGAAAGAAGATGTATAAGAATTTCATCACTAATAACATTGAAATGCTTAAAACTTCAGAGATTTTGATATGAAGCTGAAAATTGAAATGATCTTTAATATTACATGAAAATCATATAAATCAGCAGGATGATCCAAGGCCATAACTGTTCGGTCGCAATTCGTGATGGTTTTGATATCTGGATAGGCTTGTTTCAGAGCTTGATGAAACTTCATATAATTTGCTGTTCAATAATAACACACATATAAGTATATAACATACATATATGAGATCATTAGTGATGAACACAATCATTTACATAGTATTTTTTTTTTCTAAGTGAATTGCATACCTCTATAGTTGTTAAAACTGCAATCCTCATTACCAATGGCTACATATTTGAGGCTAAAAGGTTCAGGATGTCCCATTTTCGCTCGTAGCGAACCCCATGTAGTATTGATGCTACCTCTAGCAAACTCAATACTGTCAAGCATGTCCTGCATTATTACATTGCATTGTTATTTCTATGCTTCATTACTTTACATCAATATGAGGGGTGTAAAAATCATTTCTCGAGTTTTAGATATGTTAGTAGAAAGCAATTTGATTGAAAATTTACCTACTTGCACAAAAGGCTTCACAAGTTGGGGATCAACTGCTTCGGTGTGACTGAATCCTGTGACATAATAAGTTAATAAACAAGAATGAAGACTTAAGAAACAGAGGATTTTAATTATTTTAAGAAGATTAATCACTGTACTAATCAGTAATCACCAAACTAACCATTGTTAATGACCCAGACTGGCTCTGCACCTAGGTCCTCTGCCAGCTATACAGTTCAGTTTAACAAACGCGTAATTAGTCACTATTTGTATGTGTATCATCTCTCGTGATTAAAAACCCGGCCATATACATGTAGGTTTTTTAATTTACCTGAAGATATTCGAGGTAACCGAGACCATCGTCACTCCAGTAATTCCAAACATCACCAAAATGTCCTGGCCTGTCTTGCCACGGCCCGACTGTGTCCTTCCATCTAAAAGCATTAGCTAGAATGTTTCCTTCGACGTAACATCCTCCTGCATTTAAAGGAATTATTACTCGTACAAAAATTACAACCACGACAACAACGTCTTAGTACTGAACACATGATTTGAGTTTGGCTAACATGCGTCTAAAAATCACTAACACGAGAGTTACATACCAGGAAATCTAAAAAACCGAGGCTTTAAATTGAGAAGCATTTCCATGAGATCCTTTCGGAATCCATGACCCTGTATAAATTCAGGTGGCCTAGCTAGTCATGAATTTTTACTTATATATAAGGATTGTTTAGCAAACTTATGTTATAAAGGATGATTCACCTTGTATGTATCGGTAGGCTTGGCCGAGACTTGATCAAGCCAAATGGTTCCGTTTTGGCTAGTGGTGAACTGAAGTCTGGCCTTCGGATCCGAGCCTGTAGCATACAATACAGTCTGAACCCTAGTCCAATTCCTCATTGTCTCTGTATCAATCCTACATTATGACACCATAACATTCATATATAAGCTTGTATATATTATTTAACCTAACAATATACTCAAATTTAACAAATTTATAACATTACATAACTTACACTATGTTATTAAAAGCCATTACTTCAGTACCATCTGCATTTACAAATGAAATAATAGCTTGCAGTCTTGTGGACGATTTAAAGTGAAATTCAACAGCATAAGTCTTCCCTTGTTCGATATTCTGCGAATTTTCGAGTAAATTCAGATCAACAAGTAATCAAATTAAAATGAAGTGTGTAGATGAAGATATATATATATTCATTGTATTGCCTAGTAATGTACGTACGTACCATGCCCCAAAAACCCGGGTTATAGACTCCAACTCCGCCGGGAGGGCAAGTGTTTTGATCACAATGTACGTCCATCCGAAGCGCCACCGGATTGTTTTGAAAGCAAGATGACATCTCCGTTGCTATAGATATCATTTTGTCGTCCCCAATTATACCCCATGGACTAATTGTTGAGGGTGTATGTCGTCCTCCGGCTTCAAATCCTGATCAAAATTATAAACCATATATATAATTCCTTAATTATATATGTAACTTTAATATACATGTACATAAAAAAATGTTCTAGCGTAAGAAAGAAAACTTAATGATAATATATATATATATGGTTTTTAATACATTGAAATTTGTAAAACATGAGCTAAGAGATTAGTGGTGACCTGTGTTGTTTACGAGCTCGGCCCATAAACCACCAGCACCTGCATGATTAATCTCCTAAAATGTCGAAATCCATAGTTATTACTTGATTAGACGTATATTAAACCTTGGTCGTAGTTAAATTGACACGCGAAAAAAAATGACGTAAAAACTAAAAACAGAAGAAGTATGGACATTTTTACCTCAAAAAATATACCAAAAAAATTTGGAGGCATTGCACGTCCAACTGAAGCATCAATAGAGACAGATGCGGTGTGATAATGGTGATTATTGGCAATGCAAGGTTGAGAGATACTTAATAATGCTCCCAATAATAAGAACCAAAGTGTCATCATAATGGGATTATGATAGGTTGACATGCAATTAATTAGCCTTTAATTTTAATTAACAACGGTCTCCAAACAAATTTGACTGTCTTTTGATAACCTGTATCAAGAACAAGAGAATTCATCAAAGTGATGTAGAGGGACTTGATGAGCTTAACAAGTCATTAATTAATGCGCAAAGTAGAGTACTGGTGAAGATAGATTAAAGACGGATTGTGATTATATAACACTGTAACAGTCTTTGCGCATCATAATGTAACAACTCTATATTTAAACTTTATACTCTAGAATATAAAAAAACAATTGTTTAGCAAATGCGAAGCTAATTAACACATATGTATGCATGAAAATGAATACGATGGTATATGGACAAATAATAACCCGCAATTACCAGTAGAGTAAGTATGAATAATGCTGCTATAGCATTAAAAAAACAGTTTTTTGATCAAAACAAGCTATACAAAACTTTGGAATAGTTAAAGATAAGAGTATTTATAAGCATATGAAAATTGTGATTCTTTCATCTATATGAATCCTAAAAATGGTATTAGGATAAAAAAAAAAATTGAAGAATAATGTGGATTCGAGGTGGATATGGTGTCATATATGGACTAAGGAGTACTACTGTACTACGGTATATATTCATGACGAGAGTGGAAAATTGTATGTAATATCAATATGACAATTTGTACTCAAAAAAAAAAAAAAAAATGACAATATCCACCTTACCTCCGAAAGATGATATTTAATCAGTAAACCATGCACGAGAATAGTAAATTGGAAATCCATGCAATTTGGCTCTTCACAATGCAATTTTTGTTTGTTTTCGGGTTTTGTCTTTGATAGTACAAGAATTTCTTTGGAAATTCCAATTCCAAACAACTATCTTCTTCAAATTGGAAAATCTTAGAATAGAATTTGAGGTATCCACATAGACACCTACAATCCTACATAGTACTAGTGAGTATTTTTATCAAGTCCAGCTATTATGATGCCTAAAATATGTACCTACATTAAATGAAATCTGACCTCCAATTCTCAATAATCACACACTTGAGGACAGAATCTAAAGTTGGTGAGCACCAGCACCACTTTAGATCTCCTCCTAAAAACACCAAATCTTCTGGGTTTTGGTATATTATGGGTCTAATAGACCGAAAATCTCAGTCAATATCACTAACTCATACATGAGACTACTCAAAACACGAAAGCGTCAAGATTGCGCTTCAGCTTGGTTTCTCAAAGAATAAGAAGAAGATGATGTCCCTAGTTGTAATTTGCTCCTTGATATCAATCTCATCTCCAATTCTTAGTGAGATTCACTGTTGGGGTACAAACTCAAGTCCCACATCTGAGAAATAAGGAGTCTTATAAGAAATTACCAAATTAATTAGTACGTGACCTTTTGGAAAAGAGTCCAAAAACAAATCCGTGAGGGCGTGACCTAAAGCAGACAATATCATACCAGTTGGACCGATAGTCGCCAGACGCGGGGGCCCAACATTCACCATTTACTAGGATTATTACGTGAGTCTTGATTGATGAGTGCTAGGCAAGCCAGCTTATGTAAGAAAACTTAATGCTATTTCTTACCGTGATCTCTTCCCAGAACAATTACTCCGACGGAAAGTAACGCCCAACCCACTTTTCGCCTCCGAAATTTATAGACACCATATAGCTCAACTACTGAACCCTTGTGATTAAATGAGAGAAACGATTTAAGGTTCCTGAAAAAGGGTTGTAGCGGTGGCGAGAAACCCAACCCTTTCCCGCCGAGGGCGTCGTTTTTTATGCACGTGAATCACATAAAAAATTTGACATTAATTTTGTATGGAAACATATTGAATTGCTAGTGCTCGATCACGACTTTATGTAAAAATTCTTATACGACTTAGTGATAAGTACAATCCATTATTACAGTTTTAAAATTGCTCTTTAGGGAAAAGTCGAACCGATACAAGTACCACTTATCTTATCTTATTTATATCTCACTTGGAGTAAGAGTCTCCTTTAACAGCCACCGAATTGAAATACCTCATCAATCCTATTATAAAGGGTGTACCAAATTGCGCGAGTCACATTCCCAATTGATAATCATGATCTAATAACTCAATACACCAATTTTCACATTATTTCACTCTAACAAAGTTTTTCATTGCTTTGAAATCCAAATTCTTATTAATTAACATAACGGAGGCAACACTTTCAAGGGATTTTTGTTATTTTTTTTTCCCTCGGATATCCGTAGTTTTCTTAACACACAGTATATATACATATTGAGGATAAGTAACAGAAACAATAACAGAATCAACCGTATTCAGTCCTCCTCTGTAACTGACATAACAACCACCAGAAAATAAACAAAACTTAATTAGCTTCATCATCACAACTCCAAAACCGGTGAAGGCAATCAGAATCCCAGACAGAGAAGGCCGAAGACGACACCGTCTCGAGCAGAGAAAAAGAACGCCGCCTCCTCAAGCTCGCCACTTTCTCACCATCACCACCATCACATCAACAACAGCTTCAAGGTGAAGATACATCAACAGCAACAGTTCAGAATTCTCCTGCAATTCCGAAATCACTTTCTATGATCAGGAGGAAGAGATTATCAATAAATCAAGAAGTTTAAAATTTGGGTAATGATCACTTGATCAGACCTGGGGAGTGAGACTGGTAGAGTGTGGCAGAAGCTGAAGAGGGTCAGAAATAGTCCTCATGAGATGATCAGGCGACGGGCGAGGCGGAAGTGGAGACTGAGAGGAGAGCTCAGGCGAATTGGGGTTGGAGAAAGTGTTGATTTTGGTGGCAGAGAAGGCTAGAATTTGTGAGGGAGAGAGAAACATTGATGGTGAAGAAGAAGAGAAAGAAACTGAAGATGATGAGTAATGTGATGATGAAAGTGAAGGTGAATAGCGTGATGAAGAAGAAGGTAAATAGTGTGATGAAGAAGTTGGTGATCTTGATCTTTTCATTTCTGTGATGGGTTTATTACTGAGAATGGTTGGTGTAATGTAGAAGTCAGCACTACGTTCTGTTAGCCGGAATCTGATGGGTCAACTGCCACCACTTCCGCCATCACCATTGCCGCCTTCCAAGCAGCAGCAGCATCTTCTCAGGAGGACCATTTCAGACCCAGTTCCATTGACAAGTAGTCCAGATTTTCAGGTTTGATGCAACATTATTTTTACCTGTTTCTGATCTTAAGTCGAATTTTTGATAAAATTCCGATTAAATTGTATGTGAAGTTTCATACTGTTTATGATTAATCTGCTTTTTTGTACAGCAGGAGAAACAGAAGGGAAAGAAGATAGAGCAGGCTGCAGTTGAAGCAGAGAAACTGTCAGGGGAGTGGTTTGTGGTCAAGTTCAACTGTGACTGTGGGGAAGATAATCATTACCTGGTGAATGCTTCTGACAGCAAAGATCACAAGGTGCTTTGGTAAAACAGTAAAAATAATTCCTCAGTTACAGTAAAAGTTTTAGTCGGAGGATTACTTCTTAAGAATTTACATTGTATGTGTTGTGAATGTACTGGTGTAATGTACTTCAGTTTTACTTGATTATTACCTTGAGAAAATCAGAAATGTGATTTTGATTATTAGAAAATGTTATGATGTGTTTGAACAGAATGGAAGTTAATAAAAAGTCTCAAGTTTAGCAATTTTTGTAACTATTTTTCTGATGTTCTGAAATTATGGTAAAACTGGCAATTTTTTTTGGTGTGTTCTAATTGCTTCTCAAACTGTATTCTTTGTAACATGTTATTTGTAACATTTCATGATGTCCCGGATGCGGCTCTTCGGGACTTTTATTATTTATATAGCCGTAGTTGACACCATCAAATGCACACTACTATTGATCGAGGTGGTGCTCAAATAGAGACATGAAAACAGAACTTAATAGACTCGTACTTCAAAAATTCGAAAATCCAAATCACACCGACTGTAAATGTTAACATTGTTCGCGAAATGAACAATTTTGATCTCCTCATCTTTCTTATATGTTGTATGTAAAGTGTAAACATAGATGTACATGTACTGATGTACAAACATTATACTTAATTTGAAGTAGTAATAACAAAAATCTATGTTTAAAATTATAATGATCAATCTAAACCCTAAAATTAATAATATTAATATAATTTCCTATAAACTAGAGCTCTAGTGCATGTCCATGCTTGCCTTTGTGATCATGACCCTTGTGTTTTTTCTTGATCTTCTTGTCTTTCTTCTTCTCATGTTTGCCCTTGCTTGGCCCATGGGGCTTGCCTGGAACTTTTGGGCCTGCGCCCGGGTTTGGCAAAGAGGGAACCACAACTGGGCCCGGAACCGCTCCGGTGTTGACAATATCAAAGGCCGTCAATGAATAAGGCCCGACTGTGACATCAAGTTCGTTGCCTGTGGATTGGAATGGACTTGTTTGGGGCACAATCTACATGCATTTTACAAATTCAAGCGTTATTAATTAGACCAAATTATTTGGATGAAAATATATTCCGAGTAAATTTCTTTTAGGTAGCGTTTGGAAACAAGAATTTGAAAATTTGTAATCATTTCAATTCCATAATGTGAGAATGTGGAATTCAAATATAAATCAAATGTTTGGGGAGAGTGGGATTTCAAAATGACACCTCTTGAGGTGTCATTTGTTTTTGGCCTAATTGGATTTGATACAAATTCTAAAGGATTTGACACAAATCCAAATTCTCAAATTCTTGAGTTCCCAAACATGGAATTTGTGTCAAATTTGGATTTAAGAATCAAATCCTTGTTTCCAAACACTCTCTTATAGTTATGGATGTAACAATTTTCATGCAAAGACTCCTATACGACAATCTTATTAGAAACGATAATGTGGTTTGTAGGCTTGTAGCTAATAAGTGTTTTCAACTTGTTAATACTCACAAAAGGAAAAAAAAAAAATGTAAAGATAATCTAATTATACACGTGTACTGAGTGAAAACCATAAAATGACGAACGTTGAATCTTAATATCAATCGATCATAAGTGGAGTAACTCTTTCGTTAACATAGTAGACTATACGGATCATGACTCATGATACTCACGTACCAAATGTTATACGGGATGATTGGATGAAGATGTTCAACTTATTGGTGAATACAGTCCAAACTATAGTGTACTTAACTAGTCAAGAGTCAAGGTGTACTCTTTGTCAAAGTGGGCACTTGGGAAACTTTCGTTAGTGATGAATGCTAAACAACAATCATCTAATTTACAAGGTAATTTTCAGTAATTGCTTCAATTAACAAAGCTTGACTATTGACCAATTGTATATATATTTCTACCTATAAATAGTAGCCTTCATATTACCATTTTCCTACAACATTCATAAACAATCTTCACATTTCTTGTACTAAAGCATTATTTGTAAGCAATTCTTTCAAGTTTGTCTAGGAACACTTGACTAGCATCAGCATGGGTGGCAAAGGTGGTGGTGGTGGTGGTGGAGGAGGAAAGGGCGGAGGAAGTGGCGGCGGTGGTGGAAAGAGTGGTGGTGGAAGTGGTAGTGGAGGTGGAAAAGGTGGTGGAGGAGGTGGTTCAGGAACGATGGTAGCACCAGGTAGTGGTGGATCTTCGCACATTTCGAGGGACTCCTTTGAGAGTAACCCTCAAGGTTACTTCTCTGACTTACACTCTGGTAACCAAGGAAGCAAGTAATTGTGAACAAGCTTGCTAAGGTTCTCAATAATCCTAGTTTATGATTTGAAGTAATAATGTTTTTATGTATTTCATAATGGTGTGGTTCTAGTATATATGACCATACTATTGCATTGGTATTATTGGTATATAAATAAGTTTTGAAGCTTTAGTTTGTGTTCATCAAAACTAAATATGCACTATTATTCTTTACTATTGATGAGCTTCTGATCCAGTTTTAGTTCGGATTCTTGCCTAGTGCGATCAAGATCACACATGTATGGCTACAAAACTCTCCCTCGTGAATTGAATTTTACCTATGTTGCATTTCTAGCTACCATGGTTCAAACAGAGAAGTTAAAACTCTAGTAAAGTTAGTAGACTGACGTGTCGATTCAACTAAATACTAATCAATACATGATACATGGATTTAATTAGTTAAAATAGCACTTAATGTAGCTTACCTTTTTTGGGTTGGCAAATGAATTCTCAGCATTGATATCAGGGGAGGTGAAAACAGTTTTTCTTGCTCCTTGCAAAGCTTTTGGATCCATTCCATTCAAAGATACCCTTATGTTCACCCCATTAGCTTGGAAGTTTACAACCTACACCAAGCAAATAAGTAGTATACTTTACGCATCATGCAAAGAAGTAGTGTAAAATCAGATTAAAACATGTTCGGTCTAGACTTGTGGTTCGGAAAATATATTGTCTATAATCGTATAAGAAAATTACCTTAATTTTGACATAGTTTTTTTTGTCCCTGGCATCGTTGTAACTGATTGCAGAGGCAAATATAGGAGCAGTTGAATTGGAAACGAAGTTAGCATCTAATAAAAAGGCTCCATTTGAGTCTGAGAAAAACGTTTGAGTCCAATAACTAGTTATTCCAAACAGTTGGTTGCTGTTGAACATTATGGCATTTGGCCTCCACCTTCCAAATGAAAAGTAACACTAAAACACGTCAACACCTTTTTTAACGAGACATATATATAACAAGTCTTGTATGAGACGGTCTTGTGATTTTCCGAGGGAAACCTTTACCTGATGTCGTTCTCTTGAACAAAAAGTGGAGCATAGCTTACCATCTCAACAACATCACTGCATTCAGAGTAATTGAATTATTGACAATGTGATGCATACAGTAAATGGTAAAAAGTAAGTATTTGACAGACCAGTTCCTTTCTAGTGAAAGGAGGAATGCAGCCTCAGCCAATGCACCTTGGAATGTCCCATTGCCAACTTTATCATGAGGATCAGTCACAGCATATTCACTGATAAAAGCCTAAAATTTCGAAAAAATATTTCTCAGAGTTTTCTTTAAATCATTGAATTCGTAGACAATTGTTTGAGAAATAATCATAGTAACATTATCGTCATATCATATCATATCAAATACGGAGTACTATATTTACTATTTAGTACCTTTGGACCGCCATTGCGAGGTTTGTTTGCGAATGTCTTAGTATTGTCAATCATTCCTTGAGGACTTGTATAGATCTGGGGAAAAAAAAATCAAGGGCATTGACAATTTTTGTAATGTATAAAGACTCTATATATGAGAAATTGAGGTAGACATTGTTAAAATTATTACATGGAAATCATATATATCAGCTGGGTGATCCAGTGGTTGGTTTGGTGATCCATCACAGTTAGAGATAGCTTTGATATCAGGATAGGCTTTTTTCAGAGCATCATAGAACTTGAGGTAATTGCCTGTGAAAGCGTAGAGCACAAGTGTCCGTTAATTGCAATTTATAAT
Organism: Spergularia marina; assembly: GCA_963680865.1. Taxonomy (NCBI): domain Eukaryota; kingdom Viridiplantae; phylum Streptophyta; class Magnoliopsida; order Caryophyllales; family Caryophyllaceae; genus Spergularia; species Spergularia marina. The sequence goes on along the minus strand of OY804548.1, from coordinate 26,413,064 downwards.
AACAACAAATGAATCGTACTAACACGTAGATGGAAATAACTTATAGACAGAGAAAATTGATAAACACTATACAATGCACAGATCATTCTCAATCATATTTATCGTCATTAAGGAATAACGAGTTTGGATCATTTGTCCTACGACACTAGTGAATATGTACAAACCTCGGTAGTTGATTTTGCCGCAATCTTCATTTCCAATTGCAACGTAATTGAGTTTGAAGGGCTCAGGATGGCCATATTTGGCACGTAGGGAACCCCATGTAGATGTCGCACTTCCTCTAGCAAACTCAATGCTATCAAGCATTTCCTGTTGGTATAATGTCAATTATTGTTTCTATAGACCGTAAGAAATGTGATTCGAATTTCGTAAGTCGATTTTTCTTTACATTGTTAGACATGATTCATGCACATAACGGGATATACCTGTACGAAAGGTGCGATAAGGGTGGTATCAACTTCATCCCTATGGGCAATTCCTGCATCATGATACGTCTCCCAAATTATTAGTATCCAGTACGATTCTTGTATCTGACTTGAACACAATGCATCTATGCGAGATCATGCAATGTTGGTCTCGGAATTCATTCTTAGTGTCGAGTTTACCATTGTTGATAACCCAAACGGGTTCCACATTTAGATCCTCGCATAGCTGAAAATTGACATTATATCCTATTAGAATTAACGAATTAACCCATTTGAAATATTCTACACAATGTACCAAAATTAAGCATGCAATATGTCATAATGCATTTAGTAATATGCTTACTTGAAGATATTCAAGATAACCCATGCCATCATCACTGTAGTAAGACCAAACGTCTCCGAAATGTCCCGACCTCTGTTCCCATGGACCGACCGTCTCCTTCCATCGGAAAGCATGCCTTAGCCACTCACCTTCGACGAAGCACCCACCGGGAAATCTAAGAAATGATGGCCTTAAATCCAGAAGCATTTGGATCATATCCTTTCTAAATCCATGCCCCTATATATGCAGCATAATAATTGGTACAATAAAGACACATTAGTCTCGTGTATTCGTTAGAAAATTGGTCGTCTGTTATAAGTTACATTTTTTTTTTTTTTTTTGTTCTCATTTTGGATCCTTGCTCTTTTATAAGTGACATTATCTGAACTTTTTAACTTTCTAAATACGTCATTTAGTAGCACCTTGTATGTATCGGTGGGCATAGCCGAAACTTGATCTAGCCAAATTGTGCCTTTTTGGGTGGTGGTCAATTGAAGTCTAGCTTGAGGGTCGGAGCTTGTAGCTCCAAGTGTCATCTCCATCCTTGTCCAGTCTTTAACTTTAGCTGCATCCGCTCTGCATAACATATACGCTAGTTGATCAATTAACGACCCTGTAAATTATTACTTATGACTTAATAATCAGGTGAGAATCTAGGGGTGTCTGGAGTGCACCGGCTACTTTTAGAGCTTAAGAGGCTAGATTCACCCCCTAAATTAATAATGGATCAGGATTATCTCGAGTTATTAATTGCGTAATATATATGCAAATTTAGTTAATTAAAGCTTACACTGCCTTAGCTGAAGCTAACACTTGCTTTCCATCCGATCTAGTAAACGAAACAGCCATGTTAAGAGCCACGGTCGATTTAACAAAGAAAACCAATTTATACGTCTTCTTTTGTTCAATGTTCTGCAATATATTCAAAAGTCTAAGAATCAAAACATAATAATTGAATGGTCGATTAGGATTACGTTATCTGATCATAAGATTAGAGATTCAATTCTTATATGCGACTTTGATTTATGCATGCACTCTAATGACTTTTATATGTGTTAGGGCGTACCATGCCCCAATAGCCCGGGTTGAATATTCCGACACCACCAGGAGGGCAATCGTTGGAACAAAGTACGTCCATACGAAGAGCAACCGGGTTTTTCTCGAAGCAAGAAGTGAGCTCGGTGGTTATATAGATGGTTTTCTCGTCTCCGACCACCCCCCACGGAGTTATCATGGCCGGGGAATGTCGTCCACCGTATTCGAATCCTCTGTTACTCACTAGTTCTGCCCACAATCCACCTGCTCCGGCATGATTGATTTCCTATGCACGAAATAAACACAGTTAGTTTGTCTAAACATGTTTTGGTACAATTTTTTTGCTAGATGAACCCTCAAATACAAAGTCTTAGAAAAAAAAAAAAAAAAAAAAAAAAAAAAAAAAAAACTTTTTAAGACTAAAAACATGAAGTTGATCATATCCATATGAAAAGAAGACCATTCTAATTTATAATTACTTTCTTATCATTATTTGGGGGGGGGGGTTATTTTCGGATTATTACATTTTTAATTAGGAATCTTCTAACGTGTGCCCATTAGCACATAATAAGACTTAATTTTCTTTCATTAATTAAATGATATTCTCTTGAATTAATAAAAAAAATTCTACAATTTGTTTTTTTTTTCAAGTGAGAATATCATTTTAAGGAAGGAAATGGGCACACGTTAGAAAACCCGTTTTAATTATTATATTTTAGTTGTTCGTAATTAATTTAACATCGACTTTTTCTATTGCATGCTTCAATATAGCACTTGGTCAAGGTCGACCAATGACATTAATAACAACAAAGTACAAATAGAAAAGGGAGTGATTACATACCTCAAAGAAAATTCCAAAAAAGTTTTTGGAAATTGGCTTTATAAAAGAAGAATTAACAGATAGGAGAGCATTTTGATCGGCATAAGTTTGACATAACAGTAATAACATTGATAATAAGAAGCCAAGTGCAAGATGATGGCTTTGTTGAGGGGTACTAGCACGAGCCATGGTTATTTCTTGAAGTTGCAAAGTGTAAAAAATGTTTACACCATGAATTTATGTCAGATGGAAGACAAAAGGAGAAAGGTTAGTATTTATGTTGATGATATTTTCCATTTTAATCCCTATTTTGAAGGAAGTAACTTACTAAATTTATTTAAAGGTACTCGTTGCTTTCGCTTTACCAATATATCAGGAGTGGATAATATGGATATGTACATAACACCGACTCGAGTTGACAACGTCTTTGCATTAGAGGAGCTATATGTCTTCCCTTTTTTACCACTTTGTCAATCATTACTCATCAATACATCACATGTTTATCACAGACAAAAGGCTTATAATTAACTTGTAGTATCTTAGTAAATAAGTAGTTCAGACTTTGTGAGATATTTCAATATAAATTTAAAATTAAAGCAAGGTAATCGTCATTATTCATATACTCATGAATGGTCGAATAATCAAATTTGAGTAAACTATGTCCCATGCGAATTAAAACAAAGAAAAAGAAATCCATTTAAACGAGTGTTGAAAACTCGCTAGATAAAACTTATTATTTAGTATTGCACGAGAAATCGCCTTTAATGTAATACGATAAGTGAGGTTCTAAAATTAAAAGAAAAAAGTTTAAACAAAAATTACATACTGCCCATTTTTCAAAATCACGTCATGGGATAATAGATAGATTCGATCTATACTTTTGACATTTCATTGAATTATTGTAAATAAAATCCGGGGTATTACATTCACCCCTTCTTAAGAAAGCAACGTCCTCGTTGCGACTGGCAGCCAACCATAGTCTAGCTCCAGGATCTTTCCCCCGCTAGACTGTTGACCTGGGCTCTCCTGACCACATGATCAACTCGCGGTCGTAGGGTTGCTCTGATACCATTTGTAACACCCCGGCTCATCGTCTGAGCCGAGAGTAGTCAACTATGGCAGCTTGCCAGGCTGTGGGCTGACCTCACAGACCAACACGGGTCCTTCCGGCGCACTTTGAGCTCACTAAGATTAAGGGCTCATATTACATTATTTAATGTAATACCCCGGATTTCAGAGGAGATCCCTGAAAGATTAACGGCTCATATGAGGTGCTTAAAAGGAATGATAGTGCTACTCATACCAACAAAGTCGACTTTCCTTTTAGGAAGCCCATGTGATAAGAACTCCAAAGTTAAGCGTGCTTGACTGGGAGTAATTTCAGGATGGGTGACCTCCTGGGAAGTTTCCCAGGGTGCGCACGAGTGAGGTCAAAGTGCGCCGGAAGGACCCGTGTTGGTCTGTGAGGTCAGCCCACAGCCTGGCAAGCTGCCATAGGTGACTACTCTCGGCTCAGGCGATGAGCCAGGGTGTTACAAATGGTATCAGAGCAATCCTGCGACCGCGTGTTGATCATGTGGTCAGGAGAGCCCAGGTCAACAGCCTAGCAGGGGAAAGATCATGGAGCTAGACTATGGTTGGCTGCCAGTCGCAACGAGGACGTTGGTTTCTTAAGAAGGGGTGAATGTAATACCCCGGATTTCAGAGGAGATCCCTGAAAGATTAAGGGCTCATATGAGGTGCTTAAAAGGAATGATAGTGCTACTCATACCAACAAAGTCGACTTTCCTTTTAGGAATCCCATGTGATAAGAATTCCAAAGTTAAGTGTGCTTGACTGGGAGCAATTGCAGGATGGGTGACCTCCTGGGAAGTTTCCTAGAGTGCGCACGAGTGAGGTCAAAGTGCGCCGGAAGGACCCGTGTTGGTCTGTGAGGTCAACCTACAGCCTGTCAAGCTGCCATAGGTGACTACTCTCGGCTCAGGCGATGAGTCGGGGTGTTACACTCACCTCATAGGCTCACATTAGAGCTGATCAAATGGCCCAGGCCCGAAAGCCCGACCCGACCTGACTTTTACCCGGGTTTGGGCCGACCAACTAGGCCCGAAAATGGCCCATGCCCGGCCCGAAAAAAAGCCCGCAATAATATGGGCCGAGCCCGTTTTAAAAAATAAACGCATTTTTAAAAAAAAAAAATTATAAACCTAAATTATGTAAACTAGTGTAAATGATGTCGGATTATGACGAATTTGGTAATTAAAGTACTCGATGTAGCAAATTAGGCTAAATGTAGTGAATAAAGCATATTAAAATAATAAAAATATTACTATTAATAATAAAAATATTGTAAATTATGAAAATAACCTCTTTAAAAATGTATAATAATTTATTATTAAACTAAATATGCAAGTAGTGTATAATATTAATGTGTAAAGTGATCAAAAACGTATTAATTATAATAATACATAAAAAATTTTAAAAAGCCCGAAACGGCCCGAAAGCCAGCTTTGGCCCAAATGAGCCGGGCTTGGGCCAACCGATAAGCCCGAAAGAAAACCCCGGCTTGACCCGCACACCGGGCCTACTTTTTTACCGTAAGCCCGGCCCGACCCATGATCACCTCTAGCTCACATCAACTCGTTGGGAATGGAGATTCAAATTCAAAATTGAAACCGCGGCCGTGACTCCCACACACTCACTCTCTCACAAACACATGAAACACAGAAAACTCTGAAAATTTTCGAAAATTTTAAAATTGATGAGAAAAATGGATAGCAGAGAAACATGTCGAAACGAACTGAGAGCTGCAATTCGCCAACTCAGCAATCGCGGTCTCTACTATGCTTCCAAATGGTCTCTCTCTCCTCTTTTTTATTCACTTTTATCTAATTTTCCCCAATTTTTTTTCTCAATTTCCCAATTCAATTTGCTACTTTTCGATCCAATTTTAGGGTTTTAATCATATGGGTGTTGCCTAATTTATGGAAAGATTTGATTTTTGAGCAATTGGGATGTTATTTGGTTTATTTTGTTTGATGGGTTTGCGTTATAATTGGTAAAAGTCGGATCTTTAATCGTAAATTTGTGATTATTTTATCATTACGAATCTGGGTTGTTTAGGGAATTTTGATTGATGTTTATTGATTTTGTGCAATTGATGTGGGAGTGTGGAAATGTGGAGTATTGTTTACGCCATTTCGTTTTGCCCACCATGTGTTCGACAAATTTCCATCTTTGGTTTTGCTGTTGTTGAGCTAAGAGATCGTTTTTTCATGCATTTTGATCTGCAATATTGATTAAATTGCGGGCGATTTAGGTGTTTATTGTGGTTTACATGGTGTGGTGTTTTCAGGGCAGCAGAACAGCTACTAGGGATTGAACAAGAGCACTTAAAGTTCACGCCTTCGCATACGCGATTTCAGAGAGGGAGCTCTAGTATACGTCGTAGATATAGGACTAATGATCCTACTGTAACGCCCAGTGCTAGTGTTTCGTATGTCTCTACCCCGATGCCAGAGGAGGACGATGATGCTGTGGACAATGATTTTTACCTTTTGGGTAAGACATACTTTGATTGCAAGGAGTATAGAAGGGCTGCCCATGTACTTCGTGATCAGACTGGCCGGAAAGCTGTTTTCTTGCGATGTTATGCCTTGTATCTGGTATGCCATATGCGCTTTGTCTTTTATGCTTTCTGGTGATATTTTAGATTCACATTGCCTATGGTGTAAATGAGTTAGAAGGACGGGTTGAGTATGTTATTAGGAAGAGATATATAGATATGAAGTATGTTAAGGGAGAGCAATTGAACTATGTTACTATGTTAGTTGAGCAGTGAACCATTTAGTGATGGGGAATTAACTCGAAAGTTAGAGAACCCATTTACCGGGGGCTATTTGTGCTGAATCGCTAATCGAAAAGCAGATATTTGCTTGCTAGAAAAGACCATACTCCAATTCCCTAGTATTAATTCAGTCCTAATGATGGTGCCAAAGTCTCAAGATTGTTAACAGAGTGGCTCTTTGGCTCATAGTTCTTTGGGAGTAGAGAGTTTCACATTTGATTTAGTCTGAACTTTTTCCTCAAGAGTGTAACACTGTAGCCTAGGTGCTCAAATTAGATGCCTTGAATTCATGAGTAAGTTATATCATGGTCCATGATGGCCATGCTTCTCCCACCCTCCTTCCTCCACAAAGTAAGAGCTTATACCTAGGCCTGGGCAACGGGGCGGGGGCCCTTTAAAAGCCCGTGACCCGCTCCGTGTTTAAAGGGTCAAAGCCCGGCTCAGTGAATTAAGGGGCGGGGCAAAAAGGGTCAAGCCCTCTATGAAACGAGCAGGGTCGGCCCACTAAGTTGAAAGAAAACACGCGGGCCTTTAATATCCTACTGGTCCACTACAAAACCCAATAATGTACACACTTCATTTCCAATACTTTGATAAAATACACCCCTTCATGGCTTCATCTTCTCTCTCCACCAAACTCTCACCTTCTGATCTCTTTTCTCCAAACTCTCATTCACTTAATTCCATTCCAACAATCAGAAGTTGGTGATTTAATTTTGTGAGGGAATTTTCGAAAAGCATTTTAGGTTTATTGTGAAAATTTGTTTATTTATTTTTTTAACAACAATGATATATATATGTGAAAATTTGTCAAATTACAAAAAAAAAAAAAAAAAAAAAATGGGGCAAGAATTTTTTTGAAAAAGTATTCTGGATTTGATGTTGAAATTTTTAATCTTCGAAATTGAAGTTTTGATCCTTGATATATCTAATGGAGTAATTTTGTTATATTGTAGAAAGGATTTTGCATTATTTTGGGTGGGATCTGCAAGATGTTGAATATTACTTCGTACTGTACAACTTCAAAAACTAAAAAAAAAAAATAAAACGCTTGAATTGATAGTTTATCACGGGCCGGGGCGGGTTAAGTTGACCCTTGACCCGCCCCGCTCCGTTTAAAACTGGAGTTGACCCGCCCCGTTTGAGAATGACCCGGGCCCGCCCCGACCCGCCCCGTTGCCCAGGCCTACTTATACCCCATTCCTCTATCTCACCGTCTGGCGGAGCCTTTGAGGCGATGTTGTTAACAATTATAAAATATTGCTCTTTCTCTCCTATATCCTAGTATGGCTTAGAAGTGTCTTGAGAAAACAACATTCAGCATGTTAGGGGCATCAAAGCAGTGCCACTGTTTGGAAAGTTCTCTACTTTTGCTCCTGTTTGTCTGCAAACATCATGGTTTGGGTTTGAGATGTCATTGTATATTGGTAGAGTACTGGAATAGAACTTAAAATTTAACATAATGTCTATTATAAGTGGTGTGATGATGCTCACCAAATCCCACGGGTTCTCTACTATAGACTGCTAAATCTCTGTTTGATATATATATTTTTTTTTTCCTTTGGAAGAGAGTAATATTGTTGTCTATCAAGTTTTGAACTGGGTCTATGTAGTGAGTTAACACTGAATCTCCAAATGCTAACTTGTTGTACCAAAAGTTGCATGTATTTCTTGTTGCCAAAAGTTGTACCAAGCAAGTTTCTCACCTGTACTTAACACTGAATCTCCAAATGCTGACTTCCCATTGTCTGCATAAATTTGTTGGTAAGGCTGGGGAGAAGAGGAAAGAAGAAGAGCTGATAGAGTTAGAGGGCCCCTTAGGGAAAAGCAACGTTGTGAACCGGGAACTCGCTTCTGTTGAAAGGGAGCTTTCCCTGCTGAGAAAAAGAGGTGTTCTGGATCCATTTGGCCAATATTTGTATGGTCTTGTGCTAAAAGAGAAGGGCAATGAGCAACTTGCTCGTGGTATCCTTGTGGAGTGTGTAAATAGCTATCCATGGAATTGGAATGCGTGGCTGACTCTGCAGTCTCTATGCACTTCAATAGACACTTTGAACACCCTCAATCTTAACAGTCACTGGATGAAAGATTTCTTCCTTGCGAATGCTTATGAAGAGCTCAGATTGCACAAGGAATCATTGGCGAAGTATGAGCAGCTCCAGAAAACCTTTTCTTGTAGCAACTACATCCAAGCTCGCATAGCCAACGTGCAGTACCATTTAAGAGAATTTGACCTGGTTGAAAACATATTTGAGGAGCTGATGACAAATGATCCATATCGAATAGAAGACATGGACTTGTATTCTAACGTGCTCTATGCAAAGGAAGCGTTCTCTGCACTGAGTTATTTAGCCCACAAAGTTTTGTTGACAGACAAATATCGACCTGAATCATGCTGCATCATTGGTAATTATTACAGTTCAAAGGGGCAGCACGAAAAAGCGGTTTTGTATTTCAGGAGGGCTCTTAAACTAAATAAAAACTATTTATCTGCCTGGACTCTGATGGGCCACGAGTTTGTGGAGCTCCAGAACACAGCTGCAGCCATAGATGCCTATCGTCGTGCTGTGGACATAAATTCATGTGATTATCGAGCCTGGTATGGTTTGGGACAAGCGTATGAAATGATGATGATGCCTCTATACGCACTACATTACTTCAGAAAATCAGTATTCCTGCAGCCAAGTGATCCACGCTTGTGGATAGCTATGGCTCATTGTTACGAGAGTAACCAGCTGAATATGCTCGAGGAAGCAATCAAGTGCTACAAGCGAGCTGCAAATCAACAAGACACTGAGGCTATTGCCGTCAACAGGCTGGCCAAATTGCACGATCAGCTAGGGCACCACGCAGAAGCTGCATTTTATTACAAGAAAGATCTGGAGAGAATGGAAACTGATGAAAGAGAAGGGCCGAACATGGTTGATGCACTGATGTTCCTTGCCAAATATTACAGAGCGCAGAAGCAATTCGATGAAGCTGAAATCTATTGTACACGATTGCTAGATTACTCTGGGCCTGTAAGTGATCCTACCATCCCTTTGTTTTAACGTCATGACTGCTGTGATTCACTTGTATAGCTTAGCTTTATAACTCTTCTGATCCAATATATTTCATTCACAAAACTTTGCAGGAAAAGGAAAATGCGAAGAGTTTACTTAGATCCATAAGAATGGGGCAATCTGGTCTCCCGTCCATGGACGTCGAGCATTTACCACCCTTTGGATCTCGTTCCTAGGTGTTACAGAAACGTTTTATGTCAGCGAAAATAATTTCCGCTGACATAATTTCTGTATATGTATGGAGGAATATTGGTTCATGGTAGATGTATTGTTGTAGCATTAGGATATTATTGTAACTTGTAGTCACTCCTGTAATCTTTCCAATACGGAGTACATCAGGAGCTTCTGAACGCGATTTTAACACACATCACTTGTATATCATGTTCCTACATTGGGTTAGAAGTTGTTATTGCAAATTTGTTGTTAAGCGGAATCGAACACGACCAACAACCAAAGTTTTTATAGGCTGACGCTGTTGATCTATAATTTTAAAAGTTCGGTGAAACGTCGTGTCCGGTCTTCATAGAAATGGAAACCAAATATCATACATGAGCTCAGCAATTATAAATTTGGATTTGAAAACGAAGTACTCGTAATCAAACATAGGTAGTCAATATTTCTATTGGAAGTGGGTTTGGCTACGTGTCTGAACATAAGTGGTGGTGTCATCCACCATGGGAGACTCGTTGAGTACCCCAACTCATTTCGGTTAAAAAGTATCGGAGGAGTACACTGTTCCCAAATTTAGTCGTCTTTAATTTTTTTCTTAAGATATTATAGTGAATTATTCGCCTTTCTTTTTAATTAGGGCACCTTCGCCATTGTGAGTGATAAAAGGAATATGAATAAAGTGACTAGGTAGCCAAAAATATAGTACTATTGTACTAAGATTCTGCATAAGGCCAATTAATACCACAAAATAAATCAGCAAGAGATTCTCAATTAGCATAAAAACCAAGCCTAAAAAAATTTACTTTTATGATATTCCATTAATGCATTATATAAATGGTTAAACATGTTGGTCCATATAGCAACAAATATAAACAAGAAACACATCTATCTTTTGGCTTAATATATATCGTTCTAATTGTCGAGGTATGTGATACTTTTGGCTTTATTTTGTTTATTCATGTTTTCTTGCATGTTATTAACTAGTAGTTCTATACTTCTATTTGTACATATATAAGTTTATATACTAGTCAATTTGACTTTGCCAAGCATGCATTATATTGTTTTCGTTACAAATAACACTAAGTCACCATGTCACGAAAATGGTCTATATATATTGTTTTCGTTACAAATAAGTTTATTAGACGTATATATATCATGAGTTATTACTTATTAGATTAATTAGTGCGTGATTGTATCGAAACATTATATTTATTTGTCGTACTCGTGACAAATGGTGCGTAAATGTTGTGTGTAACTGGCTATCATATGCAGCAAAGCTAGCAAAACATACATGGCTTCAATGCAAGTGCAAGAGATTGCAAACTCGGAGCAGCACAAGGTTGCAAACCAGCTTCAGAATGGCACGACCGCGACCCTAAACAACCAGACCCTGGCTAACATGCAACTCATCAAATCTAACAGTTGGTCCGGTAGATTTACCGCGTTACCTACTACTATTACGAGTCATGGTGGCAAGGCTCGTATTGATCACCTTAAGGGTAATCAGCCAGGCTCCAAGGCTGCGGTTGTCTATAGTATTTCTAGCTCCACTGGAGCTCCATACGCTGTCGTCCTAGCTTGGGATGCACCTGCCAATTTCAACGCCTCAACCTCTCCAAATAGGGTATTTACATAACAAAAATCGAACATTGTATAATCTAATTTGAACTGACCTGACACGAATAATTAATATTATTATTTAATTTGTTGTTGTTTTATGTAGGCTTGGGGAATCTGTGGCCCTAAGGCTCAGATTGTTGGTATGTCATGGGATACAATAAAGAGTAACTTGGACAAAGCTGGGTCTTCAATTGTCATCAATGACGAGACTTCAAAGATATGTATGCATGCCACAATTATTCCCAACGCATCCAGCAACATGGCTAATCTCTTGACCAACTTTTTACTTATGCCGTAAAAAGTAAAAACTTATGAAAATCAATGATGCAGTACGTATTAAGTAACTAAGGGTCACTACTTTGTATTGTAATGTATGTAGAGTACGGAGTAGATAAAATAAAACTGTCGACCCTCATGTACTTTTATTTCTATCTAGCTTTAAATTGAAATGAAATATATGAGTATTATATATAATATGTATGGTGTTTTTTTTTTAGTTTTTCAGAAAATCAATAATTGGGAGCTTCTGAGCGCGATTATTTAAACACAAATCACTTGTACAGTTGTATATCATCTTACACTGGGTTAGAAGTTGTTATTGCACTTTTGTTGTTACGCAAAATCGAACACGCGTAGCTTGTAACGGAAGGAAAAGGAAAGGTTTGTAGCTAGGCAGCTGGTGTCGTTGATAATCGTGATATGATGATCGATAAGGTCATCAAAATCGAGGTTTTGGCCCGTACGTTGCCCGCGCTTCGAATTCCTGTAATGAGTGAATGACATCTGTGTGAAGAGGCACACATGTAAACATGGTTCATTTCGGTTTTGATTTTTTGGTTGAAATGAAATTTTCACATCCAAATTAAATTAATACTCCATCCGTCTTCCTTTAAATACCACATATCTTTTTTCACAGGATTAAGGGGGAGTGAATTGTTCATAATTGTTGGAGTTATTGGATATTTTGTTTATTATCTTTAGAGGTAATGAGTGGTTTGTTTATTATTGTTAGAGAGAGTTTGTTTATTATTGTTGAAGATATATAGTGAATGATTTGTTTATTACTTATGGAAATAATGGGGGGTTTGTTTATTATTTTTGGAGATAATGGGGTGTGAAAATGAGGAGATAGAGCGTAAAAACTTACCCCATTTGAAAATTTAGAAGTGGGGTGTTTAAAGAAAGATATATCGAAGGAAGACAGAGGGAGTATATATAGAGTATGCTTGAAGGGGGGATTTTATTTAGTACGGTAAAACTTTATGATTATTATTTGAAGAAGAAAATTGTTAGACAGGGTGGAGCTAGGATTTCATGTATGGAGTTCAAAAAAAAAATCACTAATACGACGTACTAATGTGGTAAAATCATTTTACAAAAAAAAAAAAAAAAAAAAAAAAAATCTTTGTGTAAAAAGATTTTTGCAAATTTATCAACACTACCAGGGCATTTAAAATAGCCACATTTCAAAAATTTAAGCAGAGATATTTGTTTATTTTTCTCAAGATTTGTATTTTAATAATGTTAATTTTCACAAAAATTGCTCTTTCACGTTATAAATAAAAGTTATGCATAATAACACAAGGCGTAAACATTGCCTTAGTGGCAATGGTGATTATAGTGATTATTTTCATATTGCATTAGAGATTCAGGGTTTGAATCCTCTGGGTGAAATAAATTTTGCTAATTTTCTTAAGCAAATAGGAAGGAAAAAAAATATAAAATGTAGTTCAGTTGTCGATGAACTTGCGAGGTGTACCGCACCCACAAGTGACAAATAACCATTGTGCCAACCATGTATGATTGAAGAATTGCTACTACCCTAAGTTATATTCTGGGGAAAAAGGGGGTTCAACTACCCACTGAACCCCCGGCTCCGCCGATACTGTTAGAAGAAACAAGCTAAGGGGATTATTTAAACTCATTTCTATTGAATCTCAAAATTGAATGGCCTAAAGAATTATAATGGATTATTTGCTTTAATAATGAATGTGCTTATGGATAAATGCAATTAACTCTAAAATTGCATGCAATATTGCAAATGAGACTAGGTGAGTGATAATAAGACAAAGACTTGATGTGTAATGAACTAATGGTATACACTACCAAAAAGACATTTTCACGATTTTCTCAAATTATTTCACAATTTTCAACATTCTCTCTTATCCATTCACCCCAAAATAACAAAATGGCCATACATATATGTTTCTTTACACCTTGTGACACGTGTGTAACTTCTTTAGGCTTAAAGAACCGATATTATTTATAATAAAAGTGACACACATATATCAGATTCGCCTTACTCGTGATAGAATATATCGAAGATAAGATCATGAGAATGAACCAAAATAACCTGATACTATAGCTACGATTCCGGATAATGCCAATCAATACCACAAAAAGAAAACGATAAAAGATTCTTGATCAGATTAAAAGATAAAAGTCATACTTTACGATATTCCACGGAATTGAAGCTGTATATAAATGTAGTCGATTGATGCATATATAGCTACAAGTTCCACAATAAGCTTAGTAGATCGAGATCGTTATTTTTATCCCCAAGGTAATACTTTCGGATTTAATTTAAGGTTTAGTTCAGGTTAGATACTCTGTAATATAAATACGTTAATTAATGTTAGAGATCTGATATAGTGACATTATTGACATATACACACTTATAATCGTTTGATATTGTTATTGATTTTTCAAAATTCAATTCGTATGCCAAATGTTAATTAGATAGTAATTCTATTGGTATTTTCAAATGATACGTAAATGTTACGTTAGTATTGGCTAAATTGGCTATGATGCTACAGTAAAAACTATAAGCACGCGCAAGACATGGCATCGATACAACAGGAGGTGTCGAACCAGCTTCAGAATGGCACGACCGCGACCCTGAACAACCACACAGTGGCTAACATGCGACTCATCACTTCTCACAGTTGGACCGGTAGGTTCCCGGTCGCGCCACCTACAACTATAACGAGCCACGGTGGTGTGGTTCGTATTGACCATCTGAAGGGTAACCAGCCTGGCTCCAAGGCCGCGGTCATGTATACTATTACAAGCGCCACCGGAGCTCCTTATGCTGCCATCCTAGCTTGGAACGCACCCGGCAATTTCAACTCCTCCACCTCTCCAAACAGGGTACATATATACACACACATACCATATGTATCACATGAAAGATAATAAATTTAGCACACAATAGACTGACTTAATTTTATTGATAGGTGTGACCACATTTATATAGTTGATCACATACATAACATAGCGTAAACCCTAGGTCTAGATTACACTAAGAATAATATTGTTTACATAAATATAAAATATATTCCTAACAATATTATTCTATACCATAATTATAATATATGGTCATTATTCCCTAATACGCCCCCGCAATCAAAGCGGTAGGAGGAGACGGACGCTTTGATTGGAGCCAAAATAATTCGTTGCTTGACAATTTACTTGATCCATGCCGAAATGATGTGCCGTAATGGAGTGGCCGATTTGGGTGGTGGCCAAGCGTTGTAGAGTGTGGCCGAGTTGGGTGGTGGCCACGGGTTGTAGAGGGTGGCCGAAATGGGTTGTGGCCACGGGTTGCATAGAGTGATGGCCGAAATGGGTTGTGGCCAATGATTGTTTTGAGTTCATAATAAGAGATAAGATGAGTTAAGAAAAAAATAAATGCTTGGCAATGTAATTGAGAGATACGTGGAAATCAAGTCTAGAAGATGGGGTGAATGAGCACAACGGTGGACACCTCCATGATCAACAATTGGTTATCTCCAGTTGAATCCACGAGTATGGCGCATCAAGTGGGGCAGCAAGAGTCATCTTAAGCTTCAATCATACGCATCAAATGACGGAAAAGACAGTAGAAAATAAACCAAAAAAAGGTGTTGGGTAAATAGCCTATATAATCGAATTATTATATGGAGGAATGGTTGGGGCTAGCTAGTGATATGCCAGCCGGAGACGGTAGAAATGTCACCATCTCCGGCCGGAGCGGAAGAATAATGGTGGCTTCGTATAGGGTTTGTACTTAGAGGTCTCTAGGATCGTTCCTGCTCTGATACCATGAAAGATAATAAATTTAGCACACAATAGACTGACTTAATTTTATTGATAGGTGTGACCACATTTATATAGTTGATCACATACATAACATAGCGTAAACCCTAGGTCTAGATTACACTAAGAATAATATTGTTTACATAAATATAAAATATATTCCTAACAATATTATTCTATACCATGAAAGATAATAAATTTAGCACACAATAGACTGACTTAATTTTATTGATAGGTGTGACCACATTTATATAGTTGATCACATACATAACATAGCGTAAACCCTAGGTCTAGATTACACTAAGAATAATATTGTTTACATAAATATAAAATATATTCCTAACAATATTATTCTATACCATAATTATAATATATGGTCATTATTCCCTAATATCACATACATTGTATGATTTGTCTAGCGTGTGCTCCAAGGGCATATGTTAAACGTCTATTTTCTGCTTTATTCATGTTGGATGATTTTCTCATTAATTAATTACGTACATATATAGTAGAAAGCAAACCCGTTCATTATTGTAAGCCTTTAAGTGTGAATATATTTTTCATTTGGTCTAAACTAGGTTAATGGATCGTACTTATTCAGATTTGAGTCTAATATATTTCGTTCTAATCCTTGATCCACGAAAAATGAAATAATGTAGATGTTGTAATAATTGCAGGTTTGGGGACACTTCGGGCCAAGGGCTGACGTTGAACGTCTAACATGGGAATTCATCAGCAGTGAAGTGGATAAGGCTGGTTCAAGTGTTGTACTCAATGACCCGACTTCAAAGATCAGTATGCACGCCACCATTATTCGCAACGCATCCAGCAGCATGGCTAACCTTTTGACCAACTTTTTACTCATGCCATAAAAGAGTAAAAACACATGGAATAGTCAGTCGTCATCTCCTAATGAAGTAATGATGCAGCAATAATTATTGATTAAGGGTACTATGACAACAACAAATAAACCTTAGTTTCAAAAATAATTTGGAATCGGCTAATGAAGGTCACTACTTATAATTATATTATGACGTATAGATAAAATAAAACTGTTGATCCCTTGTACTACTATAGTATCGCAAATCAATGAAATACTTATATATGACGTATTTATTTAATACGGTGTATTCATCTATAGTAATAAATTTGTTTGTGAAATTCTACTATATACATTACTGAGCCTCAGCTCATGACCGCCCTAGCCAATCAATATGTGAATAAGTTTTTATGGCTTCGTTTGATTGGTAAAGAATGGAAGAGGGGAGGGATGAGAGAAATAACTTTGCAAGTTTTGAGTAATTCCGTTGATATTGATCAGTTTATATACAAACTTGACTTGGTAAAGTATGAACGCCATAATTATTACTCGTATAAGAACTACTACAATTCTACAAATTAATTTTAAATAATAAATACTAGTTTGTATGCCCGGTCTACGCACGGGCTGCATATTGACATTATTATACTCGTTTTATAAAAATGTTGATTTATCTTTTTTATAATATTATTAGTAATGATAGTATATTATATTATATGTTTCTACTCACTTACTCCCTATCATATTATTATTTTACTTCCACTTTTACATTAGCCGTTTTACTATCTCATCTTCATACCACAATCCCATCACCTATTATATCACATTATATTTTTATATTACTATAACTTAGCTTACCACAATAATCACCATAAATTATATTATTGGAAAATGCACGTGGTACCCCTGTACTTTGGGGTTTCGCACGCGGTACCCCTACAAATTAATTTTGTGCATACGGTACCCCCGTACTTTCGAAAATTGCACACCATACCCATTTTTGAATTTCTGTTAGTTTATCCGTCTATAATATTAACAGGAGCATGATTAGCTTGAATTAATTACAATCAATAATCAATAATAATGAAATAAAATGACCAATCCCCACCTCTTACTTTTCTCTCTCCTCTCCCCCTTTCCCTTTCCCTACTCAGCACAACGTACTACCTCACGACCTCACCACCGACTACCTGGACACACCACCACCGTATGCTGTCCGGCCACAACGCTTGCTCGTCGTATGATGGTGACTCCACTAGTGGAGTGATCGCTCCCCGTCGATGGCTCCCCGTCGATGGCTCCCACTGTCTCCCAGCACAATTCTACCTTCTTCCTCCGACGCGATTTCCCCCTTCCCCTCGGTCAGCCGCCACCACTGTTCTTCTAGCCGCCCCCTCTCTTGGTTTTCTCTAAAAATTCAGAATGAATAAACCTAGAGTCGGGGATTCTTAAACTCCGGAAAACGTAAAATAGCAAAATACGTAATTAGAAACCACAGTCCGCCAAGCTCTTCACCGCGGCCCGCAAAACCTCATCGCCGCCCGCCAAGCTCACCACAGCGGACCGCGAAAAGTGTTTGACGCATATATTTTTGCTTCTTTTAACGCTCCGCCAAGCTTGCAGCGCGGCCGCCAAAAGTCTCTGATCTGGAAGGCTTTTCAACAGCGCGTCAATTATTGTTCGCATCCAAAATGTGCTTAATTAAAATGACTAAAATTACATAAAACTTAAAAACCGATACTCAACACCAATAGTGAGTAGAATACATCATTTGAAACGTTAAAATACAATAAAAACCATCAACTTCATGCGTAGAAAATGGGCAGATCAGTATGTCATTTTGTGAAATATTTCATGCATTTCGACGCTCGTCACTTTGTATGGATTTATGACCGTTTTGCCTATTTTTCTAACAATCTCTTAGGTTTTTGGCTCTAATATTGTTCCAGTCCTCATTATATCATACGTAAGGAGTACCACCAAAATTTGAAATGTTTTCGTTCGGGAGCCATTTTATCGAAAAACCGTGGAGTATGTACTGCGATTCCGGTCAAATTTGATCAATTTTTCAAAAAACGTCATATGTCCTCCAAAAACTAATGTAGATACCCGAGGACTATACTTGTTAGATTTGAGTGTTAGTTCCTCATTTACTGAAGTATTTCATGCGTTTTGACGCTCGTTAATGACCGTTTTGTTCGTTTTCATTATCTTCTCTTAGATTTTTTACAATAATATTTTGAAAATCCTCATTGAGCGATTATGTACTGCGATTCTTCTCAAATTTGATCAATTTTTCGAAACAAGCCAAATATCCTCCAAACATTAAATTAGATATCCTAGGACTATACTTGTTGGATTTGAGTGTTCGTTCCTCACTTTGTGAAGTATTTCATGCGTTTCGACGCTCGTCACTTTGTATGGATTTATGACCGTTTTGGTCGTTTTCCTTATCTTCTCTTAGGTTTTTACTCTAATATTTTGAAAATCCTTATTTTATCATATTTAGAGACCACCACCAAAATTTGACTCGTTTTTTCTCCGAAGCCATTTGATCAAAAAATCGTGGATTATGTAATGTGATTGTGGTCAAATTTGATAAATTTTCCGAAAAAAGGCAAATGTCCTCGAAACATTACTGAAGATACATTAGAACTATACTTGTTGGATTTGAAGGTTGGTTTCTCATTTTGTGAATTATTTCGTGCGTTTCGACACTCGTCATTTTGTATGGATTTATGACCGTTTTTCTAACCTTCTCTTACGTTTTTGGCTTTAATATCCTTCCAATCCTCTTTATATCATACTTAGACTTTACCACCGAAATTTGAGCCGTTTAAACTCCAGAGCCATTTCATCGAAAAACCGGTTAAATTTGATCAATTTTACGAAATACGCCAAATGTCCTCCACACATTACATTAGATACCCTAGGACAACAATTGTTGTATTTGAGTGTTGGTTCCTCATATTCTGTAGTATTTCATACGTTTCGACGCTCGTCATTTTTTATAGATTTATGACCGTTTTGCCGTTTTCCTTATCTTCTCTTAGATTTTTTACTCTGATATTTTTTAACTCCTCATTATAACATACGTAGAGACTACCACCAAAATTTGAGCCGTATTCGCTCGCGAGCCTTTTGATCGAAAAACCGTGGATTATATACAGCGTTTCCGGTCAAATTTGATCAATTTTTCGAAAAAAGTCAAATGTCCTCCAAAAATTACTGTAGATACCCTAGGACTATACTTGTTGGATTTAAGTGTTGATTCCTCATTTTCTGAACTATTCCATGCGTTTCGACGTTCGTCACTTTGTATGGATTTATGACCATTTTGGCCGTTTTCATTATCTTCTCTTAAGATTTTTACTCTAATATTTTGAAAATCCTCAATATATCATACGTAGAGACTACCACCAAAATTTGAGTCGTTTTCGCTCCGGAGCTTTTTTATCGAAAAACAGTGGATTTATGCATTGCGATTCTGGTGAAATTTGATCTATTTTAAGAAACATGCCACATGTCCTCCAAACGTTAAATTAGTTACCCTAGGACTATATTTGTTGGATTGAGTGTTGGTTCCTCAATTTCTAAAATATTTCATGCGTTTCGACACTCGTCACTTTGTATGGATTTATGATCGTTTTGGCCGTTTTCATTATCTTCCCTTAATTTTTTTCCTCTGATATTTTTCAAATCCTCATTATATTATAGGTAGAGACTACCACCAAAATTTGAGCTGTATTCGATCACGAGCCTTTTTATCGAAAAACTGTGGATTATATACAGCGATTCCGGTCAAATTTGATCAATTTTTCGAATAACGTCAAATGTCCTCCAAAAATTAATGTAGATACCCTGGGACTATACTTGTTGGATTTGAATGTTGTTTCCTCATTTTCTGAAGTATTTCATGCGTTTCGACGCTCGTCAATTTGTATGGATTTATGATCGTTTTGGTCGTTTTCATCATCTTCTCTTAAGTTTTTTACTCTAATATTTTTCAAATCCTCATTATATCATACGTAGAGACTATCACCAAAATTTGAGCCGTATTCGCTCGCGAGCCTTTTTATCGAAGAACCGTGGATTATATACTGCGATTGCGGTCAAATTTGATCAATTTCACTAATAACGTCAAATGTCCTCCAAAAGTTACTGTAGATAGCCTAGGACTATACTTGTTGGATTTGAGTGTTGTTTCCTCATTTTCTGAAGTATTTCATGTGTTTCGACGCTCATCACTTTGTATGGATTTACGATCGTTTTCATTATCTTCTCTGAAGTTTTTTACTCTAATATTTTGAAAATCCTTATTCTATCATACGTAGAGATTACCACCAAAATTTGAGCTGTTTTCGCTCCAGAGCATTTTTATCGAAAAACCGTGGATTATGTATTGCGATTCTGGTCAAATTTGATCAATTTTTCGAAACAAGACAAATGTCCTTTAAGCGTTAAATTAGATACCCTAGGACTATATTTGTTGGATTTGAGTGTTCGTTCCTCATTTTGAGAAGTATTTCATGTGTTTCGACGCTCGTCACTTTGTGTGGATTTCTGACCGTTTTGGTTGTTTCCTTATCTTCTCTTCGGTTTTTGACTCTAATATTTTGCGAATCCCCAGTATATCATATGTAGAGACTACCGCCAAAATTAGAATCGTTTTTGCTCCGGAGCCAATTTGTCGAAAAGTAGTGGATTATGTAATGTTATTCTAATCAAATTTGATCAATTTTCCCCCAAAGAATAAGAGTTAATTGCTGGCGATGACTTAAAGTCAAAGGTCCTCCAAACATTACTGAAGATACGTTAGGATTATACTTGTTGGATTTGAGTTTTGGTTCCTCATTTTCTGAACTATTTCATGCGTTTCGACGCTCGTCACTTTGTATGGATTTATGACTGTTTGGGTTGTTTTCCTTATCTCCACTTAGGTTTTTTACACTAATATTTTGCAAATCCTTATTTTATCATACTTAGAGACCACCACCAAAATTTGAGTCGTTTTTGCTCCGAAGCCATTTTATCAAAAAATCGTGGATTATGTACTGTGATTCTTGTCAAATTTGATCCATTTTCCGAAAAACAACCAAATGTCCTCCAAACATTACTGAAGATACATTAGTACTATACTTGTTGGATTTGAGTGTTGTTCCTCATTTTGTGAAATATTTCATGCGTTTCGACTCTCGTCACTTTGTATGGCTTTATGACCGTTTTGGCCGTTTTTCTAACCTTCTTTTAGGTTTTTGGCTCTAATATTCTTCCAATCCTCATTATATCATACTTAGACACTACCACCAAAATTTGAGCCGTTTTTGCTCTGGAGCTATTTTATCGAAACTCGTGGATTATGTACTACGATTCTAGTCAAATTTGATCAAGTTTACAAAATACGCCAAATGTCCTCCACACATTACTGTAGATACCCTAGGACAACAATTGTTGTATTTGAGTGTTGGTCCCACATTTTCTGAAGTATTTCATACGTTTCGACGCTCGTCACTTTGTATGGATTTATGACCGTTTTGGCCATTTTCCTTATCTTCTTTTAGATTTTTTTACTCTAACATTTTTCAAATCCTCATTATAACATACGTAGAGACTACCACCAAAATTTGAGCAGTATTCGCTCCCGAGCCTTTTTATCGAAAAACTGTGGATTATATACAACGATTTCGGTCAAATTTGATCAATTTTTCGAAAAGCGTCAAATGTCCTCCAAAAATTATTGTAGATACCCTAGGACTATACTTGTTGGATTTGAGTGTTGTTTCCTCATTTTCTGAAGTATTTCACGCGTTTCGACGCTCGTCATTTTGTATGGATTTATGATCGTTTTGGCCGTTTTCATTATCTTCTCTTAAGCTTTTTACTCTAATATTTTGAAAATCCTCATTCTATCATACGTAGAGACTACTACCAAAATTTGAGTTGTTTTCGCTCCGGAGCATTTTTATCGAAAAACCGTGGATCATGTATTGCGATTCTGGTCAAATTTGATCAATTTTTCGAAACAAGCCAAATGTCCTCCAAACGTTAAATTAGATACCCTAGGACTATATTTGTTGGATTTGAGTGTTGGTTTCTCATTTTCTGAAGTATTTCATGCGTTTCAACGTTCATCACTTTGTATGGATTTATGATCGTTTTGGCCGTTTTCATTATCTTCTCTTAAGTTTTTTACTCTAATATTTTTCAAATCCTCATTATAACACACGTAGAGACTACCACCAAAATTTGAGCCGTATTCGTTCCCGAGCCTTTTTATCGAAAAACCGTGGATTATATACTGCGATTCTATTCAAATTTGATCAATTTTTCGAATAACATCAAATGTCCTCGAAAAATTACTGTAGATACCTTATGACTATACTTGTTGGATTTGAGTGTTGTTTCCTCATTTTCTGAAGTATTTCATGCGTTTCGACACTCGTCACTTTGTATGGATTTATGATCGTTTTGACCGTTTTCATTATCTTCTTATAAGTTTTTTACTCTAATATTTTGAAAATCCTCATTCTATCATACGTAGAGACTACCACCAAAATTTGAGCTGTTTTCGCTCCGGAGCATTTTTATCGAAAAACCGTTGATTATGTATTGCGATTTTGGTCAAATTTGATCAATTTTTTGAAACAAGCCAAATGTCCTCCAACCGTTAAATTAGATACCCTAGGACTATATTTGTTGGATTTGAGTGTTGGTTCCTCATTTTGTGAAGTATTTCATACGTTTCGACGCTCGTCACTTTGTGCGGATTTCTGACCGTTTTCCTTATCTTTTCTTTGGTTTTTGACTCTCATATTTTTCAAATCCTCATTATATCATATGTAGACACTACCACCAAAATTTGAGTCGTTTTTTCTCCGGGGCCATTTTGTCGAAAAATAGTGGATTATGTACTGTTATTTTTATAGGCGAACGGAGGGAGTACTTATTAGTATTGAGAAATTATAAAATAAGTTGAATTACTGTCCACGTATAGTACATGAGTGATTTATCGTTGTTAGTATTACTATCTCTAATTCGAAGTTTAAAGAAACAATTTTGGTTCTTATATTTACTAAAATGTAGATAATGTCGTCAGATTTTTTTTTCTGACGTATCAAAATGTAAGTTTGACATATGGAACTTACATATGCTAACTACATTTTTATAATACTTAATTAATTCTTTATTCACCTAAAGCAAATTCGTAGGGCTTTAACCTATTAAAGTTGATGTATAATTGTTAGTATTGAGAAATTCATTTAAATAAGTTAAACGGTTACCCATTTATATTAGGGTGACCTATAGTTATTAGTATTTTGTATCTCAAATTTTAAGGAATTTTTTTTCGAAATAGGGCTCAAAAAATAAATATTAAACAAAATGGGTCGGATTCAAAAACGTTTAATGTTATGGGGTGCACGTCACCCCATTTCAGGTTCGGGACAAAACCGCCATTACCACTGGCGGTTTTACATGTATTGAACAGTGAATATGAGTTTCAGGGGGTGATTTTGGGCAATTGTAAAACCGCCATGGGGGGTAGCGGTTTCACTTCAAGTTAAACCGCCACCCTCAATGGCGGTTTCACACTCGAACTGAGTATGAGAATTGGTGGCTTAATTTTTGTATGAAGAGTGAAACCGCCATGGGGGGTGGCGGTTTCACTTGAAGTGAAACCGCTACCCCCCATGGCGGTTATAGATTTTTTTTTTTTTTTTTTTTTCAAATACTGGGTTCTCCACCCCCAAATCACCCGACGCCTTACAAAAAAAAAATACCCCCCGACTCTCAACCTCAACTTCTCTCTCCAGCCCACGTCCCCATCCTCTCCGTCCGCTGCTTCGCCCCTCTCCCGCCGCTGCTCCGCCCCTCTCCCGCCGCTGCTCCGCCACTCTCCCGCCGCTCCGTCCTCTCTCGCTGCGCCGCTGCTCCGCCCTCTTTTGTACCAATTTCTTTAAGGTAATTTCATTTCTTCTAATTGTACCAATTTGTTTTAGGTAATTTCAATTCATTAGTTTAATTGTTTGATTTTTTAGTTAGATTACTAATTTATTGAATAATTTGTTTTGTTAGTATTGATAATAATTTGCATATTCATGGTATATGATAGAAGTTGAATTTTTAGGGTTTTGTTTAATATTGTAATTAAACCACACTAATTTAGGTTAATTTAAGTTCATTGAGTTGTTTTTTTTTTTTTTTTTTTATGTTAGTATTATGCTTGAGTTTAGTTAGTATTATGCTTGAGTTTAGTTATATATTTAATCCAATTTAGTTAGTATTATGCTTGAGTTTAGTTATTAAAATTCATAAGTCGATTTTTAGGGTTTTGGTTAATTGAAGATTTATGTTAGTTGAATTTCTTAATTAAATTAGTTTATTTTTCTCATTATAGAATGGAAATTACGGGATATCCTTTGGTATGTTATTGGGATGGAGAAATTGTTGAAGCTAGTGGAAATGTTTGTTATAAGGGTGGAAATGAGAGTTTTGTATTTGCTAGTACTAGTATGACTTATAATGACTTCATTGGGGAGATTTGTGAGGCAATGAAAATCAATAGAAAGAGTGTTTCATTGACGGTGAAGATGAAGTATCCGAGTGCCGGGTGTTATAAGGTTGTACCCCTTAATAATGATCGTTCTTTACTTGCTATGTGGGCAATTGTTCGACACTCAAAGGTTCCTTCTATGGACATTTATGTTGAAGTGGGAATGCTAGACTCTAGAAATGTATTGGCAACAACGATTTCAACAACGCCCAATACTTCTCTCACATCAATGAGATTTGGGGATGTTGTGCAATATGTTTCCATTGAAACCAATAACATAAATAAGGGGACCTTGAACGAGGATTTAGAAGGAGATGAGGCGGAGGAGGAGTTGAATGTTGTTGAACGTATGATTGATGATGAAGATGAGAATGATGATTTGGTTGGGAAGAGTGCCCCACATTTAGAATTCAATACGATTCATGAAATTGATCAACAACATGTGAATGCTTGGAAAACATGGGTCAATGAAGTTGAAGTTGAGGTTGGTAGGGAGTTTATAGTTGGTCAAAGATTTCCAAATAAAGCTGCTTTGATAGAAAATGTAACTTTGTACTCTGTACAACGTAACCAAACTTTCAAAGTGCCTGAATCCAAACCCCACACTGTCACTTTCAAGTGCAGTAGAACACCAAACCCATGCAATTGGAGGCTTAGGGCATCACAAAAACAAGAACAGTTTTCAGAAGCCTTCACCATTGTCACTTATCTTGGGCCTCACGAAGCTACCTGTGTTGGTGACATTATTCCACGCGACCATATGAATTTGAAACGTGGATTCATTAGTGAAGCTATTAAAAACCTTGTTGCCAAGGATTGGTCCATTAAAGTCCCAGTTCTTATTGAATTTATCAAAGATAAATTCAATTATACTATCTCATATATGAAGGGGTGGAATGCTAAACAAAGGGCAATTGCAAAGTTATATGGTGATTGGGATGAATCCTACACTTTGCTTCCTCACTTCATGCAAGCAATGAAAGAATCCAACCCGGGAACTGTTGTGCATTTTGTGAATACGCCAACATGCCAACCTAATGAGGAAACTTTCTTTCGAGTGTTTTGGGCATTTGGACCATCAATTCAAGGTTTCAGTCATTGTCGCCCTCTTATAACTATTGATGGCACTCATTTATATGGGAAATATAAGGGTACTTTACTTATTGCAATGGCAGTTGATGCTAACGACCAACTTTACCCACTTGCTTTCGGTATTGTTGAGAGTGAAAATACCAATAGTTGGCCTTGGTTTATGGCATGTATAAGGAGATTCGTGACAGATAGAAAAGGTCTTTGTGTTATATCAGATAGACATGATGGCATCAAAGCTGCTATGAATGATGAACACATCGAAATGACTGAGCCGCATGCCTACCATAGATTTTGCATGCGTCATGTGGCATCCAACATCAACACAAAGTTTAAAAGTAGGGATTTGAAAAACTTGTTTGGTTGGACTGCCACACAACATCAGAAGAAGAAGTTCAATCGTGGTTTCAATTGAATGGGTGAAATAAATATTGATACACGACGATATTTGACCAAACATGGTTTGGAGATGGAGAAGTGGTCAAATTATCATGACGGTGGGTTCAGGTATGGTATAATGACTACCAATATGGTGGAGTGTTTCAATGGAGTTTTGAAAGGAGGCAGATTCTTACCCATCGTCGCACTTGTGAAATTGACATTTTATCGAGTCAATGCGTACTTTGTGGAGCGGCGTGAGAAGGCAAAACAAAGGCTTGAAGAGAGACATGCATATTGTAAGAAAGTAATGGATGCCATTGCTGTCAATTCTGAGAAAGCCGCACACCATACCGTTGTGGCATTTGATAGAGGACTGTTTCAAGTGACCACTAGGTCGGGCCATAGAGGTAGTGGAAAAGGGAAACATAAGCATACTGTGAATGTTGTGACTAAAACATGCACTTGTAAAAAACTTGAAATTTACAAGTACCCTTGTTCACATGTACTTGCCGTTTGTAGTTCAATGGGTTTAAGTACAAATGCATTTGTGGATGTGTTTTACACTAGTGGTGAGTATTTGGGGTCATACGCACCCAAATTTCGACCCATTCCGGATGAAGCGTATTGGACACCTCTTGATGGTCCTAAAATCCTTGCTAATAAGGATATGAAACGTGAACCGAAGAAGAAGGGTACGAAGGATAAGTCACATTCAAAGCGATTGCGTAATGAGATGGATGAAAAACCACCATCAAAATCATTATGTGGCATATGTCGTCAACCCGGTCATAACAAAAAGACATGTTCTTTAAGAGGGTAACATTTTTTGTTGATCTTTATATTATTGTGAACTTACTTTTGCCTAATCTTTTTGTGTAATATTTTAACTCTCTTGTTTTTCTTTTTGTAGCTCTCATGGAGGCGGATCTTCATCCGGGACCGATCGAACCGTCTCTTCTCAAACTGCAAGACAAACACAGGAGTCAAGCAATTTGGGACGGAGAGGAGGTGAGTTCGCTTAGATGTAGAACTCACATAAAATGGCATGGCGGTTATCGTCCTAGTAAGCGGGTAGTTAAATTTATTAGGAAAACCCAGTTTTATGGGGCGCATAGAGTAGCTAGTGTTAAGTTAGATCAGGATTTAATAAGTGCGTTAGTAGAAAGATGGAGGCAAGAAACCCACACTTTTCACTTAACCGTTGGGGAGGCCACTATCACCTTGCAAGATGTGCAAGTTATGTTAGGTTTGAGGATAGATGGAAGAGCTGTGACGGATGAGATCCATCAAGATTGGCAAGGATTAGTGACTAAATTGTTGGGAATAGCACCGGGGGGAAGTTTGAAGGGAACTTCTTTGAAAATTTCTTGGTTGATGACCCATTTTAGTTATTTGCCCAACGGTATGGACGATGCCATATTTCATTGCTATATTCGAGCGTATCTTCTCATTTTGTTTGGTACCGTTCTATTTCCCGATAAGAGTGGGGATGTGGTTCAAGTAATCTATTTGCCATTGTTAAGTGATGTCAGTAGATTGGATGATTACTCGTGGGGAAGTGCGGTACTAGCAACATTGTATCGTAACTTGTGTCGTGGGTGTTGTAAGGATGCATTAGAGATATCCGGCTCTCTTATTCTTCTTCAGTTGTGGTCTTGGGAACGTATTGCTATAGGACGTCCTATGAACATGGGACCATTAGAATATGAGGATGAGGATGAGGATGAAGATGAGGATGAGGATGGGGATGAAGATGAGGATGAGGATGAGGATGAGGATGAGACTATAGCTAGTCCATTTGGGTCACAACATATCTATGGGAGAGATGCATTAGGACGTAAGTGGCTTATGATCGATCGGCGAAGAGCTGATGGGATTTTCTCTCTTACCGCTTACAGAGATGCATTTGATTGTATGACTCATGATCAAGTAAGTTTACTTATCCAATCCAATTTTTTGTGACTTTATAAGCATGAAAATAATTTGGTAATTTACTTATTTATTTGTTTTATTTTAGTTTATTTGGCAGCCTTATACAGCGGATGTCATCTCAGCTCTCTCTCCGATTTGTTCAAAGGATGAACAAGATTGGTGTGTTTTGGCTCCTATGATCTGCTTTGACATTGTAGAGTGGCATTGTCCAGATCGGGTAGTACGCCAATTTGGTTTGAAGCAAACAATCCCGGTGGACTGTGATACTTCGGTGGCTCTTCATAAATTGGATAGGAGAGGAAATCGGAAGGTAAGCTGGAGTGAAATCCACAATGTCTATATCGATTTATGGCGTAGGCGTCGAGAGAGGGTGGTGGCTAATATCGATGTAGATGATGGCTTGATGGATTACAATGATCCGTATATGGTTTGGTATCGAAACCATACTCGTCGTATCATTGGAGTTGTTAAACAATCTCATGCTGGCCCGGTTTCCTACCATCCTTCTTCTCCCTCAATTCAATTGCTTGTAAGTATGATTTATCGTTATTTCAGTTTTATTGAATAGTAAGCATGTTTAGGAAATAATTAGTGCAATATTTTGATTTTTGTGATTATAGACTCAAGGTTTTGCAACTCTACACATGAGGTGTGAGCATGACCTTCAAGCTGCACTCAATGACGCATCTAGTGTTAATTTTGTCCAAACTTTAACCGACATCCGCAAACATTGCTCCGAATGTCTCGAGAAGGTGGGATTTTCACATCTTATCCAACAATCTCAAGAACAACCAAGTGCAAGTTTGGATGATCATTCTCCTCTTATCCAATATATGCGTCGACGTAGAGTTGGTTCTCCTATGACACCAATTATGGAAGGCGACACTCCGGGTTCTTCCTCAAGCCAACCCGCTTCCTCAAGCCAGCGTCGAGCTACACGCCGCCGCCGCCTAGCGGATGATTAGCTATTAATATAGTAGTTTGTAATGTATGGAAACAATTTTATGTTGTATTCGACTCTTTCAAGTTTGTAAAAGACGTTTTAAGTTATGAAATAAGATACCATGCCATTTGAGTTCTCATCTTGGTTGTTATTGGTGTTATTGAACGATTGTGGTCGTGGCATTTTGGTTTGGGTTTGTTTGAGTTGCAGGTGAAACGGAAAAGAGGGAAAACACCTTCAAAAAAAAAAAAAAAATATAAAAACGCCACGGAGCACAGCGGTTTTATAACCACAGAAACCGCTGCTCTCAGTGGCGTTTTCATCACAGATTCAAGTAGTATGAAAATGGGTGGCTTAATTTTTGTAAAGGGTGAAACCGCCATGGGAGGTGGCGGTTTCACCTAGTGAAACCGCCACCTCCCATGGCGGTTTCACCTAGTGAAACCGCCACCTCCCATGGCGGTTTCACCCTTTTACAAAAATTAAGCCACCGATTCCCATACTCATTTCGGGTGTAAAACCGCCATTGAGGGTGGCGGTTTCACTTAAAGTGAAACCGCCACTTCCCATGGCGTTTTCATCACCGAACTGACCTATGAGGAATTTTGGCTAAGGTGAAACCGCCATGGGAGGTGGCGGTTTTACTTGAGTGAAACCGCCGCCTCCCATGGCGTTTTCACCTTAGCCAGAATTTCTTCCCAGTCTCAAAGTTACTGTTCAAGACACTTAAAACCGCCAGTGCCACTGGCGGTTTTGTCCCGAACCTAAATGGGGTGACGTGCACCCCATAACATTAAACGTTTTTGAATCCGACCCATTTTGTTTAATATTTATTTTTTGAGCCCTAATTCGAAAAAAAATTCAATTTTAAGGTCATCATTTGGTGCTTATATGTACCAAAATGTAGAAAATGTCATATTAGACTTTTAACTTACGGAATATTATCTTCCCATAACATATAAAATAATTTCATAATTATGAATATGATGATTACCATAAGATTATGTATGGTATACTACATTTCCATAACTAATGCATGAATTTTGTACATGTTTACCAAAAACTCACATATGGTATATAACAACGATTTCATAATAACATAAATTAATTTCTTATTCACCAGAAGCTATCAGAAAATTCGAAGGGCTCTAAACCTATTCAATGCCCACGAAAAAAGATTCGTTTATAAATATATTAAGATTTTTCATCTCCCCAAAATGCCTAATTGTGTTGGGAAGCCATCGAAGAGAGAATAGCATAAGGGGAAGGAGAAAATTTTCTTTTCCTTATTTTGGGTAAAATCTATATATGAAATGTTTCTATTTTTACTTAATGAAGGGTATATTTGTAAAAGCAAATATTATTACTAATATTTATTAATATTTAATTTTATGCTGCATGCATTTAGGTGATTTTTTTTGCTGCGTTTAGCGTCTTTGAATTATAAAACCATTGTTATTGGAAAAATTATTATTTACACATTGTGTAACTCATCTAGGCTTACACAACCAATTATATATTAACATGTGACATTTTTTATTAATGGCAATAAAAAGGCATATATGGCATATATGGAAAATTGGAAATATGAGATTGCATGTCCACAATATCATAACAAACCTAACACTTCTAATGTAAAAAACATCCAACTCTATTTTGACCTTCTTTATATTTTTCTATTTCTTTTGCATTTTTACTTTTATACCCTTGTTGGGTTTTTATTTTCTTTTTCTTTTTTTTTTGTCTTGCTTTATTAGCTCAACATTTGGGTGGGCTAAAAATCGAACATAACTGACTCGTTTTATCTTTTATTAATTAGGGTCGATAAGTGCATTAAGAGTGATAAATCGGGTCCCGGCTTATATCCGATTCTCTATTTCTCCCTCAAAGTGATAAGTAAAAATAACTCACCACTAGTGCATTTGGTAGACATCCATCATCCGACTCAGAATTTCACAACACCATATTGTTCATGGATTATGATAGGGATGAGAGAATATAATCATCCGACTCAGAATTTCACAACACCATAGAAATAAGTTGTTGAAATCATTAAGATAGTACACAGTGGTGGATCCATGTAGAGATTGGGGGTACTAAGACACTGAAATGTAAATTATTTTACTAAAAACCATGAAGAATCCTAGTAAAAGATAAGAGAGGACACTGAAAAATATTGTTGGGACATCGAAATGTATTTTCTGCATTCGTCACTGATTGTACATTGTATATGATAGATGATCTTTGTCATGCATCGTTGTTGTCATCAAAGCTTTATTATTACCTAAGGATCTCGCCGCCCGAGGAATAAATTTTAATCAAGGGCTCATTCTGTCATGAATATATTTTAGGCGGGTCCAACGATCGAGACTGACTACGTGTTAGTCCTCGTCAAACCATATATTCAGATGATTTATTTCTGGCCAATGACTCATTAAGCCACATCCAGTTAAAATACACCACATTTGAAATACATGAACCCCATTTTTCTCTTGGTCACGCAATTTTTTATCAAACTAATAGAAGGACGGGGTTTGATACACATATGAACTTATGCACCAACGGTTTTGAGTGTAATACTTGAACAATTAGCCAATAGCTACGAATTAGCTGAAATGGTAAGTGAAATACACTAAAATCAACTTAATTTAGTTGGATTGTGTCTGAAATGATAAACTAATTGTAGTTAGTAGATGAAACATCGATAAATAAACTGAACTTAAATTACCAAAATTTAATTGATAGTTGATATGGTAGTTGATTTATTAACTCACAATGCTTATACCATGCTCGCCCGAGTACAATGAGCAATGGTGGTCCTTCTCACAATAAAGGAGTAGACACGACACTTAAAAATGATTTTACATTTTTTATTTCATTGGCTCACCCCTTTATTGTGAGTGGAACTACCATAATTTTTGTGCTCCCGGGACCATGGTATAATTTACCACTAACTCAAGTTAATTTGATTCAATTGAATAATTATGAACTCTACTTAACTAAAATCGTAGCTAGCAAAGAACTCTACTTAACTTAACTAAAATGGTAGCTAGCATTTGGAATGAAACTGGACTGCATAGAAATGATCCGAATAACCAAAAACTTAACTGAACTTTGAGTTATTAGCTAATAGTTGAAACGGTATTAATTGAACCTGATTTGAACTGGTGTGTACGAATAGATCGAATTGTTAAACCAATATTATTAATTAAAAAAAAAAAAAGAGAGAGAAAATTGGTTTGGCGCCAAGCGAAATGCATTTAGCGCCAAACCAAAATCATTTAAGCGCCAAACTAAAGGCATTTGTGGCGGCTGGCTACTTTGATTTTTCTAACCTAATTACTAGTATATATAATAGGATCTCCAATACTCTATGTTAATCAATTCATACACTTAGCATCTATTTAATTAGCATATTATATACATACCTAACACAATACACTTCTTTATCAAATTATGAAAAAAATGGAGTTGTCTATGAATTCATTTTTTCATAACGGGAAAGGTATTTTTTTTTTTTCCCCTTGGAAAATAACCCTAAACACTAATTAGGACATATTAGTAATTTTACTTATGGATAAATGTGTTATTAACTGATTAAAGGGAAAACTTAAAAAAAAAAAAAAAAAAAAAAAAAAAAAAAAACAATATATAACATCACGTGAAACTAGATACCATCAAATTAAAAAAATATTTTGTATGATCTATTCCTAGCCACTTGTCGCAAAACAATTTGTTGTGTAAGCAATTGAGGCTTACACAGTGTGTAAACAAACTGCCCTCCCATATTAAAAAGCTAAGGGAGTGAAACATTCTAGAATCTCACCCTCTTATCCCGCCTCCCAATTCCCTCTCTGTTATCTTTTCAAAATCCATCTCACTTGACTCGCCAGCTAACACTGGTCATTTTGGTTGGGGCCACGACCCGGACATAGGTGGTGCGTGCGGGGTCACCGGCGGTGAGTATTTGTGACGTGTTGGGTTTGCCCTTTAAATTGTTTGGGGGGGGGGGTGGGGATGGTCAAAGTTATGTGGCGTTGGCCTAAAGTAAGCAATGCTTATATCATGTTGTCAAGAATACAAGAAGCATGGTGGTCCTTCTCACAATAGTGAAATAGATGAACTACTGAGAAGAATTATCATGCTTCTTGTGCTCCCGAGAGCATGGTATAATTTCCGTAAAGTTAGAATAGCATTTTGCAAGAATCTTATTACATGCATGCATGCAGAATCAACATTTATTTTTGTGCTCTAGCAATTTGCTTTATTTTATCCTTTTTTTTTCTTTTCAAAGTCAATTTATTCTATATTCTTAATCCACCCATTTTTTCAAACGTGCAATAAAACACACTTTACCTCTTATTTTAGATAAATTTCTCAGATTATATTCGACTTTTTTTTTTTTGTTGAATTTGATACGGCTACGGACTCTTTTTCAGTGCTCGTCCAAAATGTGGGGTAACGTCCTTTTTCAGTACCAATGACGTAGAAGTCCGCAAATTATACCATGCTCTCGGGAGCACAAGGAGCATGGTGGTCCTCCTCACAATAGAGGAGTAGGGACCACACTTAAATAAATTAAATCTATTTAAGTGTGGTCCCTACTCCTCTATTGTAAGGAGGACCACCATACTCCGTGTGCTCGCGTGAGTATGGTATAAGCATTGGTAGAAGTCGCGTCCCTTTTGAGATGTTAATTAGTTTAACTTTCAGTATGTATAATAAAAACAAAACGAATTAAAAAAATTATGAATCTCAATTCCTTTGGTTTTAATTATTTTACTCATATACTTGGTGGTGAGTAATTGATCAATAGCTAAAGCACTGCCTTAAAAAGATTGCAAACACGCGACTTACTCCATATTGTTTAGAATAATCTTTCGACCCTCTTTGATTAACATGATCTTCCTATTTATCTTGCGTAGGACCGATATATAGAACATTATTGAAAGACCTACATATTTTATGACAAGTGAAATAAGTAAAATGCATGCACTCTAAACTAATAAGCTTATTTATACTCCAAATGAACATTTCATTTCATGTAGATCAATCGACATGGCTTCAAGATGACGGTTTTCTATCATGAACCACTCAGTTTTGTCCATATTCGTATGTGAAGCAATTGAGCACCCAACATTATTAATTTTTGTGTCTAAGACGGAGTATATGATAATGAGAGCTTAATGATATATATAGGAATGGAATTCTCCAATCCCTAGCCAGTATTCTTGTCCTTCATCCTAGGGGCCTAACCAAAGTTGGTGCCTGTATTCTTGGTATATTCGAAGGGCCTCTATCTAGTTTAAATTGTGTGTATATCGATCTTACGACTTAGCTACATTAGAACACGTGTATCCCATCAATTATCGTATTTTACTCTTTCTTGACATATACTATATATACATTCGTGGTGTATCGAGCATTTCTCTTTGATAACGACATAACATAGAAAATAAGAAAAGTAAACCGAACCATAGGGGTCAACAACAGTATTATTTCAATTAACATATATTATCATACCAAATTATTACCAATATTGTGAATAGCTAGTGACCTTCAATTATTTTTATTGCTTATTACAATAATAGTATTATTATTAGTGCATCATAATACGGAGATGCATGACATAATTAACCAATAATGGGTCGGGTCGAGTTGGGTTTGGTTACTTTGGTATTAGCTAGCCATTAGGGCATAAGAACAAAGTTGGTCAAAAGGGTAGCCATGTTGGTTGACGCGTTGCGAAAGATGGAGGCATTGACACTGATCTTTGAAGTGTAGTCGTTCATCTTAACAAAAGACCCAGCCGTAGACAATTCTTGTCTCACGAAATTCATCGTCAGTCCGTCAATGTACGCCCTTGTCCCAATGAATGCACAAACCTACAATAATATAACAACATCGACATTTTATTATTATTCGTTCTTAAATTACAAGATCAAATTCGTCCAAAACCGAAAGAAATGACAGAAACGGAGTAAGTATAATAATATGCACAAACCTACAATAATATAGCAACATCGACATTTTATTATTATTCAATTCCTTCTTATAGAAGATCAAATACTTCTGTTAACTCCTATGTGATGAAATTGTATGTATTATTGTACATTGCATAGAACAATTACATAGGGTATATATACCTCTACATGTACAGTGAGAACATAATAAATCTAGGCAAAATTATAGGGATATCCTACCTTAATTGTACACAAGAATATTACAATAAGATTATAATGATAGCCTAACATAATTAGGAGATATTAGTATCATAATAATCTTAACACCCCCCCTCAAGCTCAAGGTGGGTGCATCGAACTCATGTTGAGCTTGGACACCAAGTCCTTGAAACGTCTAGGATGAAGAGCTTTCGTAAAGAAATCAGCCAATTGATCTTCAGAGGATACTGGAATAAGACGAAGATGATGCTGTAACAAATGTTGTCGAATGAAATGACAATCAACTTCAATGTGTTTCGACCTTTCATGAAAAACGTCATTGTGTGCAATTTGAATAGCACTCTGATTGTCGCAATGAAGATCGGTAGATGTTGTTTGACAAGCTCCCATATCGGCTAAAAGCCACCGAAGCCATATAAGTTCAGAAGTAGTATCAGCTATAGCACGATATTCCGCTTCGGTACTAGAACGTGAGACCACTGTTTGTTTCTTACTTCGCCATGAAATAGGTGAGCTGCCTAAAAAGAAGCAATTGCCAGTGGTAGAGCGTCTGTCCGTCGGATCGCCTGCCCAGTCAGAGTCGGAATACGCATGTAATGTAAGAGATGAATCAAATAGAAAATGAAGGCCGTGAAACATTGTACCCTTTACATACCGGAGAATGCGTAGTACAGCAGAATAGTGTGTAGTACGAGGTGCCGACATAAATTGACTCACAATGTGAACTGCGTATGCAATATCCGGACGAGTGACTGTCAAATAAATAAGACTTCCAACCAGTTGTCGATATAGCATAGGATCTGACAAAGCTGCACCATCTGTTGGCGTGAGTTTCATATTAGCTTCAATAGGAGTGGATTCAATTTTAGTGTCACTAAGACCAGCTTTGTTTAGAAGCTCACTCGCATATTTGGCCTGCGTAAGATGATACCCATTTTCATCTGCTGAAACTTCTAAGCCAAGAAAATAGCTTAGGTGACCAAGGTCCTTCATTTCAAAATGCTGATTGAGAAACAACTTCAGATCCTTAATGCCATCTAAATCATCACCACTGATGATCATGTCATCCACGTAAAGAAGTAAAAGAATGCATCCCTTCTCAGTACGACGAATAAAGAGAGCATGATCATAGGCACTGGAGGTAAAACCGAGAGGAGATATAGTCGAGCTGAACTTGGTAAACCATGCTCGAGGAGCTTGTTTCAGCCCATATAATGCTCGACGAAGACGACAAACCTTACTTGGAGGATGGTCATAACCTTGGGGAGGTCGCATATAAACCTCCTCACTGAGATCACCATTAAGAAAAGCATTCTTCACATCCATCTGGAAAAGGGACCACTTCTTACTAGCAGCTACAGCAAGTAAACTTCGAACAGATGTAAGACGAGCTACAGGAGCAAATGTTTCTTCGTAGTCAATGCCGTACTCTTGCTTAAAACCTTGAGCAACAAGACGAGCTTTATATCGTTCAATAGAGCCATCGGACCGAGTTTTGATTTTATACACCCACCTGCACCCTACTACTGACTTGTTAGAGGGTAAGTCAACTAACTCCCATGTATTAGCTTTGAGCAAGGCATTCAGTTCTTCCTTCATTGCTTGTTGCCACAAAGGATCACTGCTTGCCTCTCGAAAAGTTGTGGGCTCATAAAGCGACTCAATAGCTGCATAACATCGTTCATAATCACTATGCCAAGCAGGTGGACGACTCACCCGAGACGAATGTCTTGATTGCAACGAATCGGCTATAGTTGCCTCAGTGGACTCATTAATCTGGGACTCAATATGGTCTGTGCTGGTGCTGGTACCGCATGGTGAAGAAGAAGAATCAGAAATGGCTGAAGAATCATTTCTTTCGTCCAAAGTAGACAAGGGCTCGCCGTGGAAAATACCTTCTGTAAGAGAAGGGGAATCTAGAGTTTCGACAATACTGGAATCACCAATGTTGCTGTTATCAAAGTCATCAGGAAACAAGTCAACATTAGCATCAGTGAAATATGGTACAGTAGGCTGATCTAATTGGAATTTGGAAAGAGATGCAAACATCTTGTGTTCCCAGAACACTACATGTCGAGAAATTCGTATTCGCCTTGCAATGGGATCCCAACACTTGTATCCTTTGTGTGAAGTGCTGTATCCAAGAAAACAACATAATCTTGCGCGCGGTTCCAGCTTTGTGTATTCATGAGACTGAAGAAGCACAAAACTCACACATCCAAAAACGCGAAGAAAAGTATAATCTGGGACTTGGCCATATAACCGCTCATGAGGAGACTTGTGCCCAATTACAGAGGAAGGAAGACGGTTGATGTTGTGTACTGCGGTAAGTGAAGCTTCTCCCCAAAAATATTCTGGGCATGAGGCTGCAATAAGCAGTGCACGAACAGTATCAAGAATATGACGATGCTTGCGCTCGGCACGTCCATTTTGTTGAGAAGTACCCGGACAAGAATGCTGTAAAACCGTGCCTTTATTGGCAAGAAAGGTCAGAAAATTCTTCTCCCTGTACTCCATTGCATTGTCAGCACGAAAGATCTTCATCTTACAATCAAACTGAGTTTGTATCATGGCAGCAAAATTGTAATATACTTGTTGCAACTCAGAGCGATTCTTAAGAAGATAGAGCCAAGTATATCTTGAGTAATCATCAACAAATATAACAAAGTAACGTGACCCATCATATGCAATATTGGGTGAAGGTCCCCAAATGTCTGAGTGCACAAGATCAAAAGGAGCAGTAGAAATGGAGTCATTATTATTAAATGGCAAAGCATGGTGTTTTGCAAGCTGACAAGAAACACAGTCTAACTTTTCTGGTTTGACAGAGCCTAATACACCACTAGAAATTAAGGACCGCAATCCGGAGTGAGAAACATGACCTAATCTAGAGTGCCAAACTCCTTGAGACACAGCAGCAACATTCGAACTAGAATCACTGTTTCCATGGGGAATATTAAGAGATATGGCTTCAAATAAACGTCCAACTCTACGCCCTTTCCCTAGAATTTGGCCACTCTGAGGATCCTGCACATAGCAACCAGCTTTCGAAAAATGTACTTCCAATCCATTTTCACATAACTGACCCACAGAGATGAGATTTAAGGCAAGTTCAGGAACAAGATATGCATCACGTAATGAGAAATTCAGGGTTGAAACATCACCACTACAAGTAATATGCATAAGAGAATTATTGGCCGTGCGGATGATAGGCGCATATAACGAACGCTTCTTGTTAATCACATCACCAACATTTGAAGTCATATGATTAAAACAACCAGAGTCAAAGAACCAGGAGGATGATGATGTACCTGGAGTTGCAGATAACACAGGTGCAGTGGTAGTGGTGTTACCGCTAATCTGATTTATGAAGTCTTGCAGATCATTCAATGTTATAGATGTTGGTGGAGAATCGACTACAGCACCGGATGTATGAAATCGAGACTGCGGCTGCCGAGTATACTGCTGTGCCTTGTTTTTAGCCATCAGCTTGCGACATTCTTTGATAGAATGACCAGACCGCTTGCAGTAGCGACAAGTGATCTCGGTTGATGCTGCCACAACAGGATCAGGAAGGATAGGCTCAAATTTAGGCTTCAAAATTCCGAGACGTGTCTCCTCAGATAATAATTCAGCAACAGCACTTTCAAGACTCGGGAATTTTTCCCGATGAAGCAGAGAGCCACGCACGCCTTCATAATCATCATGTAAAGCCATAATAAATTGCATTAGGCGTAAATTATCACGATAAGTACAAAATTTCGTGATATCCGCAGCAGTTTCAAATTGTGGTTCAGATAAGGCCAGTTGATCCCAAACAGAATGCATATGGGCAAGAAAATCATTGATAGACTGGCCTTTAACTTGCTTCATATTTCGTAAACTGTCAAGAAGTTGGTACTGATGGGCAATATCAGTAATAGAGTAACGAGAAGATAGGAGATCCCATACCTCTTTAGCAGTTTCAAATCTACCAAATTGGGACTTAATTGGTGAAATTGTAGTGTTTCTTATCCATGTCAAAATTTGGTGATTTTTACTCTCCCATAACTCTAGTCTATCAGCATAATTAGCAGCGTCTTCAGTCTTTTGCTGAACAGGTTTAGTGATTTCACCAGTACAATAACGCCACAACCTACGACCTTTCAAAAAACTACACATTTCTTGAGCCCAAAACACATAATTTGGACCCTCTAAAATAGTTTTAATTGGCTGCAGATTATCTACCCTCTCCATAATGTCAAACCAGCAAGAAATCAAAAGGATATTGCGAGAGATAAAGAAAACAGGAAGACCACACCTGTCAATTGAAATAAGAAGCTCCAATCAACCAGTGATAACGATTGAGCAACAAGAGCAAACCCCAAGGAACAACGAATAAACAGTGAATAAAAATTCACTCACAATCGAGCAACGAAACACGCGCCGGAGAAGCTCGAACGACGCCGTCAACACTCCGTGCCGGAGATAAAATTGGGGGAGAATAAATCTCAGAGAATTAATTTGAGATTCGGAAGTGCGGAAGCAATGAAACCCAGGAATGATTAAATGTGATCCTTGATCATCAAAATGTGCGACAAGACATGATGATCAGGGAGCAAAAGTGTCGAAGAGTGGTGATAAAAAAAATGAAGGAAAAGTCAAAGACTTAAACTTTAGAAAAACATGTGGCTGTAGAAGACCAAGCCTGATACCATGTTAACTCCTATGTGATGAAATTGTATGTATTATTGTACATTGCATAGAACAATTACATAGGGTATATATACCTCTACATGTACAGTGAGAACATAATAAATCTAGGCAAAATTATAGGGATATCCTACCTTAATTGTACACAAGAATATTACAATAAGATTATAATGATAGCCTAACATAATTAGGAGATATTAGTATCATAATAATCTTAACAACTTCCAAATTAAAGAAATGGAGAGAATAATAATACAGTAATTAAGATGCAATTCGATAATGTATACCCTATTTGGAGAGGTCGTGGGGTTGAAGTTGCCGGGTGCATCCCAAGCTAAGAGGACCGCATAAGGAGCAAAAGACGCGCTAGTTACAGTATACGCCACCGCAGCCGTGGAGCCTTGTTGATTACCCTTGACATGGTCTATGCGAGCCACACCACCATGTTGCGTAATAGTTGTAGGTATTGCAGTACTGAAACTACCAGTCCAACTGTGAGATTTTATGGCCCGCATGTCAGCTAGGGTGTTATTGGTTAGGGTCGCAACCGTCCCATTCTGGAGCTGGTTCAACGCCTCTTGTTGCTCCGTGGTCGCGACCTCTTGCCCAGCTTGGATCGAAGCCATGTTAAACTTAGCTTGTACGCTACAATTAAACAGTGAAAATGCATTTTGTCATATATAGGTAGACTCGTGAATATTGTTTAGGACAACGGTAAAATAAAAGTACTAGGAAAATCATGATGGTAAATTAAAGCATAAGTGACGATAAGTGTATAATAATAATACTGTAAATTATTATCGTAAATTATTATTGATTTTTAGTAACGAAACAATATTTTAGTTATAATACTCTAGATAATATTACATAAACCAATTCAATAACATAGATAAAAGCCAACAATTACCTCGACAATATAAAACTAAGGGAGATATATGTTTTTATTGCTTAAATAACTTGAACGTATGTATGTATGAACCAACATAAACTTTATCGACTACATTTATATACTACACACACTTCCAAAGAGTTACAACATCAATGGAATATCATAAAGTTTTAACACTTCTATAATATATATATATATATATATATATTTCACATTTTTGCGAATCCAGAATCTCTTATCGTTTTCGATCTTTTAGAGTAATTGCCTAATGGAGATTGAAGAATATAATCTTAAAAAACTCCCTCTGATTTGCAATATTATTCTCATATTTGTTTGGACCAATTCTAATGATCTTATCCTTTCTTATATTTTCAACGATTTATTGAAATAATATTCGGAAAAAATAAATGTTAAAGCAAAATGGTTAGAAGAAAAAAACTTATCAACTACTATGGGGTGCATGTCAGCCATATATAAAACAGTCAAGGTTTTTGGCGGTTTTATATATTACTTTAAAAAAAACGCCAAGGTTCTCGGCGGTTTTATTATTCACATTTTTTTTTTACTGTTTATAAGTCGTAGATACGCTATGGTCGTCCTTGACGGTTTTATGCATGTGTGACATGCAAACCCATTTTGTTGAATAAGTTTTTCTTCGACGAATTTTTTCGAGCACTATTTCAAAACATCGCTCTCTTATTTTGGTATGTTAGTTATTTGTGGCTAGTGATGTGCTTTATGGGGTTCTTTGCTAAAGCAAATTGGAATACACTTCACTTTAATTTTAAGATAGCTATTATTGTTCATAATACTCGTCATGGTTTCGATCGAGCTACTCGAGAATATTTGGAGGGAGTGTTGTTATTGGTGGAGAATTCGATTCTTATCGTGATTTATTTGTTGTTGATGGGCGATTATTTTTTATTTTGCATATTTTAACAGCGAGAAGTGCAATAGAACTTTTGACACGGAGGAAGATATGAGGATCAAGGTTGAGATAACTGGTGATTAGGAAATTAATTATTGGCCATGTGGTTTCTAATCCTAATATCCCCAACCCCGGTAGCTAAATCGTCTCCTTTGTACTAAAAGAATTACTTTAAAGTGATGTCTATTCTAAACGTTCGCAATTGCTCTTGAATCTTGATGCATGCATTTGCAAGATATCAGGAGTCAAAATTATCCCCAAGTGATTTTAAGGTGAGATTGTCTCATTGTATGAAACCATTTAGTTAGTTAGTTTTCAAATGATAGTATATCATTTTTTTTATAACTATTGTGTTATTTATAATATGGTAACTTTTGAAATTTTATTTTTCAGAAAATTAATAATATATTTTTGCTAATTATTTATGAATATTAAGTTAGAAAAATAAATACTGAAAATTGTTGAGTGGTCTTATACTCTTATCTATGAAACAATCACATGCTAGATTTGATTTCATGCTTGCGCAAGTGTAGCTGTATGTAATCGTTTTAATATGTGAGGGGGAATAGAGATTGAGATTTGGGATAAATATATACTCGTATTATTTTAGTTGTTTTTTTACATCGTCTTCCACTAATAAACGTTTTTCTTGACACCCCCCCTAATTGCAATGGTGGGTAAAAAATCCTTGTTATTCTTATCACATCTACTAATACCCTTATAAAACATGGGGAATTTGA
This sequence comes from Spergularia marina, assembly GCA_963680865.1. Classification (NCBI taxonomy): domain Eukaryota; kingdom Viridiplantae; phylum Streptophyta; class Magnoliopsida; order Caryophyllales; family Caryophyllaceae; genus Spergularia; species Spergularia marina. Next base: position 26,370,541 of record OY804548.1, on the reverse strand, counting down.
GCTATAGAGAATAACAAACAAGGCGTAAGGGTGAAATGGGCAACCACGTATGAAATAAAATACAGTTTGAGGAATTGTTTGTGGATCACCCCAAAAAGGAAATAGGAAAAAAGAACGTGAACCGAACTCCGATCCAAAGGGAGTATAGCACAATTCTCGCCCAGTGTCTCCCTCCTCTCACGTTTTAGCAAAGACTATTTCTTTCGTCACAAATTAACTTCCTAGTTTATTTGAATATGTCATAAGAGGAATTCAAATAAAATAGGAAGTTTATAATAGGACGAAGGGATGGAGTACAAAGGCTCCTCACTTGTGATGAGATAATTAAATGTGTCTAAATGTATGCAAGTTTTACACCTATGTTAGAAATTAACATTACACCTTTTTTGGAAACATAGAGAAAAAGGCTTACTAACCTATGGCGATAATTGCATTGTTAGTACAAGAAAGCCCGACAATTTTGCGAGTGAGTATATTTTACTTTGTTCCATCATATTCTAAAATCAGACTATAGTGAGCACACCTATACATCCTTTCTACAAAATTTGACTGTTTTCTTGTGGTGAAATACAAATTTAAAGAGAAAGGAAAAGAGATTCTCAATTAGCATACTTTTATTATTCATATTCCACTGATGTAATATATATAAATGCAAATATATATGTACTCGTATTCGATTACCATATGTTGGTACGGTGCAACTGTAGCTTCAAGTAACAAAGCTTATATTTTGGCTTCGTAAATACCTATCTGATTACCAAGCTAAGGTAATAATACTTTCGATTCATGCATGCTTGCTCATATATGTTAGTTAGTGGTCGTTTGGTTGTCACTCAAAATCATGGAAATTCAAAATTCCCATGAATTAAATTTTTTGGAGTTGTTTGGTTGCCTAAAATCGTGATAATTGACAAATCATGGAATTTCCAATTCCCATAAAATGGAGGAATTGGCTTACCTAGCCCCCCTTGGTAATTGGCAATTCATGTGGGAATTCAATTCCTACATGCAACCAAACAGTTTTGAGAAATTCGCATGAATTTCTACAACCTGGGAAGTGAAACTTCATGAGCATTCCAAATTTCCGTATACAACCAAACGACCACTTAGTAATGGTTTTAGACGGTCAAAAGATTAATTCCTATCAACTTTCTTGTGTAAATTGGCTATGGTATGCAACAGTGAAAACTAGCAAGCTAAGCTAGACATGGCTTCTATGCAAGCGCAAGCGGTCGCGCCATCGGACCAGCAGGAGGTGTCGAACCAGCAGGTTCAAAATGGCATGTTCGGGACCATAGACAATCGCAGTTGGGCTAACATGCAGCTCATCAAATATCACTCTTGGTCCGGTAACTTTACCGTATTACCAACTACACTTACGACCCATACCTCGGTTCGTATTGAACATGTGAGGGGTCATGAGCAACGTTCCCAAGCCGCTGTGATGTATAGCATGACTAGCGCCACTGGAGCTCCTTATGCAGTCGTTGTAGCTTGGGATGCACCGGCTAATTTCAACCCCACGAGCTCTCCAAATAGGGTACACACGAAATTTTACAAACTAAACCTCGACTTTCCTATTGTTATTTCAATCATTTCTTCACGTTTCTTCTTATATGTCGTTAAATGTTGATTGTTGTTTTTGCAGGTTTGGGCAACCGTTGGGCCAAGGCCTAACATGGAACTTATGACATGGGATGCCATCAGAACTCAATTGGTTAAATCTGGGCCTTCTGAGATATTGACGTACCCGACTCCATCACTAATTGCCCAATCCACCATTATTCGCAGCCCCTCCCACAACATGGCTAATCTTGTGACATACTTTTTCCGCATGGATGCTGACTCAGCCGAGGCCGGCACCGTCGCCGTCCCCTAATGATGCTTATGTCATGGATGCTACTACTACTAATACTATACTACTACTATGATTGAGGCTCTCTATTCAGTATCGACGCTTAATAATAATTAGGGCAATGATTTTGTCGAGACATTTCACTTGAACTATACCAAGACAAAAAGGTCCGTTATATAGATTAGATTCAATGGACTTGACTAAGCAAAATCATTTCCTAATATTTGAAAAATGAAATAATTTATATGCATGTACTTTTCTACCTCCACAAAATAACGAATATTTCCCACCTTGGTATATTTGTATCTAGTAGTTCTTAAAGTGTTTGTCAAGCCACGATGCACATTTTCAAGGAGAAATGCTTGAAGTAGCATAATTGTTGAAAACTAGTTCGTGTATAAAATCTTAAAGTCATGAGTTCTAATTGAGGGAAACGGAAAGATCAATATACACACGAAACAGAGGCTATCAAGACTACAAGCACCAACATTTTTAGGCCAAGGCAAAAGACCACAAGAACAACTTGTCTGAAAGATTTAACATAAACAGTCTTCCAAACTCCCCATTATTTCATTTACCTAATAGTGATATTCGTTACACATGTTGGACGAGGTACTGAAAGATAACAGTGCTCTCTGCTTTATCAGATTTCGGAACAACACAAATGCATAAAAAAAAAAAAAAAAAATGCTCCTGAACTAAGGGAAAAAAAGTGTCACAAAAGCACTCACAATGTAAACCCCAAGCTTGAGTCCTGCAGTGACATGCTTATTCAGATTTCGCTGGGCTAGTAACATCTTTGAGCTTTTCTTCCAACTCGCCATTCTGATCAGGGGAATATGTAAGAAGATAATCTCATTAACTAACAAACGTAAGCAAATGTGTTAAGATTACCTGGTGCATATTGAGGATGATATCTGATCCTCCAATGAACTCTCCCTTGATAAATATTTGTGGAAATGTTGGCCAGTGGCTGCATAAGATCAGAAATCACATTAATTTGAAAGATAAAGTAAATGAGCCGAGCTTATAATGCAGAAGTAAATAAGAATAGTTGAATATTGTTATAAAACAAGATCAGTCTTCTGACATGAGCTAAAACAAAAACTCAGCAATCTTCAAGAAGAGGCTTGGGGCCATCACAAATTACCTAAGCTATAGTCCTCCTACGCTAGAGCAGGATACATATAAGATTCCGTTCTTGTACCATTCTAACTCTCAAGTCTCAACACAGCCGAGAGAAGAGTATCAAGTGGGCAACAAAGCTTAGCAACACGGAATCTGCAGGAGGAGCGAAATTAAGACAATATTACGCAATTTACCTGTACATTTTAACGGCTTCCTTCAACTCCAAGTCCTCCAGAATACACCTCGAGCTGATAGGAACATCTACAAGAAGCCAATTTGTGTTAAGAGTGACAAAGGCAAGAGCTTTAAGCCTCAGTTCCAAATTAATGTTAAAGCAAACAAACTAATAGTATTAAAGCAGAGTCAACATTCATAGTATGCCGTGCAAAAGGACATATTTTTCTGATTACCCATAAGAAGCTACAAAATCCTACAGAGAGATGAATGCAAAATAAAGACGGATAGCAGTGGCATATGAGGTAAACAGAGACAATCCCCTACATTTTCGTACAAGTATCACTATGAAAGTCATTCTGTTTGCATAAAATCATTTGTTCAAGTTCCAAAGATAAGTCCGTTGGAATAATATGCTTGCAAAAATTCATCACTCCAACTCTCCAAGTAATCAAGTATGACTTCTTATGGCATAGGTTGATTAATGTTGTAGAGAAGCAATATGTTCATCTCAAATATCCAAGAATTCGCTCAAATTAGGCTTCTCAGGCCTGAAAAGAAGTCAAAAAGGATATGTGCATTGCTACCAAGTATACTAATGCATCCAGAGAGCCCTATCTACGTTTCAAAACCAGAAACGGAACAGTAATAGTTGTGAAGATTTTTTTTTTTTTCTTTTTAAATAAAACAGTAGTTGTGAAGTTAGGAGGACTGCCTTGAGTAATATATACGCTTCCTTTATCCCCAAATTACTAACTTGCTTTTCTTACAGGCTCTCCTAAAATGAGCGAGTCACTTTTTCCTTCAAAGACGGAAACAACAGCCCTTTAGAGGAGGAAGTATCTATACACACAGACGCAAAGATAAATCCCCAGGTACCTAAAATAACCAACTCTTCAATATGCATTCACGCCCAAACCGATAAACTATTCATTCCAAAAAGGTTATATCCATTGATAAGTTGTGAAGAGTTTAACCGTAGAGAATCTCTTAACCATCCCATCAAATAAGCGGAAGGTGTACCGAACTTGGCTTATACATCTTCTGATAAGGCTCACACCTACCTTTGGCAGAGTATCCCACTACACACTTAGTTCCTCTTAGTCTTACTGTCCTAATGTCCTTCTCTTAAGTTCGTCAGTCAATGAAAGAGGACGGGCTTAAAGGTGGGGCAAGCAGGCATTGTTGTACAAGGGGATATCCTACATCCAGCAATCGCCATTAGGTCAATCGAAGACGTGTGATAAATGGGCTCTAGCTAATTTATCTTCTGAGAAGGCTAAACCAATGCGAACAGGCCTACAACCGCATACATATACCCTTAAGACAAAGCAATAAAGAAAGCAAACTAAATCCTCAACTCGGAATGAGATCCTTAGCTAGTCCCAGCTAGAAGAAGTCCGCTTGCTTTCCTGGAATGGGAATGAAAGGAAACACATTTTGATGGGCGTAGACCGGGCAGGCTGGGAAGTAGAGCTGACATAAGCTGGAAAAACTCCATATCCTAACTCGTAGTGTTTTCAAATCAATGAAACTTAATGTTGACGCTTATTCTCAATTACTCTTGTAATTATGAGCAGGAACGCACTGGAGAATGTGAAAGTGCAACACTCCCAAACTTTCACCACTGCCTTACAAAGATCTTTTTTTTCTTGTCACAATCAATGATTCAAACGTGGTCCTGGCTCAGTGAGATAAACAAGAGTACTTAGAAACTCCCGACCTAATCAAGGTAGACAATGCCAAAGGAGGAGCGTAAGGTTATTGTCAAGAGCCAACTGCTATATAGTAACAATGTTCTCTCAACGATTCCTAAATATGCTCACAGAGTCACAGCACATAAAGGACTGAAATAAAGTCTTAAAGCCGGCCATGTAAGACATAGATTGATCATCCCCCCTCTCCCCCCATCCAACCAGAAATCACTAAAAATGAGGCAGAAACAAAGTCTGGTCTGGTAATTTTCAATTTCAGTGACCTAAGAATGAAGCAGGCTAATATCAAGCAGTGCGTAGATGTAAAGGAAACAGAAACACTAGAAACAGAAGTCAGATGAAATGATTTAGAAACTTACGGTACACCTTCAGTACCTTCACGGCAAGAGCACTGAAACCACATCTAGGCGCCTCAGGATTTCCCTTCATATAAAGCATGACAGGATTTTCTTTGACATCCTAGAAATGGAATCAAAGGTAAGTAAGTAGATGTTCACCAGCCACTACCATAAAAATAATAATATAAGCTACATGATATAATAACAGGCTAACGAAAAAAAAAGTACTCCGTAATATGATGGCTCATGGACCATGGTGCAAAATTTGACAAAATATAAATAGGAGCAACCTTATCAACGACGTCTCTGACAGAGAGGTCTGAACTCTGAAGTTTACTGGCTGGCCTGAAATCTTCATGTGTATCGGGGTCATTGGACACAGTAGTTGAGTACTTCATTCCATTTTGGTACAACGCCCCAGATGCCTGTGAAGAAATAACAGTCAGATTAAACTCATTCCTCAATAATTAAAAGTGAATCACGGGAAACCAGCTTCATAATTAGAAAAAACTACTCCTCTCTAAAATGAATAAAAGACACATGACTCAAATTTTACAACTCTCATGATCTAATACTTCCCAGGCTAGAAAATAAGGTGGGGGTGAGTGTAATATACAACCTCAGCTTAAAGCAGAACAAACCCAAAGATCAAACGAGAGACAATCACAAACTTCAAGCATATCAGACATTTTCAAGGCAAATTATATTTTCTCTAAAATATGAGCTATACTTAAATGTGAACGAACTCTTTGGATGTCACCAATGCGAGAGTACTAGTTTATGATGATAATCCAAGAGGGTATAAAAAGTTGGAGACTGGGGAACTGACTACGATGGTAGTGTACTCTACTACTCTTCTACCCCAAAGTTATCGCCTTTTGGCACCACCACTCATGATTTGACTTCTAGGAATAACATACACTGTATCAGACTCAAATATATTGGATAATCTCAACTTCACTTCAGTCAGACACTCGATATAACTACCAAACGACCATTACCATGTAAGTACAGAAGTTTCCAAAGACGCACAATATCTTCCCGAAAAGATACATTACAAGATGGCGCTACCAATATCAAACATGTCGATTTTATGAAAGCACAAAGGTCAAACCTAAAGTAAGCAACTTTCGCAAATGATCAAATTATCAACAGCTATAACTTTTTTCACATAGGCCATTCCCAAACAACATTTTCGATCAAATTACAAAATTACATGGCCATCAGACTCATACAAAATCGACATCCCAAACACAAATTTCGACATTTGGATATGATATTCTAACTCAATTATCTTCGCCTTTACTATAATCGCGGAAAATAAGCTACCAACTAAATTCAAAACCCCCAATTGAATTGAAATATAAAGAAAGTAAGAAACTTACTTTGGGGGCGAAACGAGAAGCGGATATATTGACAATGTTACGCAACAACATACTTGATACAGACCTAACCATAGCTGCTACTGCTGCTGCTACTCAAAAACTTACTACAAATATTAAAAACACAAAGATTTTAATCAGACATCATAATCATAATTTATAAAAAAAAAAAAAAAAAAAAAAAAAGCTAATAATTAATTGCAAGATTAAATCAATTTCATGGAATCTCTCTCCTCCGTCAAACCCGGGGTTTGGGGTTTTAGGGTTAGGGTTTGGCCTGTAAAACCTTGACTTTCGTTTGCGATATCAATGAATCCCGGCGGTGGTGGCGGGCAAAGCGGCGGCGGCGTCGCGGTGGCGGCGGTGGGGTGTAAGCGGAGGGAGGGTGAGGAGAGAGAATCCAATCGAAACGAAATTGAGGATGTAATTAAACATTGAGAGATGAAGATCGCCGGAGATTACCTTTGATCGGAGATTCGAAACGCCGGAAAAATGATGAATAAATTGGCCGATGAGGTCGCCGGAGAAAGGGGAACACAAGTCACAAGTACACGTAGCTTTGGTTTCGTCTTATGTTTTTCCGATCAGTGTTTCACTTACGTGTCTCGTTACATATAGGATAGGTAAAACTACGTCTTGTTTAAGATTCGAGATTTGTTTGAGTGGTTAACCCAATTGGCTCGATTGAACGGGTTTGGCCTTATTGGCTAAAGTAGTTGTGAACTCGTGATATGATTGTGGTAGTAAATCTCAGTTTTGGTTAGCGATTGTGTTATCAGGGAGGAGGTGCAGTTTGATATCACGGGGACGGGGGTCATCACGTTTAGAAACATGACTTTAGTCTTTAGGTGTGTACAACTCTACGATTTGTGAAAGGTTATGACTTTTTGAGTTCAAACTAGATTATCAACGGCTAAAGCCATGTGTGATTCAACATACGAATCAGTGTTTTTCAAATCAGATGTATTCAAATCAAATTAGTTACATTCAAATCTAATCAAAATTATCTAAATAACAATTAATGAACGTAGTCTACATCTAGTTATAAATTCGTCTAAATGCAGTTAATTTATCAATATATTTACACAAGACAGTTACCTGATAACTATTTATGTTAGCCGGCTTCAATCATTTTGGGGATAAGGCTTGGTTGTTATTGTTGTATTCAGTTCAGATCAATTCTATTTAAATCAAATCAAATCGGTTCAGAAAAATGCAGTCAAATCGCACGAGGTCTATTTCAACACCAACGGATTATGCAACTGGATTAGATTCGACCCTGCTAGTTTACGACATCTGAATAAGAAGAATAATAAGACTCCAATTAGTCAAAAACAACGTCAAATTTCAATTACAAACCAATTGAAAACAACCATTGTTTGTTCAGAGTTTCTGATTATCACAAAATTAACAAATAATTATTTAGAGTAAAAACAGTATTGATTGATGCCAGTATTTGATCAACAGCCAACAGTCACAACCGGGCATGCAGGCTGAGGGTGAACATGTGGAGCGTCTCTTAGTTACGTGTAGGGTCAGCGAAGTAACTGTTGATTGCTGGCATGATCTCTGGCGATTTATTTCGAACGTACTTCCTCAGAGAATGGTCTGCGTAGTTCTCTCCCTCGGCATGATTATCCAGAACTCCGGCTATCCTGTTCTCTTTCTTAATCCTGGTTTCGAGCACAAACAATCATACACATACGATCAGCAAACACAAGGCCAGGAAAGCCGAGATGGCGTGACAGTATACAGTCACATACTCATATTGTCTGCGCTTCTTGTACTGTGAAGTAGCAGTCTTTCGATACAGCTTCTAGCTCACAATTATCATTTTCTATCATTACAACAGATCAGAGAATTTTTTGAAAGGTGTACAGTGTACAGCAAGCCTTTCACCTGCTTTATCTTAGGCAGAAAATAATGTTGTTGTTTTTTCTTTTTACAAATTTACATTTACATTTGTGTTCCTAAAACATGTTTACCTCATAAGTCGGAGTAAGGACATGTCAGATTTACGCAAGTCTTACCCCTATTAAAAACACAGAGAGGCTGTGCACGGATCACCCAATATATAGTTCATAATTCTCATGAACAGATACATTACACATACAAAAAATCATGAATTATTACCAACTCATATACTCATAATGACAACACAAACATTAGATTAAAGTATTAAACTATAGTCTCATTTGGTAAAGTTCACTTGCACATGCATGCATTCGTAATTCTAGACACATTTTTATTAAACCTTCACATTCGTTGATAATTACATAAATGTCACGTACGGTTAAAAAAAAGGTTAAAAATAGTAGAGAAATATAATACCTGACTTCAGGGTTAATGCAGACGTTACGCACAAGTTGCATGCCACAAATGCCGACAGCGACACCGACAGCGGCGAAGAGAGGGTACACCTCCGGCCTCAACCACCTGTTGACCGTCGCCATCTCCGCCGCAAATGTACCACAGACAGAGATTAAAGAGGGAGGTGACTAGATGAAAATTATTGGAGTTAAAATGAGCTGTGGGAAAAATGGGGGAATTCGGAGAGGGTATAATGGGGTTTTTATAAACAGAGAAAACATAGAAAAATTGCGAAACTCGAGGAGGTCAACAAATGGTGATTTATCCAATGAGGAGGTGACACGTAGGATGACAAAGCTGTGTGCGGCCGCCTCCGGCCCACGGTATTAGCGTCTACCTGGGCGACCCATGAAGAGAATAAGTTGTTTGAGTGAACTTTGCACATAAGTTGTCTGACCACCGCCCATTTCCACTTGGCTACCTGTTTCCTTAAACCTCACTCTCCACTTGGCCAACAGGTATACTTGTCGAAAACCAACTCGGCTCGAAAAAAACAAGTAAGAATATGTGCGATTAGACTGCATTTTTCTGATCTGATTTGATTTGATTTAAGTTGAACTGATCTGATTTGATTTGAATAAGCTTGATTTGATTTTATCTGAACTGAATTAATTGATAAATTAACGTTTCGAAAAAACTAAAAGAAAAAGAATCGATGATATTTTCTTTATTTAAAGAACTGAATGAGAAAATCCAATCAAAAATTTGTGGAAAGAATAACGCGGGTTGTCTAAGAAACACACTTCCGTGACAAATCATATCTTCTTGGGAAATACTTCGTACATGTTTTGGCAAGGAGAATAGTCCATGACCACATACGATGGCACTGTCACATTGATTTCCAGTAAAAATTGTCCTATTTCTTAAGACTAAAAACAAAACAAAAAAATCAAAATTTGCTTTTATGATTTGGGTCTTTTTGCTTGTAGCTTAAGTCTTGAAGTCTCACTCACGCAACAACCAAAGAAAGCCAAAATAGTGTACCAAAAATAATACTAGAGGTGTTTGATTTTCAAAGTTTGTGCTCATGATAATTGATAGTAATGAATGAAATAGGGTAGGCACAAGAGTGATCTAGTTAAGACTCTTAAGCAGCAAGAATGATCAACAAGCTGGGTCATTCACTTTCATTAATGTCGAGAGTTTTACATACGGATCCGAATAAGAAGCAAATTCTCACTCTCGCGCGAGTGATACAAACCTAGTTAAGCTTATAATAATACGAGTAAAATTAGGATGAGAATAGTAGGGATAAATACCACCAAAATCGCGTCATCATAACTGAGTTACTTCCAGTGGATTATCCTCTTCCTTGGTGCTTTGATCCTCCCAGAAATTACTGTGCAGATCTTTTTGACTGAGAGTTGGCAGTGGTCTTGCTGCTTGGCTGCTTCGTTTCCGGCCTGTCAGTGTCACGGTGAGCATGTCCTGCTGAATTCCTGATCCTAATGATCTATACACACTGTCTTAGCAAACGTGACAACCGTACACTGGTCAGAAAAAGAGTTCATCTCAGGCTCTCAAAATTTGCCTTTCTGATGACTTGATCAAGTTGATTCCACCTTGCTTCCTCTTTCAATACCCAACATTTCTGCGAGCCCGATCACGCCAAGAACCTTGCTGCATTGAGAGCACCTGAAATTCAAAACTCAAAGTCAGGCCATGATAAAGCTTTTTTTATGATCCAAAGTATACACTGGTCTGAACTAGTGAGATTACCTTCTCGTTCAGGAGACTGCTAGCAGGATCAGCATCGGTATTATTAGGCTTTTTGTTCTCATTCTCACTCTGGTCTTCTTCACTTTCTGATGTTTGAGATGGTTGCTGGGCAGGGACTCCAAACATGGCTTCGTCATGAGCATTCCTAATTACATCCTCCCTTTTTCCCTTCATATTGACACATTACATAATTCCATCAGGGAGTGCCAAAAATAAATAAAAGACTAAGCCTCTTCTGCTATACTCCATTTGGTTAGAGTTAAACAGCTACCAAGATCCATCTGGTCAAGAAGATAAAATGTAAGAGACATTCCAGATTACCTCCAATGATGCAAAGCGAAAACTTTGACCTATACGCTTCGACACAGCTGCATCATCATCAGCAGCTGCAGGCAGAATGAAAAATAGCCGTCACATAGGAAAGCTAACTTAAAAGGATAAAAAAATGAAAACAATGAACAGAGACAATGCTATGCTAGTCTATTAAGATAGCGACAAACTTCTCTATTTTCAGACATAATCATTTTGTGAGGACAACCACCATAAAATACAAGTAGCAAAGCGAATCCAGTCATAACAGCGTCAGCGAAATTGTACCCAACAAGCTGAAACCACTAGGGAGTAAGGTGCATGTAATAGAAGACGTCCCTGATAATTTCATTAAAAAAAAAAAAAAAATGTCCCTGATTACACGAGGCATGACCCTGGAGTCCGAAAGTTTACCTTCAAGCTCTTCATCTTCTACAGGAGCATCTTTGTCAAAGTCAAAACGCTCCCATTGTGAACCAGAACCCATCTTTTCATCCTTCTCGGCTGCAGGAGAAAAGAAGACAGAGTAGACGTCATTTACACTTAATATGAAGAGGAAATGAAAGGTTTACATAACAGGCAGGGGAAAAAATGAGCAAAAAGCTCCAATATCCAAGTTATTAACTTATCATAAAATAATATCTCATTCAAAAGGATTGCTACTTATATGTAGATTAATTAACCAGTCGGTTCCCTTTCAACATCTTGTCTCCATTATACCCTTGATGATTAACCTCATTTCAAGCAAGCCCCAAGGCTTTACGTTATCCCCTCAAAGTCAGGTTCTTCATCTAGACAGCAGAGCTGATATTGTATATAGTATCCCAAAAGGCTTGCTAGGATCGAGGGTAATTGTTAATGGAGTAACGAAGGTCAAAACGAGGGGAAGGAGGGTGAAAATGGTGGGGGGGAGGGTGGATGTACGGGTGTTGGGTGATAGGAAAATATTACCCTCATACAGATTTCAGGGGTGATGCATCACTCACCCTACGCGGATCATAAGTAACTATTACCTACCCTCCATCAGTCCATCACTATATCCTCCCCCCAACTTTTTTTGTCTCCATTACCCCCTTGAAAACTATCCTAATTTCCTAAGGCTTACTTATCCGCCTCAGTCTTGTTCTTCATCTTGACAGCACGGCAGGTATCATATGCATTTAGGCAATACTTGAGGAACCCAATATTATGAGCTTTAGCCTCTAGGAAAGAGGCAATGTCATGAGCCCATAAGAAAGAAAAAGAAAGGTCATCTTAGCTTCTCTGTCACTGAGTTGTCAACTGTAAGCCAACCCCACCCCACTACTATGAGAGTTGAAGTGATATATTGTATTATATTACAGCTTTTGGCAGGGTCCTAGAACACGACTTCTCCAAGAATAGAGATGCATCAACAAAGGCTTTGGCAACGCTCTATTCTAATGCCTTGATAAGCTATATGCCACTACGGCTATCTTGGATCCACAAGCCAAGACCTAGACAAGCCAGCTGCTACATCTCCCAGCCAAGACTTAGACAGCGAGCTACAAGTCCAATACAAAATTGCTAACAATGCAAGGGTTCCAACAACATAATAGCGAACCTACTGTTCCGCACTAATATAGCTTCCCTAGAGCAAATCCAAGGTATAACACTTGGAACACAAAGACTTATAACTCACAGCCAAAGGTGACACCTAAACAGGGATACAGACTTGAGTACTTGTGTTCCAGGTTGAAAAACACAGGGTTACTGAAGAACACATCTTCTAAAATAAACGGGGTCTCATTAGTGATGTTCACAGATCTAATGCCTAAAACAACTTATTCCTGATAAGTGTTTAATCTACAGCTACACTATAAGCCTGATCAGGGAACAATGGCAACCATATCTCCCAACATAGGAGATAGGCAAGTCCCTTAAAGTTTTTTCTCTTTTTTTTTTTTTCTGCCGCTATTCAAGTTTAGAGCATTAAAATGCTTCATAAGCTGGCACACTGCTGCTCATGATGGATACCCCAATACCATAGATATTGTGCAAAATACAGAAGCCCAAATTAGTGAACAATAGTAGTTAAAAGAAAGCCACAGCACTACAGCAGCAAGATAGCAAGGCACACGGTGAAGCAACATACCAGTTTGTGAGAGCTGGAGTTTCATTTTGGCCTTCACTCTTTCTGCAGGTGTCTGTTCCAAATGAATATGTTACGAATAAGTGAATCATTTCATTATGATCAAATACACCATCCAGAAGCATGATGAGACAATCCCAAGGACAATGAAACAGAAAACAAAACAGTACTCCAACCCTGCTTATGAAAACTACAGACTGGTAGGCATATGTACCGCAATTGTCCAATAGAGAAACAAACACTTCAATGAGATTTTAAAACTTCTTTCATTAGAAATAAACAGCAGATGTCAAATCGTGATCCTCTACCTAGAACCCATATTATCAATTACATAGAGTTACTAACTTATCATATGCCTGCATAATGAGACCAGTGCAAGGACAGCTTGAAAGAGAAAAGTCACTAGTCGATTTTGTGGAGCATACTAGTCACTAGTCAGACGATTCCAGACCATCTCATTAGGACTTTCCGAATTTCCCCTCTTTTGTCACATCCTAGGTTCTATTACAGTATTAACTAAGTGCCCTAGGTAAAAAATTAATTGTTCCAACCAACATAACACATTGCGGCGCTAGCAAGAGTCAGATAAAGAACTGATCTTTGATCAACAAGCTAGCTGAGTAGCTGACATAACATCATTCTCATTTTAACCATAGATAAGTTGTCGACTTAAATGATCAAACTGTAAAGAGCTGAAACATGATCACGCAATACTAACAAAAACACTCCTTTACCTTTAAAACAAAATGAACATCTCAATCTGCAAATGATCAATCAACTATAGCACAGCTCAATGTTGCGAAAACGGAACACAATAATACATTACACATGAAACTATGATAGAAACTATACTAAATCACAAAGGAACAGCACACATTGTAAAGCTATAACATCCAAATGAGTCAAACAATATCGTAAACTGAAAGAAAGTCATCATACCATCAGATCATACCCATCAATCAACTTAGCATAATCCACCACACCATTCCCTTCCTTCTTCAACACTCTACCCTTCCTTCCACCATCATCATCCCCTCCTCCTCGTTCCGATTTTTGCCCCCTTGGCGACAAACTCCTACTCCTACTCCTACCCCTTCCTCTTCCTCTATCCCTATCCCTCCTATCCCTCCTCCTCTCTCCATCAGAACAACTCCTACTCCTACTCCTACCCCTTCTATCTCTATCCTTCCTCCTTTCTCGACTCGAAGACCGATACCGCCTTCTTCTTGACCTCTCTCTCTCCTCACCACCACCACAACCACCACCCCTCCTCTCTCTACTTCTACTTCTACTTCTCTTCCTGGATACGCTATCTCTATCTCTGCCCCTTTCTCTGCTCCTACTCCGATTCCGATGCCGACCCACATCCCTATCGGAATCCCTAACCCTAATTTTATCCTCAGAAGGGGGTTTTCGATCAATTGAAGAAGTGGGTTCTCTCTTTTTGAGCTTGTTTTGGATGGTATGAAGCTGGGATTGCTTCCCCAACAAGTTTGATTTTGTTGGGCTTGATGCTTTCACGAAACCGCTCATAAACGATGACGACGGAAGAGCTGAGCCTCTTGATGGTGGGTCTGCGGCGGCGGAGGCGGTGGTTGTGTCGGTGGAGAAGCCGAGACCTTGTTTAAATCGAGCGGCGCCGCGCCCTTTCTGAGTTAATTCCTCATAGTATGCTGCTGCTTTCTCTTCCTCCATTTTTTCAGCTGATCAGAACTCTCTCTCTCGATCTCTCGAGTCTCGAATGTCAAAAATTGTGCGTGAATCTTACCAAAAAGGAAAAAAAAATCAAATACTCCCTCCGTTTCTTTTGTTTCTTTACGTTTCGTTTGAATATGTGAGAGAAATTCAAACGAAACGTAAAGAAACAAAAGAAACGGAGGGAGTACTCCGTATTTGTTGTAGAACGTCTTAAATAAGACTGCCTCTCAAATCTCGATAACAAAATATAGTCGTAGCATAAGTGGGCTCGTTTTTGTGGCCGGGCGAGTTCTGGTTTAGGAGGCTCCTTTAGAAATTTACTCGTTTGTAATCGTAAATTTTCCTGAGTATAAATTGATCAAATTATCGTGCAAATAAAGATGTGTGTAGGGGGAAATTATATCATAGTTCCAGGAGTACCGGAGCACAAGGACCGTGGTGCTTCCGCTCACAGTAAAGGGGTGTGCCCGTGAAATAAACATACTCGTTGTGCTCCCGTGAGCATGATATAAGCAATGGTGTTCATAGGGGGTTGTGACTTGTGAGGGAATTAACTAACATCTACTCCTCTATCTTCAGGGTTAATATCGAACAAGGATCGATAAAAAGCTCATACGATTGATGAGAATCGAAGATGTTAGAAGCCTAGCACTAAAGGGCCCTGACTCCTTAAAGCGTCTACAAGGATCGACGAAGCTAGAACGACGAGAAAATGCTAGCACTCAAAGGGTTGGCTTAGGTCGGGTTCAGGAGAGTGAAATAGAAGTCAAGTATGTTCCACAACTGACTACAGTATGTGAAGAGGTCAAGTAAGTCCGCAGGAATTCAATGCCCCTCATTATTCAAAAACCAATAGGTGTCGTTTGGATACCCTCAAAATCCATAGGAATTTTATTTTTCTAGGAATTGTATTATCATGAGTTGTTTGGTTGCCATAAAGTGTAGGAATTGGAAATGTAGTGTAGGAATTTAATTACTTTGGGGGGCTAAGTAAGTAGAAATTCCCTTGTTCATCCAAACAATTTACCCAATTCTCATACTTTCTTAATTCGTAGGATTTACAAGTTCATGGGAATTCCAACTTCCCGATTGTATCCAAACGACACTTAGTAGTGCATCCATCCGAGAGAATGTCTCCTGAACATACTACACCTTGGACTTTAAGCTTTGTCTAAGGCTAGCTATAAGCTTTAATCACTTACGTTACAGTTGCTCAGACCCCAATCAAACAGAACAGATTCTAGTGGGTTATCATGCAATAGCATTTAATTGTCAAATATTTATATACTCCCAAACACCGAAAATGATTACAAAATTCGGCAGTGCGGATCACCCGTCCCATTTTCCTATCTCACTTCGTGTACCCTCCAATCACATGATATCATTTCATAAATATTTCCACAACAATATAATCTTTAAAAATAAAACAATGGAATGCTAAAATATGATTGGTGGGGTACACGGAGTGGGATAGGAAAATGGGACGGGTAATCCGCACTAAAAATTCGGTGGTAATTAGAGATTTCATTTGATAACTATACACGTTTAATTTCCTCACATAGATTACCAAAAAGATATATGTAATTCAGTGTTATATATGCATAACTTCTCGAAGTTAATCAAGATTAATTATTAGTGACACAGTGATAAGTAATTGTGTTGCAAACGTTAGTGATATAGTACATACATCAGATCTGTACTATTATTGAGGAATCGCCTTTTATGTCACAGACGTTAAGCGAAATTATGTAAGTAATTGTATTGTAACACAACAAGCAAACTAAACATGACTTACAAGTTGTCAACCAAATACTCAAGTTGATGATGTAGAGACAATGGTCATCATTAGTCAATTCACTTGGCATAAAGCATGACTTAACTTGCCACCTACCATATCCAAAAAAGATAATGACTAATATTGCACAATCACATATTCACATGTAAGATCACTTTTGTCTAATGTCATATCCAAATCCGGCAATGTTGGAGCATTAATTGTCCCCTCGATAAATGTCTACTTGCATAATATCCGAACACAGGATTATCATTAGTTTAATCCAAATACTTAATACTCCCTAATTAATTAATATAATAGATGTTAATTAATACTAGTTAGCTAGGTGGGTTCATTTTGTAGAAATGCGTTCCCTTTTCGACTTTTCATTTTTCTTTTCTCAAATCAAAATCTTGTGAATATACGAAATTTAGTATAACTAGAGAACGCCCTCCGAAAAATTGTTTACGAAAAATCGAACATGTGTCCCTTAAGAATGGATTAATTAGAGAGTTGGCCTTTTTGGACAAAGAATAGACAATGAAGCAAGTAGGACGGACCGTATTTGGGAAGATCACACAAAATCCGATCTTCAGAATCTCAGCTTTTGTCTCTTTCTGCTCACCTTAAAAAAAAAAAAACACAAAAATTAAAAAATAATCTGAATTTGCACAACATAAATACAACCTCCACTTTATAAATTAATCTTATATTTTCATTTTTTTTTCACTCTTCTTCTCTGTGTTTTTTTTCCTGTAGAAAACAAACAAAAAAAACCCAGCTCATTTCCTCAGCAAAAATCCCTGCATTAAATGCCCAGAAATCCTGTCTTTTTATTTTAATTTTTTTTCTGTTACTTATTCATTTATTTTTTGAATTTATTCCTTTATTTTTGCGCATTGTAAGAAAATTAAAACCCACTTTTTAAAAAAAAGAAAAAAAAATGGCAAGAGTTGGTGGTGGTGTAGTTTCTGAGATTAGGCCGTGTTTGGATGAATTTCATGTGTTAGCAGTTGATGACAACTTTGTTGACAGGAAGGTTATTGAAAGACTCTTAAAGATTTCATCTTGCAAAGGTTGGTAAAACCAATTAACCAAACATGTCACTAAATATTTTTCATGTCATTATATTTTTCTTTTTATTTTATCACTCTAGTTGAGATTTTTATTCATGTTATTGTTTGGTTTGGTTTGGTTTTTGATGGGTTGATTTGCTATTTATAGTAATGTCTAATATGGGAAATTATATTTGCAGTGACAGTTGTGGAAAGTGGTAAAAGAGCATTGCAGTTCTTGGGATTAGATGAAGAGAATGACACAGTTGGATGTAATGTATGTTCAAATTAATAATTTTATTTAATGATATTTGTAAAGTTTTGATTTTTTTTTTTTAATCTTATTCATAATATGAAATAAATGATGATTTTGTTGATTTGATGTACTAGGGATTGAAGAAGGTGCATTTAATTATAACAGATTATTCTATGCCTGGGATGACAGGGTATGAGCTGCTGAAGAAAATCAAGGTTTGTTCTGCATTTCTGCTGCTTTCAATTTATCATTTCTTTCCATTTATAGGTATTTCTGTCAAAGATCCTTTCTTTTTTTAGATTTACTGTGTTTGGTTATATTGGGGTTGAGTCAGGAATCCTCTCTGTGTTTGTGGCATTACTTCTGAATGCAGAGAAAAATAGCTATTTTTGTGATGCTTGGGCCTGACATGTTTTAAAAATGACATTTTTAGCCTTGACATATGCATACAGCATTTGTTCTGCCTCTTGTTGTTTATTCTTCCTTTCCATTTTTAGCTATTTCTTTCAAAGTTGCTTTCTTTTTTCAGTTTGAGTGTGTCTTTTTTGTTGAGTGATTGAGTTAGAAAGCATCTTTTTGTGTTTTGAGGGTTAAGTTCAGACAATTTAGCTGAGAAAGTTGCAATTTTGTGATGCCTGGCTTGTTCTAGAATCGTTTTTTCGTATGGCAAGCAAACTCTTAGGCATACAACATGAGTATAGATTTTGCCATTTTGGGAGTATGGCTCTCTTAGACTTCATTATCAGATAATAGGCCATAATCACCTTTCAAAAGAGAGAGAGCGTAACTTTGAAGGTTATGGCATGAGATACAAATGATGTAATTGTTG
Organism: Spergularia marina; assembly: GCA_963680865.1. Taxonomy (NCBI): domain Eukaryota; kingdom Viridiplantae; phylum Streptophyta; class Magnoliopsida; order Caryophyllales; family Caryophyllaceae; genus Spergularia; species Spergularia marina. The sequence goes on along the minus strand of OY804548.1, from coordinate 26,351,829 downwards.
AGTATATACATAAATTATAGACAACAAGGCTGAGACATGTTTCTGTATCATTCCTGATGGGATTCTTATTGTTGTTGTGACAGGAATCATCAAAGTTCAGGGAGGTGCCGGTGGTGATTATGTCTTCTGAGAACATTCTGACTCGAATTCACAGGTACTAACAAAAACCTTCAAGATTGTTCATTCTTCTTAACTAATAACAGTCTCAAGTATATAGACAGTTTTGCATTAGCTTCAAGAGTTAGGTATACAGTCTGTATCGAAATTCAGAAAACGCCTAGTGGCTGGCTATTTACCTGTTCCTATCATCTGGATTGAATATATGTAGTTTTGCCAAGTCCTGCCATTGATTTTAAAAACAAAGTCAGAAGGGCAACCTGAAAAATAGAAACCTGATTGCTTCTGTTTCGTCAGACAAGAAGGTTTACTGTCTGACTTGTTAATGCATAAGGATGCATCAACATCAGTAGAAAAATGAAACACTCCAAGTTTCCCTGGACCTATAGTTTGAATAACCTCAATAGACAATTACGATAGTACTATGTAGATAAACAATGAGAATGTCCGGATATATATGACCCATTCACTCATACTTGCAGAACTCTTCTGTCATCTGTATTTTAGTCTCAGCTTACAGTATCTAGGAGTATAATATTGTGTTTGTCCTGCCTACCTGATCTAATTGAATGTCCTTTTGGTCTGTCTGTTATAAGCTTAACTTAATCAAGATTTGGAGATCAGTTGACTTGTAATTTATTAATAAAGCGAAGATTTGCTGACTGATATAATCTGATTCTACTTAAGTATTAAGCATTACTGTAGCATATCCGAGGAGTATAAAGAATAATCTCTTCATTGTCAATGTGACCAAATCTATGACTTGGTAGATGTATATAAACAACAGTTTACTTCTGTACGCGCCTGGATAGTAACCCTCTCTGCACTGGAAAAGCCGATTAGAGATGATGGTATGCATTACCTCTTAGAAAGTCACAGGGCCATTACGCTTAATCAGCCATTTGACTGTGCAATAAATTATTTCAAAAGTGATTACTTATCTTGACCACTTGAGAAGAGAAATCACTTCAAAAGTCAGGTTGTGATTATTAGATTTTGACAGTGTCGTTGCATTGCAGCGCCTGGTCGATTTATGAACTTGTCAGAGGTGTGTTTGTCATCTGTAAGACTGTTATATTAGTCTGAACTTGAACATTGGCATGAAATACACTTGAAATTTACTCAACAAGAGGAACTATCCTGAACTTTTCATCCTGTTAAAGTATGTGAGCTCAAAAGGTGGATGACAATTTTTTTTTTGTGGTGTAACTCTTATCAGATGCTTGGAGGAAGGAGCAGAGGAGTATCTACTAAAGCCTGTAAAATTAGCAGACGTGAAGCGCCTAAAAGAATTCATCGTGACAGGTCAATCAAATGGAGTTGAGGATACTAGTGTTTCTGACAAAATTCTACAGGAAATTCGCGCTCATTCAGCAGCAGCATTGTGCCCATCATCATCCTCAGCAAAAGATATCAATCCGATCATTCTCAGCTACCCCTGTTCCTCACCAAAGAGTAGTTATGTATCAAGGCGCTCTAGACTTCGCAGCAGAAGCTCCAAGTATCATTCAGAGGTGTCCCTGCACTAAACACTCATTTCTGTGTGATTTTTGTGCCTTTTTTGAGCAGCAGATTCACTGCATAGCAAGTGCGCCAAAGAGAGAGATTGATGTGAATATGAACAGTAAAGGAAGAAACACAGACAGCGTGATCTGAGGGGGAAAAGTTGCATAATATCAGAAGACATGCCTAATGATGCCTCTTTCTCTCAAAGTTGCAAGGAAAATTTGACTCTCCAATATACCACTGCATGTGTTTCTTTGGCTTCCAAGTCCCAAACTTTTAACATAATGTTTAGTTGAAGTGTGATGCTTAAGCCACTGTCAGTTGTGGCCTTCAGTGTACAGGAAGAGTTATGCCGTTCTTCTCAAAGAGCCGAACCACCATTTTCGTTCACTGCCTAACACTAGTGCTTACTCTTTGAATGAATACTGGAAACAATACACGGGTTTGGTTCTGATTTATGACCACAATAGATCGACCTCGAAAACTCTTGTTCTTTGCAATCTGTGCACCCGGTTGGCTCTTGAAGAGCAGGACTCAGAGGCGCACACAGCAATTCTGATCATTCTCTGAACAACCTAAAGCCGGGACAGCGTCTCTCAAATCCTTCAAACGAAATAACTAATATTCCATCCCTTTCATTAAAATACGAACGAAATTCAAACTAAACTAAACGAGTTGCACTCCAAATATACCAGTCCAGCTGTTTCTTTGGCTTCCAAGTGCCCAACTTGTGACTCACACTTCAGTTGGAGAAGTACAAAAAAAGTTCTGTTTCTTCTTAAAACCAATTTGAGAATGGGAAAAAGAAGGGAGAACACCCCAAAACGAAAGAGAAGCAAACTGAATGTTATAGAGTACACATTTATTCATTCCCATATTTCTACACTGAAAACTATAGGTTTTTCGTCGTAAAGACAAGCAAGAGTACGCCCTCCATTTTTTCAACTTGGTTGTTTACATTGTTCAAATTCATCCTTACACAATATGAACGATGTAAACAATGAGAAAGATAGGCATATAACAAACGGCAACCTCATCCATAAAATACTGAACATCTCGTATAAAGTCGAGAAGATCACAATGTTAACAGATACTGCTAAAGACTGATGACACAAGACATAGGTATGTATTTCCTTCATCGACTACAATTAGTCAGCCTACCAAATTCAAAGAGATACAGGCTTCTAAGATACAGAATGTCATGAAAATGCCTGCATGCCTACAAGTCTACAACACACACACGAACCAAAAAACCGAGAGATTGCCATTGATCACAAATTAGCAACTTCCTCTACCAGGGATCACAAATTGGCAATTTCTATCAGGTATGAAGTCTGATATTAACTTTCTCTGCAGCATTCTCAGAACTAATGCCTCACACAAACAGTGGTTTCCTGGCTCAATGCCATATGAAACAAAAAAAAAAAAAAAAAAAAAAAAAAGAGGAACTTTGAAAGAAAGTACTGAGAATTGAAATAAATGACAAAATTGAAAGAAGCAGAACCACTGAACAAGCATTATTTTCTTTAGCTTCTCAAAGACATGAATTAGTCAGTTATAATCAAATGCACCTTCTTCATTACATCAAATAGCAGAAGAAGCATCATTTATTTCATACGAGATAAAGTAAAAACAATAAAGATCCAAACTTTACAAGGATCCAACTGTGCCATTGTCTTCATCTAGCACAAGAATAGCAATGCTCTTCTACCACTTAACACAACTGTCACTGCAAACAGAATTTCCAAATCGAGACCATCTTAGGAATAACTACTATTAATCACTCATGAACAAAGTAGAATCTGAATCTCTATCAAGAAGACCGCAAAACCTTACTGGGGTAATTTAAATTATCGGTCTAGGCAAACTTCGAGTAATTCAGAAGACTGCTGATGTTTATGCATCCCCATGCATTAACAAGTGTGACAGTTAGCCATCTTGTCTGACTATACAGAAACAATCGGTCTTTTTTTTTATTATTTTTTTCTTTTTTTCTTTTTTAAAGGATAACCTTCTGACATTGTTATAAAAACAATGGACGGACTTGGCAAAACTTACAGATTTGATTCCTAAACTCTTGAATGAAGCTAATGCAAAACCCGAATACTTAAGATCGTGACATTCCAAGCAATCTAATGAAAAACTTCTTGACTTTGTAGTACTTATGAATTCAAGTTAGAATGCTCTCAGAATAAATTATCACCACCCTGAATTTTGATGGTTCATATCAGAACAAAAATATATCCCATCAAGAGTGAGACAAGAACATGTCTCGGTCTTGTCTAGACTTAACAAGTTAACAAAAGGAATCACCTGAATCTCATGCTAAAACTTTTGAATCACATCTAATGCTAGATACTGATGACATATTGACATTATATCATCACCTCTGACATTGACTACACCTGCTCTACCAATCCGAAATTCAAAGATCAGAGAACCTTACTTCCCAAACCAATGATGTCATGTGTTATGCATAGCATAATTCACTTCTGAAAAATGCTTGCCTGCCAGGAAAAAAAAAAAAAAAAAAAAAAAAAATTCTTGCTTGCCACATATTGGCAGGCATCACAAAGTAGCAACCCAATCAAAGAGATGCTTCCTAACCCGATTAGACAAAACACACTAACAACGAAACAAAAAGAAAAGAACTTGAAAACACATTTCGAAAATGGAAAGGAAGAATAGAGAAAAAGAGGCTATGATGTTTGCGTAAACAATGAAAAAAGAATGGAAGGAGTACGATAAAAGGCTACCTCTAAGCATGTTAACTCCAAAAAGATCAGATGACAAGCAACAAGCAGTGAAGAAAATTCAAAGCCATCCATATAATACTGAACATCTCATATAGAAGACCAAAACATTAATGAATACTTAAACAACACATGTTTCCAAGGCACCTAGATACCCCATTCTGTTTTGATGCAGAGACTATACATATCCATTGATCAGAAATTCCGGCCAAATACTACAAAAGATTAGCATAATTAACTACGTGTTAATACCCATGTTTGGAGTTTTCCTTCAAAAAAGCTAGGTGTCTCCTCTTTCAAATCTGGTAGATGAGCTCGATCACGGCTGTTTGAGGGTTGAAGACCTCACTCTCCCCTTTTGGTGGCTTCAATATCCACCTATAAAAGCTGAAAACAATACAAATGCACCATTATTAGACTAAATTCCACCTATTAACATACAATGATGGGTAAAGTAAATAAGTGAAGAGTAAGAAAAAGAAATTCAGTTTTGATAAAACAAACCACTAACCTTCAATTTCAGATTCTTGAGTGGTTTGGCCACACATAAGTATAGACGGCTTTTTCCTTGCTTGCCCCCCCCCCCCAAGACTGGTTAACTCCACTTTTTAGGTTCCTTGTTCGCTCATAAACGATACATTTTTCGAGTTCAATGAGAGCAACACCAAAATAATGAGTTGGATAGTTTATGTGGCCAGAAGATTGGGCATATATTATAGAGATGAGATGAGAATGAATGGGCATCAAAAGTGGTGAGATAGAAAGGGGATGGCGTTTTAGCAAAAGTAGGCAAGTCGTAGTACGCCAACCCGATAAAACAGAAACTATCAGGGCCATCTATTGCAACTTTACATGAGCAAATGGCACTACTTCTCCGACTTCCATCAGAAGGAAACCCGAAACACACACCATCTACAAATCTAGCTTGCCCATGAAAAGGAAAAGGCTTAGAAGACAGACTCCACGAAGTCGTAGGAGCATTGTACCGCAAACCAAACAAACAATTCCACCCCAACGACAGAAATATCTGAGGCAGACGTGGGATCAGCAGCAGAACCAGTGATCATATAAGCTAAACATTCATGAAAATTAGTTGGCGTGGGCAACTCAGGTGGTGAAGGCAATGCATACCATGCCCCTTGTGGGTCGGCCGTGTCAATAGCCTCACAGCGAGGGCTAGGCTCAAGGTACTTTAGGATAGTGTGTACCTGGAAGAAAGAAAACGCATACAACACGCTACCTAAAGACAATAGGATGGGAGCCGATTTACCGGAAATCAATGAAGGAGCAGGGGTAAATTCGGGTGGATCGGAATTCAAGGTGTAGCGTAAAACCTCATGAGATGGGCCAGAATCACACAAACCACCCACCAAATAAATATGCGGATAAACTAAAGTTGACGATACATTTGAACCCAATGGTACATCATCAACAATAGTTGATTTCTTGCCAACATCATCATTATTATTATCATCATTGATTTGGTAATCAACTAAATTGCTATAACCATCATTTGTTACCTCCAGAAATAGTAGACTTGTGCTGATGTGATTTCCCGCCATCTTCTTAGAGTTTTCTGCGACAGATGATGATTTTGTCTCCATTTTTTTTTTTTTCTTCTTGTTTTAGATGAAAAAGACTAATGAAAAGTTTGTGACATTGGACTGATAGTATATATAGTACATCGCTGAAATTCCTTTTATACCCTTACTAATTGACCCCTATTCATCAGGGGAACAGGGGGTATAAAGGTAACAATCCAATGTATACCAGATCCCTTGTTTATCCTTGAGATGATGTAGCGTAATACTTCATTTATTTCATTCGGTTACGAGATAAATTCAAACCAAACGTGCGAAAAACTTGAAATCAATCGGAAAGAAACTTGAACCAAATAATCGTAACATAAAAAGCTTAAAACCAACTGGGAGGCATATCTAGTGTAACAATAACTCAGGATTATCACACAGAAAAACATACATACGATCTCTAACCTCAAATCTACAACAAACTACAGAAAAACATAAAGAGTACTTAACAGACTTAAAATTAATTAAAACAAAATAATCAAATCAAAGCTCATCATCTAGATGACTACCCTTTTTCTGCTGCCTCTGCTGAACCTTCTCTTTAGCACCGTGCACACTATCACTTGCACTCTTCTTAGTAGCATCGTACCCTTCTTTCACCTTATCTTTAGCCTTATCTTTGGCCCAGTTTACGTTCTCGGCCGCCTCGGCCCCCTTCTTCCTCCCTTCGTCCGCTACCGTCTTTCCCCACTCTGTGGCCGTCTCCTTAACGTCTTGCGCTTTCCGGGCTGTTGCGTCTTTTACCTCCTCCACCTTCTGAGCCACTGTTTCTTTAGTCTCCTTTGCTTTGTGTGCTGCCACTTCCGCTTGCTCTTGCGTCTTGTCCTTGATCATTTCAGCCTTCTCCGCGGCCGCGTCCTTGATATTTGAGGCTTTGTTTGCCGCATCCTTGGCCGCGTCGTACGCCTTGTCCTTGATGTTTTTCGCTTTCTCCGCTGCCTTGTTCGAGGCATCAATAACATCTTGTTCCGCTCGTTTCGAGTTCTCGTGTGCCGTCCTTGATGTCTGCTCCACATTTTCTCGGACATTGTCCTTGGCCGCTTGAGCCTTTCCGCCGACCGTGTCCTTGGCAACTTTAGCCTTTTCACCAACCGTGTCCTTAGCGGCTTGAGCCTTCTCACCCACCGTGTCTTTGATCGATCCCGCCTTCTCGGCCGCTTTATCGGCGGCTTCATAGAGTTTATCTTTGGCTTGTTGAGACGTCTCCTCTGCTTTCCCTTTTGCTTGATTAGTGGTTTGATGCGCCTTGTCTTTCGCTTCTCTGGCTTTGTCTGATGCATAGCCTCCACTTTCTGCCAAACACATACCAAAAAAACAAAAAAATTAAATAAGACCGAACATTAAACAAGTACAACAAACGGATCATCTTAGAAGTCTATATGTAACAATAGAAAAATTGTCTACATCATAATCAGTGTGGTAAATTAAAGATGATAAGTAGTAATAAACAATATAATTGTGTTGTAAATTTTAAATATTTGCAGTAAAGGACAATAACGATAAAAAAAAAATCTGTTACAAATCTATCGATAGGAATAAATCTCACATCTAAATCTAAGGACCTTGATTATCCCGAATTTTTTTTCGAAATAGGGCTCAAAAAATAAATATTGAACAAAATAGGTTGGATTGAAAAATGTTCAATCTTATGGGGTGCACGTCACCCCATTTCAAGTTCGGGACAAAACCGCCAGTGCCCCTGGCGGTTTTAAGTGTCTTGAACAGTTGCTATGAGGTTGTAAGTGATACTTTGGCTAGGGTAAAACCGCCAAGGGGGGTGGCGGTTTCACTTCACTTAAGTGAAACCGCCACCCCCCAAGGCGGTTTCAATTTTTTTTTTTTTTTTTTGTTTTGGATTGACGTTATATCGGGGTGATATTTTGGCCTAGGGCGAAACCGCCATGGGGGGTGGCGGTTTCACCCTCGGCCAAAATATCACCCACTCGATTTGTATACTCATTTTTGTGAAGAAACCGCCATGGAGGGTGACGATTTCTCTTCACTTAAAACCGCCAGGGGCACTGGCGGTTTTGTCCCGGACCTGAAATGGGGTGACGTGCACCCCATAAGATTGAACATTTTTCAATCCAACCCATTTTGTTTAATATTTATTTTTTGAGCCCTATTTCGAAAAAAAATTCGATTATCCCTCATTCTTTTTTAATCCATCATTTTCTAAATTACACAACAAAATTTACTACACCTTGCCGCACCTTTGATTATTTTTACTACAATCTAACTACAGACACTTACTCCCTCCGTCCTATCTCAAATGCCCCGAGAGTTTTTCGTAGTGGAATAAGAAAAAATGATATAGTAAGTTAAGTAGGGTAATATTAGGAGAAATGAGGAGAGAGAATGTGGAGATTAATGAAAGTAGGAGAGATATGTGAGAGTGGATGTGATAATTTAATAAAAGTAGGAGAGAGAAATTATGTCCCAAAATAAATAGGGTGTTTGAAGTGAGACGTCTCAAAATGGAATATGGGGCGTTTGAGCTGGGACGGAGGGAGTATTTGTTTGTCTACGTATAGACTCCAAGCATTTTTGACGACAAAAATGTATGTATAGTGTATACTAACCCTATAAGGTTAACTAACAATTATAGTGATGGTACTGCTCAAATTTAATACGTTCGGAACATTAAACGATTTTAAATGTCGATCTATCAATTCGAACAAAATGGCATGATATGACCAAACTTGCGGATTGTGGAGAGATTTTACACATATTTCTCTAAACATGATTATGAAGTATCCACAAACGGCCCAAAAGTAAGTCTTGATTAATGTCGTTCTTTGTTCTTAAATGAAAATCTCGCATAAATAAAGTGTTCTTAACACGAGAACTCGGGCACATAATAGAAAAACCGTAAAAATATATACTGCGACTAATCTTAGAAGAGAATCAAGAAACTTACCAGAGAAGACTTGTTGAATATTATCGGTAGCCGTTTGATCGGCGGCATGATCATGATCATCCTGCTCCTCAGCCTCACTGTACTTCAACCCGAGACCTTCCTGGATCTTCTCTTTAGCCCACCCGGTCCACGTCTCGGCCGTCTCCTCCTTAACCTCTTTCCCTGCTTGTACAACCCTGTCCTTTGCCCCTTGTTCATTCCCAGTCATCTTATCCGTCGCCGCCTTCCCGCCTCCGGAAGCTATCGAATAATTCCCCGACACCGGACCGACCACTACCGCCGCCACCACTACCGCCGCTAGCAACAAACATTTCATGTAATTTGCCATTGTATAATTATTCATATGATTTGAAATAATAATGGAGAAGTTATTAGTAATAATTTGGTGTTGAACCGTGAGATGTCAAGAGTAAGATATATAGTGTGGCAAACATGCAGGAAACTTAGTGTTGTTGTTGTATGTAGATTTGGTGATGTGGTCGGTTGACGTGTTTAACGGTTGACACGTGGTGGCTTAGAGAATTTTACAGTGTACGTGTCTACGTCATGTTTGTGACACGGCTTCACGAGTACACTCTTTTTCATTTCTATCTTACTCTCGTCTTTTATTTCTTTTTTATTCGTAAAAGAAATAACCAAGGCGGTTGAGAGGTGTTTACCGGAGAATGTAGGCATATCATAATATTCCGGCGACGGCGGTGCGGTACGGTTGTCAAATGTAGATTTGCTAGACCATGCGCGGTGCAACATGCATGCACACATACATTGGACGCAAATTAAGAACCATCATCTTGTGTGCATATCTATTGCGCAATGTAGTGGGTAGCATATCTCTATAAGCAAGATGACGGTCCAAGATTGACGACATTTCGTCTTGTTATTCAACCGGCCTTTACAAGAGAGATTGAAGCGTAATTGGTATAAAGTGCAAGTTTTTGTGATAATAATCAAAGGTAATTAAATTATGGTTTTGAAATTTGGCGGATTCAAGTTTTTTTTTTGAGGATTTTGTTTAATGATGTGGGCGGGCGATTGATTGATGAGTTTAATTAATTGTGCATTTTGCTATGCTGCTCAACTTTTGTGGCCGGTGATAGAAATATTAGCTTGTTAATGCATGGGGATGTGTAGAAAGCAGGTCCATGATGATCACAAGCATGATCATAATCATCAGTTCTGTCAAGATTACTCTAGAAGCCATGTCAACATCAAATCAGCCCAACCATGTTCACGTGCGTCAGACAAGCCAATGGTGAACTTTAATGAGCTAAGCAAAGCTACAAAATACCCAGACTGTCCAATCGACACAACATGAAGATCAAGACAAAAGGAGACAAGAAGAGTTAGATGTTCAAGTTCACTTTGTTCCTTGAACATCCTGTACTTCCCAAAACAGCAAGGAGCTGTTATGCAACATCATTGTCAATTCAGTAACTTAGGTTGTATAAATTGAACTCATGTAATTAAGTTTCTGTAGAGCAATACACACACAATTTCAATCAATTATTGCAAATACAATTCTCTAAATTCACTGTCAAATGTCTATGGCTTCCCAATCCTCTAAGGCAATATAATATCATCATGGTATCAGAGCCATGAGGATTAAGGGAGCCTGATTTCACAACATTGTTCTTTTTCATTCTGCTAAAAACAGATCCGAAAATCTGTTCATATCAAATAAAAATCTTCCGCACAAAATTCAACTACAAGAATGCCTGACACTGAAGAAGAAGTGTTAAACACAAGTGAAGCGAACTTCATCAACCCTTCCTTCAGAGGCATGGACCTCTCAGATCCGCTGTTTCTTCACCCATCTGACCTAGCTGCAGGGTTAGTGGTAGACACCAAACTCAAGGGCATCACCACCTACTACCAATGGAAAAGGGAGATGGAGATAGCTCTTGCAACCAGGAGAAAATTGGGATTTCTCACTGGCGAAGTTCAGAGATCAAAGGCTGACCCTGTCAAGGCAGCTGCTTGGGACTGGTGCAACAATACAATAGTCGGTTGGCTTCATCAGAACATCGAAAAAGAAGTGAAGAGGGCTGTGCTCTACACTGAGAAAGCCAAGGATATCTGGGATTATCTTAGGAGAACATATGGTGTTAGTAATGGAGCCAGAAAATACCAAGTCGAGCAAGAACTCAAGGAGCTGGTCCAAGGAAATAAATCTATCAATGAATACTACACCCAGCTGCAAGGACTGTGGCAAACTCAAGAAGTCATGGATGATTGGCCCCCTCTTACTGAGATGACACCTGAAATCACTGCATACACCAATTTCATCTACTGGAAAGAAGAGGAGAGAAGGTTGTTCAAATTTCTGAATGGCCTTGACTCATATTACTCAACCATCAGGAGCAATGTTCTTCTTCGAACACCTCTGCCCAGGGTTGATGAGATAGTGTCATTGCTTCAACAAGAAGAGATACAGAGGAAGAATCTGAGTGGTGATGGAGCAAACTCAACACTGGATGCACAAGCTTTCTATACTCAGCAACAACAAAGAAAGCCTGGTGAGATACCCATCTGTACCAAATGCAACAGAAAAGGGCATAAAACAGAGTTGTGCTGGGAGAATGTGGGATTTCCAGTTGGTCATCCTAGGCACAATCCAAACTTCAAACCTGGAGGAGCAACCAGTTCTAGCAATTATGATAACAAGACAAAGGGTGTGTACAAGGGAAAAAGACCATGGAATGCTCAGGGAGGAAAGGTTGCTGCATCTGCTCAGATCAATGAAGGTGGAAATCAGGAAATGATGATGGCTTTTATGGAACAACAGTTCAAAAAGATGATGACTAGCCTTAAAAAGAATCAATCCAGTTTTCCCACCACAGATGATGAGATGGAAGTGAATTGTGCAGGTAACACTTCTGAATTCTCTTCATTTAATAGCAAATGCTCAGATTTATCATGGATAATGGACACTGGTGCATCTGATCATATGGTTTCTAGCGTCACTGAATTATATGACATCTGTGGCATGAATAAACAACCCAAAATCACCCTACCAAATGGGAAAACTGTCTATGTCACTCACTGTGGGTCTGTGAAGCTTAAAAATGGGATTATATTGAAGAATGTGATGTATGTGCCAGCCTTTAGGCATAATCTTCTGTCCATACAGAAATTAACCAAGGATAATGAGTGCTTTGCTTCATTCTATAAGAATTTGTGTGTTGTTCAGGACTGTGCCAGTATGAAGATTAGGGCTGTGGGAAGAGAGCATAGAGGCATCTACTACTTGTGTGATAAAGATCTGAATCAGCTAGACAATGATATGCTTAGCATAATTGCCTCTCTAGGTAAGTTAGAGATGATGAAGAGGGGATGTAACTCAATTAATGAGCACACAACTCACATTGCATCTGGAAGTGCTTTTGGTACTACTTGTGAAACTTCTGATGCATTATGTAATGAATCATTTGAGTTAAATAAAAATTTGTCTAGCTATGATTTGTGGCATTATAGATTGGGGCATGCCTCTCTCAATAAACTCTCCCACATCCCTGAAATATCTCATACTTGCAAGACTAAGCCTAGCACTGTGTGCTTAACTTGTCCAATGGCCAAACTAACAAAGTCTCCCTTCTTTACAAGAGAGAACACTGCTGAAAATCCCTTTGATCTTGTTCATATTGATACATGGGGTGCCTACAGAGTTGAAAGTAGGACAAGACACAGGTATTTTCTGACTATTGTGGATGATCACACTAGGGCAACCTGGGTTTACCTGATGAGAAACAAATCTGATGTGTCTTTTATTATTCCCAAGTTTTATCAATTTGCAAAAACTCAGTTTGGAAGGAAAATCAAGAGAGTCAGATCTGATAATGCCCAAGAACTCATTGAAGGAGAATGTGGAAAGTTTTTAGCTGAAAGAGGAATTTGGCATCAAACCTCCATTGCTGATAGACCACAGCAAAATGGAGTTGTAGAAAGGAAACATAGGCACTTACTTGAGATAAGCAGAGCTCTCAGGTTTCAAGCTGGTATGCCACTTCAATTTTGGGCTGATTGTGTGATGACTGCAGCACATATAATCAACAGGCTACCATCATCTGTTATTCAGCAGAAAACACCTTATGAAATGCTGTTTGGGAAGCCACCCAAGTATAATGATCTTAAAACCTTTGGATGTCTTGTATTTGCCTACAATCCTACCAGAGATAAGGATAAATTTCAACCAAGAGGTTTGCCATGTGTGTTTATAGGATATCCCTTCACTCAAAAAGGGCTATACTGTATATGATCCAAAGAGCAGAAAAGCATTTGTGTCTAGGGATGTAAAATTCTGTGAAACCATCTTTCCCTATAAGAAAACAGCAAACCAGAAGCATGTGGTTCCTCAGCTGAGTCCATCAAACCCTACACTAGTCTCAGATGAGTTCTTTGAGCTAGGACAGCCAGAGAATGACTCTCAGAATAATGTCGACATACCTGATACAATTGATAATCAAGACATCTGTCACAATGATCTAATTGAAGAAGAACAAGAGAGATCTGAAACTAATCAGAAACCATCTCTGAGGAAATCTGTACGAGAAAGACAAGCCCCAAAATGGATGAAAGATTTTGTTGTTACTAGTCCAACTCTACCACAGTCCATAGCAAATCTGATTCAGACCAATGTCTCAGAAGGATTTGCTAATATGGTGAGTTCTCTTACTCAACATACTGATCCTGTCACATATAATGAAGCTGTGAAAGATCAAAAGTGGATAAAAGCTATGCAAGTTGAGCTAGAGGCACTGGAAATGAATGACACTTGGGAGATCACCAATCTCCCTTCAGGAAGAAAACCAATTGGGTGCAGATGGTTATATAAGACCAAATACAAACCAAATGGTACAGTTGACAGATACAAGACAAGGTTGGTCATACAGGGCTGCAGTCAAAGGTATGGAATTGATTATAGCGAGACTTTTGCACCTGTTGCAAAAATGTCTACTGTTAGAGCTCTTTTGGCTGTGGCAGCAATGAAGGGATGGGTCACTTGTCAGATGGATGTAACCAACGCATTCTTGCATGGAGATCTACATGAAGTTGTGTATATGACTATTCCAAAAGGATATAATATGCTCAGAGGACAGGGGGAGATAAATTTAGCCCAAAATCAGGTGTGCAGACTGAAAAGGAGCTTGTATGGCCTCAAACAAGCTCCTAGACAATGGTTTTCCAGACTCTCTCAGGTTCTCATTCAATGTGGCTTCAAACAGTCTTCCAGTGATCATTCTCTATTCATTAAGCATCTTGGGTCATCTATTACTGCTGTACTTGTGTATGTGGATGACATGGTCATCACAGGAGATAATTCAGAGGAAATTTCCAATCTAAAAGCCTCACTGAATCAAGAATTTCACATGAAAGACTTGGGTGAATTAAACTACTTTCTTGGAATGGAAGTTAGTCATACAGCATCAGGCATCTTTGTTTCTCAACATAAGTACACTCTGGACATGTTAAAGGAGTTTGGGTTGGAAAATGGAAGACCTGTGAAGCTGCCTCTTAGCCCTCATCTAAAATTGACAGCTGATAAGGGTACACAGCTCCCACAACCTGATACTTATCGAAGATTAGTTGGAAAATTGATCTACCTTACACTGTCTAGACCTGACATTGCCTACTCTGTTCAACTCCTTAGTCAATTTATGCAATCACCCACTTCAGATCACATGCAAGCTGCAAAGAGAGTCCTGAGATATCTAAGATTAAACCCAGGACAAGGGATCCTGTTTGCCAATGCCAACTCTGTACAGCTGACTGCATATTGTGACTCTGATTGGGCCTCGTGTCCCTACACTAGAAGGTCCACTACTGGATATTGTGTGCTCCTAGGTCAATCTCCCATTTCATGGAAGTCCAAGAAGCAATCAGTAGTGGCTAGATCCTCTGCTGAAGCAGAGTATAGAGCCATGGCTCTGACTGCATGTGAGGTAACTTGGCTGACTTCCCTTCTCAAGGATTTAGGTGTCACTCAAGATCAGCCCACTCACCTCAAATGTGACAATCAAGCTGCAATTGCCATTGCAGCCAATCCAGTGTACCACGAAAGAACGAAACACATAGAAGTTGACTGTCATTTTGTGCGTGAAAAGATACAGCAAGGCACCCTGCAAACCTCCTATGTTCCTTCTACTGAACAGGTGGCAGACGTATTCACCAAGATTCTTCCTGAACAACAACAGGCAAAGCTCCTCAGCAAGCTGGGAGTTTCAGTATCTCCTCACTCTCAGCTTGAGGGGGAGTGTAGAAAGCAGGTCCATGATGATCACAAGCATGATCATAATCATCAGTTCTGTCAAGATTACTCTAGAAGCCATGTCAACATCAAATCAGCCCAACCATGTTCACGTGCGTCAGACAAGCCAATGGTGAACTTTAATGAGCTAAGCAAAGCTACAAAATACCCAGACTGTCCAATCGACACAACATGAAGATCAAGACAAAAGGAGACAAGAAGAGTTAGATGTTCAAGTTCACTTTGTTCCTTGAACATCCTGTACTTCCCAAAACAGCAAGGAGCTGTTATGCAACATCATTGTCAATTCAGTAACTTAGGTTGTATAAATTGAACTCATGTAATTAAGTTTCTGTAGAGCAATACACACACAATTTCAATCAATTATTGCAAATACAATTCTCTAAATTCACTGTCAAATGTCTATGGCTTCCCAATCCTCTAAGGCAATATAATATCATCAGGATGCATAAACATCGGCTGACTTCTGATATACTCGAAGTTTGCCTGGACCAATAATTCAAATTACCTCAGTAAGGTTTTGTGGTCTTCTCCATAGAGATTCAGATTCTACTTAGTTTAAGTACGAGTATCATTCTACTTTATACGGAGTACGTGTTAGCTGTTGTCGACAACTTTGTTGATGAGTTATTGATAGTAATTTCTAAGATGGCTTTTGTTTCGAAGTTCTGTTTGCAGTGACAGTTGTAGTAAGTGGTACAAAAGCATTGCTATTATTCTTGTGCTAGATGAAGACAATGGCACAGTCGAAAATCATGGAGTATGCCGGCATGGTAGCATACAGTTCTTGCATTGCCTGTTTTGGTAAAAACTTCTTAACTAGGTCAATCGGATTGTTTGGTGGTTTTATTTACTTGATCGCGTTGTAATCCTATAAACTATCGAATGAATTGGAGTTGAACTAACGATGAATTGATAAAGTATAAATGAAAATTTGCTGAAAAAGACTCAAAGAATTTTTGTACGTGAAAAACCTTCAATGTGAAGGAAAAACCACGGGGGAAGTCTGTGTCTCGCCAAGGATCGCACTATCAACGGTTTTGTCTAATACAATTGAGAGTAAACTGTTGAAAAAATGGAGTATCTGTATTCTCGCTCGCTTTTCTGCTTTCGTATGTCTGTCCTCTGGCGTCCACTCCCTTCTCCTATTTGTACTTTGCTCTGCCGCTAGGGTTCCAACGACCACTTCCTTATTTCTCTCCATGTACCCAACCGCTCCTATATCTTCTCTTCACCAAGTCCACCCCATTTTCCGCTCGTCCAATTCTCCAACGTCTTTCAAAGTTGTTATAGTCCACTAACAGCTCATCCAGATTATTCTCAACCAATTCCACATTTCACGCCATAATACTTGTTGTTAGGCAGTCAAACAACTTCTTTATTTGACCTTGTCTTGCGGCTGTCGCGTACTAGGGCTATCCGATACGCATCGAGTGTCGGACACCAATCTTCAAGCTATCGAGCATCGGGTATCAGACTGCATCCAAGAGTCGAGTAGAATTTTACTGCCCAAACAATGCCTTCAAGAGTTAGGAATCAAATCTGTTAGAAAATGCAGTAAAAATTGTGACAGTTATTGCATTCTCCCGTTTCATTGTTTCATAACAATGTCAAAAGGGTTATATCTGAAAAACAACGAATCTGGTGTGTTTCTGTTTCAGAAGACAAGAAGTCTGAAATATTACAAGTCTTCCAGGAAGTTTATATCGGATCGGTAAGGTTTTGTAGTTTTCTCAATAGACAAGAAATGAAGTACTATAACAAAGATAATAAACCAGGCTGCCTGATTTAATCGAATGTCCTTCGGTCTGTCTGGTATTAGCTTAAGTTAGTCAAGATTTTGTCTATATGGTATATTAGTATCTGCTAAAGATTAGCTGACTGCTATAATAAGAAATAAGAAATATTAGAAGCTTAAAGAAACTTGTGATCAGTAATATCAATCCTATTGCTGAGATGAGTCTGTAGAAGTGTACATCTGCACTTCTGCAGGCCTTTGGAGGCTTTGTGACCTTGGTTCTCTTAGGAGGCTTGTCTACTGACATGAAGAACCAAATTCCCGCTGCTATTGGGTTTCTGACTTAACAGATGCCTTTTAAGTACGTGGGAGTTTCCCTGTCTTAATGTAAGACTGACTCCCATACCATTGCACCAGCCCTTTTTGTGATAATATTCTGAAACAATTGATCTACGGCCGTGTATGCTGTTATACGCAGGTAAACTGCTTCTCGTCTGCTCATCAATTCTGTGCTTTTAGTTAAATGGTCTAGTGGGTTGCTATTTATCCTGAAGGAGATTGATAAGCTTTGCAGGAATTACTTGTGGCGTTGTGCAAAATTTACATTCCTAAGTATAATGCTTCTGTAAGCGTCTACCTGATTTAAAAGGTTTTCTATTGAAATAAAGCTTTTAATCAGCAACATGCTATGCAGCTCCGCCGACTTCTCTGTTAACCTTCTTCTATTCTTAAGTAAACCATGGAAAATACTGTGTTACTTAGTCCCAACCTCACACTTTGACAGACCTTTAAGCTGAGTTTTATTGTACTCTTTTGCAATTTGGTCTCCGATCAAGTCCGGACCAAAACAACAAAGAGGAAATACTAGGAAATTATCATTTCCTTATAGTAGAAGAGCATTGCTATTCTTGTGCTAGATGATGACAATGGCACAGTTGGATCCTTCTAAAGTTTGGATCTTAATTGTTTTTACTTATATCTCGTATGAAATAAATGATGCTTTTTCTGCTATTTGATGTAATGAATAAGGTGCATTTGGTTATAACAGACTAATCCATGTCTTTGAGAAGCTGAAGAAAATAATGCTGGTTCAGTGTTTCTGCTTCTTTCAATTTTATCATTTAAATTCTCAGTACTTTCTTTCAAAGTTCCTCTTTTTTTTTTTTTTTGTTTAATATGGCATTGAGCCAGGAAGCCACTGTTTTTGTGAGGCATTAGTTCTGAGAATGCTGCAGAGAAGGTTAATATCAGACTTCATGCCTGATAGAAATTGCTGATTAGTGATCCCTGGCAAATGACTTTATGACTGACAATGTAGCAGAGGAAGTTGCTAATTTGTGATCTATGGCAATCTCTCGGTTTTTTTGTTCGTGCGTGTGTTGTGGACTTGTAGGCATGCAGGCATTTTCATGACATACTGTATTTTAGAAGTCTGTATCTCTTTGAATTTGGTAGGCTGAATAATTGTAGTCGATGTTAGGAAATACATACCTCTGCCAGAATTAATGTCTTGCGTCAGAAGTATCTAGCAGTATCTATTAACATTGTGATCTTCTCGACTCTATACGAGATGTTCAGTATTTTATGGATGAATCTTCACTTGTTGCTTGTCATCTTTCTGGAGCTTAGATGCGTAGAGGTTTGCCTTTTTTTTTTTGTATGCGTATCCTTTTCATTGTTTACATCGTTCATATTGTGTGAGGATGAATTTGAACAATCAAGTTGAAAAAAAGGAGGGCGTACTCTTGCTTGTCTGTATAGTTTTCAGTTTGCTTGTCTTTCGTTTTGGGGTGTCCCCCCTTATTCATTCCATTGTCAAATTGGTTTTTGAGAAGAAACCGAACAACTCTTCTTGTACTCCTCCAACTGAAGTGTGGGTCACAAGTTGGGAACTTTCCAGGAACTAAAAGTCGCATGGATTGTAATGAAACAGATTTTTCGAGGTCTGGTACTCTGGTGTGCTTATCAGTTGAAGGAAAACCAGTAGTTTTCAGTCTCATGAGTCATGAATTCGCGCTAGTGTGTAGGCACGGTGCAAAAATGGTTGTTTTGAAGAAGTAGAACAACCTTCTTGACGCTTTGACTGTCATTAAAGCATCAAGTTTTTAACGAAATTTTTTGTCAAAGTTTGGAACTTGGAAGCCAAAGAAACATTAGCAGTGGTTTATTTTACTTGGAGAGTCATTCTCTGTCTTCGGCAGCGAAAATCTAAATAGCATTTGGTACGTCGAACGACATGTTGGTACACCGCGAGTGTGTAAGGAACGGATTATATCCTTTTCAAATTGCTATTTTTTCTTTTTCTTGAATGATTATTTCCACCTCATTCTAGAAATTGCCATTTTTTTCTTTGATCTTTTATCTTTTTTTTTTTTCTAATGACATGGGGAACTCGCAGCCGCTACCTTAGGTGGGCTATGGGTAAACCCCGCGGATATACGCAACACCCTACAAGCCACGCAACCAAGTAAGACACGTTTGCATACAGACATTCAGGTGTTTGTAATGGTTGTTGTGGTCAGAATTGGACAAGTGACATTTGTTACGGCCAGATATTCATCTTGTTATGACATTTTTTTTTCTCTCTCTAGGTTGTATGCATTCAGTTATTACATAATCATAGTTAGATCATCTCCAATGGGGGTCTCAACTAGGTCTCAAAAACTAAAAAATGAGTTTCAATATAAAAGACCCCCATTGGAGATGAGAGGAGAGAGTCTCAAGAATTGAGACGGTCTGTGTTTTTAGAGACCGTCTCAAAAGTCTAAAATAATTATTATGTGGGCTCCACTATCAATTAAACCTATTTTATAATTATTTTGGATTGATTTTTAATGAATCAAAATTACATGCATAAATTTATTGAATAAATAAGGACTCCACTAAATGAAATAAAATAAATTTTTAAGACTCAAATATGGGTCTCATTATTGAAGAGTCTAGTCTCAAAGTAAGTCTCATCCTACATTTGATGTCATCATAATGTCATTGTGACATCATTATAAACTTTGAGACCCAAATAGAGTCTCACCAATAGGGATGCTCTTATAGGCATATACGACTTCATCTGATCTCTCTCTGGGTTGTATACATATAATTTCTGAATGAATCTGATCTTATATGCATCTAACGACTATGAACTATTTATGCATCTAGATTTAATGAAATCTTAGTACAGTCTTTGGTGAATTAAAATTCCATTTGTGAATAAAAAATTAATTTATAAATAAGGATAGATAATAATTCCATATATGCAAATATATGGTATGGTAACCATGAAATGGTAAGATATTACATAAGAATTTTCCTATGGGTTATGGAAAGATTAATTTCCAAATTGAGTTTATTGTAACCATAAAAACTGATATTCCCTTATTTCCAAACTATATGACGATTTTATTTTTGCGAGATAAGGTATTGGTTGTTGATTTCGCAAAAAAAAAAAAAAAAAAAAAAAAAAAAGATTTATATACTTATTATCATACTCATTTGATTTGTAACTTTGTAACTACTTTGATAATATTATAGATTGTCTAAGAATTGGTTTTGCGGCGATAGCCGTACATTGCTATTCTTGTGCTAGTTGAAGACTGAATGTCATGTATCATGTATGTTAAACTCAGTGACTTTCTTTTGTTTAATTTTGTTGAAGACAGCATGTTGTTGTGTATGTGTCGCAATGCTTATATCATGCTCCCACGAGCACAAGGAGTATGGTGGTCATCCTCATAATAGATGAGTAGGGAGTAGGGACCACATTTAAATAGATTTAAATGTAATTAAGTGCGGTCCCTACTCCTCTATTGTGAGAAGGGACCACCATACTCCTTGTGCTCCCGGGAGCATGGTATAATTTGCGTATGTGTAGAGCATTTTGATGAGATTCTAGATTTTGGAAGTCTGAATAATTTTGTTTGAATTTTTTAGGCAACTAGCATTTGCGTAGTATGGGCCAAACTACCAAATTGGTAAAAAAAGTAGGGGGCAAATGACAGATTGGTAAAAAAGAAACTCCTGCGACAGATTGGTAAAAAAAAAAAATAATAACACTAACTACCAAATTAGCCAAAAACGCCACTTTTGACCGGAATTCTTATATATTAAATGTATTTTCATGAATATCATGATTTCATTACCTTTTCTAAATTAATAATTTTATTAAAAATAAATAATAAAAAAAAACATAAGAAGACATTTTTTTTCAAAGTACTGCACAAAAAAAAAAGTTTAAAGAAATTTGGTTTTAGAAAAAAAAAATCAACAAATACGTACTCCGCAAACTAATCACATCGCCTAGAGTTCAATATCATATCTGAATGGTCATCTCACGTTTCGGTGCTATACTCTGTGAATTAATTATATCGCATCGTGTTCAAAACATAAGTTTTTTTGGTTTCGTAAATGGGTACTAGTCATTATACTACCACATAGAATTATCACACGAGATGCCACTTGTTATTGTAACCTAAAACGAGCCGACGATAAGCTTTTTTGCTGAAACCATTATTTCATAACCTATTTTGCTTCTTCAATATATAAATTCAATTGTTTCTTCCTTCTTTTTTTTTTTTTTTTTGATATCGAAGTAATTTTTTTTCTTAGTATTGATTTAAAAACGGGAGCTAAATAATTTTATTAAAGGAAGTATATAGTAAGTGATGTAAATGGCGGTCAAAAGTGGTGTTTTTGGCTAATTTGGTAGTTATTGTTATTTTTTTTTTTACCAATTTGTTGCCGAAGATTTCTTTTTTACCAATCTGTCATTTGCCCTCTACTTTTTTTAACCAATTTGGTAGTTTGGCCGCGTAGTATGCAAGCATTCGGTGAACATAACAATTTTGTTTTCACTCTGAGAAATAATCCGTTCCTTTTACCCTTGCAGTGTACCAATATGTCGTTTGACTCAAAACTTCTAGTTAGTGATATATTCCACGTTATCAATAATTGACCGATTTCATGAATCATAATGTAAAATTCAGGCATCAACATTGACCCAAGTCGTAGTTATAGCCAAATATTTCGTAGTACACTCTAACATCTTTTTTTTGGTATTGTGTACAATGCAATTTTAGGGAATCACACTAATTCCATAGACAAACTCGGCTTTGCTCGCTTGATGTTGTATGGCTATATGCTAAAGTTCATCACAACAAATTCTTTTATGATCATAGCACTATAATCGATGCATCCATAACATTATTACTAAAGATCAATTACTATCGTAAATAATTTTGAGGGTTGCGCGTGCTCCAACAACTAGTCTTATATACGTACATACTACTACTCATTAGTCATTACTTAACATTTTTACATACGTTTAATATGAATTCATCAATGTCTGAATTGACCAAGTATATGGATTCAGAGTTGTCACTCCACTAAACATACATTCAAAGTGTAGGATTTAATTTTTTTTCTCTTTTGGACAACGACACCATTGGCAAAGTATTCCACCGAAGAAAAAAATCTTTATAGGTGCCTAAGCAGCCGACATCCAGAGTCATTATTTGTGACACATCTTCTAATTTGAGAGATAAGAGCAAAGCATTCTCTCGAATTAGAAGATGTAAAGAATTCGAGTGATAGAATGATCGACGTCCGAAAAAGGGTGGACCGTGAGCCGTAAGTAGAGGTGGCCACAGCCGGGCTGGGTCGGGCTAGTGTCGGGCTCACTCGGGCTAGTGCCCAGAAAATCGGGCACTAGCACTAGCCCTACATACTCGGGCTAGTGCCAGGGCTCGATTTTCTGGGCACTGACACTAGTCCTCCAGTGCTTTGACCGGGCTTGACTCGGGCTTGACCGGGCTAGGGTCAGGGCAGGCCAGTGCTCCGGCTGGGAAAAAAAAAAGGAAAAAATCGAGTTTGACCAGGGCTAGTGCTTGAAAAATCGAGCACTAGCACTACCTAACCCGAGCTAAGTAGTGCCGGGCTAGTGCCGAGCCGGGCCGTGCGTTGACCAGGGCCGGGCCAGTGCGGACCCGGACTCCTAGTGCCCAATGGCCACCTCTAGTCGTAAGGTTATAGGAACTTAAGTACTAAGTCAACGAGTCAATCGTAATACTAATCATTACTTGATTTTCATACGCAACTACGTCTATGATATTTTGAGTGGAAGACCAAAGAAACCAACAATTCATCACATTATTCCATGACCAAAACAAAAACAACCGTTTACCTTTGTGTCAAGTCAATGTTATATTGCACGCCAAACACTTCCTAGACAAGCTTAATTTGTCACACAAAAAAAGGAAGCTTTACCATCCTGCTACAAGAGAGAATTGTTATGGATATGGATATGGCAGGGGGTCTGGCACGAGAGAGTATAGGATTGAAAGAAGACGTGATCGGTAGAGCTTGCGCCGTATCTATGGAAGCTCATAGATCAGCATCGCTCTACGTTTGTGAGCAAGCCAGGAGTTTCTCGTCCGAAATGATCTTTGGGTTTGCAGGGTCATGGGATTTGGGTGACTGGTTCACCCATGCGCCTTTCGGAGATGCCAAGATCAACCTGAATATCTTCCCTTCCCTCAAAACTATAGGTAGTAATCAAGCTGCAAGGGTCAACCAAGCTTTTCTTAGAAGATTTGAAGCGATTCTGGCAAATTCCACACTCAAAAATGAGGTACTGAAATCTTACTTGTATTAGAAATATACTGTATACATAGTAGTAGCAGCCTAGCAGGTACAGCAAATATGTGGCTAAGAGAATGTTTCTCAGGTGGAAAAAGCTGCAGCAGAAAATAAGCAGATAGTGTTTACAGGACATTCAACTGGTGCACCAATGGCCATCTTTGCAACTCTTTGGTCCTTGGAAAGCAGGAGTCAGAGGCGCACAGACCAATTCGCGCCCCATTGTGTAACCTTCGGATCTCCTCTTGTTGGTGATGCGATTTTCAGCCATGCCCTCAAACGGGAGCATTGGTGCCAACACTTTACACATTTTGTCATGAGATCTGACATAGTGCCACGGGTTTCCCTTGCTCCTCTGTCTGGTATAGAGCGAGAGTTGCAGCCCATTCTCCACTACTTGAATCCGAAATCCCCATTTTACTCAAGTGATTACATCGCTGCAGCTGTTGAAACTTCACGATTTTTCCTGACTGTAGTGAGGAATGCTTCTGCAATTACCAGTCACGCAGCCTGCAAAATCATGGGGTCTACGAATCTGTTACTAGAAAATGTGACTAACTTCGTTGAGCTTAGTCCTTACAGGCCTTTCGGGACCTATGTCTTCTGCTATGGCGACGAGAATCTTATCACAGTGGATAACCCAGATGCAGTTCTCCAAATACTATTTTACTGTCTACAGCTAAGCTCTCAAGCAGAGTGCGCAGATATGGCGCAAAATGGATTGAGAGCTCATCACTTGTACGAGCATGAATTACTCGGGAGCTTTGCCATGCCGACTGTAACTCATCTGGAGCATCTAGAAGTGATGCCTTTATCAGCAGACGGCATAGAAGGAAGCCAAAATTCAGCCATCAGCACTGCCCTGGACAATCTTGGCCTGGTGAGTTCTTAACTCTTGCTGGTCTCTCCTAAAAATGCTTTAGGAACTGCAACTCTGCAAGTACCCGCTAATTATAACCTGTGCTGGTGGAAAATTTCAGAGTGCAAGAGCTAGACTGTGCCTTCGAGCCACAGGAGAACTACAGATACAGAGAGCAAGAAACCAAAGTAAAATCACCAGCAACAAGAACAAAATCGAAGAAGCACTTAATAGCCTGGAAAGGTATCAGACCGACTGTGAGGTACGAAGAGTAGGCTACTATGACGCCTTTAAATTGCAAAAGCAGACGGAAGACTTCAAGACCAATATAAGAAGACTGGAACTAGCAGGCATATGGGATGAAATAATCGAAATGTTGAAAAGGTTTGAGCTACCTGAGGAGTTTGAAGGGCAGAAAGAGTGGATTGAGATAGGCACCAGGTACAGGCGCCTTGTTGAGCCTCTGGATATCGCCAACTACTATCGACATCTGATGAACGAGGACACAGGACCATACATGGACAAAGCTAGACCATCACGCTACAGATACACACAGAAATGGCTGGAACATGCACTCAAAATGGGGTCTGTGTCCCTACCAGAATCATGCTTCTGGGCCGAGGTTGAAGAGCTCCGCATTCAAACCTGTAACAAACAGCTCAGTGAAAATGTTTTGCAGAGAATCATCAATCTGGAACGGGACATATCACGATGGGCACAAAATGGGCTACTGAGTAGTGATGTTTTCTTGGAGGAATCCACCTTCAAGCAGTGGTGGAAAACGCTCCCCGTCCAACACAGATCAGTTTCTTGCATCAAAGATCTTTTTCGCATATGAGTTACCATTTCCTCCCTCAGTTTATTTTCATTCATACGGAGTAGCAAGTACCAAGTACTATTATGGACGTGTACACCGTTTTCTACATTGCAGCTGCTTGCTTATTTAACCAGCTACAATAAAAAGCTGTTTGCCTGCCATTTTAATGTGATTAAAAGACAACAGGAATAGTGCGTGTGATAATTCATGCTCTCAGCGTCATCTGTACCTCGCCGAAAATTACATCGTATTATCAGCGCATCAGAAAAGATAACTACTCCAAAGCAAACCAGAATTCCACAGGACTGTTTTCATTCCCCCTCACTGCAAAATTTACACAAACAAGTAAATAACTGATGCCGAAAAGAGTCCACAATCACAATGGTAATCTCATTCCTCAGCTAAAATGTATCTTGTACACAGTCATCAACTCATCAACCATCTTATTCCGATGGAACAACGAAACTACAATGTACTCAAAGGTCTATCCTTGAAGAACCATGTACCAAATGGCTAGATCTCTTGTAACACAAGATGAATCAACACAAAGGTCAGTTACTGAATCCCATAACAAGATGAAAATATGTGAAACAAATGTCTCCTATCTCAATTCTAATCACAGCAAACATTACAAACACCTGAGTGTCTGTACTCACAACTGTAGGCAAATGAGACGGCTTTGACAAATGAGTATTCATATAAGTAGCATGGACACGGGACACCCAAACATGCCAAACAGTGTACTCAGAACCATTGATTCCAAAGCAACCATGAGAAAACAAGATTACCAACACCACACCCCCATAATGCTAATCGACTCAAAACCTTCAGCCTCTCTGGTGTCAATCTCGCATCTATGCAAACGAGGCCAGACAAAACACAATCACCACAAACAGCAAGTTCAAACAAACCAAGAAAAGCGTTTCAATGGTTCCGAAAAGTGTTGTTTCTGAAGAAAAGGTACTTGAACTAAAGACCCAGTTACATGAGCAACGAGCCGATGACATGCACAGAATTCTCGAACCAGCTACATATAAAATCAGCAAAGTGCCACCCACACTTGAAAGTCTCTGCACAAGTAAGAGCAACCGCACACAAGGAAAGGCATATTCTGAACTCTGAAGTCATCAAAAGCATGGAGATCAGCTTCTATGAATTAAGTCAATTAAAGAAGAAAGGGCCAAGATATGGCCACCATAGTTCCAGGTAGCAAAATTAAAATGTCCAAAGTTTGACATGCAAAAATACATGTCAGAAGTCCCAACCCACTCAGTGGGAATCAAGCAACGTTCTACCTCCACAGAGGAAAAAGGATGAGATACTGCTTCGAGCTACACCTCCTCAAAGTCTCAGATCGTTAAAGTTCCAAAGCTTCAAGTTTCACAAAAGCTAGTTGCCTAGATAGGGGGCAGTGTTTCGCTGAGATTCAAGATGCCCACCTTACCAACCCCCACCTCCAACATGAACAGCTCAAAGGCTATTTGTGAAAATTATGCAAAACAGATCTCAACACAAGAAAACTCATGGCAATATGGCTTACCAAAATTTCAGCACACACAACACCAGGTTCAAAAATCAATAATAGGAAGCTTGTGCCAACAGAAATCTTCACAATACAAGAGATTTACGTTTGAGAAGACTCCGAATATAAGCTAGAGCAACTTTCAAGTCTCAAGTGTAACAGGGATGCAGGATATGACATGCCATCAAAGATACATAATACCGTAAAAGAGTACAGATTAGAAACATGTTTTGTCATATAAGAGGATCCACTAGAGGAGAAAAGGAATAATTACAGACATCAACATCTACATCACTTCATTGTTGAATGATGAAAAAGCAGAAAAAATAACCAAAACTAAACTCAGTATATCTGTGGACGAAGACCACATATCAAAAAAATTCCAAAGAGAGCTAGCAGTCCAAATATTATGCAGATAAAGTCTTGCAAAGCCCATGACATTCCTTAAGTCAGACAATACTCTGTTCTTGTGCTACCTATAGCGAACCAAAGTTCAAAAACGAAACATTGCATCACTTTTCTGATTCCAACTCATAAGTAATTTTCATTCAATGTTCATTTTATTTATTTTCGACTCCACAACAAAATCAATTGTAGTTTAGTTTCCAAAATGTATCTTAAATATGACATCTTCGTACACAACAATTCATTCAAAAGAAAGCCGGGGCAGGAGACGACATCTTCATACACAACAATCTACAAAAACATTTATACCCACTGTTGTGACCTAGCATGATCTATCAGCCGAAACTCCGGATCAAAACTAGCCAGACCATCATCACAGAGCACAAAGATAAGAGTCAAAAGACTGAGACTGCATAAAATTTACACAGGATAAAATCATAAAGTAGACTGGAATATTGACAGGCCATTGCTTTCTGATTAATAATCTCTTAAAGTTAAACACAACACAACATCACTAGTGTATAAATGGAGAAGATCCAGATCAAAGAAACCTAAGAATCCCTGTGGATAAAGACAGGTATTAAAAACAAAACAGTAAACTTCAGAAATAGAATTTCATACTTTTGAGAAGCTGATTAGCTAACCCTTAGTATATCATCTATCTTTCCAAAAATCCCACTGTTAGAAAGCTGAGATTCCACAATCCTATTCAAGACTCTTATTTACTAGGTTATACTTGTGACTTAGGCAAATCCTGCACACAATGCACAAGTGAAGACAGAAAATAATCATAAGAAAACTAGTGTAACCAAGTATATCATATTGATGTCATGCAGAGGAAATACATGAACCTAGCCTGCAAAACTGCAAAAGTGTCCACTCCAATATCATAGAGGCGATTTAGCCGATAAATCAAGTACCAAAAGAAAAAATGTAACTCAGCTAGCAAAAATTCTCTGCTGATGGGTGGCAGCTTTTGTTCTCTCTATTAATCTTCCTCTTTCGTACTATAAGCACCAGACCCTTATAACAAAAGCAAACATCAATTTCTTCATAATAAAAACATTTTGCTGCACCCTGCTGAGCTTCAGGGGGAAACAGCATACCATAAGTCAGAGCAACTGTACTGGCATTGGTCAGAGGACATACTTCGAAAGTAACAGATTTCAAGTGCATAGTAAATAAATATGCTGAATAATCATATGTTTTGTCCAAGCATTAGATACCAGTTCTACTCAAGACAAATCTTGACAACTATCAGGCATACTAATGAATTACCAGAACTTAAGTATTTCATCATTGTATTTAAGTATAAACAAAAAACTTGCCCATAATCCTTTCTACTCATAAGCCATGGCCAAAAATCGGCAATACACACCTTAACACTTCAGTGAGCAGATATCTCAAGATGACGGCACCACTACCATACCTATACCTCTCAAATTTCAACTTGCTCG
The DNA here is from genome assembly GCA_963680865.1 of Spergularia marina. Taxonomy (NCBI): domain Eukaryota; kingdom Viridiplantae; phylum Streptophyta; class Magnoliopsida; order Caryophyllales; family Caryophyllaceae; genus Spergularia; species Spergularia marina. The sequence goes on along the minus strand of OY804548.1, from coordinate 26,323,251 downwards.
ATTTATAGCTTTAGAGTTCTCACAAGTCACAACACAGCACACAGTATGTCCATATATGTAAACAACTTGAAACAAACTGAACCTTCATGGGGTAAAACAGAGATCTTCAAAACTGTGCAGGCATATACAATTATATCATTCACCTAGCGGCAACACCAGATATCAAAAACCATGCTTGAAACTGCTAACAGAAGGGTAAATAGCGGAAAACAGAGCTCAGCAAATAATGATCTCGCACACTAAGAAAAAGAGAAGGAACTCTGTCTTTATGCTTCAAGAAGCAAACGTCAATAAACTTCAACAATGACGAAATTAGACACCTGCTATCGAATCAAAGCTCAAATAATAACTGATATATTTAAAAAAAACACAAGTAGAGGAAGAAAGTACTCAAGTTTAGTGTATGAATTTCTGTACCACTTATCTATTCACATACCAGCATCAATTCCTCTACAATCAGCAAAAGCACCACCACACAGATAACAACCAAACTTATATTAAAGTCTGCTCGGTGACTCTGGTGCTCATAACCACAAACTTATACCCTCATCTATGAATCAGACTAGATTAACAAACCACTGATAGACACAAAGTAAAATGAGAGTTCCACCGTACAAAAGCTGACACAAAACAAGAATTCTCTCTAGTCTGTACTAAACCCTTGAAAACATGCTACAGGAGCGCCCCAGTCGAATTGTTAGGCTACCACCAGATACAATTGTCTCCTTCACAACAGACTCTGAAGAATATGGCTTCCTGCAACCTGGACAACGACCATCCTCCTCAAGAATCCTCTTGTGACAGAACAGGCACAAATGGAACCCACAAGGACATGGAAGAAAACTTGAGTCTGTCAAGTCCAAATCTTCACAACATATAGGGCATGAGGTGGGCACCGGTGAAGGCATCTTACGAACCCAAGGATTTGAACCATGACCAGAGAGCCTCTCCGAACTGGCAGGAAAACTCCGCTGCTTGGACAAGTTGGGCAAACACTGAGGCCTTGAAGTATCGTCTGGTCTCCACGCCTTGCTATGCACTCCACCCCTGCCTAAGATTCCTTCCCCGCCTGAATCCCCATTCTCTGCCTGCACATCAACCTTCTGTTTCCTAGCCCGCTGACTAGCAGAATCACGATCCAAACCAGACCTAGCTTCTTCATCAAGAGAGTGCTCAGCATCACGACTCAGCTTGTCATTAGTCTCGGCACCAACCAAAGCGTCAGCTACCGTCTCCCAATCATCCAAGCACCCATCATCACCACCAAATTCACCCCCACCACCTTCCTCCTCTTCCGTTATGCTTCCAGAACAGCAACCCCCACTCCCAAAACTCAGACTACTCGCACTGCTGCTGCTGCTAGTACTGCTGCCACTACTCCCAGCGTAATTATTCCCCGGATCATTCACACTACCAGTCGGACTATTCGCCAGCAACGACTCCTCCGAATCACTGTCATGATTGTGAATCGCCTCCACACTCACATTCCTCACCTCAACTCCCTTGCAGCATTGCTCCTTCCCTTTCCCCTTCCCCTTTCTACTCTCATTCGCCGCGCCATTACACTCCCCGACACCGCCCCCGTTACCATTCCCTTCCTCTTTCGGCCCCTTATTCTTCACTGCTATAACCACACGCACACAAAAATCCCAACAACAATCAGACTAATTCCAAAACTTTACAGAAATCATGAAATAATATAATCAAAATCACTTCAAAATCAAGAAATCAAACACAAAGATTGCAGGTACCTTGCGAAAGAAACTGCTCTCGACGAGCGTCAAGCTTACACTGCTTCAATTTCGCCGACCTATTCGCCTACCAAACACAAACACACCAAAAATCAAATTCAAAACACAAATTCAAAATCTCATCCCCAAATTAATTAAATCCATGCACAATCAATCGTAAACATCACGCATTCAACATTCAATCATATCAAGATTCATCAACAACAAAAACCACAAAATCAAAATCAAAACACTCAAATTAACAATTAACAATCAGATAAATTTACGGATAGAAATTGAGAGGCAGAGAAAAATGAAAACAAAATCAAAATCAAATTACCCGCTTCTTCTTGCTGAAATCTTTCGAAACATTAGGAATTGATGATGAATTCATGATTGAATCAGAAACCATGGTTGATTGTTGATGAAGATTTCTGATGACGATTCCTGCTGCTGCTGTTCTTGCAAGAAAAATCAAAAACCCTAATCTTTTTAATTTTTTTTGGTTGGTTTAAAATTGGTTATATTTTCCGTCTCTTTCTAATTTTTCCGACGAAAAATATCCCACGACGATTTATTTATTTATTTATTTATTTGATATTTTTTTTTTTTTTGTGTGAAAAAAATTGGGTGATGTTTAGGAGAGAGAAAGGATAACGGAAACTGCTCTGCTCCTCTTTTTTCTTTTTGGCCCGCTTGATATATATAATAGCCTCATTCCATTTTTGCCCCTGGGTAAACGTGAGATTTACGGTACTGCCAGGGAGGGTAATTAGGGGTTTAGGGGAGATTTAGGAGGATTAGTTTGATTAATTACTGTGGGAGGGTGGAACCGACGGCGTATTGTGGGTTTGTGAGATGTGCTTGGTCCGCAAGGTAAATAAGTGGGTGAAGGGTAGTTTGGTCTATGTGTGGGTTTGGAAGGTTTTTATGTAGGAAGAAAAATGAGTATGAATGGGACAAATTTGGGATGATATTATTTATGTTGGGAGTCTGTTTGGATTTAATATTTTTTGTGAAATCTGAATGAGGTATGGTGGACAAAATTGAATTTATGTTTTTGTCTTCCATTACAAGAATTCAAGCCATGGACTATGGAGTACGATTGTACAAGTAATGTAAGGTGTATCTTAAGTTTTTGTCCCCGGTTCACCTTGTAATTTACGATTTCCGATATTATTTGTAACTTAATATATTTCAGTTAGAGTTTTCGTCGAGAAAAAAATAACATCGGGCATATCTTAAGTTTTGCTCTACTTGGTCGAACATCAAGTATAAAGATCATACTTGAATGCATAATATAGGTATAGACGTATAGTTGATGAGATGATTTTATCGCTTTCCTTGTTGAGTTTGAGGTACCGTTTGGTCTACTCGCAATCACAATTCGTTCTTCGTAAATTAGAGTGCTAAATAAAGAAAAGACGTTGTAAATGACAAGATTAGTCCATTAGTTTATCATTAGTTTCAGTTATTATAACAATAAAAGATGAGAGTAACATGTTTTGGATGTTTGATAATTGTTAATTCGTTAAAGTATACTTTTATGTTTGTCTTAACATTGACACTTTGTACACATGTTTAATGCAACTTCAACGTTTATATACGTGATAAATTCAACTAATTGTATATTGTGGTTTTTGTAAAAATGGGCATGATTTCCAATACTCAATAATCAAATAGATCAAGAAATCAATATAAGACTTCGTACGTATTGTTTGATAATGTGCATACCATACTTGTAACCACAATCAGGGCTGACTATTTACCTGTGCAAGCGGTGCGCTCGCACATGCCCCAAATATATGATATGTCATTCAATGTATAAGCAAATTTGTGACTTTGGCTCAGTGGTTACTGTCAAACTCTTCCTACTCTGGCCACCTATGTTCAATCCCCTCATGTGATTTTGTGTACATTAACTTTTTGATATTGCACTCCATTTCAATAATGAGCCTGCAGTGTATCCTTTTTTGCCTTTTGATAGATATATATAAGTAATTTCGATTTATTTAAGGTTTTCAACTTTTGTTTAAAATTCCGGGGCCTAATTTGAGAGTCTTGCACGAGCCCCCCATGATCTCCAAGACGGGCCACACCATAATATTCGTGCCTCAGGGACAATCATATTGTACATATATTTTTCTAGCCCTCGTATATATCATTATATGTGTGTTCCTTATTCTAATATAATTTCAAAGTGCATGACACATTATTCAAAGTTGTTATTTTAATGCACGATTTGCTTAGTTATTACATGCATACTCATTATTATAAACCACATCAGGAATAAACAAACCACAACGTCATAAACTGTAATTCCAAGTCACCTAATATTATAATAACCCTATTCATACTTTTACCAAAACCATAATGAGTAGACCTTATTAATTCCTATTAATCAATGTATTTCTTATTGTCAAAGATAAGCAAACACGAATGTTCCCGACTAGGCTCATGGTCATGGATACTACTCACTCGATCATAATGTTCATCCTTTGATAAAAAAACCACAATGCATATCTCATTCATTAATATTAATCAAGTATTTTTTCTTAAATGGTAAAAATATGCAAAGCACCTATATTCCTGACTAGTGACTAGACTCATGGTCATGGTCTCATGGATAGTACTTCTCCTATCCGACTTTCAAATTCGTAGACCCGCTCAACGTACTTATTGAAGGGAATTGGTTAATCAAAATTACCAAAAGATCTTATAGCGGGTTTGAAATTTTCAATTTTCTTTTTCTTACTCGCTTTCTTGAAACTTTTGATTAACCAATTAACATATATGTCTTTGATCCATTGACCCGTCTCAACATGTGTGACGAGTGAAGACCAACTCTACAAAATTTATAAGCAAACGAAAAGAGTGCTCGATTGAACTCGCGGACCGTAGTTCGGTTGGGAGTCCGGACTTTATCACCCCCCGACCGGACAGTACGGTGGTCAAAGTCAGGTGGAAACATAAAACATAGTCCTGTCTTTTTTTCACCACTACCACCACCTCTGCCGTTTCTTTTCCTCTCAAATCTTTGTAGTGTGTTGATCACGCTGTCATAGTTGATTGTAAATTTGCTACTATAATAGGGCGTTGCCTGATTGTTGTCTGAATGGAGAGCGAAGATGGGGCTGATAATGTCAACCCTTTGGAGGAGGGTCTGCAGCTTCTTGCAGAAACAGAAGAGATGGACGAGGAAGATGGAGATGGAGACGAGGAAGACGAGGGGGAGGAAGGGGATGAGGAGCCCGGTATGAGTATAGAAGGGGTGATAAACCCTTTGGATTTTGTTGTGGGCAATACTAGTGATAAACAACTATATGAAAAACTTGCAGATTGTGAATATGACGCCTTGGCCCAGGAAAATTGGAATCAAGGGTATTTTACTCTTAACTTCTGTCATTTTTTTTTTTCCTTCTTTCTCCTTTTCTACAATCTGAATTTGGTTTTTGCTTTGAATTACATTTTGAACTTTGAAAGTAATATAAAGTAGAAAGATGATGGTTTAATTTGTTATGTTTGGCCTAAATGCTTGATGGGGGAAGGGGTACTGTTGTTTTTCAGGCTTATAGTTATGCATGTTATTGCTTCTGTTTCTCTTGCAATATCCAATATGTACATTGGTAACAGATGCACCTAAATAGCCTAACCAAAGCTCTTGCGAACATACTGATACTGATTTGGGTTGAAGGAACAGTAGATCTGGAAGTGTGAAGGTCTGTCATTTTCTGCTCACTTAGAAATTGGTCCTGGTGGATGTGTGATTTGTGTTCATGCGACCCTGCAATTTTAATCTTTGTCTATCCGGGATGATTCTCCGGTCTTTTGGGATTACGGTCATTGTAATGTGCTGTGGGCTTTTTCTCCATTTGATAGTTTCCTCCTTTTGTTAGCTTTTTTTTTTTTTTTTCCCTTTTGTGCTTTGGTCATTAGATATACATGTTTAATTATTAAGGTCTCTGACTCGGACGTCTTCTTTGGTACTTGCTTGTTTTGACTATATTGCTCTAAGTACATATTCTTTGATTTGGTTATTTGGCAGACAGAGGCCAGTGAAGAAGCCCAGGCGAGAGGAGAATGTTGGAGCAACCCTCGAGGAAGTAGCGGAAGTTATGAATCTTGGTGATCGGAGAAGACGTAGAAAGGTATTACTCCTTATAGATTTACTTGCCTTAAAGCTCATATACAAATATTTGTGCTTTTTTTTTTTTTTTTTTTTTTTTTTATAATTTGAGGTGTTCAAACCCATGCCAGAGTGTGAGTAACATGGATTCTTGAGATCAGATGAAGAGTTAGGATAACATAGGGTGCATGTTTCCCTTTATGAACTTTGGAATGCACTAGATGCAGAGGCATTCTCTATGGTTCATTGTCTTGGGCATCTCGTGGGTCCTTCGGTTGGGAAAGAAACAAGAGATTTTCTTGGAACCCTATTCCGGAGTTTGTTTTACAAAAAGGATATTCAGAGTTCTTCCATTTAGATTATTTTGTTAGACACAAGAGTGTTCTGGGCCATTCTCTGATACATTGTTGTATTTTCCTGAATACAGCAATGTTCCTTACTTGGTTTTGCTTTACGTCCTAATGGTTGTGTTTTGTGAAGATAAAGTAGTGAATGTGCCGGGTTTGTAACTATGAGTTTGCCTACTTTCTTTTGCTGGAGTTGGCTGCTAATGAGTTTTGGATTGTGAAGTGTTATCTTTATGGAGTGTCACTCTTGGAATTATACTTAGGAGATCATTTCGAGCTTCTCGTTGGGCTAAGGCTGTGGGTGCTTTAAGGGATTTCCATTTACCTATCCATAAAAAATTTAGACACTCTTGTTAATGTTTTCATGGAACTTTATGACTGCTTTTCTGACTTCGATTCTTCATTTGATTTCTTATTTATGTTAAAAATGTTTCAAGTTCAAATTAAATTGTATGTGGCTGGCTGTGGTGAGTTGTGGCTGTAGTACTCTGACTTGCTGTCTTCCTTACGGTAGCGTTTCTGATTTAAGTATTGATGTGTTTCTGATGTAAAATGTTTATGTGAGCCTCCTGTTCATTTGCAGTTCCTGAAAAATTGAAATCTGATGAGTGAATGCACATTTTCTTCTTAACGCTCTATCAATACGTTGCTTATCCTGATATCTGATACTAAGTTCTATCCGTATTTATTCAGCTTAAGAAGAGAGGAAGGCGCAAAGGATCAAGAAATAATCTTAGCCCTGAAATTACAAAGAAGCTTGGCAATGCCAATCTTGACTATGCACATGGCCGCTATGAAGATGTATGTCTCACTCGATTAAACATTTTAGTTTATGTTTATTTCTAGGTGGTGAAGTGAAAGTGAGAATTATCTGAATAGGGGTAACATGTTAGTATATCTTTACTCACTCATTCCTCTTCTGTTCTCCTACATTAGTCATGACGGCTATTGTGGTTGATGCAGATGGTTTTCACTGTTTTGGCTGTTGTGGCTTCAGTTCGTAAATTGTGGTGGTAGAACAATGCAGTCGTGTAGCAAATTCTTTACCTTCCTTAAAGATTCATTGTATGATGCTGGGTGATCCAGGATAGCATATTTTCAACAAAAGAACCACCATCATTTCGGATGATTCTGGCTTTGTTAAATTCTAACAGCTTTACCCCATGATGAATGAACATTGCTCAAATGAATGTGGGTACATCTTTCTGTATTTTGAGGTGCTGTGATGTAAAACTCTTTTGATCAATCTTTATGAAGGGGTGTTAATGTGATTTGTCTGCCTTATCTTAGTCGAATGTGCTCCTTTCCATTGCTTTTTCTGATATGCCTGGTGTTATATACTTATATACATTGTGGTGCCTGTGACATTGTTGTTATGGTAATCTTTCGTTCTCCGTAATTTAAACTGATGGCAGTGCCAATGTGGGAGAAGTTAGCCAAACACTGTAGTCCCAGAATCAATCCATTAGGTCTGGCTCTTCTTTTGTGGGACAGTCTCAATCTTCTGTGACATTGCTGACAATAGTTACGAAGTATGTCTGACAAAGGTTAAAAAATGTGGTCGTTACTTTGCTAGTCCCTTTGTCTGATTTAATTTTAGTTCCAGGAACCATTTGGAAGATGAGCAGATGTACTTTTAAGAACGAAAGTGAAGGGTTGAGAGGGGGGGGGGGATCCTATCGTTAATTAGCTAAACATAATGAAAGTTTATTTATGATCATTGAGTCTAGGGAAGCCTGTTAGTTGCCTTTAATTTTGTCTCCCACTTTCATGCTACAGTGGGTTAAATGTTCTCCGTAGTTTCCTGTTGGACCCGTCAATGTAATTTCATTTACATGCCTGAGTTCAAGCAAATTAACCCGTTAAACCTTTTTGCTGTTTTTTATGCAAAACCTGATATGTGAGATATTTCATTGTTGATCTGTGCTTGTGTATCATAGATGTATCATTCCTGGTTTTCTCGAACTGATATTATGATTTGCTATATGTGATTTTATAGGGCATATGTTTGAAATTCTAGATAAGCAAAGCAGTTGAATGCCTTGGTTTACTATACAATTACTTAGCATACTCTTTTTCGTTTCTGACTCAGGCAATTAGCTTATTGAACGAGGTTGTTCGGCTGGCACCAAATCTGCCTGATCCGTATCACACGCTTGGTCTTGTACATAACTCAAAGGGTGACAGAAAGAAAGCTACAGATTGCTATATGATTGCTGCGTTTCTCAGTCGAAGAGATACATCTCTGTGGAAACGTCTTGTGACTTGGTCCCTGTAAGTAGCTTAGAAGTTATTTTAGTTTTTTCCCCTGTTTGACTATTAGTTAAATTGTTATCGCTTCCATGCATGTATAGTCAAACCTTGCAGTGAAATATTTTGCATATGCTAACCAAATCGGGGTAGAAAGTAGTTTGCTTTGATCTTATCCTGACATAGTTTGATGGTTTTCAGAATACTATTGATGTTAGAACTTCTTTAGTGTTAAAAACCGTTTTTTCGAACCTCTCCAGAATTGCATCTAATAAGGATTGTCGGTGATGTTGTTTTATGGGAGGGTAACTATCATCATCGGGGCATTTTGTTTTCGAGGTCCCTTGATGATTGGGATGAACCTTCAGTTTTGATCTCTTGGAGCTCCTTTTTTTTGTTAAACTTGTTCCAAAAGATGAGGATGAGATAAGTTAAATAGGGACTATTGAGTGTTATGAATTCTGCTGTGCAGACGTCTCCCTCGATGACTTCCCGGCTAGTGCTGTTTTGAATTGCAAAGCTCTTCTGAAAACTAGTTATTTGTTATTTGTTTGTTCCCCCCCCCCCCCAGCAGCAGCTAAAGAGAATGTTGCAACGCTAGAGTGCCTTAAATGGAGAGCTTTTTAGTTTGGCTAGCCGTAGTTCTTTGTGTTGTGAGGCAGAAGAAACATTGATCATCTTTTGCTCTCTTATCCTTGAGTCTTGTCTTTGTGGTTGAGTTGATTCATCCTCAGAGAGCTAATGATGCCCTCTCTGCTTGGAAAAGGTGAATGAAAGGGTGTCTAGCTGAAGTTTGGAAGATGGTGCCATTAGCTGTCTGGTGGTGTACATGGAAAGAAAGAAATCATCGGATTTTTGATGATGTTGTGTGGACACACCAAGACTTGAAATTTTACTTTTTGAGGTTGTTGTATAGTTGGTGGAGTCAAGTGTTACATTCCCACCGACATTCGACTTTCCTTCTTTTTGTGGATAAAATTTCTCAAGATAGTCTAATAGCTTAATTAGCTCTCTTTTGTATATGGGTGTCAACCCCTTTGGTGTCTTTTTGTATATGGGAGTCACTCCCTTGCTGTCCGGTTCGACTATAGTGATATCCTAACTTATCAAAATAAAAATAGTGCTTTTTTTAAACATGATATCCAGACTCGACTTACTCACAGTACTGCTTATGCAGAGAACTGGGAAATGATGGTCAAGCTTGGTATTGCCTTTCTAAAGCAATTACCGCTGATCCAGACGATGTTACCCTTAAGTACGAGAGGGCTAAGCTTTTTCTGAAGATACCAGAAGAGTTAAAAGCTGCTGAGACGTATGATCAGATCTTTCAAATTTGTCCTGATGATGTTTTTGCACTCAAGAAAGCGACACAGGTTTTATCTTGATCCCTGTGTGTCATATGTTGTATTAGGTAGAGCTGAATTCGGTTTTTCGATTTTCTAGTTGTAACACGTCGGCGTACTCCTTGATACATGGATTTACATGCTGAATATCTTATATGAGAAATGTGCCTACTTTAGGAGGTTTTTTTAACACATGAAAACTGGCAATGTGTGAGTGCATATAAGAGTATTGTGATGGCAGCAAGATTTCAAAAGTAAATCTGAGCCGCAGGAAAACAGTCGTAGGCATGCTTCAAGAAAGAGCCTTTACATGTGTCCTTAGGATCTGAGCTAACTTGGTGTCATGACAAATTAGATAGAATATAGTCTGTTTAAGAACTTCAGCTATATCAGCTTGTTTGAGTTTTTGATTGGTCATTTTCCCTCCAGTATCCATCATATACTGTGAAAGTATTTTCGTAGTAAAATTATCGAGTTCTATAATTGAATACTTAGCTATGTTTGCTTTTGATGTTGTTTCTTTTATATTTCCTCCTTTTTCCCTTTTTAAGACTGGGTAATGTTTCTAAAGCGCATAAGTGTTGAAAGGATAGGAAAGTGAGAGGAGGGGAATCCAGTGGCAGGGAAATACTAATCCTAGAGGCTAGTAGTGGGCATTAAACACCCCTACCATGTAATGAGATGATGGCAGATGAGTGATCTAATTTTCCTTTTGATTTAATTTATTGGGGACATCATCATCTGAATGGTGGACTGGTGGTGCTAAATGCGGTAATAAGAGACCAATATATGAGAGATTGCATACTTTGCGGGTTGGTCGTATATTGGTTGCTCAATTGGTGGGAAATCAGAGGGAAGTTTTGAGGTATCTTTAATCCTTGCTCCTTTAGAATATTAGTAGAGGGGTCTTGGGGAGTTTGATCATGAAGTTTGGGAAAGGGAATACAGAAACGGCAAACCAAACTGCAGAGAGGGTTTTAACTTTTGAGGGTTCAAGCTGCTTTTCTGTTTCTCGATTTCCCTAACCAAAGGGCACTGAAGTCTGTTAAATTGGACGCTTACTACGGTAACTTCTAGAATGCACATAACAAAAGATTCTGGTTACTATTTAGGCAAGTTTCTGCCCCGAGTAATTGGTGTAATTTGCACTACTGCTTTGTGAATATGTGCGATGTTTTGTTTTCATATTGTTTTTGCTGAACAGTTTGCCACTGTGACTTATTTTCTTTTACAGTTATATAAGAAAAATGGCGAGATTGAACGTTCTATTAGTATCTTAGAGGACTACCTTAAAGATCATCCGACTGGTGCTGATCTTACTGTGGTTGATATGTTGGCTTCCTCGTACATGGAACAACATGACTATACTAAAGCTCTTCAGCACATAAGGCACGCTGAAAGCATCTGTCGTTCTGGAGAATTCCCATTGTATCTGACTATTAGAAAAGGGATTTGCCACGCACATCTTTCAGATATGGAGAAAGCAGAGGTATGCCATTTTAATGCCAATAGAAGAATACCCCTTTGCTGCGTTTCACCACAATACTTCCTTTGTGTATATATTGGGGAAATCGAGTGTGCTCTTTTTTTTTTTTTTTTTGGTTTCCTAAAGTTTGGCTTTCTGTTTTCTTGTTCATATGAGTGTGTCGATTAAAGTGGTCCCAAATAATTTCTATCACTGAGAACATAAAGATTTCTCCGAGATAAGCATTGCACTTGTAGATTATAAATTATATGGAGTGGTAAAACACAGGCAAACAAGGGGGTTGGACATTGCATTGCAGTTGTACGGAGCTCTCAGTTTTAGGGAACCATGGATTGCACGCTATGAGAGCTTATATAGTCTATACGTGTGTATGTGGTTTGTGTTGTTATAATGATGACTGGGGCTTTCTATTCATGTTTGTGTACTTTTACTGAAGCTTCTCAAATGTATATAGATGTGTTTCAGTCTTCTGGAAGAGAGATTTGCCCAGCATTATGCTGAACTCATTATAGCAGTGGGAAACTCATTTGTGGAGCTTCAGCAACATGAATCTGCATTGAAGTATTATCTAATGCTTGAAGACTGTGCCTCAAACAATGTACGGTACATTCTGTACATTGCACACAATTTTAAGTTTCTGTCTACTTATATGGAATTTTTTTGGTATTTGTTGCTTTTTAGGCCATAGTAGTAGTAGTAGTAGTAGACTAGTAGTAGTAGTAGTAGTAGTAGTGGTAGTCATAAGAGTTATTTTATTATTTTTTTTCTTTTGATATTTGACATATAGAATTGTACTAATGATCAAAAGGAATGATGCAATAGTGAAGGATATGCAATCCTCCAAAAACTTAGAGCAAACAACAGGTTGCCCCCATTTATGTTGCAAAATCATGTTTTGAAAATGCTCAAATCATCCAGCACCCTTAGCCCGTAAGGACATATAGTCAAACATCAGTTCTCGAAGCAACGGTAGTCGAGGGTGGAGATCTGCTTAAAAATGGGGGAATTCCTCTGCAACCAAAGGATAGCCAATTTGCTACACATTCACACTTCCAGGGAATCGTGTCGTCTTTTTGATGAAACAAAGTTGTAATTTCTAATGAAGAAGGGGTACAAAAAATTGTGTAACGTCAAAATTAATGAGTGATGCTTGTTAATGATGGAAAATAGAATGCACTCACTATTGCTGAGTGATTGAAACTCTTGGGTTTACAATTGCATGTATTTTAAGCACCTTGGTAATATATTTTGAAGTCCTTTATGAGAATGTGATCTGCTTCTCTACTCAAGAAATGTTTGAGGAGTTACGTGAGATGCTATCTCTGATACGCTTAGTGATATTCGTTCAATTTCAAATTTTCTTTGTAAGGGATGAAATGCTTATTTTGGATATCTAACTCCTTTCAGGCACTTGTAAGTTTGAAAATTGCGAACTGTTACTTGGCTTTGAAAGAAGCAGCTTCAGCTATTCAGTTCTTCTACAAAGGTCTGGGATTTATCTGAAGATTGAATGTTCCTTGATATTTTTTGTGCTATTTTGCATGAAGATAATTTGATTATTTGTTTACTTCTTTTGCTGACATTATGTGCTTTAATTGTCATAGTGCAACCAATTAATACTTTTGAACGTCAATAACTACCTAAATTGAGTGTCTGATCCCGATATGCATGTTTAGATTCTTGTGATCTATGTAATTCTTCTCTTGCATTTGAGCCAATCAATACCTCATGAGGGTCACACAAGAGTATTTGTATTCCAATCATGGTTAATTTGTAATGGTCAGAGTCTTAACGTATAACTAGACCAATTCATGATATCCAAACTATATGGCATAGTTGTATTCTGTATGGCTAACACTAGAAGTTTTACTATTATCTCTTAGATTTAGTTGTTTGAGTAAGTGAGCCAAGTTAGTTTAGCGAATGAAAGAAAAGGAAATAAAAACATTGTATTATGAATAAAATATCTGGTATAAATCTCGTGTCAATCATTTGTGTATATATGCCTAAGAGGACCCCTTTAAGTGGTTTAAATGAACCGTTTGCGAGCATAGGCATTCTTGACTGAATAGCTATGCTATGGAACAATGTGTCGCCTGCTTGCTGTGTCAAAGCATAATATATTGAATTACTACCAATTCCTGAGCTCAAATATGTTGCCACTCAAGTCCTTGACCCTTGACGTTTGAAGTGGTATGACTAAGCTATTTTACAAGGTGCCAGTGTTGGTGAAGACTTGTAACAACCACATCTTTTGACCATCGATCCCGAAAGATTACATCTTTGGCGACTCCCTGAGTTTTTCTTTACGGTGTGGGTTGGTCCCTCTCCTTTCTCTCTGGAGATGGAGTTTGTCCCTTTTAATTTTCTGTTTTCATCCACTTCCTTCCCTTCCCTCACCAGTCACCAGCATTGAAAATATGCTTGATAACTTGCACATCTTACTATGTTCTCTGCAAATGTTCCGGGTCTCAGATCGGTTTGAACCTCTCTTGTGAATTGTTGCTGTTTGCACAACGCCACAGTTCGAGGGAAGTAACTTAGGCTTGAAGTTCATGTACTTGCGTGAATATATTTCTGTGCAAATATAGGGAAATGATACATGTTAATGGCAAGAAACATGCATTACTAAATATCTATGTTGATACTCCCTCCGTTCGCCTATAAACTTCCTACTTTCTATTATGAGGTGTTCATCTTTAAACTTTGTACTTAGAGTCTTTCTTTATTTGTACATGTAAAGACCAAAACGCCCCTACTTTATCAATTTGTTTATTGAAAATGCAAGTGGGGCATACCCCTATGTTGTAATTTTACACCAAATGGACCCTACATGTTTTATAGGTGAACAGAGGGAGTACTATCTAGAATTTACACTGCTGCGTTGCTGACTACTTTAGCTGCGGTCTCTGCTGAGACAGTCTTCAGTTATGATGCTGGCCACTTGTAAATCCTTATGAGATTGGCTATGGCCAATGTATAGCTCTACTACAGTCTAGTGCTACTATTCTATAAATTACAGTCCCTTTTTCTTGAAACTTTTATTTTTTTATTTTTTATTTTTTTTTGCTATATTGTTCTCTCCCAGTCATAGGCGGGAGCCTTTGATTGTTGTTGTATTCTCTCCTGGTCGTCAAAGAATTTCTTTGGTTATATGTTCTTGTCCCTAGTTATTTACTAGTTTGTTGTTTCAGCATTAGGGGCACATGAAGATATTGGTACTCGTTTAACTCTGGCTTCACTTTTATTTGAGGAAAACAGACACGATGAGGCCATCAAATTGCTTTCTCCTCCAACTAATCCAGGTAATGAAATTGTTGCCGTTTTTTCGGTTTTCCACTGTATGTTAGAGCCTTGGAATCTATCTGCATCAATGTTGACAAACATTTGCTGATCTAAAACTTTATTCTGCCAGGAGTACCAGAAGAGGGGGATGCAGATAAAGCTAAATATTGGTGGCTTGATGTGAATGTAAAGCTGAAGTTATCTGAATTTTATAGGAAAAAAGGGATGCTTGACGCTTTTGTTGGAGTGATTTATCCTCTTGTCTATGATTTACTGATTGATCCAAATCTATCAATGTCTCAGAAGGTACTTTCTCTAGAAACTGTTATGCCTACATGACACGTGTACATGTGTCCCTGGATTTCTCTCTTAACCACATGCTGGCGTAAACTTAGAAATGAGAATTTGCGTGCTTGTGATAAGTTTCCTGTAAATGATGATGCCCTGTTAATGATGATGAATAAATTACTTTATTCACGGGATGATAAAATCCCCTTTTTGTCTACACATCCTGAGTCTTAGAAGTTTGTTTGGTTTAGGTGGTAATAGCAGCATATTTGTATCTTTGCAAGATGTCTTCTTGGATACGATCATACAAGTTGGGGTGATTCTGCATACATAATATATATTGTTTTTTACTGACTTTCTAAAACTCTTTTTGAAAGTTTTTCAATATTCCTAAATGGTTCACAACGTTTTTGAAATTTTATGGCGTACACAAGACGGTTACTGGATGACGATTCATGTTAGCCGACCCCAAATCATTTTGGAAATAAGGCTTGGTTGTTGTTGTTGTTGTTGTTGTTGTATGAGCAGCTAATGCTACGGGGTGGGGGTGGGGGGGGGGGGTATGAAGATTTGAACCCGGGACAACCCCCAGGAAGGTTGGTTTCCTAACCACTAGGCCAACCATGATCCTCTCTATATACATCAAAATTGATGGCGTTTCGTCCCTTTTCATGTTTCTCATTGTTGGGAGATCAGTGCTAATACACACAAAAATAGAGGAAAAGTGCAAGAGAACGAAATTAGAGTAGTTCGGCGTAAGCCTACTCCACAACACAACTATAAAACTAGTCTCACATGTACAAGTTTAAGGCAAACTTGAAAACTTCACACAAATACTGACTTAAGAACTCGAGTACACCGTCTCAATCAACGGATTTTAGATGGGGAAACCTCACACAGCACCCACTCTTTGTTGTGGCCACTGCTCTATTTCTCAACACAACTCGAAGCCCCTATTTATAGGACTAAGTTAACTCTAGAGCCTTCTAGGAGTACATGTCTCCATACATACATCTACTACATGCATTTACACAACTAAATGCATTCCTTTTTGTATTCTACTAATTTAATTAGGAATTGAAAGAGTTCCCAAACACTCACCCTTCACTTTTGGCATTTGCTTTCACTTTCTGGAGTGACAGGATGACCATTTTTAGGCAGCAATGCCTGTTCCCTTGGCTGTATCATGTGAGGATTGTGGACTCCTTTGTGCAACTGTTACTTCACTTTAATGATCATTCTAAATCCTTGAGAAATTGTTGGTTGGAAACACAAAAAAGGAGCTACAGTTTGGTAGTTTATAAGCTGGGGGAAAGAATTTGGATCACTGTGTGAATCTATAATTCTTTGTGCTCATGTGAGCGTTTATTTGGATGCCGGGCAGTTTGTTAGTCTCCAGCATTGTCTTCTGCCAATGTTAATACTATAAAGGCCCGTGGTTCACCTTTTCAATCAGTCACTTAATGTTTGTGTCGCAATTTCTCTTTGATTCCATGACTAGACTACTTCGGAATCCCCAAAATGAAACCCTACACCTCTTGGGGTTCCGGTTCCCTCTCTCAGAGGTAATGCAAACCAGTTACTACCGTCACTATGATCTCCCTGTCACAGCTGCCTGACAATTGTCCACTCCCCCCAATCCTACCACGACCAATCACAACCCTCTAATTGTATCTCGGGGACCCCACATCTCCCTCAGCTAGCAGTGCTGATGAGCACCCCCCGTCATTGTCACCTGTCACTGACCCATCCCTCTCCTCTACTAGGACTGCGGCGACACTTTTTTGTCCGTTCATCTCTTCTTCAACAACTATTTATCTCTCACCTTTACCCATTACTACCGATTCTTTCTTTCTCATATCCACATACAAGTTCAACTTCTCTATAATCAACTCTTATTGCAACTCTGCCATGGGTGAAGCTCAGTAAAATTACAAGATTTTCAGGTCAATGGCCACAATGTCACAAAAAATTAAACTATATGGTGGGGAACATGACAGACGACTTCATGAGAAAACACAGGGTATGAGAATGAGTCATGGGGTTGAGGTTGTCCAAGAAGACTTTTCTGCATTATGAAATTTCGTAATTAAAAGGGAAATTCGCAAAACCATAGCTACTAAGTTTCAAAGACATACCTTGTGTAATATGTTTTTGTCAAATCGTACCTAATAATGGCGTTCCATTTGTCAAACTATACCAAACTCCAAACTCTGGTGAACACAACTTCCCCTAGCTAAAAAGACCAACTAAACATGTTTTGTGCTTTAAAATATCAATCAAACCCTCTCGGTTTTTCCATTTCCATTCTCTCAGCATTTGTACTTGGGACAACATTGTTCAACATGCATTTCCTCTTAGATCTGGATGTTTATGCTTACCAGTTTGTCTGATGCTCAGCTGGGAGAACCCAAATATGTCTGCATCTTGACTGAATGCTGATGAGTAATATAGCTTTTTTAGTCTAAGTACCTTGTTAGTAGAGACTTTAATATGTGTGACACAATACTTATCCAGTAATGTTCTTGTGATTTATATGTATGAGCCATTGTTGTGAACACGAATTATTAAATTCCTTGCCTTTCCTTCCTTCTTTTCAGGATAAAAGGCCTAAAGAGGTTCCAATCAGCGAGCTCAAAAGGAGAGCTGAACTTTTACAGGATAGTCAAGCTGATTCGATCTTTCACAGTTTCAGAAGACTAGCTTCCAAAAACGATTTGTGAGTCTGTGAATCTTTACTTAAGAGTTGCAGGAGAGTGGTAGTTGCTTTTGCAATGTGTGAATATTCTTGTTGAGGGTGAGGAGTTGTTTGTAGTATATGAGAATAAATCAAAAGGAAGATGGAAGAGAATCATCAAAGGTGGTATGGTTATGTGAGAAAGAGACCAATTGATACACCGGTTTCGGAGGGTAGGGGTGGAGAAGTGATAAGATTGTGGGTGGGGGGCGGGGCTACATGACCTAGACAAAGGTTATTGAAAGCTATATGAGACTGCTAAGTTTTGAAAGAGAATATGGGGTTGGAGAGAGCGGAGTGAAGAAAAAGAATCCATGTGGATGATGGTGTTTGATTTTGTGGGGTTTGACTTTATCTTTTCTTTGAATTTCATTTCCTTTGTTTGATTTTTAAACATGTTCTTTCTTGCTTTAAACTGATTCAACATCTTTTTCTCAATGCGTTTTATTAATTTTTTTCCTGGAGTTTTCTTTTAACTTACCCTCGATTATTTTGATATTATTTTCCCCCTAATTATACACTGTCCTAGACTCTTGACGATTTTGTACGGAGATTCATGTTAGCTGACCCCAAATCATTTCGAAACTAGGGTTTGGTTGTTGCTCGTGTTTTAGATACCGATAATGCTTTCTTTACTCTTATTGGTTCAGGACTTGGGATTATCATAAATGCAGATGTTTATTGCCAAATTAGTTTCTAGTGATGTTCGATTATCTTATAGATGAAGTTGTTACAGTTTACCTACTTGAATACGCTCTTTCTTTGTTTGTAGTTTTCTGTGTGTCTACTTTCTAGTAATAATTCACTACAATGCCACCATGACGAAGCTTGAGTCCCAAAATGATTTGGGTCCATCAACTAACATGAATTGTCATATGAGACTGTCTGATGTGGGAACACAATGAAAAAGCGGCAAGTAAACAAGCCTAAATGGGAACGAATTTGGGATGAACAAGTACACAACTATGGAGAAAACAAAGAACACAAAACATTGCTTTAATTTTTTGAATTGATCTAATATCCAAATGAGTTAGATAAGTTGTTGGAAAGGGCGAGGTAATAGTACAAAAGGTCATAATCCTGCTCAAAGCTTCTTCATAAAGTACGTTAATCCTTTGATGAGTGAAATGAGTTTTTGGATGTAAACTGATAGCTTTACGGGACTGTTAAGGATTGAAGAGAAACAGTTCATTAAATGATTCACTGCTTAAAATCTGGAAATCTTCGTGCTGGTGGTTTGGCATTCTCCTGATCGAAGCTGCTAAATGGAACTTGTAAAACGGATTTCTCTATGCACTAGCGCTGATTAATTGTATCCACTGAAGAACGAACGGTTTCTTTGTTCTCTACTGTAGGCTGAAAGCCAACCGAGCGAAGAAAAAGTTGCTGGAAAAGAGTGCATCAGCAAGCAAAGAGAAAACATCTGCTATAATGGAAGCCGGAGATGAGTGTGGAAGTGAGGACTTAGAAGATGAAAATCCGGTAATCAAAGTGTAACCTCTCGTTCTCTCTCTGATGTTCTGTTTTTAGATAAATTAATTTGTCATGCTGTTTGACTTAACTTTCTAAACATTTAGTTCTTTGGTTCTTTGGGATCGTCGGCAGGAACCACAGAAGGCGTCTCAATGGCCTGATTTCGTCAAGGATGAGGAGCATTATAATCTCATTTCAAATGTCAGTCTTCTTGGCCTTTATTTTATGCTAGTATCCCTTGTATGCTAAATTTTTGGGAAATATTACGAACAAATTTTAAGTATTTAATTATTTCCATTGGGTTATAAAGTTTGATTGATGAAGTTTCTAGAAATTATGTTTTATTTATATCTATGTGTCTGTCTCACAGTTTTATATTTAATGTTAGGCAAAATCTGATAATTGATTGGCTTTTGTTGACATGTTATTTCTTGTTAAACATAGAAACAAATTGTTATCCTACCATATATTGTGTCTTTATTCATTTAATGCTGCTAATACCTGATGGTGTTCAATGTGCTTTGTTTCCTTGCAACCTAGTTAGTTTTTTCCATCTTAGAAAAGAGTGAGTTCAGTTAGTTGCATTAAATTCAATCCAGTTGGTTTTAACTTCGCTCAATTCAGTTGAGCTCAGTTAAATTCAGTTCAGTTTAACTCAATTATTACTATCTTATTCAGTTTAGCTCTATTAAATTCAGTTCCGTTGAGATAAAAAATTGCATTCACCTTGCCCTCATTTGCTTTGCTATTTCTATTAATGAATTTTGTCTTATTTAAAAAGAAAACATTTCAATTAGCTATGATAATTTTAATCGAAGAAAACACACCTTACTGGGAGGCTGCATACCGAGGGGCTGGCTACTGATATATAACGGGGCAGTTCTTTCTGAATCTAGTTCAAATTCCTTTTAGATCCTTGGTCTTCATTGTTTTTCCTTGAATGCAATACTAAAATCTTACGGAGTACTTACTTTTGCCTTTGAAAGTTGCTTTGGTGGCCGTTCCTCAATCAAATTGTTCACTCATTCCCCTTTTTCCTTTCCGTTTTTTGGATTGGTTGGTTTGCTCGATGATACCATTATTAAAACTTGAAACATCATAGCATGCTTACAGTGACCTCACACCAACATCTGCTTAATTGTGCCTGTGGCCCACCATTTCACGGGATTTTAATGGCTTCCATGTTCCCTGATTTTTTTTTAATATTTACTTAGTTTCATTGAGCATCTATTTTCATTTTGATGATGACAAGGCCAAGTGTGTGCTAGGTCTTTACATGGCATTTACAGTCTACTTATTACTCAGTCTTGATCTGACATAACATGCTTTTGTAAAACCTCTGAAGAAGTGTGACATATTTTTCTAGAGATGCGTCTAGTTTTTTACATGTCAACATGTGGGTATGACTCTGGTGAGAATGTAGCTTTGGAATCATATATGTTTATATTACTTTTGTCATAGATGTGTAAAGAATTCATTCCTCACATTTCCTGACACAAGTGTAGGACAGTATAGTACTATCTTCATATTACAAATTTTAAGCTTGAGCCGCTATTACTCATAAGATCTATATGTTCACCCCGTCGTAGAACTTTTTGATTCTGTTTTTTTTGGATAACTCCTGAGGTTATGGTCCTCGTGTACTTTATTTTAGTTATGCGAAGCACTGACATCATTGAGAAGATATAGTGAGGCTCTGGAACTGATTTCACTCAGTTTGAAGATGAAGGCGTTGCCTACTGAGAAGAAGGATAAATTTTGGTCCCTTGGTGCTCGTAAGTACTAAAGGCTAATTCCTACAAGCCTTTTGTCTTTTGTTTTAAGCATGTAACTTTTTTTTCTTTTTCTTTTTCCTTAAGTAATTTGTTTAAGCCTCTAGCTTGTGCATTAGTTACTAGCAGAACTGTATCTTTTGCCTGCAGAAATAGCGATGAACATCACTGATCCTTCTGATGGGTTCGATTATGTACGTTACCTAGTTCAGCAGCATCCACAAAGTAAAGCTGCCTGGAACTGCTATTATAAGTTAATCTTAAGGTAAGACATGTTCATGGTAGCCTGCTTGTTGGTATTTGGATTTTGTACATGAAAACTCGCTCCAGGATACTCAACTAAATGGGAGTACTAGAATAGTTTGGCCTTTTTTTCAAGCTAGGTCAGGTAAATACTAGATCAGGATTCCCTTGCTGCACAGCATGACATTACTTAACTGAGATAGAACATAAGTACCGTTCTGATGCTAGTATTTCGCCTATCAAAAGAAAAAGATTCGAGGTCTTATCTTTAAAGACTACATCTTTGTTAGCATTCTGATTTATGTTTGAATCTTGAGTGATGATTTTGGTTAGCAAGGCTGCTGGATTATGCCTATCTAAGAAAGAAGAATCGACGAAGTCAAACAAAGGAAATTGTTTTCCCGTACTGAACTGTAATCACAACCTAAACTGGAAACCCTTATTTCCCTACAAAGCCTAGAACCTTGGACTTTCCTCATCCAAGGAGAGATGGTAGGAAAAACTTTTATCTAGAAAATTACATTGTCAGACATTTGAGCTTTCATTTTATTAATTTGAGAATTGGCTAGGGACTGTGATGTACGAGTACAAGAATTCAGCCCTTGCCCGTAAAAACGGAAGTGGGAGCTTAATCATTTGGCTCTTATATATACCATGAAGACGGATAAGTCAAACCAGAAACTTATGAAGGACCAATGGTCTGGTAGTAGTTGGGATAGTTTTTTAAGGTACAGGAAAAGGTTGTATTGTAGACGTCTAAATTATAGTCGTACAAATGTCAATACCTAAATCATTAGTTGAACACAGATGGAACTCTTTTTAAATAAGGATTATTTGAGATGGAATCATTCAAGTTTTCCTCAGTTGGTACATTCTCTGAGGAGATAAATAGTGACCCTTCACGTGTTTAGAGCTGCTAACCTTCTGCAGCATAATGTGAAACTAAAGCAAGATTTGTTTGCTTGGAATCTAGGAGATATATCTGGAATGTGGATCTGCAAGTAGCAATTGGAAGTGAGAAGAGCTTGCAACCCCCCCCCCCCCCCCCCCCGCCCCTCTCCTCGAGAGTTGCTACTATATCCTTTGTGTTTATTCCTCGAATCCATCAAATTTCTAGAACAAAGAAAATCCACATTTATTGTTCCTTCAGCAACCATTTCAACTAATTGATTATTATTCAACTCTTTATGAGCTTTTGGCCTTTTGCTTCTTTATCTTTAATTTTCTTCTCAATTTAACCCCCCTCCTCTCTTCATCTCTCTCTGACTCTCTGTCTGGAGGGTTTTGGCGGAGGGAGAGCTCGGAAGTCCAAGCCCCATAACATCTCACTTAGGGCCACTAATTTGATTATGCAAATAAGACATCAAGTGATTTTCAATTTGATCTTTAGTGGTGTAGTAAGGTTTAGTTGCTAGCTTTTCCTTATGTTCTCCCCTCAATGGGAAAGCATGCTACTCCTTTCTGATAAGTAATGATACAAGGATAGTTGTTGCCTTGTCGGTTCACTTTCTGGTAGCTTGCCTATAAAAATTTGGGTAGCTGTCAGTTTTATGCTGGAAAATAATCTTTTTTTTCTTTAAAATCTTGTTGTGCAATACTACCCTGTTGATTCTGTATGGTTTTACAACTAATCTATGACTCAACTTTTCATGTTATCGTTGTTAATCTTTCGTCAGATTAAAGAACCGGCTTTCCAAGCATAGTAAGTTCCTTCATCAAATGCGAACGTCCTGCCCGGATTTAGTACCACCCATGATCGTTAATGGGAATCAGTTTACATCACACAGCCAACACCAAGTAGCTGCCAAAGAATATTTGGAAGCTTATAAACAAATGCCGGAGTCCCCATTGATCAATCTCTGTGCTGGTATTAATGTTGTCTGAACCTGATAAATGGAATGTATTTGTAGTTTATTATGCAACGTTCTGTAATATTATCTCATGCAGGGACTGCTTTGATCAATTTAGCCCTTGGGCTTAGACTTCAAAACAAGCACCAATGTGTGGCACAAGGCATGGCATTTCTTTACAACAACTTGCGTATTTGCCAAAATAGCCAGGTGAGGCCTTGGAATTTCAGTTTCTTTATCGTGGGTAGCCTGATTGGCCCCCTTTTAACAATTTCGCACACCTTTCTTCATAACTTCTTAGAGGTGCCTGAGTCTGATAGGCACACTTTTAAGAATTTCGTATACCTTTTCTTAAGCCTTTTTTTCAAGCACGAATTTCTCCTACTTTCTGGTAGGCTGTCACCTGTGTGGTTGTGGAGTGATACGTTTTTAACGTAAAGATGTTACGTGGTTTTGTTCCTTTTGTAAATGCTTAGTGACCTACAGGTGCTATTGCGACTTTCTCAGCTCCTGTTATCCATAAGTTTTTCTACCTTTAGATTAAAATTGAACCATACAGCCAACTGGAAGTTATCTATCTTAAACCATTTATGTTGGTTCCTGACTAATTTTAATTGTAACCCTGGTAAATATGCTGTAATGAATTTCGAACTTATTTTCAGGAAGCACTATATAATTTAGCGCGAGCATGCCACCATGTTGGCCTCGTTTCACTGGCAGCATCGTACTACGAGAAGGTTCTTGCCATTCGCCAGGAGGACCTTCCCTTGCCCGAGGCGATTAAAATGGATACAGATCAACCTCTAAAACCTGGCTACTGTGACCTTCGTAGAGAAGCGGCATACAATCTGCACCTGATTTATAAAAAGAGCGGCGCACCTGATCTTGCTAGACAGGTCCTGAGAAATTATTGCACCTTGTGAGATCACTGTCTTTTCATGCACATTAGTATTTAGTAGGTTTAGTGTAGAGCTGTAAACTAAACTTGTCATTTCAATTGGTATGAAAAAGTGTAGAAGAGTATCTATTTTCACAATCACACAAGAATACAATGTATAAAAAAAAGCTTCAATTGAATTGTATATATGTGAGGGTCACAGAAAGGACTTGTGGGCTGACAAAGCCGAAAAGAGTGTACGAGACCTACTCCGACCGGCCAGAACAGGCGGACCAGCAAATGGGGATGGTCTAGATAGAACTTCTATTTCTACTTGGCGATCCCTTTATATAGAGTATATTATGAGACAGTCTTACACTAATTTGACTATTTATTGTTTAGAAAATGACTTAATTTATCCGTCTGATTAGCAAGAATTTGATTTAACTTCTAAGTCAATGATAGTATGAAACAATCGATTTAAACTGCTGCTCCGTAATTTGTAGTCCTAGTTAGCCAAGTACCCTGATAAACTTTTCAATGATCAATGGCTCCCAACCTTAAGTAGTTCGCAGTTAGCTATTTTTGAGAGACCTGTAATTCTGTTAAACAGGTTGATACAAAAATTAGTGCGGAGGAAAGATGCAGTACATGCGTAAATGAGAAATGCAAGTGTTAATATCAAACACAAGTAGACCAGCACACGATAACCCCAAACTTCATATTTCGTATCGCCTATTATATCCTGGATCTGTCACTGACGTGGGCCCAATACATATATGCTATTGCTACAGCTTCGATACATGTAGCTAGAAACCCATGTTATTTGCCTGTTACATGAACATAGCACATGTGTTGTATGGGCATGAGATTTCAAGGCAGATAGAGCTATAGCATAGGTAGATCGATAAGGTCACATTACTCACATAGTCACATATAAGGAGCATTGAATCATACGCTATTTGGTTACTTGTACAAGTCATAGTCACATTGTAACTAGTCCAATTTCCTTTCCCATCAACTATATATGGTGCCAATTTCTCAAACATGATGCTGGTTTAGTGGTTTTTACTTTAGTCGAATGACACTAAAGTTGTAGTATTGCTCTCTTCTTAACTTGATCAGAACTAACAAGGAAATGGCCGAGTCATTGTACTCATTTGATTCTGTTGTTTGATCCAATCCGTTTGTCATTTAGCGAATCGTGTTGGGAATGTGCACCAGACTATACATTTACGTACTACATATAGAATCATCTAGACTCGTTGCAGGGAGATCCAGTTTATATAAACTCCGGAGTCCCACAAGGGAATTGAAACGTATAGCATGATTGAAAAGAGTATGAGAGAAGTAATAGTTCAATTTGATGTAGACATGAGAAAAAGGAGATACGACTTTACTTGCACTAAGCAGGCTAGGAGTGAGGCCTCTCGTGATCTATACCAGGTAATAATGCTTTGCACTCACGCTCGCTCCAAGAATTGTGGGTTTGTGAAAAGTGTATGCACAAGACACTAATTGGTCATTGGTCCAAAATCGGACCGCAAAAAAACCAATCCAAAGGTCCGAAAATGTTAAACCGAAGCTTAGACCAATATTTATTCAATCCAAATCAAAACAAATCTATTTGGTAAATTTTTCGATCCAAAATGAATTAGGTGAATTACTGTGACATTCATCTTTGCATTTTTGGCTTTAAGAGGTAAAAAAGTGAGCGAAAGAATGAAGGACAATGACTAAGCAGTAAAAGACGGTGAAAGTGGATCTTTACGCATCCTTAGGAATCAATTATAAAATCTAAAATGATGGGGTAAATAGATTGAATCAATCAGGACTCAAAGAGAGGTGAATGTTGGTAGCCAACCCAACCAAATTTCACGCTTAATCAAAGTCCGAGGACAAGCTATGATTGCCACGGTACATTTTTTAGCTAACATTGATTGCCTTGTTTTTAATGTCCATTTTCTTCCTTTTTACTTCATCTTCCTCGTCCACCTACTTAATTAAGCAATCCTTTATGACTTGATGCTAATTAAATTGAATAAATACCCTAAGACATTAGTGAATCTAGCTCCGTAAACTCAAAACAGTCTTATAGTTGTATGGACATATTAATGGAGTATAAATTTCGATAAAATTCATAAACACGGGTATTTTTAATTTTGGGGGGGGGGGGGGGGTTGAGTATTTTTGTAAGGCTTTAGTCAATATTAAATTATTAGTAGTCTTTTGGAGGTTAGTCGTAAAACACCTCAGACACCACTAAATTCACCCCTATGAAGATGGCTATCGGTAAGGTTGGTGAACTAAGTAGATTTTGTTCAAAAATCTAGTTAAATGATAAGTTTCTTTTACCTCGAGTTTAATATATGTGATAATTCTTAAACTATCTACGCAATCAACTATTACCATTGAAGTTTTAACCCAAAACAAATGGGAATTTACGTCTTCATCTTCAACCCGCTGAGTCTACCAATCAAGCTGACTCGTTAAGGACAAGAACACATTGGAGTCGATCTATGTCTTGAATACGTACATTGGTATGCGAACTCGGACCAAGGAATTGGCAATAAATGGAAAGGGATGGGTGCATGTGTCCTTGGTTAGAAATCAACACAACTAGGAAAGAGCCATATGTATGTATGTATGTCGCAACAACATCAAAAATTAAACGTCCAAAAGACTTTGCTTGAGATGGAGATATCCTCAGATCTTTCCCATATTCACTTATTGTCAAGGGACCATCTTATTCATCTGTTTCTACATATCTTTCTGCCCCCAACAAGCCTCTTTAAGTGGTTAGGTGATGAGCATCACACATCTTGTCACATTTCTAAGTTGTGGACATTAACCATAGTGACATTACTCTACAAATATAACACTAACTTGTACAATGTATGCCAAGTTAATGTTAATGTTTACCCTCTCTATCACAATGTGGTTTTATTGTTCCTCTTACCTCTTTTAGTTCATGTGATCTTCTTTGTGATGGTCCTCATTCCTCATTGATTTGATTGCACCAGCCAATTTAACCCCCGTCCGGCTCCTTCATGTTTTTGGAAACTCCATTTACGAATTTATGGAGATGCGTATTCTAAACTTGCAGTTGCTGAGTTTATCATTAGTCGCAAATTTTAGGTAGCTGGATTGATAATAAAACAACCTCACTTTTTGAGATGTCGAGTTAAAGATGAAACACTAACGTTTTGAAATGTCAATTTTAATATAGCCCATAATCGTCATACGGAGTATAGTAGTTTATTTATCAGTTGATGGAACAATACGATATCAAACTTAGTGGAATAATATAGTTACCGTTTAAAATCCACTGTAACAATCAAATTCGGTGACTTTTAAATGATTCACTCGACTATCTCTTAAACAACAATTACAATCCGCAACCATCCAAAGTCAAAACACTCTAAAATAAATAAATTGAATTCCACAACTATGCAGACTATACGTATTCTTCAACTGGTTAACGTTTAACTTACATATTCAACCAAATATCGACAATCTACGACGCAATCGAAAGAGATTAGATAACTGCCACTGACCAAAACAGTCTCTAGTCCACCAATTCATTAACCAACAACACGACCATTATCACATTCACACAACAAGCAACAAACAAATATGGAGTATATAAAAAAAACGATGTCGTTTCACAGGTTGCACATGACTCCCAAACTCCTAACTGACAAAAGCATTCTTCTTCTTTACGCTTTAAAAGCCCCCTCTCTCCCCTCACTTTCCACCTTCGCTTCACATTCTACCAACACAATACCAAACAAAAAAAAAAAAAAAAAAAAAACTTCTCACTTTTCTCTACCACCGGCCACCGCAAATGCCACCGGACATCCGCCCGGCGCTGCCTCATTATCCGCCGTCTTCGTTCAATCTTCACCCTTAAGTTATAAAAATAATTAAAAAAAAAAAGAAGATAAAAATGGCACCGAAACAAAATGCGGCGGGCTTAGCACGAGACCTGCGGCACCGTGTCCTAACTTGCATGACCAAGCTTTCCGACAAGGACACGCATTCCCAAGCCGTGTCCGAGCTACAGTCCATTATACCGACACTCACTTCCGATACGTTTTCGATGTTTATCAATTCTCTCTCCTCCACGTCATCCTCCGACCGCGCCGCCGTGCGTTCCGCCTCGCTTAACTTGCTCTCCTCTCTCTCCTCTCACCACAGCACCGCGCTGTCGTCTCACATTCCGAAGCTTACCGCGGCGGTTATCCGCCGCTTTCGTGACGCTGACTCTTCCGTCCGATTATCCGCCGCTGCGGCGGTTTCTTCCTTCTCACGCCACTCTCTCTCCTCCGCGTCGGCGTTTTCCTCCCTCCTACGTCCTCTCGCTGACTCGCTTGCGACAGAACAGGAGTCGTCCGCTCAAGCTGCGGCGGCGATGTGCATCGCCGCCGCAGTCGACGCCGCACCGGCGGTGGACACGGTGCTGGTATTGAAGCTGGTGCCGAAGTGGATGAAACTGCTCCGAAGCGAGGGGTTTAAGGCGAAGCCGGCGGTGTTGGTGGTGGTGAGGAGTGTGGTTAGGGCTTGTGAGATCGGGAACTGTAATTTGTTGAGAGATTTGGTGAATTGTGTTGTTGATTTTCTGAAAAGCGACGATTGGGCGGCGCGGAAGGCGGCCGCCGAAGCGTTAACGGAGATCGCCGTCGCCGAGAGGGAATTCTTGTCGGAAATGAAGAGCTTGTGTTTGAAGTTGTTTGAATCTCGCAAATTTGATAAGGTTTGATATTAATTGATTATTGTTTATT
The DNA here is from genome assembly GCA_963680865.1 of Spergularia marina. Taxonomy (NCBI): domain Eukaryota; kingdom Viridiplantae; phylum Streptophyta; class Magnoliopsida; order Caryophyllales; family Caryophyllaceae; genus Spergularia; species Spergularia marina. Next base: position 26,294,660 of record OY804548.1, on the reverse strand, counting down.
TTTATGAGAGTTAATTTGATTAGTTGATTATTTTAGTCTTTTAGATGATCATTTGATGTTATGTGGTTACGTAAGACGGTTTTTATACGACGATTCATGTTAGCCAACCTCAAATAAATTCGAGAATAAGGCTTAGTTGTTGTCGGCGGTAGAAATGTGTGTAATTTTAGATTTTAATAATGTGAAGAATTGTAGTAGTAAGGTTTGGTTGATTTGATTAAAATGTGTGTGATGATGAATCGTAGGTGAAAGGTGTTAGGGAAGCGATGGTTCAAATGGTGGAAGCTTGGAAGGAGGTTCCTGATGTTTTCGATGACGGATCACCGCCACCGCGATCACAGGCCTCATCTAGAGGTTGGTAATCTATGATGTTTTCCCAAGGCTTGTCGCAAAATGCGATTTTTTTTGCACATTTTAGTTCATGTTGAGCTATGAGTTTATTTATGAATTATGACCTTTGATGTGGTGTTTTCCTAATTAGAAACGGAGCGATTGTTCTAGGAAATGTAAATTTCAGTCACTTATACCGTGAATTAGTCGTGACTGAAGTGTAATTTGATGATGCTAGGAAGTGATTCTGGCCATTTGGGTGATTTATGTTGTTCTGGCTTTTGTTTCTAAGTCGGCAATTTGAACAAAGAAATGACTTGATAGGAAATGCTGGTAAAAGTATCAAGCAAAGTCTCTTTCTAGGAAGGATATTGATCCAAATAAATGTTTCTTAATAATTACTGTCTGTGGTTGGACGTTTTCGTGGTAGTTGGTAATTGGTGTGAGCACATGTGATGTGTGTCTTTTACGGTTTACCCTCCGTAGATGGAAAGAGTTGGGAGTAAATCAACTTAATGTTGATGTTTATGGTAATCCTTATCATAGGAAGATTCAACTAGCTTTAGAAGACAATGGAAATATAGCGACTAAAATTGCCGTAGGGTATTTTTGGCAAAGTTCAAACTCAAGCTTCTCCGCCTTTGACGTTGGAACCCTTTTGTCGTTATTCCTTGCCTGCAAGTTATGCCCACTCATTTTCTCTCAGTATAAATGTGCGACTGTTGTCAGGAATGAACTTTTACGTGTTCATTATTCTGAAGGGTTTTCTTCTACATGGATGACAGAAAACGCTAGTGATGGACGTTACCCTACCAGATCTAAAACCACTAGTGCAGTAGGGTCGAACACTCATCAAACGAGTAGGAAGCACACTCCAATTAGAAGATCATCTTCATCTGATAATGCTTCAAAATCCACAGCTCGAAACAGAGGTTCTTCTAGTGGTACAGGGAAGAGATCAAGCCCACCAGTTCACAGGAAGCCAGGCTCCAAGACCTTTTCTGAAAGAATAGCGGATGCTACTGACCAGCATGGTTCATTTGCAACTCCTCATTATGATGATATTCAAGGGCCAGGTGATGAAGGCTTTATGCGAATGGTGGATGGCCAACCACTAAAGCCAGAAACAAAGAGAGGCCTTTTCAGCAAGAATCCCAGTTCACGTGTGGTGCCATATGCTGAAGATGGCGTGGGAGCTACTGTAGGTGTAAGCTATCCATCTGCAGATGTTTGTAGACACCAGAAGGACTCTGAAGACCTTTCTCTTATTAAAAAGCAGCTTGTTCAGATTGAAAGTCAGCAGTCTAACCTAATGGACATCCTTCAGGTATATTAGACACATTTTTTGAATTCTTGAATTCATGTTTAGTTTTCTTTCAATGGACTTGTTAATAGGATCTTCAACTTCTATTATCAATCAAGTTTTCATTTTGTGTCCCTTTATTTTTGTGGTAATTTCAATGCCTGCTTTCTGATGTTTACTTTCTATTCTCTTTATGAATCAGAAATTCATAGGTAGTTCGCAGGACGGGATGCGTACCCTTGAGACACGTGTGCATGGCTTGGAGCAGGCCTTAGATGATATATCATACGATCTGGCAGTGTCAACTGCAAGAATGTCTAATGTTGAACCCCCAAGGTCCTCATGCTGCTTGTTGCCAGGTTCAGACTTTCTCAGTTCCAAGTTTTGGAGGAGACCTGCGGGTCAATGTTCAACGTCACGGTTGTCTTTCTCTGGTGGCGCACCTTCGGTTTCTGCTATACGCAGCATGGCTGAGCAGAGCCCTGGTAATGCAGTTGGACTAGAAACTAGAAGGTTTCGTCTCCGTGGTCCAGGTGGAGTTATTGTGAATCCACTGGCTGATACTCATGGTAATCCAATGAGAGTTTCAGAGGCATCATCAAGCAGAATTTTAAGGAGTGTGCGGACTGCTGCTTAACACAGTGGAAGTTCATCGACTGTCCATTTGGCTGAGAAGGTGTGTGTTTAGAATCTTTGTTTTAAAGTTTAATTATTTCTTCCTATGATAATCCTGGTGTTTGGATTCAACAGTGATAACTTCTTAGTGGGAGGACCTTGGTGTTGGCTTGCCATATTTCGTCTTAATTTAAACCTATCATTAGCATGTCTGTCTTTCTGTGTTGTTTAAATTATGCAGTTCTTGTCTCATATTCTAAACAAGCTAGATATGTTTTTTAATTAATGAAGGAAGCAATCCTTTATATCCTATATATTAAGACAATTATGAATGATTATGTTTTAGTGGTGGGTGAGGGGGCTAATCATATGCAGGCTAGGCTGTTCCATGTGATGGCTGATCTAGTAACTCAATGATTGTTGCTTATTCAACAATTAGCCCTTTTTTTTTTAGAGTAAACAATTAGCTTTTACGTTTCCTTTAATCATCTTTAGTAGTTTTCATGCCTGCTCATTTGTCTCGTGAATGAATTCTTACCAGATAAGCTATATATGGACTTGCTAATGCAACTTTTGCCAGGCAATCACTTAGTACCGTTTGTATGCTGCTGTCACATCATATACTATGCTATTGTTGATTCCGATGAAGATTACTGATTTATTCAAGCTGATTCTATGCTATAATTTTCTATATACGAAGTATTTTGTGAGGCCAGAAGATGAAGATATCTAAGTTAGGCTATTGTAGAAGCTATGTTTGTTATCATGTTGATTGGTATTTGTATAGAGCTGTTTCATTTTCTTTTAGTTGCTAGGATACTCTGTAGTCTAGTGCATACATCTGTTCCTTGTTTGGTCATTAGTTGATATGTCTTAATCGAGAAGATGCGCTATTGATGCCACTGATACTCATTTTGCGAAGTTTGAAAATGTTGTTTAATGATCATACAGATTTATTTATATATTTATTTTTGGCTGGTGAGTGTGACTGTGATATGTTTCAACTTTACTGTTGTATGCCCTTGTAAAGTTGTAATCACTTGTTATAGTTCTGCTATATGAACGGTCTAGGAAGACTGCCTCTCTAAAATTTTGAATTGGGGTAAGGTTTGCGTATATCGGACCCCTTTTTACCTCACCATTGGCAAGAGCCTCTGAGTTACCAGGGATGGTATTGTTGTTGTTTATGAGCAGAGTCTTGGGACTTTTGAAGTATCGAGATGGCAGAGCGAGATTTTTGGTGACTGTATAATGTATTTCAGTTTCTGGTGCTGTCTTTTACGACTCGCAACTGATCACATGTTCGTAGAACCATAGCTGTTTATACATCTTTAGTTGCTGCTTGAGTCTTGATCAGTTGAATAGAAAACTGTTTCTGCAAGTCACTGATCTCAGAAACTTTTTCCGAACTGTTGCTCTTCTGCATTTGGCCTGACAGAATAAATTGGTAGCATATTGAGTCTGTCAGATAGCGTGGGCTTATTGTATCATTGTACATTTTGGAATTCCAGTTTCCAGAAACTTTCGTGGAAGCCCGAAAGCGTGAAAGAGAAACTACTGAGAAAGGTAGAGTTTGGGAGAGTGGTAGTCTGGCACGACACTTCGGGTTAACTAGTTAGGTTTGTGTGTTTGATTTTGTGTCAATTCTAAATTGAATTAACAAAACCTCATGAAATTATGCCGAACGAAAGATGATCCCAAAACACAATTACTTGCGGAAATCGTGTCGGATTGAGGTCAATTGTGTTCGTATTGAATCGATTTCAGATTTCTCTTAATCTGGGTCATGTTGTTTGCATCACATTACATCATCCACTAGAAAGCGTAATGGTCACTTGGTTAGGCATGATGAAGGTTGATGTTGCATGTGGATAACAATCACTAGAACTTTTGTCTCAAAGCGATAAATGACGGCAAAGATGTTGGATACATGGATTTCAGTTCACCATATGAATTAACTTTGAGAATACATAGATGTACACAAAAAACAGAACATTTTTCTCATCCGGTACCTTAACCTTTTTTAGATGTGTAACCACGTGTGATTTATCCTTTGTGTCCAATTCTATACGTTTATTCAAACCGAATTTAAACATTACGGGGAGAAAAAAAAAAAAAAAAAAAACATTTCTGAATTTAGAAAAAAATCTGTGGTGGACAGGCTGCTTTTATAAATCCGAGGTCCCCAAAACCTGCAACACATCAATGATCGATACGCGTGAAATCGTCAAGAAATTCTGACAAACCGCATTTTTAGTTAAAAACAATTTAAACAAACCTGTGTTTTATTGGGTATCTTAAGCTTACTGGAAAACCCACTTCACTGATATTAGTAGTAAGCAGAAGAGAGACCGAGAGAGTGTGGAGTGAAGATAGGATTAAGGAAGTGACTTGAAGATGAAGATGACGAAATTAGGAGCTGGGATTTTGTGGGTTTTGCTGTTGAGTGTAGTACAAGCTGCAATTAATAATGAAAAAGCAACCTGCATATTCCCAGCTATGTACAACTTCGGCGACTCTAATTCCGACACCGGTGGCATCTCGGCTGCCTTTCAGCCCATTGCCTCGCCTTACGGCCAAACCTTCTTTAAGAAGCCTGCTGGCCGTGACTCCGATGGCCGCCTCCTCGTCGACTTCATTGGTATTTCTCTCTTTGAATACTTCCCATTTATGCTCTTTGCTCTTGTTATGTTGGCTGATGGATGGGGACTTGTTTCCTGCAACTAGCTGTTATGTTCGACTTTAATGCGTTCAACGTGTCGTTTTATAATTGGTAGATTACGAATAATTGGAAATGTTACTATGGACTACTGTTTTCAATTAGAAAGGTGGTTATGAAATTGTAAGAGATTGGATTACTGTTAGAACAGTACAATTCGATTATAAGTTTTATCTAAGTGAAGTGAAAGCCAATGATGTTGGTTTTTTTTTTTTAGGATCCGCCTAGTGGTTAGGAACTCAACTTGTCTTGGGGGTTGTCCCGGATTCTAATACTCATACCCCCACCTCCACAGCATTAACTGCCCCTTTGTACAAAAAAATGATGTTGGGTTTTTCATCGTCTTTCCGGTTTTGGTGAGTTTTAAGTTCTGATTTATTTCTGCAGCGGAGCAAGTAGGATTGCCATACCTGAGTGCGTACCTGAACGCGCTTGGCGCAAACTTCAGCCATGGGGCTAATTTTGCCACTGGAGGATCAACCATTCGACGAGAAAATGAGACAATATTTCAGTATGGGATAAGCCCTTTCTCTCTGGATGTCCAGATTTGGCATTATGATCAGCTCAAGTCTAGGTCTAAAGATCTTTATGATCAAGGTATAACAATTCTCAAATTCTCGAGTCTCCATAACAAGTGCCAATACTCGTACCTAGGTCTGTTTCAAGCATGATGTGTGACTGTTTGCTGGTTTATGTGTCTAGCTGAATTATGTTGTTAATCGTAGTTCATATATATTATGTCGATTCTGTTCTATTTCTGGGTGTTCTTACAAAGTGTTCTAATGTAATTCAGCTAGAAGTCCCTTAGAAAGAAGCGTGCTGCCTAGGCAGGAGGAGTTTTCGAAGGCTCTTTACACATTTGACATCGGCCAAAACGATCTATCTGTTGCTTTTCGTACACTGAATGATGATCAGCTTAGGTCTGCTATTCCCAATATCATTGATCAGTTTTCTTCTGCAGTACAAGTAAGTTCAGAGGATTATATCTGAATGAATTGAACCAGCTTGATGCAATCATATAATTTCTGTTATTTACCTGTTATCTGATTTCCTTTGCCAAAAAAACTTGACAGCATTTGTATGAACAAGATGCTCGGTCATTTTGGATACATAATACAGGCCCTATTGGCTGCTTGCCAGTCCAAACTTTTTACATCGTCGATCCAAAACCAGGGGTTCTGGACCAATATGGCTGCTTAAAAGCTCAAAATGATAAGGCTGTTGAGTTCAACAAGCAGCTCAAAGATGCAGTTACGAAGCTGAGAGCAAAGCTTCCTGAAGCCGCTATCACATATGTAGATCTTTATGCCGTGAAGTATGGATTAGTTAGCAGAACAAAGAGTCTAGGTAACTTACAGGAATCTAATATTTAGAGCCAAATTTGGATCAAGTTATCAGGTTAACATCATTCATTTACTCAGTTTCTGCCCTTTGCTAACAGGATGGGCAGACCCAAAGCAGGTCTGCTGTGGGTACCATGAGAAGTATGACCATGTATGGTGTGGGCAAAAGGGTGTGATAGGGAACAGCACAACGGTGTATGGTGGTGTTTGCTCGCATCCAGAGCTGCATGTGAGTTGGGATGGTGTCCACCACACTGAAGGTGCCAATCGTTGGTTTGCTAATCAGATATTCAATGGCTCTTTCTCAGATCCGCCAAACCCGATCAACCATGCTTGTTATAGGGCTTAAGGGTTTGCATCTCCACAGAAGTCATTGCAGATCTTTCACAGTACACTCAATTGAACTTAACGAGCGATTACTCTTAGACCAAGAAAGCGACATTGTGTCATATAAGTCGAAAACTCTCGATGATCTGTGGGAGTTGTCTATAGTTCTACAGATGGAATGAAAAAGCGAAATAACTACGCAGTAGTTTAGCAGCAACATATTTTCTCTGATTGTTATGAATTTGGTAGCTATATTATTCCCCTGTTCCAATTTACATGTTGCAATATAGTATGCAATTGGGTTTCCTTGACCTAGCGATCACAAATAAGCTCTTGTTCCATATTCAGTTCATCTGCAATTATCTTGGAAAGGGCTAAAATCGGAGTTGCTGACAAGATTGCAAGTTCATCGATCAATCTCTGAAGTCTGAACAAAACTTTATTAACAAATAAGCGAAGAAGAAACACAACCGAGAACTAGAAGACATCTTTTCAGATGCAAAAACAAGAGAATGCTTCCGAGTCTACTATTAGTCACCTAATATGTCAAAGGTACATCACTAGTGATTCCACAACAGATCTATTGTGTACTGGAAAATCACAACAAGAACGAAAACAAAACCAGAAAAGCAGTATATTATTCAGCACGGAATTTCAGCTGCAAAATCTCATGCTACACTTGCTTGATCAGTCTGCTCTTCCTTGTTCAATTTCTGCAAGAAAAACAAATTACAGGCGAAATATTGATCAGCCTCAATCTATGTGATAAGAGACTTATTTGGCAAGAAAATGTGTAAAATGACAAGAATAAAGCAAAAACCTGAAGAGCATAACAAGAATTTTCCTAGACAGAGTCTCAGAGACACATTCATCACAGACCTTTGAATGTGTTGAAGAAAAAGCTATTCCTACAAGACGTTGGATTTGCACCAAAGAACATATAATAAGAAGACATTTGGTAATTTAGAATGGAAAACAAATATTTTTTCTGCCTTAGTCGCTGCTTGATAATTCATGGAAACACACTTACGAACTGGCCATGAGTTTAACTTTCTTGTACCTAAACACCACTATTTTATGGTTCAATGGACACTCAATATAATGTGTATTTTTTTAGCATGACGTATTTGAGCAAGTTTTAGGAAAGACATGGTGTGATTCTAATGTTTTAAAGTTTAAAGTGAGTTTACAGCTTGGAATTTTAGTAGCTCACCTAGACCTCAAATCCTCACAACGCCCCACCCTAATCTACAGTATGACAGTCCTACTCAAACTGTGCTAACACATCTATATTAACCAGATCAGCTTCACAATAGGTTCAGAAAAAAATTTCAACATTGAATGTTAGAGGAAAATGAAAATGCCGGCTTCGAAATTGTAGAATGAGAGTCACTGTGGAAGAAAAACAGGATATGCTCCCTCATGTTTCAAGGACTCAACAACCACAATTTCTACTAGAATGAACCCGAAATGCATCCCCGGGTCTGAGATGCAGAGCAGTAACTTTTCTCAAGATGTAAGCTTTGAAAGGAAAAGGCTAGTCACTCATCAGAAAACCAGATAATACGAGGAATACTGAGAGGTGTAGTTAATGTATAAAAATAGCTAATAGTGTTAAGCAGATCAGAAACTATAGTTAGCTAACCGTTTGATTAAGCATTTATTCAGGAAACCGGAGTGGATAGCAATAGCACAATACTAATACGAAGGCGATGAATTATGGGAAAGAGGGGGCAACAAAATAGAATCTTAAAAAACTGAGTAGTGTGTTAATGTACCAAAACAACTCATGTGATTTTTTTTTTTTTTTTTTTTTTTTTAGGCAGTGGAGCAAAGAAATTGGTGGGACTTCACGACAAGAAGAAACCCTAATGGCGCAGTTGGTTCCCAATACTGGCTTTCTAGGTACAGACTACACAGATAGAGCAGAACATAAAGGCAGAAAAATCCTGAAAGAGATTATTTGCAACCTCACCACTTCCCCTTCCCTCCTTTTTAGAATTTAGGTTACCTCATTCAGTTGTCACAATAGAAGTAATGAAAGCAAAAACTTGAGAACTAACACACACATCACATAAACATCACCAAAGTCATTGGCAGGAACAACAAAAGTAACAACCTTTACTTTCTATTTTTTTTTAAACAAAGGAGCAGCTAATGGCGCGGGGGTGAGAGCTAACACACACATCACATAAACATCACCAAAGTCATTGGCAGGAACAACAAATGAAACAACCTTTACTTTCTTTTTTTTTTTTTTTTTTTTAAAACAAAGGAGCAGCTAATGGCGCGGGGGTGAGAGCTAACACACACATCACATAAATATCACCAAAGCCATTGGCAGGAACAACAAAGAAAGAACCCTTTTTTTTTTCTTTTTCTTTTTAACAAAGGAGCAGCTATGCTGCGGGGGTCGGGAATTGGATTCGAACCCAGCATAACCCCTAGCCACGTTAATTTCCAAACCACTAGGCCAACCTTGAGCCTCAAGCAACAAGCTTTAGCAACTCTAAAAACCCAGCAGCTACATCCACACAAGTTTTCAATGGTGTCTGACAAGTGAATCCTTCTTATTATACCAAGAGGTCCAGCGTACTTATCCTTCCACAACCTGAACAAAACCACACTATTCCTTATTGCATGCCTTATGCTTCCTAACTCTGCTTTTATGAAATTTGAGCTTTCATATCAACTCATGAATTTATTCCCCAAAATCGTCTAATTACACATGCTTAACAGAGCTGCCTCTGCAAGCTAGCTAGAAAATGCAACTCTGATAAGAGATGAAGCTAGCTCAAAATTCTTATCACTTTGTTTGGAAAAAAGGATCAAACATGGTGCATTCATGTGAGAGGCAACACCAAGTAGTCAGTCTTACATTTACACTCGGCACATAAACGTTCACATCCTACAATGACACAAAATCGGAGATCTTCATGCTAATCAAGGCTGGAAGCTCCTTGAACTTGCTACTCTAAACTTTAAACCAACTTAAAAAAAGTATGCTCCGGTAGAAAGTTCCCCACTTTGCTCTACCCACTGACCGAGGAGACAACCCCTAATACTCCTTCCATTTCTTCAGGATCTGTACACTGAGTCTAAATTCCTCTCACATTCAAACCAAGTCTAAAGAACCTCAAGAAAATGGCCGGAGAATTCAACTATCAAAATTCTAACCAAGGGCTCTTCTTCCTACATCCTATGCTTCAATCTCAACTATACCAAAATAAAAACTTCCGGCATAAACAAGAATAACCTAAATGTACCCCGGGTCTGAGTTACAAAGAAGAGCCAGTCACTCATCAGAAAACCAGATAACATGAGGGAGACTGAGAGGTGCACTTACTGTGTCGAACATAGCTAACAGTGTTACGCAGAGAGAAAGTGAGAAACTACAGTTAGCTAACCGTCTGATTGAGCATTTATTCGGGAAACAAAAGTGGGTAGCAATAGCATAACACTAATAAGAAGGCGGTGAATTATGGGACAGAGAGGCAACAAAACAGAACCTTAGAAAGTGACTAGTGCATTAATGTACCACAAAACTCAATTGGAGCAACAGGACTTCAGGATAAGAAGAACCCCTAATGAAGGTTTTCTAGGTTCAGATACAAAGCAGAAAATAAAGGGAGAAAATTTGAAAAAGACGTTATTTGCAGCCTCCTTCCCACATCCCCGTCCCTCCTTTTATGAAATTAGGTTACATTCAGTTGTTGTCAAAGAGAAGTAATGAAAAAAGAAAGAAAAGAGAGCTAACACATAGTCTTCACATAATGTCACATAATGAAATATGCATTCGAACTAGGGACAAACCCTGGGAAAGTTAAGTTCCTAACCCCTAGGCCAACCTTATTCTCAAGAAACAACCTTTAGTAACCGTGAAAACTGTTAAAAAAAAAACACAGTAGCTACACCCACACAAGATTTCCACGGATGTCTGACAAGCGAGTCCTTCTCATTATACCAAGTGATCCAACTTACTTCTCCTCCACAAGCCAAACAAAATCACACTATTCGTCATTGCCTGCCCTATGTTCCCTAACTCTGTTTCTATGAAATTTGAGCTTTCAATTCAATTCATGAATTTATTCCTCGTAAATCTTCTATGAACACACGCTTAACAAAGCTGCCCCTGCAAGCTAGCTAAAAATTCACCTCTGATAAGGATGCTGCCAGCTCAATCTTCTTATCACTTTGTTTAAAAAAGGATCAAACATGGCGCTCAACTAGTCATGCGACACATCACCAAGTAGTCAGTCTAAGACTCAACGGCTCAACGCAAAAACGTTCACATTCCACAATCCCACAAAACCGGAGAATTTTTATGCATAATGAAGGCTTGAAGCTCCTTTAACTTGCTACTCTAAACTCTAAAGTCTAAACCAACTGAAAAGGCATACTCCGGTTAGAATGTTCCCCAATTTGCCTACCTAAAAACCAAGGAGACAATCCCTAATACTCCATTTCTTTAGAATCTGTACACTCAGAAATCTTTATCCATAATCAAGGCTTAAAGCTTTAGATGGTTTACTCTAAACCGACTTAAAAAGCATATTCCGAATAGAAATTTCCCCACTTTGCTCTACCTAGTTACTACCAAGTACCATCCGAGGATACAATCCCTAATACTCCCTCCATTTCTTTAGAATCTATACACTCGGTCTAAATTCTATCCTAGGGTTCTTATTCCTACATCCTATGCTTCAATCTCAAACTCATACCAAAATCAAAACTTCAGGCATACACAATAATCTCCAGTAGCTTAATCAAGCTCCCAAATGTGAGACATATCACAAAAGCAGCCAACCCCCATCAATTTCATAAGCACAAAACATCACTGTATGAAGAAATCAAACCCGAATTCTCCGAAAAAGATTGAATCTTTCAGAAACAACAGAACAATCTAAAAAAACCCAGAATAACTAGAGCATCCAACAATAAAGGGATCAATAATATATCCAGAACAATCAAAGTTTCAGTGAAAAGAGGTTTCATTCACAATCACCAAAATGGGGTTTTTAATGGCGTAAAGAAGAAGACAGTCGTACCGATTGAGCTTTGTGCCAAGAGAGGCCATTGTAGACGTTGACGGAGAAAGTGGCGGTCAGATAAATGGTCGTCAAACCCAACCCCGCCGTAAACCCCTTGAAAGCCCACTCCCCTATTTTGCTTCCCACTCCCATTTTTTTTTTTCTTCCTTCGAACCTCACTTTTCCGACTTTGCTCGTTTTGTTGCAACTTCAACAATTCACGTGTGTGATCACTTGCCAAGAGATTGGACACAACTACAAGTACTCCCTCCCACACAATGAGATTTATGAAGTCGTAACTTTTGTGTTCTGATCGACCGTAAGACTAATCTAGTTCATTGAATCATTGAGTAATCGAGCAGGTTGTGCCGATCCGCTTAACTAATTTGATAAAAATGTCTAATTAATTAATCACGATTTACCTAATTCAATTTCTTATTTCTCGTAGTGTTCTTAATTTTAGCGAAATGAGTAAGTTTTGTATCACACTCATACACATACACATACACGGTGGTAAGCTAATTTATGGAAAACTAGTTTGCATGCCCGTGCTATATATTTATATTGTTTATACTCACCCTATAAGAAAAATGTTGGCTTATCTTTGTTCTAATAAATTACCATAATGATTATATTCCATAAATTAGTTATACTATACTACGGCTTATCTTTGTTCAAATAAATTACCTTATTTTCCATAAATTAGCTATATTATACTACTCTATGATAATTTATTACCATATCTTAACCGATAATTATATTTAATGCTATTTTTATGTTCTATCCAATTAATAAATGCCAAGTGTCGTTCTAGGAAAGACTTGGTTTCAGGTTTTATTATATAGTATTAGACTAGTTTTTGCCCCCGTGAATTCACGGGACTGCTAAAATTTATGAGTGATTAGCGTCTTATTAGAAAAAAAAAATATATAATACATATACCCCGAATTACGATTTTTTTTACTCCAAAACTAAATGAAAAATGAATGGGAATTTTCGGACATGGCGATGAGAGTCAACGTCGATTATAATACAATTTGTGCGAAACTATCGTGTTCATTATCAATATATTTGGGTGATTATCCATGACAAACTTTATTTAAAAGAGTAGAAGAAGAACAATCATCTCTCTTTCGATATAAATGTTCTCAACCAATTTCCGATATATATATATACAATCTAAAGGTCCAAATTGAGGAGTGAGTATCCCTTGTCCATGATTCTTGTGTCTCATTCCATGCACCTCTCTCTTCATATTTGTAAAATATCATTTATCTTAAAAAGAAAAATGAATTTATTAAATTTTTAATATGAATTTTCAAACTTCTTATTGGAAAGATATAAGGAGTAGAGCACAAAATAAGACCGATGATCCTCATTCCAAAATATAAGTGTATTTTGCATGTGTTATCATTATAGGCAATGCTTATACCATGCTCCCGAGAGCACAAGGTGCATGGTGGTCCTTCTCACAATGGAGGAGTAGGGACCACACTTAAAATAATTTAAAATCTATTTAAGTGTGATCCCTACTCCTCCATTGTGAGAAGGACCACCATGCTCCTTGTGCTCCCGGGAGCATGGTATAATTTGACCAAATATGGAATGCTCTTTTTCTTTGGAAAATAAGTGTCAATTAACTTAGTCGTATTAATAATAAAAAAATAATATCAGATCACACAATGATGAATGACTCACCATATATGAAATCATTTTAGTTTCAACTATCTCTATATTAGTTAATAGGGGAATAATTATAAAATTTATAAACAAATTGTATTTGCCCCATAAAATTATGTTTACGGGCTTGCGTTTTTTTGTAGGGCACAAGTCTCTATCATACTCTATTTGTTTGGAAGTCTGATTTTCATTCTTTAGTGTCCAATATCTACTTCCCCCAAATGAATCCCTTGTCCTTTTAGTATATTGAAATCACATATATTCTCACTGCCTTTACTTCCCCCCTCCCTCCTCAAACTGCACAGCCACAGATGTACTCTTGGCTACTCGACGCGTCGGACAAAGCCACCAATTATCTCTTTTTGAATTCAGTTTGATTTCTTTACCAATGATTTTTTTTCTCCACCCTACTTATTTTTTGTGTCTGCACTCCACTTTTCCTCATAGCAACCAATCTCCCACAAAACCTCCACCAACTCATGCAGCTCCCACAACTCATCATCTTCCTAAAAAAACCGTCATCTGAGCACGTGATCCCAAATTGTAGTTTTTTTTTTTTAATTTAATTAAGATATGTTAACTAAACCATTTGTCGCTAGTCATTGAATGATTTGATTTTGAAAGAAAATCAAACAATATTGAGAAGTAACAACAATAATAAATAAAATTAATATACTAACATCCTTTGATGTTGTTGTATAAGGAAAGCATTTGCGAATTTCCATTTGAATTTGTCATGGTTCTTTATAATCAACAGTGAGTAATTGCATTATTGTAAATTGCAAACCCAAAAAATTAAAATCACACGTAGCTAATCAATTACAAACAAAATAAGAAGTGTAACACGATCAAACTCCAATATAATAGCGTTTTTAGAATATAAAAAATTGAAATTTACAATCTAATTGAGAACCAATAAATACTTAGATAGTTGTACAAATACAAACTCTATAGGAACACTATTTCTACAACTTTATAAATATCTTTTTTCGCCTAACTATGTTTCTCGCTCTCAAAAACGTATTGCGCAATGCATGTGTTTGTCATCAAAATTAAGCAAACAACCAAGATATATATATATAGTAATTCAAATTAACATGTAACCGACAAATTTGGCAAACCAATAGTCAAGAGTCACCATGTTTAATATTAAATTAAATAAATGACCTTCAATTTATCCTTAATTTAAAGTAAACTTAAATAAATAAAACTCATGTCAAAAGTAAGATGAAAAGTCACTTTGAAATTCAACCACTCGTATAATACAATGGCATATTAATGATTTATCTAATACTATGTATTAAAACCTGAAACCAAGTCTTTCCTAGAACGATATTTGACATTTATTAATTGGATAGAACATAAAAATAGCATTAAATATAATTATCGGTTAAGATATGGTAATAAATTATCATAGAGTAGTATAATATAGCTAATTTATGGAAAATAATTATCAATGTAATTTATTTGAACAAAGATAAACCGTAGTATAGTATAACTAATTTATGGAATATAATCATTATGGTAATTTATTAGAACAAAGATAAGCCAACATTTTTCTTATAGAGTGAGTATAAACAACATAAATATATATCCCGGGCGTGGCACGGGCATGCAAACTAGTTTATTTCATAAAATTAAGACCTTTTCATGTACTTATAATGCTTACATACATAACTTTTTTAGAATTAAAAAATTGACCTAAAATTCTCCCCACGCGACACGTAGGATTAGTGAACTTTTTATGTTAGCCTATTAATATTATTATATAGATAATAGTGTTAATAATAATATTATAACAAAGATTAACTGACAATTTCATAAAATGAGTATAACAATATAGATATACATCCCATGCGCGGTTCGGACATGCAAAGTAGTTAGGTTCAATATAATATGAACTGTGCACTGGATTTAAACTAGTATTATTATATATGTATGGAATAAAAGATAACGTCAATTTTTCCTTTAATTATTTCTACCCTATCTGGCCTATTTACATACAAGTATCCTAGTTGGATTCAAATTCAGATTCATCCCAATTCAGACACATGATTTGTATAAATATAGAGGCTCAGGTCTCTTATTTCTTCACTAGAATTGGTAATCTTAGCTTTATATAAGTCCTTCGTCGTAGGATATATACAGGTATTTTTTTTTCTCATCTAATTAATAATTTAAAATCTTATTGTCTTATTTTGTATTACACCGAGTATGCTTTAGGGTGTGGGTAGAGAGTGGTCCCACGGATGTACTTGTTTTGATGGCCGCGGATTTCATTGCCGTGGGCACATAATTTTATATAAAGTTCCTAGTTTAGTTAAAAAAAAGTTATTCGAAATAGAACATATGTCCGACATATCGGTACATAAAATTGATGCCCGGAGATAACCCTAACTCTAAAAGTGATGTGACTTTGCGTACACTTTCGTTTTGTTCGATTGGAAATTAACTGGCGGAAGGGAGTTAAGCATGAGTTTGGGGTCTGAAGTTTCAGTAATTTTTGAGTTTGGGGTACAACGTTTATCTTGTTATTGATTGGGGTCTGGGTGGGATCCCGTTATCTTCCGTCAGTTTTCTTATCTTTTTCTTTTCTCTCTGCTCTTTTCAATACTTCCCCTTCCCCTTCCCTCTTTATGTTATTTTCTCTCTCCTCTGTCAATAATTAGTTAATTACCCACCCTATCCCCTCCCCCACCATGGCCACCACACTCATCTGGCAGAAACCCCAAATACCCGACCGAGCCGATCGTCGCCTCCGCCGCCGCACTAGCACCTCCGATCGCCGCCGCCCGCATGCACAAAAGAACAGAGAAAACCTTCTAATTTCTTCTAAAAAAAATTCTGGTTGATATCTTCATTTTGTTCGGTAAGTTTCGAGTTTTTATAGTCTTGCATCAATCCCACAAATTAACCAGATTTTACATTCATGAAAAATATGAAAATCAAATTGTTGTGATTTAAAAAAAAAAAAAAAAATTGTTTTTCAATCCTTGTTTTTTTTTTTTTTTCTTTCTAAGGTTGCCGTTGTTCATATGTTTTACATCTAGATTTTTTAGAAAAAAGTTTGATGATTTTGTAAAATTTTAACACTAATTCCTCATTCTTTTTTTTTTTTTTTTGATTAGGTAATTGGAAATTATATGGTTAAATTTCTTGCCAAGGCAACAACCCAGATCTAGAAAAATCTAAAAATATTGTATTGGGATTTTTCTTATTTGGGGATTTGTGTGAACTAAAGTTGGCTAAATTTGTTTGAATTAGAGAAAGAGGGCTTAATTCTTCTTGTGGGTCGTTGTTGTTAGCCTTTTTTTTTTGGTTTAGAAATGATCGAAATTGATTTTATTTGGTTGATTTGAAATTTTTGGGTTGCTTTGATATTTTGGTTTAATTTTGGTATACAGGATGGGGTTTGAGGAATTGTGTGGTGCTGGGGAAGTTGAATAAAGGCATGAAAACTGCCACCTCCCCACAAGACTAACGGCCGTTAGTCTCCCAAGAGTCCCAGACCCTTAACGATACAAAAATAATGTTCAGACCCCAAACGAAATTTTTTGGGAAACATCAGATACCATTTTCATGCTTAACTCGGCGGAAGTTATAAGTTATAACTTGGTTTACAAGTTACAACCTAGCAAAAAATATATAATTGTGTTTAGGGCAGACTTGAGTTCTTTTTTTGGTAAATGCTTTTTAAGCCAAAATATATAATTGTGTTTTGCCCTGTAATGTACAGATGATGAGTGCCATCAAATCTCTGGAAAATGCGGGAACTACACCACCTGCTGGTGCAACACCATCAACCTCGAAGACGAGGACGTGCTTTTGTCACCCTTGGTGTCCTCTTGATGATTATTGGGGAACTACACCACCTGCAGCTGATGCATCAGTATCAGCATCAACCTCGAAGCTGAGCAAACCATCATTTATCTTGTCAAAGACGACTCCTTCTGTTGTCCCTCCAACGCTTTACCCGGATTGGTCTCCTCTGGACGACAACATTACAAAAACACCATCAAATTCAATTGCTAAGCCTCCAACCAGAGCCGCGGTTGATGACTACATTGGCAATGTCCTCTACGGCGGCCCTAGTCGTCGCAGGAACAGACTGCTTGTGTTTCGTGAGATATGCCCCGATGATGAGTAACAATTGTCTAAGATGCTACTGGCCTGGGTATAGGACTATAGTCTATAGGAGCTTTACTCTGCAATAATATTAGAAATAGGCAAAGTCCTGCATACGGTGTATATACTTATTATTGTACGTAGTTTAGACCAGGTGTTGAGGAACGCTGGCAGGATCACCTGAATGGCATTCTTTGTTAAGAGATTTCTCAGTAGCTTATTTATCACTCCAATGCTCCATACCACCCCTTCTCAAATCTTCTCTAATATGAGACCGCATCATCCTATGAGATCACTTAATTAAATTACCTTTGAAATATTATTATGTTACTTTTGAAGTAGATTAACTTTGTGTGTAAAGTAATATAATAGATGTCTTTTTCTATAATGAACTACATACCCTAGAATTTCCATACTTTCATACATTATACTAAAGTCTAATATTTTTGAATTTTTTTTCGAAATAGGGCTCAAAAAATAAATATTAAACAAAATGGGTCGGATTCAAAAACGTTTAATGTTATGGGGTGCACGTCACCCCATTTCAGGTTCGGGACAAAACCGCCATTACCACTGGCGGTTTTACATGTATTGAACAGTGAATATGAGTTTCAGGGGGTGATTTTGGGCAATTGTAAAACCGCCATGGGGGGTAGCGGTTTCACTTCAAGTGAAACCGCCACCCTCAATGGCGGTTTCACACCCGAACTGAGTATGGGAATTGGTGGGTTAATTTTTGTAAAGAGTGAAACCGCCATGGGGGGTGGCGGTTTCACTTGAAGTGAAACCGCTACCCCCCATGGCGGTTTTAGTTTTTTTTTTTTTTTTTTTTTTTTCAAATACTTGTACCGGGGTTCTCCACCCCCAAATCACCCCAAATCACCCCGACTCCTTACAAAAAAATACCCCCGACTCTCAACCTCAACTTCTCTCTCCAGCCCACGTCCCCATCCTCTCCGGTCGCTGCTCCGCCCATCTCCCGCCGCTGCTCCGCCCCTCTCCCGCCGCTCCGTCCTCTCTCGCTGCGCCGGTCGCCGCCCTCTTTTGTACCAATTTCTTTAAGGTAATTTCATTTCTTCTAATTGTACCAATTTGTTTTAGGTAATGTCAATTCATTAGTTTAATTGTTTGATTTTTTAGTTAGATTACTAATTTATTGAATAATTTGTTTTGTTAGTATTGATAATAATTTGCATATTCATGGTATATGATAGAAGTTGAATTTTTAGGGTTTTGTTTAATATTGTAATTAAACCACACTAATTTAGGTTAATTTAAGTTCATTGAGTTGTTTTTTTTTTTTTATGTTAGTATTATGCTTGAGTTTAGTTAGTATTATGCTTGAGTTTAGTTATATATTTAATCCAATTTAGTTAGTATTATGCTTGAGTTTAGTTATTAAAATTCATAAGTCGATTTTTAGGGTTTTGGTTAATTGAAGATTTATGTTAGTTGAATTTCTTAATTAAATTAGTTTATTTTTCTCATTATAGAATGGAAATTACGGGTTATCCTTTGGTATGTTATTGGGATGGAGAAATTGTTGAAGCTAGTGGAAATGTTTGTTATAAGGGTGGAAATGAGAGTTTTGTATTTGCTAGTACTAGTATGACTTATAATGACTTCATTGGGGAGATTTGTGAGGCAATGAAAATCAATAGAAAGAGTGTTTCATTGACGGTGAAGATGAAGTATCCGAGTGCTGGGTGTTATAAGGTTGTACCCCTTAATAATGATCGTTCTTTACTTGCTATGTGGGCAATTGTTCGACACTCAAAGGTTCCTTCTATGGACATTTATGTTGAAGTGGGAAGGGTAGACTCTAGAAATGTATTGGCAACAACGATTTCAACAACGCCTAATACTTCTCTCACATCAATGAGATTTGGGGATGTTGCGCAATATATTTCCATTGAAACCAATAACATAAATAAGGGGACCTTGAACAAGGATTTAGAAGGAGATGAGGCGGAGGAGGAGTTGAATGTTGTTGAACGTATGATTGATGATGAAGATGAGAATGATGATTTGGTTGGGAAGAGTGCCCCACATTTAGAATTCAATACGATTCATGAAATTGATCAACAACATGTGAATGCTTGGAAAACATGGGTCAATGAAGTTGAAGTTGAGGTTGGTAGGGAGTTTATAGTTGGTCAAAGATTTCCAAATAAAGCTGCTTTGATAGAAAATGTAACTTTGTACTCTGTACAACGTAACCAAACTTTCAAAGTGTCTGAATCCAAACCCCACACTGTCACTTTCAAGTGTAGTAGAACACCAAACCCATGCAATTGGAGGCTTAGGGCATCACAAAAACAAGAACAGTTTTCAGAAGCCTTCACCATTGTCACTTATCTTGGGCCTCACGAAGCTACCTGTGTTGGTGACGTTATTCCACGCGACCATATGAATTTGAAACGTGGATTCATTAGTGAAGCTATTAAAAACCTTGTTGCCAAGGATTGGTCCATTAAAGTCCCAGTTCTTATTGAATTTATCAAAGATAAATTCAATTATACTATCTCATATATGAAGGGGTGGAATGCTAAACAAAGGGCAATTGCAAATTTATATGGTGATTGGGATGAATCCTACACTTTGCTTCCTCACTTCATGCAAGCAATGAAAGAATCCAACCCGGGAACTGTTGTGCATTTTGTGAATACGCCAACATGCAAACCTAATGAGGAAACTTTCTTTCGAGTGTTTTGGGCATTTGGACCATCAATTCAAGGTTTCAGCCATTGTCGCCCTCTTATAACTATTGATGGCACTCATTTATATGGGAAATATAAGGGTACTTTACTTATTGCAATGGCAGTTGATGCTAACGACCAACTTTACCCACTTGCTTTCGGTATTGTTGAGAGTGAAAATACCAATAGTTGGCCTTGGTTTATGACATGTATAAGGAGGTTCGTGACAGATAGAAAAGGTCTTTGTGTTATATCAGATAGACATGATGGCATCAAAGCTGCTATGAATGATGAACACATCGAAATGACTGAGCCGCATGCCTACCATAGATTTTGCATGCGTCATATGGCATCCAACATCAACACAAAGTTTAAAAGTAGGGATTTGAAAAACTTGTTTGGTTGGACTGCCACACAACATCAGAAGAAGAAGTTCAATCGTGGTTTCAATCGAATGGGTGAAATAAATATTGATACACGACGATATTTGACCAAACATGGTTTGGAGATGGAGAAGTGGTCAAATTATCATGACGGTGGGTTCAGGTATGGTATAATGACTACCAATATGGTGGAGTGTTTCAATGGAGTTTTGAAAGGAGGCAGATTCTTACCCATCGTCGCACTTGTGAAATTGACATTTTATCGAGTCAATGCGTACTTTGTGGAGCGGCGTGAGAAGGCAAAACAAAGGCTTGAAGAGAGACATGCATATTGTAAGAAAGTAATGGATGCCATTGCTGTCAATTCTGAGAAAGCCGCACACCATACCGTTGTGGCATTTGATAGAGGACTGTTTCAAGTGACCACTGGGTCGGGCCATAGAGGTAGTGGAAAAGGGAAACATAAGCATACTGTGAATGTTGTGACTAAAGCATGCACTTGTAAAAAAATTGAAATTTACAAGTACCCTTGTTCACATGTACTTGCCGTTTGTAGTTCAATGGGTTTAAGTACAAATGCATTTGTGGATGTGTTTTACACTAGTGGTGAGTATTTGGGGTCATACGCACCCAAATTTCGACCCATTCCGGATGAAGCTTATTGGACACCTCTTGATGGTCCTAAAATCCTTGCTAATAAGGATATGAAACGTGAACCGAAGAAGAAGGGTACGAAGGATAAGTCACATTCAAAGCGATTGCGTAATGAGATGGATGAAAAACCACCATCAAAATCATTATGTGGCATATGTCGTCAACCCGGTCATAACAAAAAAACATGTTCTTTAAGAGGGTAACATTTTTTGTTGATCTTTATATTATTGTGAACTTATTTTTGCCTAATCTTTTTGTGTAATATTTTAACTCTCTTCTTTTTCTTTTTGTAGCTCTCATGGAGGCGGATCTTCATCCGGGACCGATCGAACCGTCTCTTCTCAAACTGCAAGACAAACACAGGAGTCAAGCAATTTGGGACGGAGAGGAGGTGAGTTCGCTTAGATGTAGAACTCACATAAAATGGCATGGCGAATATCGTCCTAGTAAGCGGGTAGTTAAATTTATTAGGAAAACCCAGTTTTATGGGGCGCATAGAGTAGCTAGTGTTAAATTAGATCAGGATTTAATAAGTGCATTAGTAGAAAGATGGAGGCAAGAAACCCACACTTTTCACTTAACCGTTGGGGAGGCCACTATCACCTTGCAAGATGTGCAAGTTATGTTAGGTTTGAGGATAGATGGAAGAGCTGTGACGGATGAGACCCATCAAGATTGGCAAGGATTAGTGACTAAATTGTTGGGAATAGCACCGGGGGGAAGTTTGAAGGGAACTTCTTTGAAAATTTCTTGGTTGATGACCCATTTTAGTTATTTGCCCAACGGTATGGACGATGCCGTATTTCATTGCTATATTCGAGCGTATCTTCTCATTTTGTTTGGTACCGTTTTATTTCCCGATAAGAGTGGGGATGTGGTTCAAGTAATCTATTTGCCATTGTTAAGTGATGTCAGTAGATTGGATGATTACTCGTGGGGAAGTGCGGTACTAGCAACATTGTATCGTAACTTGTGTCGAGGGTGTTGTAAGGATGCATTAGAGATATCTGGACCTCTTATTCTTCTTCAGTTGTGGTCTTGGGAACGTATTGCTATAGGACGTCCTATGAACATGGGACCATTAGAATATGAGGATGAGGATGAGGATGAAGATGAGGATGAGGATGGGGATGAAGATGAGGATGAGGATGAGGATGAGGATGAGGATGAGACTATAGCTAGTCCATTTGGGTCACAACATATCTATGGGAGAGATGCATTAGGACGTAAGTGGCTTATGATCGATCGGCGAAGAGCTGATGGGATTTTCTCTCTTACCGCTTACAGAGATGCATTTGATTGTATGACTCATGATCAAGTAAGTTTACTTATCCAATCCAATTTTTTGTGACTTTATAAGCATGACAATAATTTGGTAATTTACTACTTTATTTGTTTTATTTTAGTTTGTTTGGCAGCCTTATACAGCGGACGTCATCTCAGCTCTGTCTCCGATTTGTTCAAAGGATGAACAAGATTGGTTTGTTTTGGCTCCTATGATCTGCTTTGACATTGTAGAGTGGCATTGTCCAGATCGGGTAGTACGCCAATTTGGTTTGAAGCAAACAATCCCGGTGGACTGTGATACTTCGGTGGCTCTTCATAAATTGGATAGGAGAGGAAATCGCAAGGTAAGTTGGCAAGAAATCCACAATGTCTATATCGATTTATGGCGTAGGCGTCGAGAGAGGTCGGTGGCTAATACCGATGTAGATGATGGCACGATGGATTACAATGATCCGTATATGGTTTGGTATCGAAACCATACTCGTCGTATCATTGGAGCTGTTAAACAATCTCATGGTGGCCCGGTTTCCTACCATCCTTCGTCTCCCTCAATTCAATTGCTTGTAAGTATGATTTATCGTTATTTCAGTTTTATTGAATAGTAAGCATGTTTAGGAAATAATTAGTGCAATTTTTTGATTTTTGTGATTATAGACCCAAGGTTTTGCAACTCTACACATGAGGTGTGAGCATGACCTTCAAGCTGCACTAAATGACGCATCTAGTGTTAATTTTGTCCAAACTTTAACCGACATCCGCAAACATTGCTCCGAATGTCTCGAGAAAGTGGGATTTTCACATCTTATCCAACAATCTCAAGAACAACCAAGTGCGAGTTTGGATGATCATTCTCCTCTTATCCAATATATGCGTCGACGTAGAGTTGGTTCTCCTATGACACCAATTATGGAAGGCGACACTCCGGGTTCTTCCTCAAGCCAACCCGCTTCCTCAAGCCAACGTCGAGCTACACGCCGCCGCCGCCTAGCGGATGATTAGCTATTAATATAGTAGTTTGTAATGTATGGAAACAATTTTATGTTGTATTCGACTCTTTCAAGTATGTAAAAGACGTTTTAAGTTATGAAATAAGATACCATGCCATTCGAGTTCTCACCTTGGGTTGTTATTGGTGTTATTGAACGATGGTGGTCGTGCCAATTTGGTTTGGGTTTGTTTGAGTTGCAGGTGAAACGGAAAAGAGGGAAAACACCTTCAAAAAAAAAAAAAACAAAAATATACAACCGCCACTGAGCAGAGCGGTTTTATAACCACTGAAACCGCTGCTCTCAGTGGCGTTTTCATCACAGATTCAAGTAATATGAGAATTGGTAGCTTAATTTTTGTAAAGGGTGAAACCGCCATGAGGGGTGGCGGTTTCACTTCTAGTGAAACCGCCACCTCCCACGGCGGTTTCACCCTTGACAAAAATGAAGCCACCAATTCCCATCCCATACTCAGTTCGGGTGTGAAACCGCTATTAAGGGTGGCGGTTTCACTTCAAGTGAAACCGCCACTTCCCATGGCGGTTTCATCACCGAACTAAGCTATGAGGAATTTTGGCTAAGGTGAAACCGCCATGGGGGGTGGCGGTTTCACCTTAGCCAAAATTTCTTCCCAGTCTCAAAGTTACTGTTCAAGACGCTTAAAACCGCCAGTGCCACTGGCGGTTTTGTCCCGAACCTAAATGGGGTGACGTGCACCCCATTAGATTGAACATTTTTGAATCCGACCCATTTTGTTTAATATTTATTTTTTGAGCCCTATTTCGAAAAAAAATTCAATATTTTTCTTGTAAAATAATTTTTTATCAACCTTAGCTTTTTTTTTTTTTTTTTTTTTTTTTTTTTTTTTTTTTTTTTTTTTTTTATCAATATACTTGCTCGTTACGTTACTGATTACTACAATTTAATTACAATCACTAAATTGATAAAAAAAAAAAAACTTTCCTTATCAATAAGCCTACTCTCCTTTAAATTAGGAAACTTCTAGGGCATCCCTACAACTATAAATACCCAACTATACGTAATAATTATAACACATACAAAAATTTCCAACAACAAAGCTTAAGTAATACAGGTTACTCTCGTTGTTGTGAACAAAGTATTATGGTAAACTCCAACATGTTCGTTGTGACTGGTTTGGAAGAGATCGATGAGCGTCTTAACAAGTATTATGAGGAGTATGCTCATCCGCCGTGTCCGAGAAGTACTACGGCCACGCCTAGCTTTGCTGCGGCCGTCATGTCCAAGGGGGCAATCGGGGATAATTGTGGCCGTCATGTCCAAGGACTTAACGAGGAAGTTTTGGCTGCAACTGTTGTTTGTGCCGAAAAGAAGAGTATAGAGGACGACGGCATTGGCAATAATAGTAGTGATGACGAGTTTTGGTATGCAGGCAGATTTCGCAGGTTTAAC
Source organism: Spergularia marina (assembly GCA_963680865.1). Classification (NCBI taxonomy): domain Eukaryota; kingdom Viridiplantae; phylum Streptophyta; class Magnoliopsida; order Caryophyllales; family Caryophyllaceae; genus Spergularia; species Spergularia marina. The sequence goes on along the minus strand of OY804548.1, from coordinate 26,269,748 downwards.
CAAAAATCAAGGGGAAGAATTGGTGCAACTAAGAGGAGGGAGAAAACAGCACGACGGAGCAACAAGCACATCAAATAATAAAGATCGCATGCATGCGTAATAATATTTTTCGTTGTATTTTTACTTGTGATCTGAGTATTGTGAAACAATGATGTTGAGTTTATGTTTTAAATTAGTATTATTTGTGTAATAATTCGAGATAAAAATTACTATTAATCATATAAAGATTATTAATAAAGATGATTAATTAGTTAATTATTGTACGTTAATCTGCTAGTATTGTGCTTCATAGCCATCAGATCGTGTATGCAAATGTTGCTTATCATCGTACGTCTTTATAAAAGATTACGCTTTGATCAATAATCTTTGTTATTATTAGTCAATTACTCAATAACTATCTAGCTAGGTTATGATCATCAATTCATCATTATTACCACAAACGAGGGTTCGTTACGTTAATTTTGAGTACTATCTAATAGAGTATATATAAAAGTACAACTTATACGGATCTATTACTATTTGTACTTTCAAGTTTCAACGACCATGCGAACATAACTACAAATGCGATGTGCTTTTATCGAAACCATGGAGGAGAATATATCAATTCAATGTATTAACATAATCAGCCAAAAAAAAAAAAAAAAACATAATCAGCCAATGTTAGCCGTTTTCTTGTGTACAGTAGTACACTCTTCGTCGTCCCAACTTAATGCACCATTCTTAAAATACCCCTGTGTTGAGAAGGGTGTACCCACTAATAGAGTTATCAAAGTTGCAAAAAAATTATATGTCTTAGATTCAATCGTATAATTGATTGCTCAGAAATTAGTCCTAATCGTAAATCATTATATATTTTCCTAGGAATGACGATGTGAGCTAGAATAGTCTTTTTAAGATGTGGTCAACTTAATTATATCCCACGGTAACATGCAAGTATGCAAACCAAGTTCTCAACTAAACTTTAAATTTACGAACTAATTAAGTTGATCGTATAAATTAAAGTAATTCGTAATTCATTAGTTTTCTAGGGACGTTGAGAATAATTATTAGAATCCGATTAGAATGTGAAAATAGTCATTACTTTTGCGTTCCCTAATTAATCTTATCCCTATAGGAACTAGGATGTAAATTTAATTAATTATTTTATGATTAATCGGCCTACTCCCTTAGTTGCTAGGAAAACTCATTGGCTTTTTTCGTCTTTGTATGTTTAAATTTCTTCTATGTTTAGACGTATAGAAAAAATAAAATAAAATTCCTACTCCTATTCTAGTTATGCTATCCGCTCTGCCGCCCAAAGCACAAGTATATAAATCCTCAAGGAGTCCCTTAATTACATGCAACTCATTCCTCTCATCTAGCTTCTTAGTAAAGACTAGCTACCATGGCTAATGCTCTCAACGACGACGAGTTCATCAAAATCCAAGTAAACTCCGGTGACTTTGAACGGGAGCATCCCTACAATCTTAGCATGGCCGAGTGTTTGGGTGATAGCTTGTACTTTGTAGTTTCTCAGCTTAACGAGTACGATGAAGGCAGAAGCCTATTTTCCATGGCGTATGTTGGTTATTATCATGTTGATGAAAGTACCAAGAATTTTGAAAGCTTCACACACAAGGCTACCAATCACACCACTGATAATAATGGATGTAAGCCATTGTTCTCAACAGTGGTTAAGTCCATGAGTGCGAACCTGACTTATGCAGTCAGCCACGCATTGCAGAATAAGCAAGAACGTATGCTTGTCGGTCGCAAGAAGCAACCAATGGAGCAGGATAGTTCCGATGAGACGCGTAAGGTTGAAGAGGAGTTCTGGCATGGAAGTGAAATTCACAGGCTCAAGCGAGACCAAGAAAGAGCAAGAGGAAGGACATGTCGAACCACCAGACTAGGAAGAACCAAAACCAATAATGGTGATTCCAAACACAGACAGGCGTTCAAGCGCAACAAAGAAAGAACAAGGACCAACAAATCGGACGATGTTCAAGTAATTAAACTGTAATAATGACTAACTGAAAGAAAACAGATTGAAATCAGCAACTACCAGTTTTTGTTGTACTTGTAGATCATCTCTTTGAATAAAGTGGACTTTTTCAGCAGTGTTTAGGGCAAACTTTTTTTGCACCTCCTGCTCATTGCTCAAGAAACCAAAACTCTGAAATCTAAGTTTTTTTTGGCAAATCTAGAATCGAACTCTGAAATCTCAAAATCGAATACAAACTCATGGCAATGATATCAAATATACCCTATACACATCTAAATTGTTCAACAATATTCAACATTGTGATCTGAAGACATTGGTTAACAATGGTTTGATCCAAATTATGATAACTTTAGCTATATTTAAAAATAAAAAAGGTTCTATAACATCAAAGAATCTAAATTTATAATGTAGGTCGCCAGATGCATGATTACCTGAGCCGTTTCGCATCTCTATTCCTCTCTATATATAAGCATCCGTAGTTAATACGAGACTGACCGCTAACGCATAAGTGACTTGATAAGTATTGATCCACTTGCAATTGCATACATTAGATATGTATTTGTAGCTGTATGACCGCCTTGAGATCAGGCAACGAACCCAGTTATCTACTTCAAACCACGCAACAAACGCTTTTATCTACTTGCACTTCTGTCTGAGCTGCCAATTGACATAAAACAGTAATATTGTCAGATTTTACAAGACCTACAAGAACTAATGAATGGAATAGTATATGCTGGAAGCATTATAAATGAACATGGATCATGCAAGCCAAAGAAAGCATTACACAGAATTTAAGCTCTTCTAAAAGTTCACATAATAGTTTCTTCAGATAAAGATCAGGAAATTGGATAGATGCAAAAAAAAAAAAAAAAAAAAAAAACTGATGCTTTGCTTAATAAACACAAATGCTATTCTACATTCTGAAAGAGCAGTAACTTTCGATAACAATCTCACTTCCTCTAGCGTCTAAATAAATGCATGTCTAGCGTCTTTTCCTAGTATGTCTCCCCTATGCTACAGCTCACAATCTCACTTCCTCTTATGGCTCACACCCAACTATTTCTCTGTCAATCATACAGCAAAAAAATGTATTCGGATCGAATATGACATTCACAAGGTAATACCAATCACAAAAGCAACACTGATATGATACAACCAAGAAAAACATATCCACCAACTCATTTACATTTCAAAAAGATGAATGCATCAGTTGGCGGCAAATTGTCAGTCTGTCACTAGGTGGGTCAATGGATAGGCCTCGGTTCATAGAATCATCAACAACAGCACTAGTTGGAATAGTCCCAATTAAGAATGGTACTTGCCGCTTGTATAAACGAAGCCTTAGACTTTCAAGTTTATACCACCAAACATCAGAAAATCTACACAATTACACACAGTCTGTTCAAGCATAAATACACATCTAGCCAAGGGAAAGAGTCATGCCCCGTGCGATGTAGCAAAAATTTTGAGACAGTGTAGTCTCATATTCGAACAGAAGATCTCTTAATATTAAAACACACATCTTTGCAAGTTGTAAAAAACTAGTATTTATTAGTTTACTACCTAACTTTTACCATATTGAGATATATATTTTTTTTTTTTTAAAATGGTTTGGAAAGAGAGTACAAAAGTTGCATAGGTAAGAGACTTAAGGTAAGTGCAAAATTGCAATAATTGTATTTGGAAACAATAAGATATATTTTTTGTGCAAAATGGCAATAATTGGATTTGGAAACAATACGATCTTTTTTATATTATGCTTATGTCGCGTGGCATGGGAGATGGCCTAATTGAAGGCGGTGAACATGGTCGTTGCCTCTAACACAGCTTTTAATATGTAGTATAAGATGTAGAAAGACGTAACGGACTCTAGTTTATAACTAACACTAGCCTGTGGCCCCCACACTGTAACTAACTCCACATCCCTAGGAAGCTGTTAGAAGAAGCTAGTTCAACAAGCTGTTGACTTGCAGCTATAATGTATAATCTCTTGTATATAAGCTCACTAACGGAAACTATGTAATTGAAGTTATCAAAAGTATCAACTACATATATTTCATCAGGGCTCTAAATTTCTTCAAATAAGCATGTTAAAAGAAGAGATAGTCATTTGTCACTCAAGTCACAGAGTTGACACATAAATTTTCCCACAGACCATCGACCTTCAGGTTCTATGTGTTGGTTTGCCACTCATCTGCTAGAAACACTCCTAACCATTTGCCACGAATATGTTACTGTAATGTACCAATATTCACAATTCACATAATCAAATAGCCAACAGACCAGTTCCAGTTGAGCAAAAGCAATAAATAAACCAAATATCCTACTTTGAAGAGACATATTATCACAATCTAAAGTCCAAACTTTTAACATATGCTCTCCAATTTCACTATTGTCCATACTGCCTTTAATGCTACAAACTAAAATTAAAAGTGCTCTCACAAGATACACCCAAAGAATTCAAATATCATAGCTCGTAGTAACTCTCAAAGTGTATGTATGAGTGCAGATATTCTCACTAATGTCTCACATAATATGCCATTGATCCAGGACAAACATCTTAACAAAAAAAATATGATGATCTTAACAAATATTCAGGTAACGTGGGTTTTTCCATGAATGATAAGACCCCTAGTTTTTCCATGACAGGTAAAGTGGGTTTTTCTTCCCGTTTTCTAACGAGAAAAAATAAGAACAAGGCATATTTCAGTGAAAAGAAACTTTGCCTAAATCAATTATTGCGGAGCAGGAGTAGAGGCAATGCAATCTCAATAATCAGGAAGCCTCCCCCCTCCCCCTCTGTTTTCCTCTCCGTCCTAAACAATCATGTAAAAAGATGCACAAGATATGCTTATGTCACAAGAAAAGTATAAAAAATCAGACCTATCAGCAAAATCTGATAAAAACAAAGGCATTTTTTTCAGAACAGAGAAAAAAGATAAGGGTTTTAAGCATACTGAAGTACAATAATAATGTCCTAAAATGCATTTTTTGAATCAGCCCATTTCTTTCTCTAATCCATCTACAATGTACTGCAAGCAGTAATCAATTGTCCTCATCGATAATATGATACAACAAAAAAGTAAGGGCCTGTTTGGTTGAAAGACCGGAGGGGGAAAGGAAATCAGAAAGGGTAAGGAGGAGAAAGGAATCAAGACCCCATATATTACCAAATGTGTGTTTCCTCTCTTCCCTCAGCACATTTTCTTTCTATCCTCCACCGTGGAGAGTGGACTAATGTTATTTTCCTCACCACAGGTTTGGCATCCTCTCCTCCAATGTCATAATTGGTGCATCTAAGACCTAAATTCCACTTGCATTAAAATGATTGGATCGTCCTCAACAGTGACAAGAACAGGGCCTCTCCAGATTGCCCCAAACTTCTACAATAGCGTGGTTCCTATGCCATGCATCTCCCTCTCTCTCCCTGGTGATTGGTGACTATTTGGTGGCGGATCTGTGTCGGAAAGGTTAGTATGGTGGAAATTCTGGGGTTGTAAAGTATGGTTCCTTAATGATGTTAGGTTGTAGGTGTTGGTTGGATGGTGGTGTTAGGTAGTAAGAGGCAGTTTAGTGGTGGGGTTCAATTGGAAGTGGAGGTTCAATGGTGGGGTGTGGTGGTTGGTGGTGTTGCTCTGAATCCCAAGAAGAAGAAAATCTCCAACCCTTGACGGACACAGGAATGGGTGCACAAGATCTCAAGGTAAAATTGAATATGGTTTATTGAGAAAGGGAATGGCTAAAAACCACAAACAAACACCAACAAAGGAAGTTGAGGATGGTCACTCCATTTACCTTTCTTTAAACACTCTACACAAACAGCCCCTAATTGTATTCAAAATAAGTTAGCAACCCTATACTAATAGGCTCTCCTAACAGAAAGGATAGTATAGGGTGAAAAAATTGGTCCTTCACAGACAAACCCAACATAGACAAAGATAATCTCAAAGTTCCAGATATAGCTATCAGGCTTTTAATGATGCAGTATGCTTAGTAACCAATATCAGCTAAATGTGATTTTGTGTAGGAAGAGATCTCCAGTTGTCCGCAGGAATGTGCATACTAGGATTCTGGAGAACTGTTCATCTCACACCTTATGTCCAGTTCGTAATATATACACGCCTTATATAAAAATAAAAAAATTCGCTTCAACACTGCAGTATAGAATGTTTATGCTTTGTTTATATTTAGCAGCATTTAGGCTAACTCATTCCTGGAAACCAAATCCTAGACTCTAAACAAAGGAAGAGACGATGAGTGATAACCCCCTAATCACTGATTAAAAACTCCGGTAAGATTCAGATAAAAAATAGCCAAGCAGTGTCTGGGCTCTCATAAATATGGAAGAATGAATTCTCACTAGATGTATAAACAGCATACAATCAGTTTAGCTGTTCGTCAGTTCTACTCAACTCATAGTCCATCTCAACCTTCTAACACAAACTCATTTGACGACAATCAACTTCAAGAGAGCTTTAATATCAAGAAAGACCTGTTTTTCCATGAATTGCATAATGACAAACATCAATGAAACTTAAGCTTAAAATAATCTAGTTTCACTTAATTTGTTGTCACACAGCAAAAGAAGATGACATGCAGTCATGCAGACTCAAATTCGGAAAAATGAGTCGGTCAAGTAGACCAGCAAAATGACCACTAAAATACAGTCTATACTACTGCAGTTATATTCCAAAGTGATGGAATACAACTAAAACTGTACCACTCAGCAACAACAATGAACCTCAGTAAGAACGCAAATAGCTTAGCGACATGTCGACACCAGTCAGAATCAATCCCAGAAACTGCATACTACTTCACATACTGCAGAAGTGCAGAGTCAGAGACTCATAGCTATCATAAATTCATAACTATACATATGAAATAAAAGACGAACCTGCCGTGCTAGCTGTGCCATTGTTGTACCATCCAGCAAAGATTCAGTTACTTCACTAGATGTTAAAGGACTGAGATTGCCATTCTGTTTCTTTGCTATTTTTTTCCTTGAAGAGTTCTCCTCGTGCAATAGCCTACTATCATCACTGATAACAGATTCCTTCTTTCGCTTTCTTTGGAAAGTGTACTTCAGAACTCTGTCTCTTGGCGGACTAGAGAACCCATCACAAGTCTCCACCAGTTTAACACCCAACTTTGATGAGGATGAGGCCTTTAACTCAAGGTCTGTATTTGAACCTATGGCGTTTAAGATATCTCCCAAAGAGTTTTGTTGTGTCGTCAACACCAAGCTGCTACCTACTTCTTTATCTTCGCCCCCAACGCCAGTTAACTTATCATCACTTTGGAAACTAAATATTTGTTCTGGTAATGTGTTAATATCAGAAACATCAGAAGCTGCTGTGGAAGGTGAATTTGACTGTGTACCCTTCTCCTCCTCATCACTTTCATGCATGTCATGAGAACCAGGTAGGTGGGCATGAGAGCACTGTTCATTTGTCATGTGAGAGACGTGCCCAGCTACGGAAGCATTATTTGTTTTGTAACTAGAGGCTCTTTTTCTCCTCTTTATCAACAATTTTATATCGTGGATTACATCAACAGGATCCACATCTTCAGCTTCTTTGTAATCAACTTGTTTCTCTTTTTCAACGCACGCAATGTCATTAACAATAGGGGTCTTCACACAAAAAATTTCACCTTCCTTGTCCTTGCTTAGTGCCTTCACATTTTTCAAGTGATCCAATCGTCCAGCCAGAGAAAACTGACCTTTCAAAAGATTTCCATCACAAGCACGTATTCTTTGGGTGCATCCATTACGATACAGCTCAGGCTCTTTTCGCCTAGTAATTATTGAGGGGACCTCCGGCTCAACAGAACAGCAACATCGCTCACTTGAGTACCCATGTGACCCATTACTTATCCTTTCTGCTTGAGAATCTAAAACAGCTTCAGATGACCTGTATCCAGGCTGCGAGTGCTGATCATCATAGGCATCTTTGTTCATCACATTAGACCCACTATACCTTTGTTTATTAGCCAATTCATCCAACTTTGTATGTGCCTCATTCAACTCTACCCTAAGGTTACTTACGATGTCCTCGGCTTCCTGAAGCTGGGCTTCGAGCTCTTCAATTTTTCTTTGTTGGTCTTGGGATTTCATCTCTGCTTCAATAATCTGCTAGAAGTGGTCGAATTAATTAACCAATCCAAATTCGAAATATGTGCTTCACAAATAATCATTTCAAGCACTGAGAAATGGGAACTATCGTGCTTGCTCCAGCGTCCAGGAATACTATGCACAAAGTTGAAATTAACACCACTCATATTTGAGAGATCAAAAGTATTTTGACAACCCTTTTTTTTTTATGAAAGGAAATTTGACAACCTAAGACATAATATGACACACTTCATACTTCAATTGAAGGAAAAGAAGAAATACTGCAGCATTTAGCTTGTACTTCTTTTGTACAACTGTTGTGGAAGATCTAAAATAACAAGCTGATCACCCAATGAAGACAGATGCGGGTGAGATTTCTATCAATCTATAGCCTGATCACAATAGAAATACTCTAAGCTAAATCAATTCAAACAGGTAAAAATGTGTTCATGGTGATGTTCGCAGAAGAGTAAGTGGTGCCTGAAAAGATCATAAGCACAATGTTCCAAATAAACGAGAGAGCACCACAGTCTACATAAAAGTAGAGGTAAGAGCATATGTCTAAACACGCAGATTCAAATCTGACAATAGTTTAGGACGCCAAGGAAAAGCACAGACCCATGTTTGCAGAGAAAGTATACATACATCCTCAAACCAATAGGGTATGAGGACTAACCCACTAGACTCATTAGGATGTACCACCGACCTCAATCTTTCAATGTGGAGTATGAACTAACATATTAAGTCTGACAATTAAAATCAAAGCAGAGTAACTAGTGAAAATCATTACGCCAACACACCCTTGAATTAAAATAACATACAAGAATAATGTTGGAAAAGAAAATCCAACTTCAAACTAATACAATTGATGCAGATAACATTAGGAAAGCACGGTCTTACAACTGACAATTAACAACATCGAACTACATTTCCAACTACCCTAACAAGCATTACCAAACACAAACTAGCAAGCAGACTTCACACTCAGAATCTTGTTCCAAACCAAACAGACACGTAACACCTTCTATTACAAAAACTCACCCGCAAAATACCAATTCAATCACCAGCCAACAAGAAATGTATTTAACAGATAGCAATCACCAACTACACAATACAAAACATGACTCACAACTAGAATACAACCCGTAATCAACAAGGAAGTCAGCACAATACGAAAAACGAGAACCCTCAAATCATCATACATCCACTAAAGACCACATCTCATTTGAGGGAAGACAAACATCCCACATAACTTGCATGCCATCAATAACATCTACATTACCGCAATGCACCTAAAATCCAAGCTTATGCAAGCTAAAGGTAACAAATGCACGCAGCCTAACCCTCAATGAACATGATAACAACTTCCAAATGCTTCACAATCAATCAAAAGCGCCGAAAACCAAATTTCTCACACCCAACAAAACAAAACCCAAATTCCTCAGCTCCATCAGAATTCGAAATAACATCATCACAAAGACACTAACAAAGACCCTAACTTTTACACTACTACTAAAAACCACAACAAAACACACAAAATCGACCTAATCAACAAAAACCCACCAATCTTCCCCTACAATAAACCATAAAAAACCAACAAAAATCAAACTTTTACACATTACTTTAGAATCCATGGTCTGTTTAAGGCGAACCAAAAGACGAACAGCTTCATCTTTCGTGGAAGAAAGATCATGGCGATGCTGATGAACTTTCCTCTCCGATACCAATACCCGCGCCGCCGCCTCCTTCGCCGTATTCAAGATAATCTCCGCATACGCCTTCTTCAAGGCCATCATTTTCTGAAACCCCAACACAATAATCACAATCACAATCACACCCAACATACCCTGATTACATCAAACTTATCAAATAATTCATAAAACTAAGACATACCCACTTCATAAATCAACCGATTCACCCAATAAAACATATAAAGATTCAATCTTTCCCCAAAAATTAAAAATGGAAAAAAAAAAAAGTAGTTAGTTGTGAAGAAGAACTGTCTAATAACAGTAAATAAATACTGTTACTGATTACGGTTACACCAACAGCAGTAGAAAAAAAAAAAAACATAAACTTTCGGGAAATTTAAGAATTTTTTTTACCTCAGTTTCATCTTCCATTGTTGCTCGATTAATGCAGAGGTTTGATTTTAATTTAATTATTATTTTTTTTTTCTGGGTTTGTTTGTTGTTCTTGTTGTTGTTGGGTTGTTTAATTAGTTTGTGTTTTTTTTTTTTTTTTTTTTAATTAAAAAGTTCCCCTCTTTCGGAGCAGCTGTCTGTTATAGTTGAGTTGTTTGTTGTGTGGGGGATGGTGAAATTACGATTCTGCCCTTGGAAAATGATCTGAATTACGAGTGACACGTGGAACGGGAGGCTAAAATGCGCGCCAAAGGGAGTTGGGACCCAACTGTCTGATGTGGCATGCGGGGGAGAGTGACACGTGGGCTAGGTCACGTGAGTGGGAGGTGGTGGAGAAGGTGTACCGGTAAAGTGGCTTTGGAATGTTACCGGGAAGTGGGGCCCTTGTCAGGTAGAGATTGGCGTCTCCATCTTCTAATTTGTAACGGTTTTCATCATTTTTTTTTTCTTTTTCTTTTATTTTATTTGTGTATTTTCCTCATCTTGAGTCTTCGAGACTCTTTGACAATGTTTACTTCTAGTCTACTTTTCTCTTGAGTCGAGTATGATTTCACTGCATCTGATCTATTCTGATTTGATTTTGTGCGATTCGATTTATTTGATCTTTATGTGAATCGATATAAATATATTGGGAAAATATTAGTATGAAATTCCATTTGATTTGATTTAGTTTGATATGGATTTCTTAAGTAAGATTTACATTTGTGAATCTGATTCGAATTACATTTCACATATTTGCTAATGGGACGATGGTAGAAGCCTTCTTGCAGAGGAGAAAGGAATTAGTTCTCGTTTAGCGATGTCCAAGAAATTTGTGCTTGTTCTTGTCGAATTTTACGAAATTTATGCTTAATTTCTGTTTTGGCAAGGAGTATTAGGGCTAGTGTAGCATCGTTTTTTGTTTTCAAATTTGTTTTATTCAGCTACCAACTTTCATCTTCTATATGACTATTGTACGAAAAAACTCTAAAATTAATTTTGTAATTTATTTAACTAATTTAAGACCAAAAAAAGAAATTCGTCAATGATAAAAAGTATACGGAAGAGTACATATATAGAGTGTTTTTGAAAAGTTTGCATGTTTGAAACTTACTAGAAGATAGTCTTACCAAGGAGCAATTCTCTTCTATATGATATACGGTAGATCTAAGATTTGTTACGATTTCTTTCGGTGCACGTCGTTTACCATAAAATTCTTCCTTAACAAGAACTTACACAACCTACGAATTTATGATCCAAGTATCAGATGGTAAGGTTCTCTTGTATCCCAGAGAAGGTCCCTATGACCTTCCCACCTAAATCAGGAAACTTTTCAGACCCAAGAAGGGGTCCAACCCTTCCTCTTTTATCAACATTCACAGGGTACTTAAGAAGATGTCCTTTCATTTCTGTCACTCCATCTGCAGCAAACTGTCTCCAATTTTGCTCTCCCATTGACCTTACCTGTCTTACACACCCTACGCTTTCCGGCTGCATAAAGGAAACATCGGTCGTTCCCAGGTGTTCTGACCACAGTGACATTCTGTATCCATATATCTGCATTCCACACATTAAAATGTCATCACCAAACACAAATTTCAAATGCACGTAAGACTAATTAACCAAGATTTTTCAGGACAATGTTTAAAATGGAGGTAACTAAAATTTCACATTGGACTAACCTATGGCAAAAGTTAAATGTAATTTCATTCTTAACCATCACATATGCTATATGTCATGAATAGAACAACAATGGATATATACCTGGCCTTGTGGACTAGTGTTACACCTAGCCCAAGTATAATGAGGCTGGTATGCACCCATTGCGATTTCAGTGTCTCTCGTGCCTTCCATTGATCGTTGATTGATGTTCGCAGAACCCATGATGACAAACTCATCATCTACTATCATGCCTTTAGAGTGGACATAGATCATAAATCGTCGAAATTTTCTTAAACATGCCTGTTTAACAAACCAATAGGCTAATTGCAATTAAAGTTTATGATCAAAGGAAAAGTTGAGAGGAAGATATGATATACCTGTGGGGTGGAAGCACTAGAACCGCTAACAGAAACACTGGCAGAAGGTTCATCTGGAAACTCGCGATTTCCTAAGCAGAAGAAGTTCAGGTAATCCTGAGGCTCATATGTGTGCTCCAAACCTGTTTCTTCCAAAGCCTTGTAGATAATTTGATACATCATCTGCATGGTCTTGTACTGCAGTTTGTACATACATAAAAAAAAAAAAAGCATGAGAAACACATATTTTCTACTAAAGAGCTGTCTCTTTTACCTGCAGGTTCTGGTTTTCGGGTTTTACCTGCCAGAAAAGAATTCGCTGCATAGCCATGCTTTTGGGATCGCCCTCAGGCCACATTGGCAGGATAATATAAGCTGCAAATCTTTCATGTGCTCTGATCTTGCTTGCAATTTTTAAAGCAATCTCAACAGGTATCAGATTATTTGCTCCTGCATTTGCAGAAAGCAGCTAAGTATAACAACAGTTTCACTGTTTCAGGTTCTTGAGATTGAAAGTTGAGACTGTACATCACTCACCCAAGCTCCTGTAAGAATCCCAATTATACGATGAGCCAAGAAAGTACTGATTCTCAATGTAAATATAGTGCTGTGCAGAGCGAATGGCGTGTACATAAGCTGCCTGTATACTCATATCTATGAGTACATTTTTCCCACAGAAAAGATTCTGTTTACAACAAATCAGATAAAAAAGAAACACATCAGCACTCAGCAGAAGACAGATTGAAAAAAGATGTGAAACTTATGAATACATTGTGGCAAAATTAACTAACCCATTTTGTTGCATCTTTCGGATCCTTGGGAAATCCTTTGACTGAATTCGAGTCTATAGAACGGAATACCTTCAATTTCGTAACTAACAAGTCAGTCAGGTACTCAGGTTTAATGGCTGAACATAGGACTATATAGATGTGTAAGGAGTTGTGAGGGGCTATAAGTTAGATAAGTTACCTGAACATGCCATGTTTCAGGATCATCGTCACTACAGCTTACGGCCTCTTCCCCACCAACTATATCAGGAATCCTGTCTATCTTAAGTAGATGGTCATCAAGAGAGCCTTTAAGTTTCTTCAGCCCACGGCGTGCAGCCTTCAACCAGCGCTCCTGAAAGTTAGCTAGAATATCGTATGCAGCTGGTCCCTCGATTTTACTGTGCAGATCATGCCATGGTTCTCTTGGACATCCAGTGGTTGAACCCTGTCAAAAAAAGTAGCAAAATTATCTGAGCTACTGATAACTTCACACACCTAAAATCACTTTTATTTTATCTTTCATTATGAAGGATTGATGGCTAAACACAAATTTCTAATATAAACATATTAAACGTGACTAGCTACAAAACAAGTCCATTGAATTGTTTAACATCAGAATGTTTTTTCTTAATGCATGAGTCATATTCAAATCTGTATAAATTAGTAGATAAGCACACAAAAGGTCTTAGGCATTACAACAAAGTTCGGTTGATGATAGTCATCCTTGTGGTACGTTTCCAATGTTCTGAAAAGGGGATGCTCTGGAGTATCATACCGTCCCTTGCAAAGATCAAGCCCTCCAACAAAAGCAATGATCTTTCTATTGTTGTTACCTGCATCAGCATCTAGAATAACAGTTTTCTGATGATGTGTATAAATTGCTCCTGCTTCCTGAACACCACATAATCCGAATTATTAAACACAAATCAGGGCAAACTATCTACTGCACTTGAGATTATAACAAAAAGATACAACATAAAGCAGCCTTACCTGCTTTTTCAGTAAACTGTGCCCTTTTCCTCCAGACCTAGGGCAAAGCACCACTTGGACTGATGAGCCCTTGAAGAACTTGTAAGTGACTTCATCATCAGTCCCTAGCATCCCTTCCTACATATCGAAAATGTTATGTAAATCATGTACGAAAACTCTGAAAGTGTGTACTACATTACTGCATTGCAAGAACAAAAACTTCATATTCAAGTAGGACATGAAAAATTCTTCTTACAGTAGTATGTTGGAAAAACCTCCTAGAAGTAGGATCATCCCAAACAAGAAGCAACACTCTTACACCCTGTTGTGCTTTATCCTTCAAAAGATCACCTAATGTAACACTTGAGAACTCTTCATTATCGCGCACTAGTCTAACAAGGTGTGTTACAGACCACCCTGTGATGTACACCAACCGGCGTGCAGCAGAAATAGCATTGAAGATATCGAGCCAGCACTTCCCGTGCACATAATCCTTGCCATCATCAAGCCTAATGTCAGGGAGCATACCATCTTCCCCATGAGCATCTTGGTAAAGGGTAACTTTATTCCCTTTCCGTAGAGGGAAATAAGTCCTAGGGACTCCACTGTAATCAGGACCAGAGCCAACACCTGATAGATAAAGCTCCATCATTTCGACTGGAGTATACTGAATAGACAAGCTCAAAGCAGCTCCAGTTTCCCAATTTTTACCATTGGACTTCAAAACAGGAAATGCTCCTTCGATTTTTTGGCCTGAACGTAGCTGCTGAGCAGGGATACCGACAGCACCTATGATCTCAGACCCTACTACATCATCATCTTTAACTACAAAATGTACTTCTGCAGCAGTATGTGCAATATTTACATAAAAATGCTGCATCCAGGATGGGTTTTCATTGTCTTGCATTACAAATGTTCTTGCTAGAATTGCACCAGAACAAGAAACAGTGACATACGGATCACTTGTTCCGTGTGATTTCCTTTTGATTTTGAAACCTCCAAGAAAACTAGACATTGTGTTGTGCAGTTGATCCATATTAGGTAGTTTTTTAGCTGCCTTAACCCAAATGTCTAAGGTCCCATGGAGTAGGAGCGTCTCCAACGATCCTTGGGAGGTCTTAAATG
Source organism: Spergularia marina (assembly GCA_963680865.1). NCBI lineage: Eukaryota > Viridiplantae > Streptophyta > Magnoliopsida > Caryophyllales > Caryophyllaceae > Spergularia > Spergularia marina. The sequence continues at coordinate 26,254,647 of OY804548.1, read as the reverse complement.
GTAAAAACTCGGAACCTTGGCCATGGACAGAACCTTCTGCTTCATCCCCCATGTTTTTCACTTAACAAAGTGCACCCTATTTTTAGCTGCAAATGTAGAAAGCATACATATAAGATATGATCCTTAACCAAAAGAGCATCAAATCAGAATAAGTTGTACACTTTCCACCTCCAGACTTAAAAGGTTATGGATTCGATTCTCATCAGTCATCACCCCGTGTTTAAGGTGCCCCTTACCTCCCCCAAAACCACCTTCTTTATGGGGGATTACCGATCAAATTGAAATGATCATATAATGTTTAGTAATAAAAAGAAGAACATGAAAACAATATGCATACCTAATCCAAATTATTACTAAATGGGAAAAAGAAAAAAAAAAACTTTATTAATGAAAGTTAATTAACAAGATCTCAAAAAAAACAAAAAGTTACACAAACATTGTAATAGTACTTAGGTTAAAAATTGGACAATGCAAATTTTATGCAACATATTTAAATTCGCGTTTATTTCATTTCCGGAATTGTATGAAACTATGTCACCCACCTTTGTTACTCTTCATGCAATGTAGTCACCAAGATTTGCTTTGTGACTAGTTTTCAATGAACAACCTTTTTTTTTCCAGTTACTTGAATAGGAAGATAAAGCTGCTTTTGGACAACAACTAAATCATGGGATAAAAAACAAAAACACAAAAAAAGAGAACAAAAGTCCAGATCTATCAAATCATGTAAGAAGAATAATTTGCTATTTTTGAAAATGTTGATGTGAGGTAGAAATATCCCCCTAAACTTAATAGTTACTTCAACCATTAACTACTATCGACCATTCAATTACAAAGGCTATTGAATTGAGTGGAGCTGAAATAATTAGAGAGGAAAAAGACCAATGTAAAAATACCATCATTCTCCAAAATTCAGAGCATTTTGGAAAAAAAAAAAAAAAAAAAAAAAAACCTTGTAAAAGTGCCATTTATCTGGTTTAGACACAAACCAAATAAAATAAATCTATTATATTTGTTGATGTATGTCATCTACTAATCTATAAGGTCAATTTTTTTTTTCCCCTAAACAACTACTTACAAATTGCGGATTAGAACAAAACTCATAACTGCCTTTTAATTAGAAAGAGGGAAAGGAATATAACCCCCGAGTTGTACATGTTTTCCACAAAATAACAAATTCTAGTGTAAAACCGTTTTATACTTTTATTATATGAGACCCCTTAACTAATATTGCATTTTCAATATCCGAAAACATGTGTCACAATTTTTTCAATATTACCCTGCCAAGTTAAAAACTTGTGCATTTGCTTGGTAACTAGTCTAACTACCATTGAAGCACTGAACCAACTACCATAACTAATTACCTAATTCTAAACGGATCCGGGTCAGCCCAACAGAGTAAAATGGAGCAACCAAATTTAGAAATTATAAAATACTCCAGAAAATAAAAAAAAATCCAACGGTATTCGTTATCCAAAACAATCTTCCCTCTTACTCTACAAAATTCCTTCACCTTTCACCTTTCACCTTCACTAATATCTTCTCACTCTGCCAATTTCAATAAAAAACCCCCAAAAACCCTCTATAAACCCTAAATTTTCCCCCAAAATCCCCAATTTCTGATGCAATAAATTGCATCCCAACATGCTAAAAACCCTTAATTTCTCACTGTCTCCTTCGACCCATCAATCTTTTCTCTCTCCTAAGCAAAACCCATTTTTTAATTTCCCTCCAAATTCAACAAATCAGCAAAAGATCCCATTATTATTGAAACCCTATTCTAGCTTCAAGCTGAAGGCAAAGCCTAAAGATTTAATCTTGGGCACTCCAACAATCACCGTTGAAAAGGGTAAGTATAGTTATGATGTAGAGACTTTAATTGATAAGTTAAGTAGTCTTCCACCTAGGGGTTCTATAGCTAGGTGCCTTGATGTCTTCAAGAACAAGCTTTCTCTTAACGATTTCGCTTCGGTTTTTAAGGAGTTTGCTCATAGAGGGGATTGGCAGAGATCCTTGAGGTTGTTTAAGTATATGCAGCGCCAAATTTGGTGTAAACCCAATGAACATATTTATACTATTGTTATTGGGGTGCTTGGTAGGGAAGGGTTGCTTGAGAAAGCACATGAGGTGTTCGATGAAATGCCAGAACAGAATGTGTCTCGTAGCGTGTTTTCTTATACTGCTTTGATTAATGCTTATGGTAGGAATGGCCAGTATGAGACTGCTCTTGAGTTGTTGAGTAGGATGAAGAAAGATAGGGTTGCGCCGAGTATATTGACGTATAATACTGTGATTAATTCTTGTGCTAGGGGCGGGTTGGATTGGGAGGAATTGTTGGGGTTGTTTGCTGAGATGAGGCATGAGGGGATACAGCCTGATATTGTGACTTATAACACGTTGCTTAGCGCGTGTGCTAGTAGAGGGCTTGGAGATGAGGCTGAGATGGTGTTTAGGACTATGAATGAGAGCGGGGTTCTGCCTGATATAATGACTTATAGTTATGTTGTGGAGACCTTTAGCAAGTTGGGTAGTCTTGAGAATGTATCTGAACTTCTGAAGGAAATGGAGTTGAGCGGTAATTTGCCTGATATATCGTCTTATAATGTATTATTGGAAGCTTATGCAAACAAAGGGTCTATCAAAGATGCTATAGGGGTGTTTAGGCAGATGCAGGAAGCGGGTTGCATGGCAAATGCCAGTACCTATAGTATTTTGTTGAATTTGTATGGTAGCCAAGGGAGATATGAGGATGTTCGCGACCTTTTCCTTGAGATGAAAGTGAGCAATACTGAGCCGGATGCGGCTACTTACAATATTCTTATACAGGTTTTCGGAGAAGGTGGATATTTCAAGGAAGTGGTAACGTTGTTTCATGACATGGCGGAGGAGAATGTTGAGCCAAATATGGAGACTTATGAAGGATTGATATTTGCTTGTGGAAAAGGAGGATTGTATCAGGATGCAAAAGAGATCTTGCTTCATATAGATAGAAAAGGCTTTGTCCCTAGTACGAAGGCCTACACTGGGGTTATTGAGGCTTATGGGCAGGCTGGATTGTATGAGGAGTCTATTGTTGCGTTTAACACAATGAATGAGGTGGGGAGCGATCCTACAGTGGAAACCTACAACTCGTTGATTCATTCTTTTGCAAGAGGTGGACTTTACAAGGAGGTTGAAGCAACCTTGACTATGATGAGCAAATCTAGTATACCAAGGAACACGGAAACTTTTAATGGTGTTATTGAAGGTCTTAGACAGGGAGGGAAGTATGAAAAGGCTATCAATGCTTACGTTGAAATGGAAAATGCAGGATGTGACCCTGATGAGCAGACACTAGAAGCAGTTCTGAGTGTTTATTGCTTCGCTGGACTTGTTGAAGAGGGTGCGGAACAATTTCAGGAAATAAAAGCATTGGGGATACTGCCAAGTGTGATGTGCTACTGCATGATGCTTGCACTTTATGCAAAAACTGACAGGTGAGTATTTGTTGTTCTGTGAGCTTCCTTCAGCATTACAATTGTTGTGTCATTTATATCTGAGGAAAACTGCTGTACTCATAATATTAGGAACATGAATTGCCTTCGTGATAGGTCATGACAGGGTAGCAGAAAGCATGACGTATACCATTAGTTACCTATTATGTGTGACATCTGTGGATGTACCTCATATATGTACCAGAGAGAAAGAAACATCAACATAATCATTGTAGCTTTAGTTAGATCTTAATATGATGGAAGATCCTTTAGTAATGAATTAGGAGAATGAGTTCTTTTATCACGATGAAACCAAATGATCTCAGAATCAGTTACTTATCTCAGAATTTTAGGAAGCCCTAGGAATAATATAATGGGTTTTACTGAAATATTAGAGCCGAAAGCATATGGTAGGCTCCCAATTGGCAAAAGACGCACGCTAGCCATGGTAATTTTTGAGAACATTTGGTTACTTCCAAATTGTCCAATATTCGCTAAAACCAAAGTCTAGTCCATGTTTTGTGTCCTGAAATTGTCTCGGAACAAAAACGCCTCAAAATTTTGCAGGAGTCCGTATGGGTATTTTTGTGTTTGGCAAAATATGAAAGCTAAACACTTACGATAGGTTCCCAAAACTGCCAAAAACACACGCTAACCACAGCGGGTGACATGGGGCAAAAGGACTAAAAGACCTTTGGAGTTTGGACTGGAAAAGCTGCCTTTAATACATCAAGGGCGCTTCAAAAGAAACTATGGTAATGCTTTGAGAGCATTTTGATATTTTGAAAAAAGTGGCCAAAATTGAACAAAACAGAGGCCTTAATTGATACCCGGTTTAAAAATCGTTAGAAATTGATACCCGCACCCGACCCAAAATAAACCGGATACCCGCTTTTCAGGTACCCCCAAATTTCTTAATTTTCAAGGTGATGTTGTTAAGATTCCATGGAGTTTAACTTGATGGCTATACAAATTTCTTAGAACACTTGTGCAACTGTGATAAAGATGATGGATTTCTACTAAATTCACTAATGTGTGAGTTGTTCTAACCTCAAATATTTAGTTTGACGAGTAACCGGGTACCCTATTAGCTTTTTTTTATTCCCGTAGCCTATGATCCATGGTTTTTGGCCCACCAAGGCTTTGGAACAAAAATAAGTCTAATATTTGTGGAAGCCCCTAGGGATAATTTTATATAATGTAGTAAAATATTAGAGCCAAAAATCTATTATAGTTTTCGAAATAGGCAAAAAAAAAAAAAAACACACACATGTCATCCTCAACGGTTGACGTGTGCTAAATAGGCTTAAAAAACTTCCAAAACAAAGAAATCAGCCTTGATATTCAACAACGGAAGTTCTCCATTTAAGTTATAAGAATATCTGGCTTCTTTAAAAAAAAACTGATCAAAATTGTCCAAACCGAGTATATATCCTAATATCCACGTCTTTTTTGCCCAACGCATAACGAAATCAACTCTAATATTTGTGGAAACCCCTAGAGGTAAAGTTATGGGTCTTAGCAATATAATTGAGTCAAGCACCTATCATAAGTACTAAGATTGGCAAAAGAATGCTCATTAGCCTCAAAAGGTGACGTGCGCCTAGTGTGCTTAAAGAACAACCCTAGTAGAGGAACCAGCCCACATGTCCAACAAATAAAATCCAAGGTTGTCCATGGTAAAGTTAGGCGAACATTTGGCTACTTCAAAAAATGCGTTCAAAACTGGCCGAAACCAAAGTACATAATCCATCGCTTTTGGCCAAAAATGGCCCCAGAACAAAAACGTCTCAGATTTTTGTGTGAGCCTCTATAGATTATATTATGGGTTTTGGCAAAATATTAGGGCGAAAATCCTATGTTAGGTCCCAAAATCAGCAATCTTAGAAAAAAGATTGCATGTTATCCTCAATTCGGTGACGTGTGTCGAAGGAGCTTGAAGACCTTCCCTAATAGACGAACTCTCCCTCATATCCAACAAGGGCACTTCAAATGTCTTTGGTAAAGTTTTGAGAATACTTGATTACTTTCAAAATAAAGTGGAACGGAAGTAATCCACTGTTTCCGAGAACGAAAACAGCTTGAATTTTTGTGAAAGCTCCTAGACGTAATATTATGTGTGTTAGCAAAATATTAGAGACAAAAACCTATGGTAAGTCCTAAAATTGGCACACACATACACACACACACACAGAAAAAAAAAAAACGCACATTAGCCTCAATTGAGGACGTGTTGAAGGGCTTAAATAACATCCATAATAGAGTAACTCACCCTCATATCCAATAAGGGAACTCCAATGCTGTCCATGGTAAAGTTTTGAGAACATTTGGGTGTTTCCAGAATAGTGTTAAAATTATGCAAAATCGAAGTATACAATCCATGATTCGTAACTTAAAAAATGCGTCAGAATGGAAACGGCTCAATTTTTTGTGGAATTCTCTAATGGTAATAATACCATAATATTATGGGGTTTGGGAAAACATAAGAGCCTAAAACCTATGGTATGTCTTTAAATCGGCAAAAAGAACGCACATTGGCCTCCAACTTGTGACCTATCGAAGGAGCTGAAGGAACTCCCCTAACTAGACCAGTCCGAAGCTGTCCATGGTAAAGTTTTGAGAACATCTGGCCACTTTGAAAAAAAGGTCAAAATTGACCAAAATCAAAGTACATAATCCACGGTTTTTGGCCCAAAATTGTCTCGTAACATAAACGGCTCAATTCTTTTCTACAAGCCCCTAGAGGTATGGATTCTAGCAAAATCTTGGAGCCATAAACCTATGGTAGGTTCAGAATTGGCAAAAAACGAGGTGAAGTGTGTCATAGGAGGCCTAGGGGAGACGAACTGGAATGCTTCTGTATCTGTTATATCCGGAGTGTCCCTGCGATCTGTAATTTGGCACCTTTTTTCAGAAGCTCTTTAGTGACTTATTGCATTGTGGTACTTGTACAGAGGGACCAAATTTGCACTTTTCAAAACCAATATTATTCTGCTTTTTTAAAGTCTGGACTGGCCTGACCTTTTGCAGTGTATATAAATTAGGTTAGATGATGCCTACGAGTTGCTGAATGAGATAAGTCTGGATTTGCCTAACCTTTTGTGCTGTATTTAAATTAGGTTAAGTGATGCATACGAGTTGCTGAATGAGATGCTCGGTCATAGGAATTCGAACATCCATCAAGTAATTGCTCAGATGATCAAGGGAGATTTTGATGATGATTCCAATTGGCAGATGGTAGAATATGTGTTTGACAAACTTAACTCTGAAGGTTGTGCCTTTGGAATGAGATTTTACAATACCCTTTTAGAAGCATTATGGTGGCTAGGTCAGAAGGAAAGGGCTGCAAGGGTGCTGAAGGAAGCTACCAAGAGGGGACTGTTTCCTGAACTATTTCGCAATAACAAGTTGGTGTGGTCTCTTGATGTACACCGGTAAAATGATTTATGCCCTTCATTTGGTGATTCCTTCGTCTTTTGCCTTATGGCCCTTTAAAACTTGCATTGGTTAAATTTCAGGATGTGGCCTGGCTGTGCATGTATGGCAATATCAGTCTGGGTCAAGGATATGTTGAAGATGATTGAGAACGGCATAGATCTTCCCCAACTGGCAACTCTTGTCGTAGTGTAAGCGTTCCTCGTTTTTTCATTCGCTTTCCAATCATTTGTGTTCTAACTTTTTTAAGCGAAATGCAGAGAAACCTGAGTTCTTCACATGAAATATAATCCAATCCATGTCGTGGACTCTTTTGGAGAGGGGGTATGGAGTTGGTACTCAAAATCAGTTTGAAGCCTTCTTCCATGTCTGTTAAATCTAAAACAAAAAAGAATTCTTTTGTTTTTACTATCACTCCCATCCAAATTTGTCAATCTGAACTCATTTGATACCCAAAATTAGGGTTGAAAGCCCTTGTATTCACTTCCATGAGTTCCTTCCAATTCCATCCAGCTGAACTGGTCCATCTCATTCAAGTCTTTTCAAGTGTCTAAAGCTGTGGCTAAAAGGTTTATGGTGAGCTGAGAAATTCCTTTTGGTATTTGAAAACGGTGTTTCTGAGGCTCATCCTTTTCTTTAGAAAGTATTTTCTTTTTGGACAGACCCCTTGCTGATAGAGGTGATGTGCTTCCCCATAATTGATAGTGTTACTGTTAGCGAGTGGATAGCCAACTTATCTCTGACACTAATTTTAATCTCACTTGTGTATTCCAAAATCGACAATGGGTGATATATAGATAATAATGAAGCTAACTATCCAAGTCTTACAACTCTGTAATGACAATTGGGCAGTGAAAACGCTCATACAGTGACAACAATGGCAAGATCTTGCACATTGTTCCCTTCATTGGCTCGGTCTATTTAAAGGTCAACTCATGATGCATAACAGAGAAAGACTACTTGCTGTTCCCTGTTCTCCTCTGTATTTGTCCTTTCGATAGGAATGGCCTTAGAAAAACAATCAGCTCCTGTTGAAAAAATTAAGGAGATGCTTAAAGAGTTCTTCATATTAACTGGGCTTGGGGTATTTATTTTCAACTTTATCCGTCCCAACACTTCCCTTTATGTTCCCTAGTACAGGAGGAGAAGGTTGGAAATGTTAGATCTAGGTCCGCATGGCTTGCATTGGGTGGGGGAGAACGTCAGGGAGAAGAAGAGGTAGAGGTGGCTTGACAAGGGCATATCTGTAATTTTATATAGCCAGAACATACCCAAAAATGAATGTGAACTATCTAATTGAATGGTCGATAAAATTGTAAACCATCAGGGGTGGCTTGGCAAAGTAACTTTAGCCAAAACATACCCAAGTACGGTACACTGAACTATCTAATGGGATGGCTTAGACATGAAAATGTAAATCATCAGATAGGAGTATAGGACGGAGGAAGTATTTCGTTTAGAAATGTTGGCTGTCTGTGGATCATCTATGATGCGTCAACTTTGGGACGCCCTTGTTGGGTCTTATAATAACATCTTTAACCCCAATGCCTTAAAGGCTCCCGCCATAAGGCGGGGTAGGGGGGGTCGGATGCAAATCTCCTGAGAAATTTGTCTTTTTTTAATAATGCCAAGAGATAAACCTGGTCTAAAATTAGGCTGCTAGTGAAAAAAGAAATGATATAAAGTGTGATGAGGGGCAGAAGCTAGAAACTGTAGTCAGTTCTAGAAATCTAGAATTGCAGTCCTGTTTCCTTTCTCCTCCGACTTAAAAAAATTGAGATGCTATCAACATTTCTGTGAAAGTTATTTCATGTAAACTATTTGCCTTTATTTCTGATGCATTTCTATTTTTCTTTTATTATTGGCTGTTGACAATACAATTTTCCCCCTCTTATCAGCAGAAGGGGAGAGATGGAGAAGAGTGCTGTTACACAGGATTTTCCTGTTTCGAAGGTTGCTCGTGCGTTCTTGAAGGATAGTGTGCTGTCACCATCTTTTTCTTCTCCTGGTTGGAATAATGGTCGCATAATAAGCCAGCATTCCCAACTAAAGCGGTTATTAGCAGACTTAAAGAAACCTTCTACCGAGTCTGAGAAAGATGAAATCACTACACTCATTAATACTCTCATGCCTCTACCTTTACCAAAGACATCTACGAGAGCCATTAGTAAAGAGCAGCGTAATGGGGCTGAGGTGGAGACAAGAAGTAGAAGACAGAAAGAGCTTATATCAAGTACAGTTTAACAAAGAACAGAACAAAATTTGATTGTTGGCTCCTTCAGGGCTGAATTCCACAAGAAGAGTGACTCAGGCCGGAAAAGTCCAAAACATCAGGTGTCATCTTGGATAGTCCACCTAAAGGTATGTGGAGCACGATCCTTACTGACAACTATGATGTCTGTTACCAGGTTTTAACACGGATCAAGACTTTTAATCTCTTCTGCCGTCAGTGTTCATCAGTTCAAACTGTGAAGGACATTCCGATGTTGTGAGGCACATGAGGGAGTGACTGAAATCTAAAAATGAAATGGGAGTGTGTCTTTTCTTAGGTCTTTGCCTGTACATGGTTACTCGGAAGTTTTGGGTAAATTTGTAGAGTAATGCCAGAGAACAGGGCTAAGAACAGCTGTCTATACCTGAAATTCTTGTCAAAGATGAGCTTTCCACTTGTACCCTTTTTTAAAGATGTATCCAAAGAAATCAGAGGCACATATAGCTTCAGTGTCTCATGTACTAAAATGCTTTATTGAATGTAATCATGTATGATGTATCTCTTCCGCGTATATGCAGATGTGTATTTCTCTCACTACCGAGTATGCCAATCTTAGTTGGCAGGCGTGCAGAAGACATGGGTTGCTCTCATATGTGCTAAATCGCTGCACTACAGTTTGATTTCTCTAACGTTATAAGTGACTGAATATGTCATCAAACCATGACGACATAAATTTTCTTCAGGTAAGTGATCCGAAACTTCTACAACATATGAACGGCAACTCATATACTACTAGTTCTTTTACCCGTGCAAAAATTGTACGGGGTGTTATAACACAATTTAATAGGAGCTGATTATAAATTGAAACTAGTTTGCGTGCCCGTGCCACGCACGGGCTCCCTATTTGTATCAATCATACTTGTTTTATAATAACAACAACAACCAAGCCCTATTCACAAAAAGATTTGGGGTCGGCTAACATGAATCGTCATCCAGTAGATGTCTTGTGTATGCCAAAAACAATAAATTTCAAAAACGTTGCGAACCATTTAGGAATATTGAAACACTTAAAGAGTATTGGATATCCCAAAAAAAAAAAAAAAAAAAAAAAAAAATAATTACATTGTACTGTACATATGAATGTCACATCTTGAACATTATTTAACGTATGAAAAAAAAAATCCATATTAGTTATGAATTTATAAGTGTCACATATCACTTAAAGGGTATTGGATATCCCTCATAAAATTGTTGATTACTACCACCTCTATAAAAGTATAGATGACGATTTGATTGAGATGAGGGTTTGACTCTCAAATATAAGAATAAATATTCATAAAAATTAATAGAAATTTACATCGCGGGATTCGTGTTGAAAAATACCTTCACATTAAACAAATTATGAAAAATACAATTTCATGCAGACCTGACATGATACGAACTCAATATAGCAAAACCCACTCTAAACATACGTGAAATTGATCTGACCCTCCTAATTTCCAACTCTATTTACATCACTCATTTATTGTTATCTTTGTTGAGATTACAAAGAAATTTAAAATTCTACACATACGTAATCATCTTACCAAGGGAAACATATTTCGCTTAGTAATTTACATCATTATCTTTATATAATTTATTAACCGTCTTTATAAAAACTAATAGTCATTGACTATATACATAATTGTGTTAATAAGTGTCATGTTCCCGATTATTACTTTTAATCCAGTTGAATTTTTTGAAAAATAACTCTTTCAACAATAAATTAACACACACAATAGTAAGGCCCTGTATGATAAAACTGTATCTTTTTTATTTGATTTGAATGAATTTGATCTGATTTTATTGACTCTGATATGATGAAATCCAATTTGAATGACTCTGATCTGATCTGAATAAAATTCGGGATTAGTGTTAATTATGTTATGCTCATATTACTTAAATCTGATCTGATTTGAATGTCTCTGATCTGATTCGAAAGACTCTGATCTGACCAAATTTGATTTGAATAATTCTGATCTGAATTGAATAAATATTATCTGATCTAAATATTCAGTTTATTAAGTCCTATCATACAAGGCCTAAGGCCCTGTATGATAGGACTACATCTTTATGATTAGATTTGATTTGATTTTAATGAATCTGATCTGATTTTATTGATTCTGATCTGATGAAATTCAATTTGAATGACTCTGATCTGATTTGAATGACTATGATTTGATCTGAATAAAATTCGAGATTAGTGTTAATTATGATATGATCAAATTTCTTTAATCTGATCTGATTTGAATGTCTCTGATCTGATGTGAAAGTCTCTTATCTGACCAAATTTGATTTGAATAATTCTGATCTGAATGGAATGAATATGATCTGAACTTAATATTCAGTTTATTAAGTCCTATCATACAGGGCCTAAGTAGTAAAAGGAGAACTTTTTAATCAATTTTAAGAATAACAATTAACTTAAAGACTTATACTCCCTTCAATTTTGATGATGCTGTTTCATTGTAAGGCCCTTTATGATAGGACTGCATCTTTCTGATTTGATTGATTTGATTTTAATGAAACTGATCTGATTTTATTGACTCTGATCTGATGAAATCCAATTTGAATGACTCTGATCTGATTTGAATAACTCTGATCTGATTTGAATAAAATTTGAGATTAGTGTTGATTATGATATGATCAAATTTCTTAAATCTGATCTGATTTGAATTTCTATGATCTGATTTGAAAGTCTCTGATCTGACCAAATTTGATTTGAATAATTCTGATCTGAATTGAATAAATATGATCTGATCTGAATATTCAGTTTATTAAGTCCTATCATACAGGGCCAAAATGTCACGTATTGACCCTTATTTAATGTATTAAAAAATACACTTTACTTATGACATTATAAATGTAAATGAAAAATTTTCAAACCTTATTATATCTTCATCATTTCAAAGTATTTACTAAGTCTGATTGTTTGCATCAAAGGTGACATTATATGAGAAATCCAAACATTCAACGTGGTAGAACATGAGTCAACTTAATCCTATTCATGAACCAATGCTACATGACAGAATAATGTTCGACCTGAACTTGATTTCGATTTTTATAAGAGAATGAAGAATATAAAAAATATGAAACAATAGTAGTCAAGAAGCAAAAAAGAAAAGAGAAAGAGAGATATAACAAATTATATAGACAAATTCATGAACCAATGCTACATAACACAATAATGTCCAACATTATTCATGAACCAATCTCTAACTCTTAGTGTAAACATATTTCTTCACTAGCAAATGATTCCAATTAAACAAATTTAATATAGATATGCATAGTTTTACTAACCAGGCCCAATGAGGATCTAAACAAAAAAAAGTTAACATCACAAAAAAATTACCCTATAGTACCCAACTCGATAGCAATGCAACCTGAACCGAAACCTACTCGATTCGACATGGCATGAATTTAATATGACATAACCCCCTCTGACCATACCTAGAAAATTAAGGGGAAACTACAAATCATATAAGCAAACGAAACATTTGAAAAATTAGATTCAATAATAGTCAAGAGAATCCAAAAACAAAGGATAAAATAACATAAAGTCTAAATACAACAACAAAAAGATTAAATGCAACAATAAAAAATCTGTCAAAGATTAAAATACCCTTTACTTCCATATGTCTTTGTCTTCATCCACCTCCTCACAAGCTCACAATTCACAAGAAATCCCAAACACAATCAACTTCAACTATGGACATTGATTAATTTTACAATGAACATTGATCAATTTTTGGAGCAATAAATGGGGTAACGGAGTGAATATTTCGTGAACATTGGGGTTCATGAGCTTGATGCATAAAGTCGACTAGGTGGGGCCATTTTAATCGGCCGACGGGGTGGTTTGGGGTGTCGTCTTACTGGGTCGATGGGTAGGGGGTCCGTTTTCTAGGCCGACGGTGAGGGTAAGGAGGTCGGTTAGAGAAAGAGAGATTGGAACCGTTTTCGAGCTTGCAATGGTTCCAATCTCTCTTTCTCTAACCTCTAGCTTGCCATTGATCACCCATGGAGATCGAAGAAAAAGATTGCAAATTTTGTTTTATTGTTTTTACATTTCTGCAAGCATAAGGGCATTATTGGAAGGAAGAATCATTTTATTGTTACATTTAACATTTTTATTGTTGTATTTAGACTAACCCAAATAAATATATGGTCAAACTTTTATATCATATTCATTTATTAATTTTTTTTCTCTAGAAAACTATTACTCTTTGTACAGACATACTTTCTTCGCTATACTCTAACATAGGGGTGATAATGAGTTGAGCCGACTCGGGAAAAGCTCGGTCAAAGCTCGGTCAAAGATCGACTCGTACGAGCTCGACTCGAACTCGAGTTCGGCTCGAGGTTTATACGAGCCAAGATGAGCAAGGCCCGGCTCGGCTCGTAAAACTCATGAGCAGCTCGAAATTAGAAATACTTTTATTTTAAATTTTTATCAAATACAATTAATTTTAATTGATTATAAATTTGGAGTTTACAAACAGATGGAGTTTGTATATTGAATTTTTCAAGATTTTGTGAATTGATGCTATCAAACTAGTATATAGATCTTGGAAAAAAAATACCCAGAGACGAGCTTTTTGGAGCTCGCGAGCCAAGCTCGAACTCGTTCCCCATACGCGAGCTCGAGCTCGAGCCTTAAATTTTAAAGCTCGACGAGCTCGAGCTCGAGCCGAGCTGCACTTCGAGCATGTCGAGCTCGAGCGGAGCTTAGCTAGGCTCGCGCTCAACTCAGCTCTCCTCCCCCAACCCCCCCCCCCCCCCACCCACCCGAGACCACCACAGACCCGCCGGCGACCATCTCCGACCACCACCAACACCGTCCTCGACCCATCCACCGTGATCGGCCGGCCACCCCGACCTCCCCACCGCCGTTCCCACACCACGACGCCCCTTCCTTCTCCCCCATTTCCTCCCTTTTCCACTTTGAAAATTGGGGGAGAGGTGGCAACAAGGCCAGGAGGGGCGGCGACATCGGGGGAGGGGCGGCGAGATTCAGGGAGAGCATAATCGTGGTGGTTAGAGAGGAGTTTGAGGAGAGAGAATTGGTCGATTGGGGGCGGTGGCGTGGTCGACGGGGGGAGGGAGAACCACTGGTGGGTTGGCGATATCACGGCGAGTATGGTGGTGCTGGCCGACTGGATATTTAGGGGGCGCATCCGGTCAATAGTAAATATATGTTAGAATGTCAGAAGTAATATAGGCCGGCTGTGTAGAGGTGGCTATGGGAGGAGGGAGAAATGAGAAGATACTGGGTACAGAGTTTTTTTTTTCCAAGTTGTTTTTTATTTTTTTTATCTTTTAATCCTATCGTTTGTTTTATTTAATCTAAGCATTAGTAAGTGTTCTCATCTAATGAGGTGTTCTCATATGAACCAAATCTTATGTATGTATATGTAATAGTTTACTACACGCGTTACGGCCGAAATAAATTTTATCATTTTATTTCTTTGTGAACATATAATTTTACCAATATATTTTATCATTTATAAAAACTTTCATTTTCAATATTGATCGATGATGTGATTCAAGTTCAAATAAATATTAATGAAGGTACAAAATAATAAAGTAAAGATGAAATCAATTAATACTAAATATTGATTTTTTATAATATAAAAATATTGTAAATTTTTTGATATGGAAAACGTCACTCATAATATTGTAAACCGGATACCATTTTGCTCGCAACAAGCAGTACCTAGCTTAGGGCGGGGTGGGGAGGACTGTTGGTCACGTATTTGGCGCTTGGATGTTCCACCAAAGGTCAGGAACTTTGTTTGGCGTTTATGCAGGGGGGGCCCTTCCTTCGAGGGCGAATATCCAGCGGATAATTACTGAGACGGACATCTTGTGCTCAAGGTGTGGCATGGCGGGTGAGGACGATGTGCACGCCATAGTCTGGTGTCCAGCGGTTGCAGGGGTATTGGAGGGAGCGGGGTTTGATACGGAGCTATGGGATGGCTGCCGTTCAGGGAGAAACTTAGTGGAGAGATGGGTGAGAGGGGATAAGGAGGGGGTGCTCGAAGGTAGCCTGGAATGGGTTGGGGTGTTAGCGTGGGCGATATGGAACGCTAGAAATGAGGCAGTCCGGGGGGGATGTAGCTGAGTCGGGTCTTATCATGAGTCGTGCTTTAAATTTCTATCGTTGGTCCACTAAAGCGAGGGTAGCGAGGGACGGTGGAGAGAAGGAGAAAGGGTCGATGAGCGGTGGGGCGAAGTGGTGTCCGTCGGGGGCGGGGTGGGTGAAGATCAACACTGATGGGGCGACTATGGGGGAACGAGGATCGGGGATGGGCGCTGTGATTAGAGGGAGCAAAGGAGAGATAAAAAGGGTAGCGTGTAGACAGGTTCCGAAGCGGTGGGAGCCGTGAATCGTGGAAGCAAAGGCGGCCCTTTTAGGTATGCAGATGGCGTGGTAGCAGGGAGATGCAAATGTGATCTTAGAGTCCGACTCTTTACAACTTATTTCTGCTTTAAATTCTAGTACTTCTATTTCTAGAAATTTTGGCCTTATTTTTTTGGACATTTTAAGTTTTGCTCGTAGATTTAGCTCTTGCGTTTTTAGTCACGTTCGTAGGGAAGGAAATAGAGTTGCTCATGTAGTTGCTCATTGGATGCCGGTTGAATACTCGACTGGAGTGTGGGTTGATACCGATCCAAGTGATGCAATTTATATCGCTGCTTCGGACTTTATCTCAGGTGCCACGTAATGAAAGTTTGATGATTATTAGTTGTTTCAAAAAAAAAAAAAAAATATGTATGTATAGAAAATATTGATTTTTTATAATACAAAAATATTGATATGGTAAACGTCTCTTTATGTATGTATTGATGATTTTAATTGAATTGAAATTAGAATATTTTTTTCTCCTACTTCTTATCCGCCGCTAAACCTATCGTTAAGTTGATCACCCCCACCACCACCACCACCGACACCGAATAGCGGTTTCGATAGTATTATCTGGCATCCCTCTGCGGCCAGAAAGGCGGCATGGGAAACTCTTACACAGAGCGATTGCGTAAGGTAATTTTGATAGGCGGTTCGGTTACACTGTCGCATGTTTAAAAATTTCATTCATATGTTTTTATTTAACTAAGTTATTTTGTTGATGCAGCGCAAGCAAGTACCAGTAGATGTCAAAGACATGGAAACTCCCCAAAACCAATCGCCCAAGGTAATCTATCGGTTCTGCTTATCTCTCGTATACCATATGATAAATACTTATTCAACAAGCTAGTTATCAACACGTTATCTTGTTGATGATGCAGCGCAAGCGAGTGGTTGTCAAAGGGAATTCTTATGACCAGCAATCCATTAATGTCGTATTACCCATATTATGTCGGGACCAAAAGAGCGGCATTCGAACTTCTCCCAAAAAGGTAATTTTGATTGATGGTTAGCTTGTTCTTTTCACTCATTAGCCCCAATCCTCACAATAATTTGCGCATTAATTAGCCCGGTATTACTAAATAACGTTCTGGTTTAAATATATGTAGACGCATATGCTAAAAAAAAAAAAAAAAAATTAATAATCCATTTGGGTCCGCATTTGAACGACGATCATGTGAGATTTACATATATATTGTCTCTACCTTGTTGATGCATGCATGCAGCTCAAACGAGATGTTTTTGATCGGCTACCCGATGAAGTGATATTGTCTCACATATTATCACGATTCACGTTAGAGGAGGGAGCTCGATACTCCATACTTTCGCATCGATGGAGGAATTTGTGGTCTCGAACCATCACCCCCTAAATTAATCTTTACGCCGAAGCAGAGTATTTGTGGTGAACCTCTACCCGACCCATTAATATTGATGATGTGTTCAAGGCCAAGATTAGAAACCATAGATGCTAAAGTTAATTCGTTAAGACCTTCTCTTGAACGTTGGGTAACGAGTGTGTTACGAGCCTATAGTGGGCCGAAACTTGATGAGTTCACCGTCCAATTCCCCTTTAATTCCGATAGCAGTGACTATATCGATGCCTGGGTAGAATGCGCCTTGAGAAAGGGCGTCAGTCGCCTTGAATTCGATTTCTCTTGTTGGGGTAGGGATAAAACAAAATCCTTATTTCTGAGGTATTGTTTTCCTAGTGATATAGGCCAGGAAAGCTTTTGGGGGAAGCAACAACAGGTCTACGTTGCCTCACAGATGTTTGTTTGACATATGTGCGCCTTATGTCCAAGAATATTGAGTATCTTGTCGGAAAATGTCCACTTGAGCGGCTATCCATAATTAAGTCTGCAATAATGGGAGGGTTTACGATTTCTGGAGAATCGGTTAGGTTGAAGTACTTAGAATTGATGCATTACTGTAATAATAATGTTGAAGGTGGTCGCATTATTAAGATCTCAACACCAAGTCTAGTATCGTTCAAGTGTCATCGCTTATTTGGTTTTCGTCTAAAAATTCGGGATGTTCCTCAACTATCAGTTTTCTGTATTGGTGACATATATATTGGTAGCGTCTGTATTCCTTTTCTTCCAAGAGCTATCCGGCCTGCTCGCTTCAGTTTTTTCACTCGACTCAAGAGTCTAGAGCTTGTTATGTCCTCGGAGGTAAAGTATATAGCCAGATGATTACATTACATACATACTTATCAAGTACTAATAACAATTTCTGACCATCAGTCTAGATCGACTCACTTTTGACCCAGTTGGTTATTATTTGTGCGTGCAATCTTGCTGTACCAGGTGATTCTTGACAGTATGCGGTGCTACCCTTTGGAATTTCCTCAAGCACTGGAGCTCGAGGAGCTGAAAGTATCAGTGGTTCCAGGACAGCATGTAAAATGTCGACCTTGCCTTCTCTGGCCATTTCTTCTCATAAAAGCTTCTCCATTATTGTGTAAAGTTTCTTTTCAGGTGAATTTCGTGCTCACTACTCTACTCTTTTGATATATTATAGCTAGTGATACATTATTATAGGCATGTTATCTTATTAGTTGATAGAATGAAGAAAATAGGATATATTATTATTATTGGCATGCAGAAATATTTAATATAAATATTATGCAAGTTTGCGTTGCTGTTGGTTGGGTGCATGAAGGGCTAATTGTTAGAGCATTTGCAATGGTTGTTCTTGTTCGAGTTTTTAAATAAGAACCCAAAAATACAAGTTCTTCCATTGTATGATGCCAAAAATAAGAACTGAGTTCTTATTTAAGAACCTAGCTCTTGCGGAGAGAAAGACATGGAAAATTAAAGTGATATGATTTAAGAAAAAGAAATATATAGTTCTTCCATTGTGGGTCAAGTTCTTATACATTGAGATTGTCAAAAAGTGACGTGACATGGGCATATTGTGAATTCTTCCATTGCTATTGCTCTTAGTGTCTTTATTAATTTGGTTTGTTTTCCTTGTTTATTTTGTTGTTAGGTATGTCTGGGCAGCTCGTACAAGGTCAGCTTCCACCCCTCTATAGTGTATCATATATTCATATTGTTGTATTTTTGTTGCTAATTAAATGCTAGAGTGAGGTCTAAAACGTAGACAAGTCGTCTAAAATTTTAGTGCACCACTTAAAATTTACTACCAATGCAACTCTATTAGTTTACTATCATAATTTAATTTTAACAAAAAAAAAAAATTCATGTAAATTAATCTTAATACTGCTACGTAGTTTTACTATTACCAACTCGATTTTACTACCTCTTTTAAAAAAAAAAACTCGATATTACTACTATGTATATGGCCGGCATTAAACAACCCGGATCCTCAAGGAACCGACTCCGATCCATTTCTCCCTCCCATAAGCTGCCACGTGTACTCCACTAAAATCAAAGGTCATGATTCCCCATCTCCCCCCCCCCATAATTTCTAAAAGAAAAAGGGAAATGGAGGATCCAGTTGCTTGAGGAACTAGAGAAGATCCGTGCTCGCACGTCATTAAACATTAGTTTTGTCTAAACTTGAGAAGTTGATCTTTTTTTTTTTTTTCTTCTTTTGCTCACCCTTACGTATCCTTTGTTGTGTGACTGGATAATGTAGGTGGAGAATGATCATCAGCTAAAAAGATTAAAGGGATGCTGCAAAGATAATGAAGCGACACCAATGCTTGAGGTTGGTCGAATATCATGACTTCATTGGCGGTTCTTTTGAATTGGAACTTATTCGACACTTGCTCACAATTTCCGACTCCCTTGAGCAGTTTGTGGTTTCACTAGCTCGTTACCCTAGTCCAAAGTTAGGTGGTGGATTTGTTATGAATCAAGTCCCATCATATGTAAAGGCAGCCAAAAAGTTAGCCCGTTTTCTCCCTCCCTATTCGAAAGCCAATCTCATTGTGATTTAGAATAAGGGGTGAGCAAAATCGGGTACCTTATTTTCCGGGTACCCGATTTTAAATTTGCCGAACCGTACCCGACTCGAAATAAATAAGGATACCCGCTTTTCGGGTACCCTTATAACATGTATCCGCACCCGAAATTTCTTAGTTTCCAAGTTTAAATTGTCAATATTCAATTACTATTTGATGGATACATACGAATAAAGTACTCCCTCCAGTTCTGAATGATCTTCTTGTTTCCTTTTTGAGCCAGCTCTAAATGATCTTCTACTTTCCTTATTTATTATGTTATTTGTGGTCCTAATGGATTGTGACCCCGGCATATTCATTTTCCACCACATCTTACTACCTACAAAAAACTCTGTGTCACTTCCATTGTGAAACATCATAGTGATCTGGAGGGAGTAGAATGCTTGTGCAATTGCATGTGAGTGTGATGATAGATTTCTATTAAATTCACTAGTGTAAGAGCTGTTCTAACTTCTAACTAGGGGTGAGCAAAACAGGAATATCAAGCAAATCATAAAAGTCATTACTCCTATTTAGTATTATTATGACAGGAATATCAAGTTTGCTACGACTGTGGTGGTTCGTAAGGTGATGAAGACGGTGCTAGGGCGCCGAAAATGGAGAATTTTGAGGAGAGAAACGCATGCGGGAGGGATAATTGGGGATGGAGAGGCGGTGGAGATGTCGTGGGGGAGGGGGCTTATGATCGCCGGACGAGGGAGGTGATTCTGGTGGGCCTCGGGGGTTGATTTGGTGGTAGTCAGAGGCGGTCGTGGTGGCGGCTAGGGTTATTTCGGTGGTGATCGGGTTCGGGGAGAGGGGGGAGGGGAGGAGGAGAGAGAAAATATGTGGTTTTAATTTATTTATTTTTTCCTTTTCTTTAATAGTTTGAATTTGGGCCTTTAGATTTGAGTAATCTGATGGTTCAGATTAAATGCAGTAAGTGCATTTTAGTAAAACGAAAGTGCATTTTGTTAAATTGTTGTGCAATTTATAAAAATAAGTGTATTAATAAAACAATAAAGTGCATTTTGTTTAATTAGAAGTGCATTTTATAAAACCCAAAACGAAAAAGTGCATTTTGTTAAATTAGAAGTGCATTTAACAAAACAAAGGTAAATCTTCAATTCCTTCAAAAAATCCAAGTTCTAATAGTTCTGCCCCTCCCCTGATGGCTTTAAAAGTAGAAGATGTTAGGGAGGGTGTAAGTTATTGGAGCAATGCTATTGTTTGCTATGTATTGGGGGCAAATCCTCCGATTGACACTATGACTGGGTTTTTTAATCGAATTTGGGGAAAGAAAGGGCTTGATAAGGTGTCTATGATGCCAAATGGGGTTTTTGTGGTTAGATTCAAAACTTTAGAAGAGAGGGATGTTGTTCTAAGATCTGGGTATCACTTGTTTGACAATAAACCGCTTGTTACGCAACCGTGGACTACAGACCTTGAATTGTGTAAAGGAGGGGTTAAGAAAGTGCCAATCTGGATCAAATTGTTGCATTTGGAGTTAAAGTTCTGGTCTTTAACGTGTATTCAGAAGATTGCTGGGTTGGTAGGCAAATATATTCACTGTGACGCTGCAACTGTAGACAAAATTAAGCTTGGATATGCCATAGTTATGGTGGAAGTTGAGGTTGGACAGAAATTCCCGAGTTAATAGCTAAAATAGGACCCGAACTTTGCATGATTTTTGATTTCAGGACCCCGAACTTTTTTTCAGTGAAATCAGGACCTCATATAGCTCCCGTTAACAATTGGTAACTCTGTTTGCTGACGTGGACATGGGAAGGGACTGAACTTTCGCAATTGCCAAGAAAATCTGCAAATTGACAGTTTAATCCCAAATTTTGCATTAAAAAGAGGAATGTTTGACAAACAATTGTTCCCTCTAAATAAACAACGGTCACTGCAATAAATACCCTAAAAACTAGTTGTTGCAAGCAAAACAGAGCACAACCCTATACATAGTAGTTTGTCCTTCAAAAAATTCATTCCAATTCCTAACTTCTGATATTTTCCTCAAAATTGTTGCTCCCAAAAAATTGATATAGTCACTGCAGACCTGAAAATGGAGAGAGAGATCACTTGTTACTGCAATTGTAGAGCAAGGAGGAGGCTTGCAAAAACAAAGCGCAATCCAGTTAGACGATACTATATATGTCCAAGGTTTAAGCTTCCTAATGGGTGTGATTTTTTACCAGTGGATCGATCCACCACATGATACAGTCGATTTTTTAAATGATGCTATTGTATATGTAATCTCTCCCAGGATTTTCTATTTCAGTTTTTCTTAAGCTCGACCTTTTGATGTTACATCTTGAGGGGACCTGTAGATTTCGCTTGCAATGCATATCAGTCACCAAATAAACTGCATGTATCTCAAATTCCTGGAGTCTGTTTCTTTAGACTTCAGATTTCAGACATATTTCATCCCAAAAACCTCATTTATATCCTCATCTTCAATAAATAGCATTTTTGTTCTCCTGTATCTTTGAAGTGCACACAGAAATTGTTCAAATGATGAGAACAATTGAGTCGCTTGAGAGTGAGATTGCACCGATAAGAAAATACAATGGAAGGCTTAAAATCCAAGTTTCAATTGTGATAACACAAATTCAAAACTATTGTCATCATGCAACAGCCTTAATCCATTAGGAATACTAACCCTATGATCATGATAATGCATTTTAGTAATATCTTTATGGCCTAGTGTATCAATTAATTGCCTTATAAACAATGCATCAACATTATCAAAGGGTTGGTTATCAAAAGAAGCAACCTGACCTCTTATGTATTTGAAGACAGGTAAAGTTTGCCAAATTCCACCATGGTGACCTCTTTGTTCAGTGGAATGCGTCGATCGTTCGTTTCCTTGAAAGATTTGTGCTTTCGGATCTTCTGGTTTTAGGGTAAAAGTTGGTGAAAAAAAAAATAAGCTTATGGAAGCTTATGGAAGAAGCAGATGATATAAAGTGGGAGGGAAAAGAGAAGAGGAAGGGTTGGGTTACTGCGCCAAAACAACACTGGTGGGTAATAAAAATATATAAAAAGAAATCAAATTCCAAGATGAGCCGTCAAATGCGAAGTTCAGTCCCTTCCCATGTCCACGTCAGCAAACAGAGTTACCAATTGTTAACGGCAGCTATATGAGGTCCTGATTTCACCGGAAAAAAGTTCGGGGTCCTGAAATAAAAAAATCATGCAAAGTTTGGGTCCTATTTTAGCTATTAACTCGAAATTCCCTCACATGCTCAAATTTCTGGATGAAAAAGGTCAAACTGTGGAACAATGTGTAGAATATGAATGGAAACCTGAAATTTGTAATGTGTGTAAGGGGATTGGACATGCGTCTGCCCAGTGTAGAAGGAAGGAACAGAATCTAAAGAAACCTGAGGCGCAGAGGAAGTCAAAAAATGGTGTAGAGACCTAAACAAGTACAAACTCAGATTCCACAGCCACAGAAGGATACGGGAAATAATTTTGTGATTGTGACTCCTCTAAATCAGACTACTTTTCCACCTGTAGGGAGTACACATAGGCCTGCTCAAAGACAATTGGTGCTTGTTCAACAGAATCAAGAGGGGCAGACAGCAGATCATAGTAATTATTCCTATGCTGATATGGTCATATTTGGAAATGAAGGGGATATGAGTGCAGGAGCAATTGGTACTGTAGCACATGGTCATGTTGACCATGGCTAGTCTTGCAGTGTGGAATATAAGAGGCCTAAATAGCCCCAATAAACAGAATGACATAAAGAAATTTATTTTGTCTTCTTGAGACTAAGGTGAAACCAAACTCTTTGAGTAAAGTTCACCTTAGTATTTGTAAGGATTGGGCGATCAGTACTAATACCTCTCTTCATCCCGGAGGGAGGGTTTGGGTTCTGTGGGATCCTAGTAGGTTCCAAGTTGATATCATCAGTATGGATATGCAGTACATTCATACCTATGTGAAAGAATTAGCTTCAAAAAAAATCCTTTTTTACCACATTTGTGTATGGTTCAAATGATGAAAAAGAGAGGGATGAGTTATGGAGGAAAATTGAGGATATGGCAGACTACATAAAAGAAGCTTGGTTGGTCATTGGTGACTTCAACAATGTTTTATACTTTAATGAGAGAATAGGGTCTAAAATCACCCAGGCTGAGATCAATGGCTTTCAGTGTTGTGTCAGGAAGTGTGGATTGCAGGATTTGAAAGCTGGAGGAGTGTTTTACACATGGAATAATAAACAACATGGAGAAAAGAGGGTTTTCAGTAAAATTGATAGAGCCCTAATCAATGGAGAGTGGATGGATCTGTTCCCTGATAGCCAAGCCTACTATCACCCTGAGGGAGTTTTAGATCACAGCCCATGTGTGGTAAATCTTCATAAGGAAAGGACGAGAACTAAAGCTAGTTTTCGGTATTTCAATATGTGGAGCTCTGCACCTAATTTTGATCAGATTGTGAGTCAAGGTTGGAGCATGCCTGTGGATGGGACTAATATGTACAAAGTTGTCAGGAAATGCAAGCTTCTCAAAAACAAGCTTAAGGAGCTAAACAGGCACAAGTTTTCTAATTTGGAAAATGAAGCCTGTAAAGCACATCATGAATTACTGGAGATTCAGGAGAAGATGCATGGTGATCCTCAGAATTATGAGCTCAAAGAGGCTGAACTTCAAGCTGCAGAAAGATATAGATTTCTACACAAGGCACATTTCAATTTCTTGAAACAAAAAAGCAAGGTCACCTGGCTTGAGGAGGGTGATGAGAACACCTCTTACTTTCATGCCTCTATCAAAGCTAGGAGATCAAAGAATAGTGTTTTTCAGATCAAGGATATGAAAGGGCACACTCAGCTTGAGGAAGCTGGGATTCAAAATGCTTTCTTAGAGTTTTATACAGAGCTATTGGGCAAAGGGACACATACAGACCATGTCCACATTAGCACAGTTCAGGATGGCCCTGTAGTGGATGAAAATATGGCAACGGAATTGATGAGAAAAGTGTCAAAAGAGGAGGTTAAACAAGCCATCTTCTCCATCCCAGGTGTTAAAAGCCCCAGGCCTGATGGCTTTTCAAGCCAATTCTACAAAGATTCATGGCCTATTGTTGGGGAGGAGGTGACAGCAGCAGTGATGGACTTCTTCAACAATGGTATGCTGCTAAAACAGATTAATTGCACTACACTTACTCTTATCCCTAAAGTGCAACACCCTGAAACAGTAGCAGAGTTTCGGCCAATAGCTTGTTGTAACACAATATACAAAAACAATCTCGAAGATTATATGTGACAGGCTTGGAAAGGTGCTTCCAAATATTATCAGCAAAAACCAGGGGGCATTTGTCAAAGGAAGGGACATTGTTGATAATATCTTAATCTGCCAGGATTTAGTAAGGAAGTATAACAGAAAAGGTGCTCTCCAAGATGCATGATGAAGATTGATTTGCGGAAAGCATATGACACTGTTGAGTGGAATTTTTTGAGAGAAATGATGATGGCATTAAAGTTTCCTCAAGGTTTTGTGGATATGGTGATGACTTGTGTAGAAACCCCAAGCTATTCAATCTCACTCAATGGCAATGTGTTTGGCTTTTTCAATGGGAAAAGAGGACTGAGGCAAGGAGACCCATTGTCACCCCTGTTATTTACCTTGTGTATGGAATATTTGACCAAAATTTTGAGGATTGTGGCAAGGAAGAATGGATTCAAGTATCACCCGATGTGTCATAAGTGCATCCCGTTAAATTGGGAGTGCATTTATATCAATAAGTGTGTTTTGTTAAACTAGAAATGCATTTTATAAGACCAAGTACATTTGGTTTAAATAGAAGTGCATTTTATAAGAATAAAACGACAAAGTGCATTTTGTTTAATTATTAGAAGTACATTTTACAAGACTAAAAAGACAAAGTGTTTTTTATTAAATTTGAAGTGCCATTTTAAAAGAATATAAAGTGCATCTTGTTAAATTAGAAGTGTATTTTGTTAGATTAGAAGTGCATTTTGTTAAATTGGAAATGCGTTTTAAAACAATAAGTGTGTTTTGAAATTAGAAATGCATTTTATAAGATCAAGTGCATTTTGTTTGATTAGAAGTGCATTTTACAAAACTAAAACGACACAGTGCATTTTGTTAAATTAGAAGTGCATTTTATTAAATTAGAAGTGCATTTAACAAGATTAAGTGTATCTTGTTAAATTAGAAGTGCATTTTGTTAAATTGGAAGTGCATTTTATAAGAATAAGTGCATTTTGTTAAATTAGAAGTGTATTTTATAAGAAACGTGTCTTTTGTTAAATTTGAAGTGTATTTGATAAGAAAAGTGCATTTTTTTACATTAGAAATGAATTTTCTAATAATAAGTGCATTTTATTAAGGGATATTATTTATGGTACCCCTAAACTTCCGCTTTTATCCAGTGTACCCCCAAACTTTTCGCAATGCCCAGAATGTCCCTAAACTTCCCGCTTACTCTAATTGCACCTAATTTAACCCCCTCCCAACTCCGTTTTCCTTTTTAACTTCCACCCCTTTCCTAATTGTTTTTTTCTTCTTCTTTCTCCTCCATTGTTAAACTCTCTTATTTTCTTCTTCTTCTTCTCTTCTCTCCTCCATTGTTAGACTCTCTTGTTTTCTTCTTCTTCTCTCTCATCCATTTACTTTAATGTCTTCATCTTCTTCTTCTTCATTGAAAAAAGGACACATTATTGGTGAGAGGTTGAGAGCATTGAAGAAGGGTTTATAAATCTGTTTTTTTTTTTTTTTTGTTTTCTGGGTTAATAGAAGATGAAGATTGACAATTGTTGGATTTGGGGATGAAGATATGAGATGAATATTATGGGCTTAATTTGGGGATCTTTTGTGTGTGTTTTCTAGATTCAGACGTGACTACGTGAAGAATGAAGATGAGAAAAGTTATGGGTTTGAGAAATTTCCGGGTTTGATGAAGATGAATTTTGGGAAATTTCTGGGTTGTGGGAGATACGGGATGGTGGTGATGAATTTGGGTTTTTTTTTTTTTTTTTTTTGTTGGAAGAACATGGATTAGTGGGATGGAAGGAGATAAAAGGGCAAATGGAGTTATAAGCGAGTTAACGAAGTTATAACGGATTAATGGGCAGTTAGAGGAAAAAGGAAAAAGTGGGTGCAAATAGAGTGAGCGGGAAGTTCAGGGGCAGATTGGGCAATGCGGAAAATTCAGGGGTACCATGGATAAAGGCGCAAAGTTCAGGGGTACAATAGATATTATCCCTTTTGTTAAAGTAGAAGTGCATATTATAACAATAAATATTTTGTAATTAAAATTGCCTTTTATAATAATATAAGTGAGTTTTGTTGAATTAAAAGCACTTTTTATAAGAATAATGCCTTTTGTTTAGATGTGTTATTGGTTTTGTAAGTTTCAGTCTCGGATATTAATAGCACTATATAAGTACTTTTTACCTTCCTACCATATATAACTTGATACCGGAACAGACCCTATTTCACAAAAGTTGAGAATACGAGGAGAACTAAAAAGAACCAAAATTAGGCGAATCCGTGTTTAATTAGACATGTCCATCAACTTAGTTAAATTGGTCAACACTACTTGCCTGCCTTCTTAAATACGGAGTATAGGGTTATGGTCAATCTGCAACATAACACTGACAACTTTACAACTCTCGTCGTATCAGTGAGAGTACGTGAGTAGATCTCTGTTAAAGTCGATCTACAACACAAAAATGACGTCTATACAATTCTAGTCGTATATCGGAGGGAGTACTTGACTAGTTGACTGGCTGAGTAGTAGCCTATTAGGTCGCCAGTCTCTAGTAAATTATTCTCTTGGCAAGTGATCACACACGCTGAACTGTTGAAGTTGGAAAAGTGAGGAAAACACAAGACATGGGAGTGAGTGTTAGAAATTAAGTATAAATTATAATAATCCTAATTGCCATATTAAATAATGACTTAGTGCTATCCAATTAATAAGTGTCAAGTGTCATCATGGGAAATACTTGGTTTCAGGTTTTAATATATAGTATTAGATTTGCTAAAATCATTATGTATTTGTTAAGATGTTTGTCCTGGATCAATGGCATATTATGCGAGACACTAGTTTGCATGTCCGTGCCACGCCCGAGCCATCTATTTATATTGTTTATACTTGGTTTATAGAAATGTATGTTTATTTTGTTCTAATATATTTATGAACGTTGTTATACATTTTCTTTCTTTCCAACTTTTGTCACCCTTCATATTCTATTATAATATATTTTACTCACTCATAATATTATCATTATCTTTTCACTTGGGTCACCCTTTATACTATTTCATTTTTGTTTTACTATCTCGTTACATGTTATACTATTTATTCTCATTCCACTATCCCGTCTCCCATTATATCACATTATTTAAAATTTATTACCATAAATTAAATAACCATCATAGCATTATCTGTCAGATCTCATATGACCATAATTATTATTTACCATAATTATTATTTTCCATAAATTAGCTAATAATATACCTAATGATAATTTATTACCATATATCGTGACCAATAATTGTATTTAATTATATTTTTATATTCTATCCAATTAATGTACGCCAAGTGTCAACCTAGGAAAGACTCGGTTTCAAGTTTTAATATATAGTACTAGTTTGCATGCCCGTGCCACGCCCGGGTTATATATTTATATTGTTTATACTCACTCTATAATGAAAATGTTGGCTTATCTTTGTTTTAATAAATTACCATAATGATTATATTCCATAAATTAGTTATACTATATTACGGCTTGTCTTTGTTCAAATAAATTACCTTAATAATTATTTTCCATAAATTAGCTATATTATACTACTCTATGATAATTTATTACCATATCTTAACCGATAATTATATTTAATGCTATTTTTATGTTTTATCCAATTAATAAATGGCAAGTGTCGTTCTAGGAAAGACTTATGTTCAGGTTTTAATATATAGTTTGCATGCCCGTGTCACGCCCGGGCTTGTCTATTTATAATGTTTATACTCGTTTTGTAAAAATAACAGCATGTTTAATCGTTGTTCTAATTTTTCAATGAAGGGTAGTAGGGTACTATAATCAACTTTTGTCCCCCGTCATATTTTATTAATATATTTTTACTCACTCATCGTATTATTTTATATTTACACTTTTATGTCACCCATTTTACAGTTTCAATCCCATTATCTCGTCACATGTTACATTATGTCATTCTACTATTCCGTCACCCGTTATATCACATCATATTCAAATTTATTACCATAAATTAGTCAACCACCATAATATTATCTCTTATATCTCATGTTATAAACTAAATTACCATATTTATTATTTCCATAAATTAGCTAATATGATAATTTATTACCATATGTTAATCAATAATTGTATTTTAATACTATTTTTATGCTCTATCCAATTAATGTATGGCAAGTGTCAACCTAGGAAAGACTTGGTTTCAGGTTTTAATATATAGTATTAGATTAGATTAGATTTGCTAAAATCATTATGTATTTGTTAAGATGTTTGTCCTGGATCAATGGCATATTATGCGAGACACTAGTGAGAATATCTGCACTCATGCATACACTTTGAAGGTTACTATGAGCTATGATATTTGAATTTTTGGAAGTAGGGTATTTGGCTTATTTATTGCTTATAGATCGCTCGACTGGAACTGGTCTTTAGTCTGTTTGATTATGTGAATATTGGTACATTACAGTTTAACATTGTCATGGCAAATAGTTACGAACGTTTTAAGCAGATAAGAGTGGCAAACCAACACATAGAACCTGAAGGTCAATGGTCTATATGGAAGACTATGATTCATGTCGATATAGTGCCAACTCGGTGACGTTGAGTGACAAATGACTGTTTCTTCATTATTTGAAGAAATTAAGATCGAGCACCAGATGAAATATACTAGTATGTAATTAATACATTATAGCTGCAAGTCAATAGCTTGTTGAGCTAGCTTATTCTAACAGCTTTCCTAGGGTGCGGAGTTAGTTACAGTGTGGGGACCACAGGCTGGTGTTAGTTATAAACTAGAGTCAGTCACATCTTTCGACATTACTACTAGTTGTGGACAACTTGCAAAGATGTGTGTTTTAATTTTTAGAGATCTTTGTTCGAATATGAGACTATACACTGTCTCAATTTTTTTGCTACATCACTTGGGTCATGACTCTTTCCCTTGGCTAGATGTGTACTCATGTTTGAACGGACTATGTGAGTAATTGTGTAAACTTTATGATGTTTGGTGCTATAAACTTGAAAGTCTAAGGTTGCGTATATACAGGCGGCAAGTACCAGTCTTAATTGGGGCTATCCCAACTAGTGCTGTTGTTGATGACAGTGGCGAACCCAGTTGGTTGCATACTTGCATGGTGTTGCCAATGCAACCCGGGTAAGTGGGAAAAAATCAGATTTTTTTTTTTTTAATTATTTCAATACTCAATTAAATTGGTCCCTAAGTTGACTAAGCCCAATCATATAAAAGCCCAATACTCAGAAACGCTACCTCTCTAAATAGAAGTGGAGGTACTTGCTCCT
The DNA here is from genome assembly GCA_963680865.1 of Spergularia marina. NCBI lineage: Eukaryota > Viridiplantae > Streptophyta > Magnoliopsida > Caryophyllales > Caryophyllaceae > Spergularia > Spergularia marina. The sequence goes on along the minus strand of OY804548.1, from coordinate 26,224,617 downwards.
TGTTTCCCAGACCGATGTGGGACACAAATCACTTTCATTTCATGTAGAGAAACTCTATCTTTATGTTCTTGAAACCTGAAGTAGTCACGTTTGTCCCACATCGGCTATGGAACTTGAATCAAACTACTTTCCACTATAAAATTTCAGAGTACGTTTGATGTTTTTCTATACTTCATCACATCACACCCTCCTAATATGGAGGGCAAATCATAGTTGAGAATTGAGATGTCCTAATGCATTGCCAACGAGCTCCTTTGAAACTCTATTAAATTCATGGCCCATGTTATCACTTTGATTTATTTTAAATAATGATAATGATGATGAGGGACAAAATTGGTTAATTAATCAGTGCTAATAATAATAATAATTAGTATATGACAATTACTATATGTCGTTTCAAAAAAAAAAAAAATAGTATATGTACATGTGAAGAGGCTTGATATTGGATGTGGGAAGTGTAGAGGATACTGGGAGCTAGTTGTCCCACATCGGTTAGGGAAAGGGATTTGCTTGGGGTGATAGATATAAGTACATCAAGCCTTTCATAACTAATATCATACCACATCGAATATGAGAACCTATAATAAGAAGTTTTTGTATGATGAGAACTTATTATAAGAAGTTTTTGTATAAAATAGTTCAGAAGCATGTATGGTGAAACGTATAGTTTTTGTTGTGAAACGTTTATTTTTGCTTCGGCCGACCCGCGCTACTAATTTCGCAACCCCGAATCCGAAATCCTGGGTTCGCCCCTGGTTGATGATGCTGTGAACCAAGGCCTATCTACGGACCTAACTAGTGAGTAGTGACAGACTGAGAATTTGCTGTCAACTAATGCATTCACCTGTTAGAAATGAGTTGGTGAATATGTTTTTCTTGTAGTATCATATCAGTGTTTTTTTTTTTTTTTTTACAAAGGTAAGAACGTGTACGCAAAGCGTACCAGAAAAAAAAAAAAAAAAAATGCGCTCGTGGGAATTACCTTGGTATTACCTTGTGAATGTCACGTTCACTCCAAATACATTTTTGCTGTATGATAAACGGAGAAATAGTTGGGTGTGAACCATAAGAGGAAGTGAGATTGTGAGCTGTAGCATAGGGGAGACATACTAGGAAAAAGACGCTAAAGGTGCATTTATGTTATCGAAAGTTACTGCTCTTTCAGAACGTAGAATAGCATTTGTGTTTATTAACCAAAGCATCAGCTTTTTTTTTCTTTGCATCTATCCTATTTCCTCACCTTTATCTGAAGAAACTATTATATGGACTTTTAGAAGAGCTCAAATTCTATGTAATTCTTTCTTTGTCGTGCATGATCCATATGTTCATTTATAATATGGATTTGTTGCCTGATCTCAAGGCGGCCATACAGCTACAAATACATATCTAATATATGCAATTACAAGTGGATCAATACTCGCCAAGTCACTTATACGCCAGTCTCTAACTACGGATGCTTATATATAGAGAGAGAGATAGAGATCTGAAACGGCTCAGGTAATCATGCATCTGGCGACCTACATTATAAAGTTAGATTCTTTGATGTTATAGAACCTTTTTTTTTTTTTTTTAATATAAGCTAAAGTTATAATAATTTGGATCAAACCATTTTCAGATCACAATATTGAATATTGTGAACAATTTAAATATGTATAGGGTATATTTGATATCATTGGCATGCGTTTGTATTTGATTTTGAGATTTCAAAGTTGGATTCTAGATTTGCCAAAAGAAAGTTAGATTTCAGAGTTTTGGGTTCTTGAGCAGTGAGCAGGGTTTGCATTATAAGTTGTTCTGAACACTACTGAAAAAGTCTACTTTAGAACATTCAAAGAGATGATCTACAAGTACAACACAAAGATCTGATGGTATAATTGAGATATAATTGCGATTGAATAATACTAGTTTTGTCTAGATATTGATAAAGATTATAATCTGTGGTGTCAAAAGCAAGCAAGATTGCAAGCGTGATGATCCATGTCAGGAAATGGAATGTTTTGGGATGCGATATAACAGCTGATCAAATAAACTTTACATTGCGAAAGTTACATTTATTATGATCAAATAAGCGTGATGATCCATGTCTAGATATTTATTATGTTAGGTCATAAAAACTATATTATCAGACTTAATCCAAGACTCATGACTTGGTCAAGATTGGCCCACATTAGTTAATTGTGTCTTTCGGCTGCAGATTACTAACATCTTATTCGAGTAGTCGACGTTATTACACAATTACACGTACATCGCTTTTCTTGTGATTCGAAGATTTCCATTAGCTCCAAGGGTGAGGTAGTTTTCCGCGTACTCTTGAGATTGATCATCATTGAATTTAGGGGCGATATCACTCGGGTTATTGACTATAACGAGTTTGGTTATTGGTTCACTCGTTAACAAAAAAAAAATTCCACATCCACAATTTGTCAACAATATTTACTCAGTATTAAAGATTAAAGTGACAATTTACGAAACTAAATTCGCCCCTAAATTTACAATTTAAGTAACTTGTGAATGGAGTTTATTAACCAATAGTAGTCCTTGATGAGAAAGAGACCCTCCTCAGGTTGCTTTTGTTGACTGATAAAATATGTTGGAAGTATACCTGCTATTGGTTAGCTAGTGGGGCCAACCCAACCCTGTTTGCAACATACAGAGTTTTGGGTTCTTGAGCAGTGAGCGGTTAACATGGATGTCCACACATAGATTGTAGGGGTACTCCTGCTTAAAGTCACCGGACTTTACTTGGAGTTTACTTGGATTTTGATAAACTCATTGTCGTTGGTAGCGGTAGCCATGGGAAAGTCTTAACCAAGAAGCTAAGGACGATTGAAGAAACTTGATGGTCAAGCACTACTGCCTATGTGCTATTGTCCTAGATGAGAGGAATGAGTTGCATGTAAGGGCACTCCTTGAGGATTTATATATACTTGTGCAGTTATATATGCTTTGGGCGGCAAAGCGGATAGCATTACTAGAATGGGAGTAGGATTAATACTATAAGTTAGTTACTTTTACATCCTAGTTACTATAGGTCATAGGACTAAGATTAGGATTCGCAAATATATGAAGTGTAGTTACGACTGTCAACTATTGTCACACTCCTGTAACCAAAAAAAAAAAAAAAAACTATTGTCACACTCCGATTCTACAATGAACTTACTGTAGTCGCAAAAATATGCCGTTCCTAGGGAACTTTTAAATTACGGAATTATTTTTTTTTTTGTACGATTAACTTACTTTAGTCCTAAATCTAAATTTGAGTTAAAAGCTCGGTTTGCATACATATTGGCATGGGATATAATTTGAACACATCTCCATTCTAGTTCAGATCACATCGTCATTTCTAGGACAAAATTGATTGAATTTATGTTATAGGACTAATAAATTTCTTTTGGCCATGTATTGAAAACTCGGGTTACTCACATACGCATACGCATCTATACAGTATACTTGAGAGGATGTTAAACTGAATTGAGATATCTTTTATCGGTTATTTGGTTTTGAGAACAGCATAACGCATGTGTAGTGGTTAATATGTTGGCGTGGTCATTGCAAATTGAGAGTTGTACTTAAGATTAACGTAATGAACCCTCGTCTGTGATAATTTTCATAACCTAATTGAGTGAGTAATAACTGACAAAAATAACAAAGATCATTGATCAAAGTGTAATCATATTTAGACGATAATAAGTAACACTTGCATACACTAATTAACGTACGATTTTTTATAGTCTTTATATGATTATTATTATTAAATTCTGTCTCAAATTATTACACAAATAATACTTATTCGATCAAAACATAAATTTAACATTGGTTCACAATTCGAAAGAAAAAATACAACGAAAATCTTTCATGCATTGCGATCTTTAATTTATTTGTTCTTGCTGCTCCGTGTTGTTTTCTCCCACCTCGTAGTTGCACCAATTCTTCCTCTCTTTTTTTGGTTAAACCTGCATGCGAAATCTACCTGCATACCAAAACTCATCATCACAAGTATCGCAAAGTACTGTTTGGGAGTTATTGCGGGTTCAAATTCTCACACCCCATCCCTGCGGCATTAGTTGCTCCTTTGTGCCCAAAAAAAAAAAAAAAAAAAACTGAGAATGTCAGTGTTTAGAAAGAGCGTACAAGATTTAAAGACTGGTAAATAATCTCTATTTTTGCTTCGTATCGACAATAGACAATCTTCTATCATGTTACGCCGTTACGGCCAACTTTCCTAGGCAATCTACGTGTCAGCTTGATCCTGCTCTTGTTACCACTTCTTCATGAGCTATTTCCGAGGTCCTGTTGGGTCGTGTGAATATTACCATTGCTGAACATCTACATTCAAACTCAGCTTTCTTAGGTGAACATCTTCAATGTGGATGATGTTCTGTGCTCTTAGTCTCAGGTCAGCTTTTCCGCGAATGTAACACGGTAGTTCATAGGCTTGCCAAGTGAGAATGTTCGCCGTCCTAATAGCCCGGAATGGATCACTAATCTAATCCTACTAGACGTAACCGAACCAACTTTGAATGAATCGAAGCATGTTACCCTTCAAAAAATAAAATGTCCGTAGAGTCTAAGGGCCCGTTTGGTTCATGAAACTTGGGTTTCAGGAATCGGGTTTGATTTGTTGAACCCGATACCATGTGTTTGGTAGTGTTTTTCAACTCCATAAACCCGATTCCTAGCGTCCAAATAAACCCCCCAGGTATCGGGTTTTGAATCCGCTCTCCCCCCACCGGATTCATTGAACCCATCTCTTCGTTACACAAGAAGAACTCCATCTTCTCAAGTTTTCTTCAATTTAGAAGCTGCTCGACGCCAGCTTTACCGATCTTGCCACCGGCCTCCATGTTTTCGGCTCACCTTCACCCCCAATTACTTACACCCACGACACTTTTCTCGCTTATGGTAAATTAAATCATGTTGATCTTTATATGTGATTCTTGATCATTGGAGAACAATGATATGTGGAGCCTTGTGTTGACTGATTCAGGAATATTAACTTTTTGCTTTGAGCTTTGATTTGATCTCAATGGATAATTAATGCATACTTTATTTATTTTTCTCTTGAAACTTCTGGTAATGGACAAAAGGGTAAAACTAATGAGGGAAATTAGGGTTAAATTATTTTACGATACAAAACAAACACAAGGTATGAGGAATCAGGTTCCAACCCGATTCCAAATTCCAGCCTGAAACCAATTCACGAACCAAACGAGGCCTAATAGTTTTAGTCAATCTAAAGCTATATACGCAGTTACCTGCTCAAGCTGTGAGATATACTATGAATGGGCTGAAACTAGTACTTGCCATTTTCTAAAGATTATATTAGAAGTTTGATTACGGAGAAATTAGGTAACCTCCAATCTAATACTATATATTAAAACCTGAAACCAAGTCTTTTCTAGAACGACACTTAGCATTCATTAATTGGATAGAACATAAAAATAGCATTAAATATAATTATCGGTTAAGATATGGTAATAAATTATCATAGAGTAGTATAATATAGCTAATTTATGGAAAATAATTATGAAGGTAATTTATAAAGCAAACATTTTTCTTATAGAGTGAGTATAAACAATATAAATATATAGCCCGGGCGTGGCACGGGCATGCAAACTAGTTCATCATTAAAGAAACAATTGTATAAATTGCTAAGCATAGTCTTGCTTTCATGTCTCATATGCGCGTTACCCGAGAGGATGAAAATGATTTTCTGGTGAAGCTTTGCAGTCTTCTAATCATTTTCATGCAAAACACCCGACCCAGAACACTCGTTCCAATGCAGGAAGAACCAGCAGCAGTTACAGCTGCCGTAACGCTGCAAAATATATACTCCAATTGTTCCCCCAAGCGCAACGTTGAAGTTACAAGGTACTACACCGAGTGGTTGTCGTAACATCAGTATTACATACAGTGCTCGAGAATTCTGTTAGAAAATATGTTCGAATAAAAATTATACAAGTAAGATAATGCATTGTGGATGCAGGGCAGTCCAAATGAGAAACAAATGACAAACCTGATCCAGTTAAAATATGAGTTCAACCATACGACATAAACTCATTTACCATTTACTAATATGTAGGCTAAATTAGACAACAGCCATAAACACTAGCTTGACTTGGGATTCCACATGTCCAATTAAGATAACCCCTACCCAATTATCAACCAGGGTATTTAGAAGTAGACACCGTAAATCCGATTTAACAAAGCCTTGTACCGATAAGCTATTTACCTACTGGAGTATTGACAAACAAAACAGAGCCCTCACAAGTCACAATTGCCAAACACAACATTACCACAATAGTTAGGCTAGCCCAAAAACTTCAAGCATCTACGGCTGACACATGCCTCCTCGACATCACGGACATTAATAAACTCATAATCAACATCGAACACACATTTACTCTCCACGGTTGCACCATTGGTACTCTTCACAGTTGCAGCAAGCTCCATTATATCAACTGTTCAACAACAAAAGAGTGAAATATTAGATCGTGTCATCAACATGGAACAACCGAAATTCACAATAACCTATAATCACCCGAATAAGCAAATGTAAAATCTAAAGGGTTCACCCACACAGAACCTCAATTTATCATCTTCGAAGATCTTAAATCTGTGTGTATTACAAACATCACATTCATTTGTGGTTCATTATAATTCGTCTTTTTCATTATAAAGAGCATATATCCTAACAAGATGCTACAAATTCTTCATCAAGAAACAGAGTCATAGTCCAAACTATCCTAGCACAAACTCTTTTAGAGTAAAACTGAGCTTATAATGAACATTTGAAATTGGAAAAGACAAGCCAAAAATGAGCTGAACCAGGAACATCTTAAAGGTTTTTTTAAAGATATTTTTCACAGCTTTGACAGATGCAAGATTTAAGATTCCAACAAAAATCCAAAAAAGAATAAAAAAGAATGGGTTGACCTTTTCTGGCACTTCTTCTTCTTCTTTCTTGCCCTTCTTTTCCTTCTTCTTCTTATCCCTTAGAGCCACATCATTGTTTTCCGCAGCTTTCTTGGACTTCTTCTCCTTCTTATCCCATGGAGCAACATCATCATCATTTTCTGCAGCTTCCTTGCATTTCTTCTTCTTCTTAGGGACATCATCATTTTCTGCAGCCTGTAGGATGTAGGAATGATGTGTAAGATTCCAAAGAAAAAAAAAAGAACAATATAATAAATCAAAAGATATCATCTGTGATTACATCTTCGCCTCTTTCAGATCTCTTGGACTTCTTCTTCTTCTTCTTCTTCTTCTTCTTATCCCTTTGAGCAACATCATCATTTTCATCATTTTCTGCAGCCTGTATGATGTAGGAATGAATGATGTGTAAGATTCCAAAGAAAAGAAAAGAAAAACAATATAATAAATCAAAAGATATCATCTGTGATTACATCTTCGCCTCCTTCAGATCTCTTGGACTTCTTCTTCTTCTTCTTCTTCTTCTTCTTCTTATCCCTTTGAGCAACATCATCATTTTCATCATTCCAAAGAAAAGAAAAAAAAAACAATATAATAATCAAAACACATGTTTTTATGTATACTTACATTACCTCCTTCCAGACTCTTGCGTTTCTTCAACTTTTTATGTTTCTTCAACTTTTTATGTTTCTTCAATTCCTTAGCTCTTCTTCATCATCTTCTCAACATCTCCCAAACCAACATTATCCTTCTCAACATCTCCCAAACCAACATCAGCCAATTCCTTAGCTTCTTCTTCATCATCCTTCTCAACATCTCCCAAACCAACATCAGCCAATTCCTTAGCTTCTTCTTGATCATCACTCTCAATATCTCCCAAACAAATCTCCCCCTATACCATCAGCAGCCTCTCCCCTCATACCATCATCAGCCTCTTCCCCCTCACCATCATCAGCCTCAATATCATCCCCTCCCTCCGCCTTCCCCTTAGCTTCAGGGGTTTTCACCACTCTAAATGTAAGATTTAGCCGCTTGGCTTCCTTTACGAGGGTACCGTAGTCCTTGGATTTTTTTACCTTCCTCACAATCACCCAATCCCCAATAATTCCACAAACAGTCTGAATATAGAAAGCGGCTCGTATTTGCCCAATATCACGCAATTTAATTGATGGATTAGTGCCTAACTTTCTAAAAGAGTGGATGTCAGTATTGAGTTGGGGGAGATAAGACTTTAAGGTTTCATTCAATTTCCTATTAGCATGGCGATTTCTTTCAATTTGGTCAACATAGGATGTACGCATCATCTCATCAGCTTCATCAAGGGATAGATTTCCAAGTTTAGTTTGTTTTTTGTGGACCTCAGAATATATTTCTGCAACAAGATTGTGTTTATTGGCTCTAAAGCCCTAAACACACGTAAAAACACAGATTGATTCTTAGAACTATACCTTAAATCCCTAGAGTGAACGCTCTCAATCTCAATATCCTCCATGCCTATCCAAAAAAATAATAAAGAACAGCAATTTAATTCCACAACTAATATTCAAACAATCCAAAAATAATAATTAAAAAAAAAAAAGCAACATGATTTAATATATAAACAGCGATTTGATAATCAACTAATATATTCAAACAATCCAAAAATAATAATAATAAAAAAAAAAAGAGCAAGATGATTTAATATATAAACAGTGATTTGATAATCAACTAATATATTCAAACAATCCAAAAATAATAATAAAAAAAGAAGAGCAAGATTAGAAGGAAGAGAATTAATGGAAAAAAAAAAAAAAGCAAGACTGGAGAAAGATAACAGGCGCAAAAATGAATAAAAAAAGAGGTACCTTAATTCCAGATCGGCGCAAAAAAGAGCAAGGAGAAAGAGAGGGGAAAATGTCTGAGGAGAGAGATGAAGGATTAGGGTTTTAGTTTGAGGGGGTTTTAGTTTGGAGAGGGTTTTCAGTGTTGGGCCTTGTTGGGTTAAAGACCCGTTTATCCAACCCAAGTAGTTTGGGAAGGCACGTGGGCTCTAATTGTTATGTGGTAAGTAATGCTAATGTCGGCTACGTGGGTATGTTAAGGGAAAGAATTCCCTTCGGCAAATAACAACAATTGGTTCGTACATAAGAGTTGAGCGAAAATATTAAGGGCTCGATTCTTGTAGACGATTGGATATTGTATCGTGGAACGTTCGCGGATAAATAAATCTGGTGATTGATTTGGGCAGCAGCCTACTGACAGTCTACATTACAGGAACGTTTAGTACATCTATTCAGGTGTGGTTTATCTTTACAAGTTTCCTGACTTGTAACGTGTTTCGAATTCGATGTAGTAATTCGAGACGATGGTTGTATTGGTGTTATTTAATATAATGGAATTCAGCGGTTTTGCTGGTGGGTTCTACCTCCGGATTTGGAAGGTTTTGCCCTGAGTTTAATCCCCAAAATTTGTGTTTCGTCTTGTTAGCTTGCGTATTTTCTACTTTTGTTTATTATTGTGGGAGATTGGTCTTATTTCCCAACTGGCCTGGGTTATTACACGTCAGATAACTTGTGTGCTAATACTTGTGTGATAGTTTATGATCTATGATGGCTAACAACTCACTCCGTGTGTGCTAATACTTATGCGATTCAACTTATTAAACATTGATTTTCAATCAGATCAAATTTATTCAAATTAAATCAAATCAGATTAGTTTCATTATAATTAAATTAAATTTGATCAGCATTATCCAAATAACAATCAATGAATATAGCATACTTTTAGTTATAAATTCGTCAAGATGCAGTTAATTTATTAATAAATTCTTCAGATCAAATCAAATCAAGTTTATTCAAATCAAATCAGTTCAATTCAAATCAAATCAGTCAGAAAATGCTTCAATCCATAGGCATTTAGACTCTTTTTAATAGGACTGCGTCTTTCTGATCTGATCTGATCTGATTTCAATGCAACCGAACTGATCTGATTTGAATGACTCTAAACTGATTTCATCATATCTCAATTTGTTAAAAATTCATCTCAATTTCGACGAATTTATGTCAAAAAACGGACTAAACTCATTTATTATTAGTTCAACAATTATGAAATGATCTAATTGATTTGAATGCGTCTGAACGAATATGATCTAATCTAAATGCATCTGATCTGGTCTAAAAACACTATTTTTTTAATTCCTATCAAACAAAACCTTAATGTCACTAAAAGCGCATTAGTGGGGGTGTCGATTGACAAAAAGTGAGTAGAAAAATAATATCAACCTGTGTTATGTTTGAGTTTAACGTTTTAGATTTGCATAGCTAGTATCATAAGACTCTCTATGGTTAGTAGTTGACATACAATTTTTCTCTATGGTTAGTAGTTGACATACAATTTTAAATTTCATTATTTTTTTAAATAATTCGATGGGTCGGGTTTGGGTTTCAATAACGCGACTCATATCAGCCCCGCTATATTTGAGCTGGACCCATACTCGTTGGGTATTCAAAATAAGGACCCGTACCTAATCCATATGGGTCCGACTCGGCAAGTCTGGATCGAGCCATGGGTTCGTTGCTATCCCTACCTGAGAGGCAAACCGACTTTCGCTTAACTGTTCGTAATTTCTCATCAGTGACGTGGGCCCAGTGGCGTAGCTAGGGGGGGTGCACGGGGGGCACGTGCCCCCCAATTCTGTCAGTTTATATCTTATTTTTGTGCCTAACTTGCATATAAAATGTGATAGACTAGTGGAATTTGGCCCATTTTAGGTTGTACGCTACCCAAGTTCAAATCTGGACACTGTCATTATGGCTTCTTTTTTTTTGTTAAAAGACTCTCGAATATGCAACTCATGTTTCAGACTTTCGGTTTATAATTTTGTGCCCCCCTTTCTCTCAATCCTGGCTTCGCCACTGCGTGGGCCAATGCTTATTCCATGCATGCTCTCGGGAGCATGGTATAATTTGCGTGGGCTTAGAGCCTTGTATTGGATAATGCCAGCTGGTTACAAAATGTAACTTGCAAATTGCAATTGTGGTTAACAAAGTAACCACTAATTAATGGTCGTTGATTAAAGTGAGAGATAAATTCTTCAAACTAGTACCTCTCCTCTATATATATTTGTTGGGGCACGATCCGGTAGGAAGTTATATATGGTGAGAAGTAAGAAGTACTTATATTGTATTATCAATATATGAGATTGACACTTATAAAATCAATAACACATTTAAACAAAAGACATTTATTCTTAAAAAATGTTATTTTAATTCAACAAAAAAACACTTTTATTCTTATAAAATTTTATTATTACAAAATGCACTTCTAATTTAACAAAATGCACTTTGTCGTTTTAGTTTTGTAAAATGCACTTCTAATTTAACAAATTGCATTTTGTCGTTTTAATTTTTTAAAATGCACTTCCAATTTAACAAAATGCACTTTGTCGTTTTAGTTTTGTAAAATGCACTTCTAATTTAACAAAATTCAACTTATTTTTACCAAACGCACTTCTAATTTAACGAAATGCACTTTTTTGTTTTAGTTTTGTAAAATGCACTTCTAATTTAACAAAAAGCACTTATTCTTGTTAAATGCACTTCTAATTTAACAAAATGCACTTTTCAATTTTGGTTTTATAAAATGCACTTCAAATTTAACAAAGTGCACTTATTTTTATTAAACGCACGTCAAATTTAACAAAATGCACTTCTAATTTACAAAATGCACTTCTAATTAACAAATGCACTTCTAATTAAATAAAATGCACTTTGTCGTTTTATATTCTATAAAATACACTTATTTTTTTATAAAATGCACTTCAATTTAACAAAATGCACTTCAATTTAACAAAATGTACTTATTCTTATAAAATGCACTTATAATCAAACAAAATGCACTTTTTCGTTGTAGTTTTATAAAATGCATTTCTAATGCAACAAAATGTGTTTGATTTTATAAAATGCATTTCTAATTTAACAAAACACACTTATTGTTATAAAAAGCATTTCCAATATAACAAAATGCACTTCTAATTAAAAAAATTCTAATTTAACAAAATTCACTTTTTTGTTTTGGTTTTATAAAATGTACTTGTATTGATTTTAATGATAGAATGCACAAATCTGAACCATCAGATCACTCTAATCTAAAGGCCAAAATTAAAACTCAAAAAAAAAAAAAAGTTACAACAAACTTATTTTCGCTCTCCTCCTCCCCTCCCCCCTCCCCAAACCAGACCACCACTGGACGCACCACCAAACAACCCCAGCGCCACCACAACTATCACCTACCGCCATTGAAACAACACCGGAACCACCAGACTCACCTCCGCCGTCCGGCGATCCCACGCGCGGCACCATTTCCCCTTCTCCTCACCTTTTACGCCCCTCTCATTTCTCCTCAATCAATCAATCAATTCATTTTCGCATTTACTTACCTTTCACTCGCTCTCAATCTCTCTCCTCCTCGACTTCAGAGGAGATGATGAGAATAGAGGCGGAAATCAAAGACGATGTCGGCGATGGTGTTGATCGACGGAGGAGAGGAGCGGCGGCGCCGAAAATGAAGAAAACGCGTGAGAAAATAGGGGAGAAGAAGGACAGCAGGACGCGAATAGGTGCGGAAATAAGGGAGGATACCGGCGAGGGTCTAGAGATACGGCGGAGAGGTACGGCGGTGGCCGGATCTGACGAAAGCGTGGGCGAAAAAAGAAGGAGAGAGAAGCCGGATTTGTGGTGATGTGATGATCGACGAAAGACGGTGATGGCCGTCGAAGACGTGCTGTGGTCGGTGGAGTCGGCTGGTGGCGATTGACTTGGCTCTGGTGGTGGTTTGTGTACGCCGGCGGCGGCAGCGTGGTGGTGGGATGGGGGTTGCGGGAGTGGAGAGAGAAGATGAAAGAATAGGAGAGGTGGGAGAGGATCGGAGAGAGAAGAGGGAAAGAGAGGAGAGAGAAAGATGTGATATTGGTTTGGGTTATTTTTGGAAAAATGATATTAGTTTGGGTTAGATTTTTTCTTTTCTTCTAATAATTAATATGAGCCATTAGATTTAGGTAGGATGGATGGATGAGATAACTTCTTACTTCTCACCATAAGAACACTTCTTATGGGAACAACCTCCTATATTTGTTTACACGATGAATTGATAATTGCCAGGAAAAGTGAAATTAACTTATTTATCGTCCTGTTTTTCTTTTTTGTTAAACTTGGTGTTGTAATGTTGTTCTTGGGCGAACACAGTTAGATCTTCGACTTTTTAATATCCCTGATCTTGTACGCACTTGTGGAGTATGTGTCTTCGTTTTCTATCTAATTTCTTACATTAACTAGTGCAAAACTGCAAACCATTCCAATTTCTAGACCCACCGGAATAAATTGTCCGAGCAACATTAACGACATCAACCTTAGCTTATTAATTCAATGAATGCTGATGAATTATGATACAGAATGAGCATCTAGATGCTGTTGTAGTCGAATCGCTTTTCGAGTTTGACAGTAATAATATAAACCTCTTATTTCATTGAATTCAAATCTGATTGTTTCACAAGTTCTATATAAAAAGTACATGGAAACAAAGAGCAATCAAGTCTTATTGATCGATGGAGTATACGTATGCAAATCAATCCTACATGTACATTATTCTCAATTACAAGCTGATTCATGTAAACCAGAATCAAATCAATGTTCACTAAGAAAATTGTAAGCAATACTCATGGCTTTCTTCTTTAGTATAGCTCTAAATCTCGGCCGCAACCCTAAATCTTAGAGGACATGCTCATGGCAGAGACTGAAGGGTAAATTACAACAGGACTTCTGACAGTATGATTACCATCAGACCATGCCAAAGATGCACTCACAAGTAACCCTGCAGGTAGAGCATCACCAGTAACATTCACCACAAATCTCTTGGTTTTTTTCAGTGAGTTAAACTTAAGCACCGAAGGCGTAACAGTTACTGTAACATTTGGTTGATCAGTTACACCTACACTTGCCTTATAAACAACATTTACAGCAGCACCCACATTTGTGACCTTCCTTTGAAACTGAACCTGAAACCGACGATTTGGTTCGATCACTGCCATCATTGATGGATAGTTGAAATCCTTGGGTAGTAAAGGTTTGTTCTTAGGCTCGGGTTCAGTGATGGACTTGCCGGTAATCTTGCTGATTGAGGTTTTGTTATAACCGAGGCTGGAAAGCAAGGCAATGTAGTCTTTTCTCGAAGCTTCATACACAAGCCCGGGGTCTACTGCTGCTACTGGATCAACATGTCCTGATCCATAAGCAAATTCAGCTTCTTCGTTTGCTGAAAATGTTGAATCCATATCCCACGCTGCAAATTAAATTACAGACTTTTCGTCACAATGGATTTACATAAATTATATATATCGAATTAAACTCATCGAGGTTTAAACAAGGTTATATGTTCGCAACCTTACCATAACCTTACAGTGAGACGGCCCTAAACATACAGACTAGGTTGTACATTTTTACTGCACTAGTGTAACTTTGACGGGATCATAACCTTATAGTAAGACGGCCCTAAACAGACTAAAAGAACTCGGAAAAAGGGAATATTTACCAGTAGTCATAAGAGCAGATTTGATGGCAGAAGCAGACCAATCTGGATGAAATGATTTAACATAAGCAGCCGCGCCAGCGACATGAGGGCAAGACATAGATGTCCCTGACATCACCCGGAAACCATTTGGTGTCGCGGCCAAAATTTCAAGTCCAGGTCCGACTATGTCAGGCTACGATAATGTACATACAACCAAGAAAAACACTTAATTAGTTGAGGAAAACAGAGAGGATGAATTGAAATAAAAATCTTCTTGAGAAAGTTAAGTTCTAAATTACAAAATACTTAGCCATATATATATAATTTAGTATGTGGTGTTTACTTTCAAGATTTCTGGAACAACAGAATTTGGTCCTCGTGACGAAAAGCCTGCCACAAGAGGTGCTAATATAGTCCTCATGGATTCGCTCTTGAAGATGGTAGCGTTTATCACTGACCTGCAGTATGATACGGCCAGCTCGTAAATGAGGTACTCGCACTATTGTACATATTAGGTTTTATGTTCGAATCTCTCCTAAAATATATATACTATAGTTTCATACTTTCACCCCATTATTATTATTTGTATCAATAGAATGTATGTAGTATTGACATTTACGCTATCATTATGATCAACAAATAAACATATACTGGCTGTAGGCCTGTAGCTAGTATAAATCGTCCTCATGGACTAAATAATAAACAAGAATTAAATACCTTGTAGATTTCTTGTAATTCCTTAGAAGTTCATAATCAATAGTACGTATCTGTACTGTAGGGTAGTTGTGATCATATGTAGACATATCTAGGTCTCTTCCGATCGGTAAAATTACGCCGGCTGGAGAAGCTGATTCTTCTGTATTACGTTGATTGTCGTCGAGTAGTCCTTGAGAGGAATCGCACATAAGTATGTTGTTCTCGAGTATAGTGTTGTTTAAGCAGTATTTCATGCTGCAAATTCTGTATACAACAAATTCCACCCACGTATATACATTCTTACTTATACAATTCGGCAAAAACTTGAATATATAAAACCGTTAATCCTTAAAAGACAGGACGTGTGGTTATTAAGATTTAAGATAGTCAAAAGCGTTGAAACAAAAAATATTTATAAATGAACTTAATAATTATTCTCTAAGAAGATTTACCTAGCTTGGGATATGTTGCATTGTGGAGTTACCAAATCTTCGGCGTCAAGTGTAGGCAGATTCCTTGAATCATAGGGATTTATAGTGAGACCCTGATTAATAACGCAACAAGCAAGTAAAATACAGACATTAGGACGTTGTAAAAACTTTTGCGTGAATCCATTTCAAATATACGAAGTTGTATGAACAAGAAACTTACAAGATACGATGTAGAATTATCGATATCATCCACAACAACCTTGTTAATGATACGACGGTCCGTATTGGTTGCACCAACACTAAGCACCCAAGGCGCAACACTAATCGTTACACCCAATCGTTTGCCGGAATTTCCCGACGATTGGACGGTCAAGATATTCTTCTCCATGGCGTGAAAGGCGGCGATGGAGAAGATATCGTCGATAAACTGTCCCGGCAACGCTGCGTAACCCATGGAGATGGAGATAATGTCTACCCCATCAGCAATAGCATCATCGAAGGCAGCTAGCATGTCCGCAATCTTGCAGTCGCGTGAGTCACACATTTTGTAAGCGGCAATCCTTGCGGATGGGACAGCTCCCCTAGCTGTCCCTTCCGCTATCCCGTCAAAGCTTGCATTCCTTACCAGCATTCCTGCTATCGTGGAAGCCGTGTGTGTCCCGTGCCCATCGGTGTCAAATGCCGTCCCATCGGCGCTGTACGACCGGGCTCCGATAAGCTTCCTATGCCCATTTCGAACAAAACGTTAGTAAGGTATATGACACTATTAAAAATGGATTGAGATCCCTAAAGTTGAAAAATAACTCTACACAGTACAATATACTTAAAAGGAAAATTAAATCTCTTATTTCCATAAATTCATTTTCATTTATATATTCTGTTACCAACTCTATGAAAAAATAACTCAAAATTACTTGTTGCAAGAAAAATTTTGTCCTCCTTCACATACACCCTTCCATTTCTTAGGGATAGGACCAAGTCCGTCGTCATTGAAGCTATCGGAATCAGGCCAGATCCCTGAGTCTATTACACCCACGATCACATCGCTTTCGACGGCTAGATTTCGCTTAACTGTCTCGGTGAACCCCATGAAGTCCCATGATCTTGTTGTGTGAAGTTCAAGTTTGCTGTTTGGAAACATCGATACTACCTCCTCCATGCCTGCATGCATGCACGTATATTTATTTATGTTATATGTAATGCATGATTGATCTATGTTCAATTTGAATTGCTAATTATAGTAGTATCTGATTTCTATGTATGTTCGGTACGTTAAACGGATGTGTAAATTGTAAGTTTTGGATAAAACGATCTTAAATTAATGATGATATTTTCAGCCTTTTAGGTTAAAAGGACTAATGTTCCATTTATATTATTTTTGCAAGTAATGTTCACAGTTTACTACTCATATCATAAATCCAAATGTTGTAACTTGCACATGAATATGGAGGATTTTAAAGCCAAACGCATAAGCAATAATTATTTCTAGAGAATTCTAGAGCGTATGTAATTAAGATAGCAGGGCATATCATGCTATAATAATACATTTGATGGTTTTATTTACCAAGTATGGTTTGTTTCTCTTCATTGGTGAGCTTAGCTGCAAATCCATTGAAGCTCCTTTTGTATGTTCTAATCAAGGAGCCAGGTACCGCCCTAACAAAAATTTAATGGAATAACGATAATCAACCTTTAATATGTGTAACACAGCATGTAAATTGACGTTTATGTTAGATTCATTTTTTTTCCTTGTGTTCAAACTGAATATAAAATGCAAATTATAGCAAATTTAACGATTCAAAAGAACTAATTATCGTACGTTAGTATGTACTCCGTATATGAAAAGTATTAGGATCACCTTTTCTTCTTTATAACTTGTTGCAGAAGGCTAACATGGTGAGCGGATGGCGAGTATTGATCATGGTCCGGAATGGACCCCATGTACACAATATATTCCTGCATTTTCACAAACATTATTCAGCCCATTGCTCGTATGGGCCTAATTAAATAAAATTGAGCCAAATCAAGGAATGATATACTCATGTGCCGTTTTTCTACAATAGGGGACTATACTAATTTGAAGATGATACTAAAACTCGATATCATAATAATCTATCTTTCTTTAGGGCTATAAGCCTAGTAACGCGTTTGAGAGTCCGTCTGACTCTCTTTCTTCCCTCATCCGAAAGGATGAGTTAGGTTGGTCTTACACTCGTGGATCAACCTAGGCTTTTTTACCTTTATCAACAAAAAAAAAAAAAAAAAAAAAAAAAAAGCCTAGTAACGCTCCATGGTCGCGTCAAAAGCCACACGACTACTCCCCTCATCAACCCTTCATCCTAGGGGATGTTACTAACCTCTTTAATTGGTTGTGGCAACCTTAATTTCTTGTTTTTCATCGTTTTAATTATTAGTTATGGGTAATTTTCTACAATGTTTATTGTTCTCTTTTCGACACCCTTGTTCGTTCTGCGTGTGTCGTCGTAGTAGCTCACTAGCTATATAGCTATAGACAAGGTACACCAAATCGTTGGAACTTTTTTTTTAAATAATGCTCTAAATTAAAATAATTCGAGTTTTGGGTGTGGAATGAAAGTATTTATGTAGTATGGGTCCACGTAGGATTGGCATTCTCCAAACTAGCTTCGGTTTTTTTTTTTTTTGGCGAAACAAACCAAAACCGTCACGGCGCGTGACGGTTTTACCCATAACCGCTGAGAATTGGGGCGGTTATGGACCAAAACCGCTGCAAATTGGGGCGGTTATGGACCAAAACCGTCTTTTTTTAGGGCGGTTTTGGTCAATCTTGCAATTTTGACGGAAAAAGAACCCACCAAAACCGTCTGAAAATTGAGCGGTTATGGTCATAACCGTCACGCGCCATAGCGGTTTTGGTACAAATTTGGTTCGGGGGTATCCGATCCTACGTGGACCCATTCTACGTAAATATTTTCGTTCCGCACCCAAAACTTGAATTATTTTAATTTAGAGCATTATTTAAAAAAATCGTTCAAATCGTTGTCTATAAATCTTTGAGATCAGAGCGAAATATCATCATCTCCAAGTATATAAATATAGGAATAATATAAGGATCTAAATATTATCCAAATGTGAAAATAATTAAGAAGAAATATATGTGCATATATGTAGATCACTCACTTGCGTATCTTCATTAGCATTACCATAGTTACACCATGTTCCCCCAACTAAAATGAGTACAAAGATAACGTGCAGAACCCGGAAGTGCTCGTTTCTTTTCATCATGTTAAGAATTACTGGATCATTAACGTGAAAGTTGTTTGGTCAAGCAGGAGAAACACATTATTATTATCTAATTTATACAAAAATGTAGTATATGTTGTTTTTCTTTGGTGATAAATGAGAGTATGTGTAACGTAACATGTGAGCTTTTAACAACCTAAATAACGTTAATTATACAACTTTGACCTAAAAATAATCAATTAAACAGCCTTTAAGAACTTTTAAACACCTGAAGTCTTAGCTTGCTTGGAACCCCCTTAAATACATCTCAACAAGAACATTAGTTCGTAAAGGTAGTGTGGAATATGTTAAAGTCATGCCATAAATTATTTGTTTAATTTCTTTATATCTTTCAATTAAGGGGTTTACTAATTCACATCCAAAATCAAATGAATTACGTACACAAATCGCACAACCAATGGATAAAAAGAGCGACTATTGGCTCTTGCTCCACCTGAATTTTTCAGCACTTACTCTAACTAAATAGTTATAACTCAACCATATTTATTTAGGACTGCTAGAATCTAATATCCGGAATTACTTGTTATTTTTTAATAATCCCGTGTCAACTTCATAGTTAGTTGTATAATTTGACAAAAATGGGTGGGGAGTGTGAAACACTCTCCAATTTGGAGCGTGGTCATTGGTCAAGTGTATGAAGTTTGACATTGTTGACAACCAACGACTCAACGAGTAACGTTGAAAGTACCCAAACAAACAAAGCAATTGATTGGATCTATCATCATCCATGTGTTTAACTCTTGGTTTTGGCCCATCATCGTATTTATTTACTTTTAATATAAAGTAAATTACAAGTGTCCTTAAACAAAAGGAACAATATCACGAGGAGATATTCTCGCATTTTGCCCTTAACTTTTGCTACTAACCTGCCCTTCAAAGGGAATACTTTCTGGTCAACTGTGATTATATTAACAGAAGTTAAAATAATAAGCTCATATTAACTAATAGTATATACATAACCTACATGTACCTAGCTACTTTAGCTCTAGGTTCCCTTTTTTTCTCCACTGCTCTGAAGATGGTGCGAATATATACTGGTTACGATCACATAAATCGTTTAGTTATCTCTTATAAGTTTTAAAATGGTCTATTTATACGATAATCAATAATGTATGCCTAACTTAATTGGTTAATGAATTTCATATTTACTCAACCAAATGATATAGGCTCGATCGGTAAGGATTGCTTGGTACCCCGTATGATGGAATGCCGAAGAGGTGAGGATTCTTTATTTGGAAGTGCGAGATTAAAGTTCTAATCTCCACCATGCAATCAACTTGAAAAGATTCGTTCATCATTCATCAACAAGTACATAAAAGATCCATATATATGAATCCTAATAATATTAGTCGGAGTCTATGTACTTCCTCTAGTTAAATGCTTATAATACTCCATACTAAGGGTTGTTCACTATAAGATGCCCTACGTGGCTACGTCATTCCCAATGAGAAAATGATCATATTGATATAGCCATATAGGTTCCAATCTTGTCAAGAATTTGAATTATTTCAGGACTTAATGCCCTTCCAATTCAATGATGGTACTCTCATAATAGATTCATTTCATTCATTTATTTATGGTTGGTCTAATTTATTTTCTCATATCAAACGTAAAGAAATGAACGTAATAGATAATTATTCTACATCCTAATCCGAACAACCGGAATACATGAGTTTTCAAAAATAATAAATTAATAGAAACAATGACTTCGTATGACTATAAAGAATCGTGAGAAAGATGGATTGGGACATGCTTTTATATCCAACAGTATCCAATTCAAAGAATGCAATAACGCAGACTAATTTATAAGCTTAATGAGAAACTATGATGAATGCCCGTGCATTACACGGGTCTCTTAATAATAATATCTATTGTTAGCTGATCCCAAATTATTTTGGGAATAAGACTTTATTGTTCTTGTTGTTGTGGTAGATGTAATAAATCTGAATTATACCCCTATCTTTATGTTGGCTGAAAATCAACAATATAGATAGACTAAATTGTGCATGAAAAATTATAGTGTACTCATCCATGAAAAATACACTTTGTTAAGTTTTGATATTTTCAATATTGTACCATGCAATGTGGATATTTATGGCGTCTTTCTAAAATTCAAAGTCATATTACTTACAATTCAAACTATTTAATTAACAATGAAAAGTAGATTAATGATTATCTCTTGTTAACGTGGTGTCATGATGATTCTACGATATGTAGCGATATAATTATTATGTTCTATGATTTGATTATTATGTGTTTTACAAAATTGCTTAAATACTTAACATCGATGGGTCTTAAGGTTGGTAAAACTGATCAATGGGTCCTAAGATTGGTAAAACTGTGATACAAATTTAATTTAGATAGGACTATAAGAGTTACAAATTTAATTTAAGTAGGATTGTAATAGGGTCATATAATTAGAAGAAGTTCATCAGTGAATTATATTAATTTAATTTAAAACCAATATGTAATACCATGATAAGAGTGAGTTGACTCCAAAAGAAGGAATACTATGACAATAAAAAGTAGATTATGCTAAAACCAAAGTTGTCACTATTTATTTATTTACTCTTTGGTTACCACAAAAATACCTGTATTTAATTAATATTATTTCGATTAATAATATTTAATTGCTTAAACTCTCAAAAAACAAACGGTCGTTGTGGAAGCTTAAAAAAAGCCTCCTTTAATAATATAAAATGATTTCTCTATATCACTTTATATAAGAATGAAATTTCATGAATTATGAGTAATCTTTTTGAGGGCTACTATCAAGACCAACTTACACTAACAGCTCGCTCATTTCACACACACACACACACACACACACACAAAAAAAACATCCTTACACTAATATCGCTTTACATATAAATAAAATGCTATTACACGCGCCTAATTAATAACACCATCTCTTGGAAACAACTAATTGGTAGCATGGCAATATCATTGCCCTAAAACCAATATCATATTCTGCTTGAAAGTAAAAGCAAGAATATATAGAGGAAACACGAATACTACCATGTTTATATCTGATCTAACTATATTACTGATGTGGCAAAAATATCAGTTTTTTCAACGCATCAATCACTTTGCAAAATTTAATAAATTGGCATTTCGGTTTTCGAGATGGTATCGTAACCAAATAAATTGTGAAATGCCAATAATATTTGGGATTTGATGATTTAATTTAGTCAATGACTAAATGACCACAATTCCCCGCGCTACTGAAAATGTACGTATGAAAAAAAGGTTTCCGGTAAAATAGGGTTAAAAAAAGTATAGAAAGTACGGTCATTGTCTTGTCCCATAGTGAAAGGAGGAGAGCACCTCACAAAAGTCAAAAGCTATGCAAAATGAAAAAATAAAATAAACAAAAATAAGAAGTGAAAGAATAGTCCGGGGGAACAAACATCCAAAAATCCACTTAAAAAAAAGAAGACCACGCGCCATCTACGCAGAATGTTTCACGCGCCATCTCTTGAAGAACTTGGGTTCCTCGTCTTAAAATTCAATTATCCTTACTCATAATCTTAGTAGTCTTTCGTGCTCATGCTTAACCATTATTCACTACTCGTATACATAACATATCAACATTATTTTGGTGTCTTAAGACATCTGCCTATAGCAAGGTAAGACGGAGCTTAGTCAGATGTATAGAGATCTTAAATTTATATATATAGAAAATGTAGAGACAAAATAGTACTGTAGTAGTGATGCTAATTCAAGCCACGTATACACATGTAATCTAACATCAAAATGCAAAGATGATGAATCTCAACTATATGAATTACCCGATTGTTTACACGGTTTTTAAAAAATAGGTCAATTTTATCCAAAATTAAAAGTCATTATACTTGTGAGTGAAAATGAACATTTATAAACTAATTATTTATTCAATGTGGAATTTGAGTTGACACCCCATCGCGATTTTAGACCAATTAACCAACACACCCTCCCTCCACTTCAATCTTACGCAAAATGAAAGGTAAATAATTCGTCGAAGGTTGTCAATTAAACGGGTGCGCGTGAGGTGAAGACTTGGGTGATAGGGCTACTCGGAGAAGTAAGGAGACAAAAAGCAGAAAGAAAGGGTAAAATGATAGGAGGGACCACCAGCAACCTTATCTCAGCTTATCTTCGGAGCCCAAGTTGCATCTCCACTAAAGATTATTTATATAGTCTAGAGATCAGATAAGATAACTAAAGCCGTACGGATGTCAGATAATTTAACCTGTAACGATAAACAAATTAATTTGGGATCTAATTAATTTTAAACCCTCTACTTAATTAATCTATTATTGCAGTTGTTTATAATCAATTAAGCCTGTTAAGTATTACCCTCACTGAGACTTTTTGGTATATGCCTTTTCAACGGTCCACATGCTTTCCCAAATGAATTCTTAATCACTCTTTATTTCACAAAAACGTTAAATTTTGCGGTCGCTATTTTTCGAATGCGTTATGACTTATGAGTAATCCTTTGCCCCATATCCTTCAGTCGAACTCAAGGGGTGCACAAAGGGACACATGCACCCCCATGATTTCTGAAAGTTTTATATACACCGTATATTTATCATTTCCTCTAATCTGCAGAATTTTTAGGCTATCTCTGTAATAGCCCGAACCATCGTCCGTCACAACACAACCCAATAAGATGGGTAGTCACCTATTAGGCCCATATATCCTCTCTGGGCTCTAAAAGGTGAAGGCCTTGTTGGTAGTATGATGGTAGGAATCTATTATAAACTGATCATATGAGCCTTATTTTCCCAATGTGGGACAAACCAACTCCATAAACCACTTTCCATATTCCGTAGTGTTACAAACTCCCCCACTTAGAGAACGCAACGTCCCCGTTGCGCCTCGGCCAAACCATACCAACATCAACACAGGTCCAAGATCCCCCCCGCTAGACGGCTGGTCTTGGCCTCGCCCCAGCACCCAGCACGCGGTCGCAGGGTTGCTCTGATACCATCTGTAATAGCCCGAACCACCGTCCGTCACAACACAACCCAATAAGATGGGTAGTCACCTATTAGGCCCATATATCCTCTCTGGGCTCTAAAAGGTGAAGGCTTTGTTGGTAGTATGATGGTAGAAATCTATTATAAACTGATCATATGAGCCTTATTTTCCCAATGTGGGACAAACCAACTCCATAAACCACTTTCCATATTCCGTAGTGTTACAATCTCAGTAACATTTGCATCATATGTTTCGTTCCACTTGAAACCAGAGATCAAATCCTAGTGGCTTGAACCACGGTCTCTACACACCTCACACGAATATACCAACTGAGCTAACTAAGCTTTATGCTAAATAAGGAATTAATATTAAGTTAGAACATATTCCGTATTTTGTTGCTAACTAACACGCACTCCATATATTTTAACTTCCAGAAACACAAGTTTACCGAGCGGATGTGCACCCCCATCCCCCAAATCATGGGTCCGCCACTGATAACATTGACCTAGTCGACAAAAGGTCATGGGGAGATAGCCAAACAAAGCTAACCGGTTTGACCCATGAGGCAAGAGGAGGGCGATTCTTACGCTCGGATAAAGGTGGCTTATAAGTTCTTTGGTCGCTACCTCTGTCTTATACTCTTCGTGACCAAGGATACATACACGGATAAGCCCAGGCGCCCAGCTACCCAAGGCTTAACTCAAGCCCCAGTAGTGCTTACTGTTGATGCAATTTCCATGTGTGCATGCAAATGTGCTACTTCTCTTATTGTCAATTAGTTTTAAGTTTTAGGATGAAACTTCATTATCTCATTCGGTTTGTGGGGGCGTCTACCGCTCTGTAGTCTGTATGCAGGCTTGTTGCGCATGAGCCGCCTAGACTTGAATTTGAGGACATGGAGCCTCTTCCCATTGTGCCGCTCCAACTAAGGTCATAACCAATCTCATGTACACAATAGTACAATACTAAGAGTACCTTTTTAACTCGCCTATAAACAACAGATACAGAGCATACAGTTTTTAAAGATAAATTTCCGTGCTAATTGCTTAAAGATATGTGTAATTTCGATAAAATGTGTTAACTTTAGACCACTCTAGCCTGATTGTAAGGGTAAATTTTTTTTAAAATTAATTCAGTAATATTAAATCGATTTAGAATTGATAAGATACATTATATATATTTGAGTTCGATCAACTGATTAAATCAAATGCATGGTCTAGATTTCGTTCATGTACTTTACATTATCTTCTAGATTTCGATCATGTACTTTTAATCATATTCGTAGGCCGGGAAACAAGGTTGTGCATTTGGCGACTCATTTAAGTCCGGTTGAATATTAAACACGTATCTGGGTTGATAGTGGAACGTTAGATGTATTGGATATAGCGGCAGCGGATTTCATAGTTGCAACGACGTAACCGTTTGCACTCAAGAAAAAAAATAAATCAAATACATATTAGAAAATTGCAGCCGAATCATACCGAGTAATCCAAAGAATTTAAATCGGAGTACTGTTAAATCAGCTACTTGTAAGTTGTAACTTGATGAGGAAGGGAGGGAAAAGGAAACATGAGCACCTCATACAAAGACACAAAGAAGGGAGCACCATAACCGTTCACCAATTATCGCATGAATCTCTCTCAATATCCTCATCCCACATTCATTCACAGCGACATGATTTTGACCAATTAAAGAACAAGAACCCCTCTTGAAAAAAGGAAAAAAAAAAAAAACGGGAAATGTAGAAAACAGGATAGACCGTCGTATTAAAGACACGTGTCGTTCCTACACAACATCGACAAACTGATTGGTTCTCCCCTGCCACAAGCTACCCCACTTTTGACAACCATTTTTAAAATATCTAGTTGGACATGTCACTTTATCCTCTTAAAAATTTTGATGCCTTTGCATATAAACAAAATCCTCCAAAACAATTTATTAGCTGAGAATTCTTTAAGCATAAATGCATGCATAGTATTCGTCATCCCCAATTATTTGTGTATAATAATGTACATTATTAATAAATAAATAAAAATTCACTATTAAGTTAAAAGTTCGTTATTACAAGTTTATGTTGTTAGTCAATTAGTTTCTCGGTTACATGTTCATGTCATTCACAGAATGTTTTCGTATTTGGGTGATCGTGTTACAATATATCATATTTTTTACTCGTAGTTATTACATTTGTCTCATAGTCCCCATCAATGTTATAACAACCTTAAAGGAAAAGTTACACTAATCGGCCATCGTTATCCTTTAATCTCCTGTTTCATAAGTACAATTTATGCATTGGTCAAAATATGTACATCATCGTCTAAGAAGGAAGTTTGAAGTAACGTCTGGTATATAAGTTGTGTAAACATTATACTTAACGTGTTAGCTAACTGATCTTAGCTTGTGTTCAAGACTTCAAATATGTGTAGATGTAGTTAGATGAGTTCTTTCAAAAAGCAAATCAAAAATAGCTTTCCATGTGTATAATTTTTTTTTTTTTTTTTTTCAATTCAAACTATTTTGTTTTTGTTTTTGTTTTATAACACGGGGAACTCTCAGCTGCTACCTTAGGTGCGCTCTAGGTAAACCGCGCGGGTATATATGCAACACCCTACAAGCCACGCGAACATTTGCACGTGGCAGGAGAAGCTCATAGAGACATAATCTCAAGCATATTGTATCAATATATTTGTCTCATTCAGGCCTCGTGCGATTGGAGTGCATTTTTCTAATTTGATTTGATCTGAACTAAATTTATTGATAAATTAACTGCATTTAGACAAGTTAATAACCAAAATTAGACTGGATTCATTGATTGTTATTTGGATAATTCTGATCTGATTTGATTTGATTTTGTAAACATCGTTTAATAAGTTGAATCGCGCAAGGCTTCAATATGGTAACCACAATATTAATTAATCCTAACCAATGATTAATTCTAAATTAGGATGTCTTTTTAACATTGCCTGATTGATTAGTAATGTATTTTTCAAAATGAGTTATAGCAATAACACGCTCTTTAACAATTGTTGTGTCGTAAATTCTTTCTAATGCTAGAAGACTTATAAAACAACCGAGGGTGTGTTTGGTCAAACTCCTGAAATACTTCCGAACTGGTTCTGGGTACTAGAAACTGAAAACTGGCCTGGCCAAACAACCAAAACTGATAAACAATCTCTTGTTTCTGAGAAGCACTTATAGTGGAAATTTGTTCATCAGAAGTAAAAGCTCCTATCTGGAGTTCCTCCTCCAGAATCTCAGAAGCTATTTCCGAGAATTAGTTTTGGAAAAGTTAGAGTTTGGCCAAACATGCCCGAGTAATATAAACCCTAGCCTCTCCGTAAAAGAAAAAATAACCTAACCACCTCCCATCTCTACATTGTTAAATCTCGTGAGACCAACTCATTCAACAACCTAAATTTATTTTTTATGTTTTAAATCATTTGCGATAATCTACTAGTGTGAAAACGTCTTACACTAAAATTTGTCTTTCAGTTTTTAGGACGAGATTACCAAAATTAAAAAGAATCATAAAACACACAAACTTAGTCAATAATTCAAAAACTACTTTAGTACGGACTAAATCATTTAAACGACAATACATTAGTGTGAAACCGTATTTCAAATAACGGATTATATCCAATTTTTAGGCTTAGGATTACCAAATTAAAAAAAAGAAATCATAAAATATGTCATCTTAGATAAATTATTTCACACCTTATCTGACAGCCAGATACCTTATCACATCTCGTTGATATCTTCTTTCCCCTCACAAGTAAATAATTTTATCTCTATTATTTTCATTATCAAAACCAAACCATATAATAAAATCCGAAAATGAAATAAAAACCATATAATAATATGGAGTACAAATATACAAAAAAAAAAAAAAAAAAAAAAATCCCTTCTCGTACGGACCCCATTCTCTCTCCACCTTCCCTTTATTATTACTCTCAGATTCCTTCATAAACCTGAACCACACCATCTCTCTCTCTCTCCCCCAAAATTCATTAATTCATTCACCCTATCTACACTTTCTCTCTCCTCCTTTTTTATTTTCTCTCAACTTTTCCGGCGACTAATCAACCAATCAGAATGATGTCGAAGGATCTGACGGCCGAGACAACCACCGCAGGCGGCGGCGGAGAGTTTATGCTATTCGGCGTCCGTGTGGTGGTTGATTCTATGAGGAAGAGTGTTTCTCTCAACAACCTTTCTCAGTATGAACACCGTCTCGACGCGGCCGAGAAAGAAAACATCGCCGCCGTTGCCGCCGTCGCTAACTCCTCCTCTGGTAATATCGCCGCCGGTTACGCTTCCGCTGATGAAGCCGTCAATCACTCATCTACTACTACCACCACCGCTAACGCCGTCAATCGCGAGCGTAAACGAGGTAACTTTCTCTACACGATTAATCGGATCTTAATTAATTAGAATAATAATTAAAAGTGTCGGAAAAATTGAAAGGTTTGAGATTTGTGAATGTAGGAGTGCCGTGGACGGAGGAAGAACACAAGCTGTTTTTGTTAGGGTTGCAGAAGGTTGGAAAGGGAGATTGGAGAGGAATTTCTAGAAGTTTCGTTAAAACTCGGACGCCGACTCAGGTGGCGAGTCACGCTCAGAAATACTTTCTTCGTCGGAGTAATCTTAATCGCCGCCGTCGTAGATCTAGCCTCTTTGACATCACCACTGATTCCGTAATTTTTCTCTTATCTATCTTCCTCTTCACGCTTTTACTACGTTTTTGAGTCACATGTTTTGTTTGTCCATCGGTTCACTTAAAACTCAAAAAATTTATATATTATTCGTTAACGTTTGGTTTGAATACGAGACTTGATGAAACCTAATTTGGTTTAACTTGTAAATTATATAGGTGGTTGCAAATTCAACGACTGATCAGATGAGTGAAGATTCTCAATCTGTACAACAAAGAGGAGGTGCGAATCCCGAGGTTTCGGATGTTAAATTTACCATATCACCCTCGCCGATCTACAATCCTCCACCAAAAGTTGTTGCTGCTGCTACGAGCAGTAGGTCAATGGTTGACTTTGATCTGAACACGAACACGGAAACGAACACGAGTACGAATACGACCTCGTACACTACGACGATGATGTTTGATCCATCGCCATTGTCACTGAGTCTATCTCTATCAATGTCGACCGAGGCGGCCGCGTCGAGGAACTCGGCGTTTCAGGGGTTCCGCAATCCGGATGGCATGATTAGTGTGGCTTGATCATGAAGATTTCATTTTTCTCTTTTCTCTTTTTTTTTTTTTTTTTTTAACTAGTTAAGTGTTGTCTGATTAACTAAAAAAAAATCGATAATAATCGGTAATTTCAATGAAGCTTCTCCGAGGATGAGGATGGATATGTAATTTGTAATGCGGATGAGAAGAATCAAACACAAAAAAATGATTTAGGTTTTAGATCATTAGATGGGTAATGATTATTATTAATTATTAATGCGTAATTATTATGCTAATTTTAAGTCGATTATTCGAGCTGATTTTAATTTTATTATTATCCTTTTTTTTTTTTCGTTAATTTTTTTATTCGTTTATTTGTTTCCTTCAACTTGTGGGTTTAATCTTGGTGGTGGTTATGACTTTTGTACAGACTGTAAAATGCAATGTCATGTTGTCTCCAATCTCTTAACAAATCTTTGTCCTTTTAATAGTATTCTAGTGATTGATGAATTATTGGTCTACTTATCGACTAGTACAAATTCCAATTAGGTTATAATGGGAAATCTTTGTGAATCTGTGATCCATAAATCTCGTCAAATTTGCAAACACGGACAAGTTTTGAAAAATACTAATTATGTAAACGACATTGTTGTTAATGTTTGTTACGTCTCTTCGTATGTATAACTGGATCACTGAATGAGCAAATAGAATGTAAGATTAGATACAAAGTAATGATAGCGTGGGGAATTTGTGTTTCTTAAGAATTGAGGTATAATAGAATCCTATGTTTGCGAAGGTTGTGTAATTGAATCTTACTACCTCACCCTTTCTTACGGAACGAGGAAAATGAGAGCTATCGTATGCGACATGAGAAGGCTAAATTTAAGATATGAGAGAGTTCATGTGTCGAGAGGTTTTTCTAGAATGAGATGTGAATATGTGATAAGCAATCAATGAGATGGGATGAGATAAAATAGTGTACTGACTCATATGATGATATGATTGTGTGACTAAAACTTGTTGCAAGTCACAATCACTTTGGGGATCTGATATCCATAAATGAGGCTGGTTAGAGATCATATGGGTCCGTGCCATATGGTATCCAAATGCATTGATTGGATGTTGTAGAGGATTGGGGAAATAATGTGGGCATGTGGCCCATTGTTTTTGTGCATTTATGAAGTCAAAGGCTGTCCATAGGCTGGGAGTTTAGTGCCTTGAATCCACTAAGAAATTGTGTTTAACTTTAGTTTAGTTAACTTTGTAAAGTTATTGAAACTAAGTCACCTAGTTGTAGTTAATTATATGATGTATTAGGATTAGCTAGATCAAAGAGAAAAGTTACTGTCGAATCATTGCAGGTCTGAATATCACAACGCACTTGTTTGTATTTATAAATCAATTAACAGTGTTCTTGACGATTTACCTTGTTCTACATGTTTATAATTTTGATTTGTGAAGATATTCCACTTTCTCTGTTTGCATGTTATTTTTTGTGTGATTTATGATCATGCAGCTTTCACTCACTCTTAATTTTCACCACGTGTTATAAATTACAACAAAAACCATGCAAAATGAAAGGGTATCAAGATACGATATGTGTTTACGGTTACGAATACTTTGTTGCCCTTCCATTATGATACGGTGGACTTAAATACCAAACAATGCAACAATACAGTACAATGCCGGGCTTAGGGTTACGTACAACCCAAGCCCAATTACATACGTCTAATACCCCCCCTCAAGTGGGAGCTGTGAGATCACGAACACCCAACTTGCCCAAAAGATACAAAAACTGACCACTAGCTAACGCTTTGGTGAAAATGTCAGCTAACTGCTCCGTAGTAGAGACATGAGAGGGGTCAATGAGACCGTCAGTGATAGCATCACGAACAAAGTGACAGTCAACCTCGATATGCTTTGTACGCTCATGAAACACCGGATTACGAGCTATGTATAAGGCAGACTGGCTATCACAGAACACAGGAATCGAAGCAACAGGAGGAAGCCCGAGACTGGTCAGTAAACCCGAGAGCCACTTGAGCTCACACGTGACAGCAACCATAGAGCGGTACTCGGCCTCGGAGGAGGAACGAGAGACCGTGTGTTGCTTCTTTGTCTTCCACGAGACAGGGGAGGAACCCAGAAATACAACCCATCCCGTTAAAGAGCGACGAGTGAGCGGGCAGGCGGCCCAATCAGAATCACACCACCCCGAGAGAGTCAAGGGACAATCAGAGGGGAGAAAAATGCCTTGTCCCGGAGTACCCTTGATGTAGCGTACCACCCGGAGTGCTGCATCAAGATGCTCCGAACGAGGTATCTTCAGAAATTGTGACAGGACATGTACAGCATACGCCAAATCAGGACGAGTAACCGCAAGATAAACCAAACGCCCAACAAGGCGTCGATATCGAGTAGGGTCCGGAAGTACATCCCCGGTAGCCCGAGCAAGGGAGTGATTCTGTTCAATAGGCGTGGGAGAAGGCCGAGACCCAAGCATCCCGGTAGACATTACAATGTCGAGGGCGTATTTCCTCTGACAAAGGAAAATACCAGACGGATTACGCGCGACTTCGAGCCCCAAAAAATACTTAAGGGGACCGAGATCCTTCATATGAAAGCAGGTATGGAGGTACTGTTTGAACAATGTTACAGCAGCGGAATCATTACCGGACACAACCAAATCATCAACATAGACCAAGACATTGAGCTGTACAGGACCCTGGGTGTATATGAAGAGCGAGTAATCCGAGTAGGATTGGACAAAGCCATACTGGCGCAATGCAGTGACCAATTTTGCAAACCAGCAACGAGGGGCCTGTTTAAGACCATACAACGACTTCCGTAATCGACATACATGGCCTGGTACGGTCGGAGTGAACCCAGGGGGAAGCTTCATGTAGACTTCCTCGTCAAGGTCACCATGGAGAAACGCATTGTGTACGTCCATCTGATGCAATTCCCAATTTTTAACAGCCGCAACAGCAAGAAGAGTGCGTACGGTGGACATCTTGGCAACCGGAGCAAAGGTCTCATCATAATCGATACCCTCAGTTTGGTGATTGCCGAAGACTACCAAACGAGCTTTGAGACGTTCAATGGAGCCATCAGAGTTGTATTTGATTTTGTACAACCACTGACTCCCAAGTGCCTTTTTACCAGGAGGTAAGGGTTCAAGCGTCCACGTACCATTGGATTCAAGGGCCTCCATCTCGGCATCCATAGCTTTACGCCAGCCCTGATCTTTGACAGCTTCTTTAAATGAACGAGGCTCGCGAGTAGTGCTAAGAGCTGCAACATAATTGCGATGTTGTACAGAAAATTTATCACAACTTACATAATGTGCAATGGGATACGGCGTACCTGAGGATGGCGAGGGAGGGGTAGGAGCTGAAGACGGCGATGGACTATACATACGAACACTTTTGATCCCGACAACATAGTCAGAGAGACGAACATTCGGCTTCTTGACTCGATGACCCTGACCAAGCATAAGCGGCGGCGAATCAGTCACGCTCTCGCGAGCAGTTTGCTCGGCCATAGCGTCTGGTGGGTCGACGGGAGACTCCACCACGGTGATAGGGGTACTAGTGGAGGAGCCGAGGGCAGGGGAGACCTCATCAGTCGGCGCAAGAGGGTGAGCCGAGGGGGTTTGTGGTGAGGGATCAGATGAAGGGGTGGCGACTAGAGAATCATTCTCATCGTCCGAACCCTCAAATACAGCACATTGATCCCCCCCTGAATTTGTGGGCGATGTCGGTGTACCCAAGGCTTGATACGGAAAGGTGGTTTCGTAGAAGACAACATCACGTGAAACGAAATACACTTGCTTCTCCAAATCGAACAAATACCACCCCTTTTTATCAAGATACGATATGTGTTTACGGTTACGAATACTTTGTTGCCCTTCCATACGTCTAATAAAGGGACAATGGACTTAAATACCAAACAATGCAACAATACAGTACAATGCCGGGCTTAGGGTTACGTACAACCCAAGCCCAATTACATACGTCTAATAAAGGGACGAACAAGGGCAATTGGATGGATTATGCGTATTAAGCTTCTTAGCTTGTCCGTGTGCATATAGTTATGTTGTATTCCATTTGAATTAATGGGATTATACAATGTCGTTATTTTAATCTACCTCCTTTTCAAGAGTGCCTTTATTCTACTATAAACTTTGTGGTATCTCTGGACTTTGAAGAATTATAGTGCATCTATAAGACTATAACTCTATAAGGTTGGTTGAAAAGCCTCATAAGTAGATGTAAGCTTGATTGCTCTTATCACTATGATCGGCTAATACAGTGTGACTAAATTTGTTTGAAAGCTGAGATTAATAAAGTATCACTTTGAATAAGATTACTTTACAACCCACTCGAACACTTTGGTAGGAAGCATTTTATAGAAACCTCATTAATTATTCACTTAAAATGGGGTAAAGAAAGTGCATACATATGTGCCTAAATTTGGACCTATAGAGTCCAATAGTGTTTGGTGATTGTATCTCATTTAGTCCTATTGTCCCACATAAGTATACCACATTTTAATAATCTCCATTCTTTCCTAAGTAATACTCCACTAAACAAGAGATTAACTTCGAACAATATAAACCGGTTCGTAATTTAATTTATAATCAATAATATTGTATCCGTAATTCATTTCAACATAGATTTGTTCATGTTGAAATCAGACTAAGTAATGTAGATCCTTTTATTGGCAATCAAAAGAAATTTTAAATCATGATCTAAGACCATTTCCATCATTTAACTTCTTTTAGTTTAATAGGCATCAGAATTTCTAGGCTACACTTGCCACAAGTCCACAACAAACAACCTTTTGATTTGAGATGCTATATAGTTTGAAAACTAATTCAACAATTTACTATTAACTTAATTAAAAAAAGGAGAAAAAACAACTACTTATACTTTTTTTTTTTTTTTGTTATAACGTACTCATATCTATGTCACCAACTCGCCGTTTATAATAGACTCTACGAACTCTGTTGAAAAACTACAACCAATCTCCTATGTTCCATCCTATATGTAACAGTTTAAAGGACACACATCATTGGTGCTACTTATTGACCCACTTCACGCGAGTTAATACCAACATTTCGACCTACTAATGAAGCCTTTAAATCGCTATTGGATCTTTGCCTAACCATATCATGAAACCGAAAAATTCATGTGAACTACTTTAGAAACGGGTGCTTCGTTTTTCACATTTTTTGGGTAAAAAGTTGCCAACATTGTTAGGTGACACTCGGAGGGAAACCCTCAATATTTTGAGCTTCATTCTTTATTTTCCTGTTTTAGACATCTACTTTATAGTATCCCACCACTTTAGAGTACTTTATACAACTACAATATACTCATCGTTTAAGGTATGTTATAACCTCATCTATGAATTATAAGCGGTAAGAAAAATCGTTATTAAAGTAACCTTTTCTGTTCTAATAATGACACTAGACCTCGCCTAGCTACCACGAATTACAATTTGTAAAAAAATATACAGATTCAATAATTTTGATTGCCAACAAAGTACACACTAAGTATGTAAGTATGTACTAATGAATTCAGTTTATATGTCAATGCAAGTTAATCTCAAGTAAAATCATCATAGTTTAGCTCAAAATAATTCAACTCAATCTCAGGTTATTAAATAAAGTGGAAGAGTTTAAAGAACATGAATTAAAGTAGAAGACGGTTTTATATGGGTAATGATAATACCACGGGATATTTGGATTGTTCCACACAACCCGTATCTGCCCCGTATGGTACAATCCATATAGGACTTGGCATTATAGCATTTTTTTTCATGTGTTTTATCTAATTTTTTTAATTCAACATTTTTTTTTTCTTATTTAAAGTTTGTCAAACAAAAGGGTAAAAGAAAACAAGATGAATTTTGTATAGCCGTGTAATTTGGGGGGTCTTTGACTCTTTGGACAAAAGGTACAAGGGGCTTTGTGCCATGTTTGGTCTAACAATGCAAACCATTTATTATTGGATGAGAGGGAGTGAGAATGAGGGAGTATTTTTGGAGGCCCAATGTTAACAAACAAACACCTCCTAAAATCTTACTAGCTACAGTATTATAAAGAGTAGCCCACCTGCACGTGTCAAATAGAAGCCGCAAAGTTCACTTCCCGAGTAGAAGACTCACGTGCTTGAATACCTTAAATCACGTGGCCCAATAATCTCGCATTACGAGAGACCCCCTCGATCGTAGCTTTCAACTTTCATCTTCTTTTTATCGACCGGAGTAAAAGTCAGTAGGATTAGATTAGACTAATGGTCATTGTTAATTACGCTACCTTTAATAATTTAGTAACACTTTTCTTTTCTTTGGAAATAAAAAAGGAAACTTCATTCATCTAAATGTTACGTGACACTCACGTTTAGAATTATTATAAGGAAAATTTGCGAGACCGCACCTTTTATGTTTGATTTTGCGAGACCGAACCTTTTAAAAGTAATTTTTTGCGAGACCGCACCCTTTATGTTAAATTTTGCAAAACTGCACCTTTTAAGTTCGATTCCTTTGCGAAACTGCACCTCTTTTCATTTTTGACTAATTTTGACCCGCATTCACCCGACCTTACTCTCCCCTCATTCGATTTTCCCTCCAATTTTTCCCAATTTTTTAACAGCAGGGCCATGTCAACGTCGGAAACTGGTCAAAATTGAAATTTTGGGGGGAAATTGAAGGAGAGGAGAATAAGGTCGGGTCAACGCGAGAAACTGGTCAAAATTAGCCGGAATGAAAAGGGGTGCGGTTTCGCAAAGGAATAGAACTTAAAAGGTGTAGTTTCGCAAAATTTAACATAAAAGGTGCGGTATCGCAAAAAAACTGTTTTATAAGGTGCGGTCTCGCAAAACTAAATTTAAAAGTGTAACACCCCAATTTCCCGGGATTTTAGAAAATATAACTATTAATTGAAAAACACGAATAATTGGGAGTGTTACCGCCACGATCGACTCCTAAAATCAATCGTTAAGGCAAAAGGAAAACATACTAGTGATCTAAATATCCCGAATACAAATTCAAATCTTATTACATAATTGTATAAACCAAAATACTTCTCAAAAGACCTAATAGAGTGCGGAAGCGAAACCCAAAGGAGAATAAGCCGAAAAAGGACTTATAAACTAAATGGTGATCGTCTCTCTTGCCCTTGGAAACCCGGAAGAAATTCAACTACCAACCTGCAAGACTAAAAAGTAGAAAACGTCAACCAAACGGGTTGAGTAAGAAGTGTCTTATCTAGAAAGCGTTGTTGGAAAGTTTTACTCAGTTATATAAGACATTGAAACTTTAATCCTTAAAATTGCTCAACGAAACAAAAGATTGTAGATTTGAAATATAATTATTTTTCTCAATCTTTTAAAGTAATAAGAGAATTTTAATCCAAATAGCATGCCTTCAAAACAAACAAAAGAAACAGAAATCAAACATTCCAAAAATAGAAATTCAACACTTCTTTCCTTATTGTTCAAACTGTTTTCCTTCAGTACAGGGCCGTCTCCTCAAACCAGTATTCCCGAATGCATGCATCCCCCTCAGAACCTATTCCCGAGGGGAGGAGATAAGGTTCAGGGTGGAGGATCAATCCACCCCATCTATATATACATTGTGCACAAATAATCAAATAGACCATTACGGTCACCCTGTACTCCTGTTAACTCCCTCAACAGAGTTAATGCCAATTCTAAAATAAAACTCTTATATAACCATCTCAATCATTTCTCAAATAGTTTGACAAAGATACAAACACAAGCTATACTTTAATTCATCGATAAACCTTTGGCTCTAAAGTTCGTTTCTTAGCAAACACTCTTTAAAACACTTTCATTGTCAAACGATCATAAATCACTTTTCATTAGCACATTGTAGATAGGTACTTTTTAAGGAGATAAGAAATCTTCTTACCTTGATCAGCAAAAATAGTCTCATGGTAGCTCAGCAAGTCCTAAAATTACTCCTCTACAAACTCGGACTCTACATGAATATATGATATGCATTTAAATCAGTTATGCTCCTAAAGTGTGTTTATGAATATGCTTATGATATGCATGACATCTACTATGCATCGTAATTAGAAGGGCAAACACATACATCGAGAGAGCGCCATAACTTCGCAATCTAACCAACAAACATTCATATGTTCCAACACCATTTATGAAACTTCTAACCTCTATACTATTCGTTTTAGTATCCATACATTTAACCAATGAATAACTCTTAACATGCTTCAAAACATACCCAAACGACATTCAAACGATACCAATTTCAACCAACTTCGACTATACACTAATAGAAACACTTTTACACCATATTCTCATACTAATCTCTTTGTACTCATCATCTACACAACACAACCAGACCTTAATCCTTTAATTTTCACCTCTAATCAACCTTCAAGCACTCCTTAATCATTACTCATATTTGCCCACAACTCACACACACTCAAATTAGCCAAAACCAACAATTTTATAACTACTCAATCACTACATTCAAACCATCTTAACTCTCAATTAAATCTGCCTTACTTACCAAATCAAACCCAATGATCTCAACTTATCGACAAATAACCACAATAACAAACACCAACACAACTACAAGCTCCCTACATAAGAACATATAATTTTTTTCTCCAATTTATCATAAACTCCACCAAAACATCACAAACAAAATACCCATCTTATATGAACCCTAGAAATGAATTACTAATCACAATATAACATTTATATAACATTATAAATCATCAAAACATATTGATTTTCAGAAATTCGAATTAAAATGCATAATTAGGTTTAAAAATCGAAACATGAGATTTAAGAATAAGAATTGTACCAAATTGATACCAAGTATCGATGGGAGGAAGGGAAGAAAGAGGGTGTCGAAATATGTCGGAAAACGTCGCCGGAGCAGCCGAAAATGCAGCCGAGATTGGCAGACGCGCGGGCGGGTGAACAAATGAGGACGGAGGAGATGGGTGCGCGCGAGGAAAGAGAACACCGGCCCGAGAAGGAGGCTGACGGTGGTCATCGGTGTGGGTGGTGGCCGGATTGCTGGTCGGCTGGCAATAAGAAGGTGAAGATGAGATTGGAGATGGAGGGAGTCCGATGGACTTCTCTGTCTCTTTTTCTCTTTTTTTTTTTTTTTTTTTTTTTTTTTTTTTTTTGTGTGTGATGTGTGTTTAGGCGTGCAACTAGGATTAGAAGTAGGTTTAATCACTAATAGTGGGTAGGAGGGAGTGATGAGTTTAATTAGGGGTATTTTGGTAACATGTTATAATTAGTAATGTAATTTAAGTTTTGAAATCTAAAATTTGTATAATTTCAAATCATATATAGTATGAAAATACAACTTAATACTTTTAAATATGAAAGTAATTCCATAAATATAATTAGTTATAAATATAATTAATAAATGAGTAAATTGTTTTCATATCAAATAAACCTTTAAATAAAAATATAAATCATGAATTCCAATTAGAATAAAACCCAGCAAAAATACGGAGTATTACAAAAAGGTGCGGTCCGCAAAAATATGCTTTTAAAAGGTGCGGTCTTGCAAATTTTCCTTATTATAACAATAAATAAACAAATCGATGATAAATTCATTTTTGTGACAAAAATAAATGTGACTTATAAAAGTGTCGAGTAAAACGGTTTAGATAGGATTCGAGTCAATAGACTTGACCTAATCAAATAGCACAAAACAATCTTAATTAAAATAATAAAATTGAGTAAATGAATATCAACAAGTAAACTAAAATCAATGAATATTCGACACATGTAACTGATATGAAATTTATCAGATCTCATTGAACTAAGTCATCGTTTTTTTTAGTTGAGTAGAAGATACGTGATAACTAACTACCAATCCACTAAGAATCCGATCATAAAAAAACCTCCAATTGCTAGTATTCAGATGATGATTCTATGGTCATTACCGCTAGTGGTAATCACCATAAAAATATATTATTTTATTAAAGGTAAATATTACAATGCAATATTTTAATTAAGTAGAAATATTTTTTAAGAATTAAACATATATTTTGTTATTCATTTTCTTTAGGATTTGTTTGGAATTAATTAGGATTACTACCTTCCCACAAAAATGTATGAAAATCAAGGTTTACTACTTAAAAAAACAAGCCTCACCCCCAAATAATTTATCTCTCCTCCTCCTTACCAAACTGCCAACCGCCACTACCACTCATGGGCACCGCCGGCAACCAGTGTGCACCACCACCACAGACCCATTGACTTCCACCATTTTTATCCACTTCCGTCGCCCAGGCCACCGGTACCGTCTTTACTTCCCGTCAACTTCCCCTCGCACTTAATTTTCTTCTCTCTTCCTCACCTTTATTCACGCGAGTGTCGTCTACCCCTGCCCCGCCACCTCACTCTCCATGGTCGCCCTTCCTTCCCGGAGATTCGCCTCCGGAAACGACCAAAACAACCACTTATATTGTGTTTTTCGTTTTTGTTTTTGTTTTCGGAGTGACGTAAAATTGGCGTAATGGGCGGTGTTTATGGTCAATATTGACCTCCGCGTGGTCGCCGGAGGTGGGCGCATCTTCTGGTGTAGGCCGATAGTTGGTTGGTGGTGGTTGGTGCTAATGCGTGGTAGTGAGGCGGTGGGGTTTGTGTTGTTCGTAGGTAACTAGGTACCTTGGGTTGGAGGGGGAGGGAAAGGAGAGAGAAAATGGGGTTTTTGTTATTTATTTATTTTACTTTTATTTATTTATTAATTATAATTATTGATCAATATATAGTCAACTTTTTGATGTACATCGACTACTTTTGATGAATTTTGAGCATTAAGTTGATGAACATATATGATTTAAAACTGGTAACTTATAATTTCATTGATTAATATGAAGATTGATAAACATACGATTTAAATTTTATAAACATTGACATTTCGATGAACATCAGATTTCTTATGAACATTGAATCTAAAGTTGATAAACATTGAGTTTTTGATGAACATGAAGTTTAAATTTGATGAATATGAAAAGTTCCTATGAGTGTCTATAAAACTAAGGCTCTTACCTACTTGAACCTTACCCTATAAATTAAAGCGCCTACTAATTGATATTTGGGGCAAGTTTAACCAATACCAGACATGCATTAAGTTTTACAATTTTTTAAAATATAAAATTAAGATGTTTATTTTTTAATTAATATAAGAAAATACCAAATTTCAGTAAAATATTATATTCTGTTTTTAAATTAATATCAGAATATATCAAAGGTTAATAAAATACCATATTCTTATTGTAATTACCACTAGTGGTAATGACCGTAGAATTTTCGGTCTTCAGACTTCAGAGGGTTGTTTGGTTATTGTATCCATTATCCAACTTGACACTTCAGACTTTTGATCCCCTCAAGTCTTGTTGAATACGGAGTAGGTTTCATTTTAGGTGTAACACTAAAATATTTAAATTTTTGTTTTCCCTCAT
Source organism: Spergularia marina (assembly GCA_963680865.1). Lineage (NCBI taxonomy): Eukaryota > Viridiplantae > Streptophyta > Magnoliopsida > Caryophyllales > Caryophyllaceae > Spergularia > Spergularia marina. The sequence continues at coordinate 26,184,092 of OY804548.1, read as the reverse complement.
TCTTTTTTGATAACGACTAATTTTGAATTAAAGTTAATACGTAAATAGAAAGAACAAAGAGTATGATTTAATAAAAAAAAAAAAAAAAAAGGCATGCTCCTGGCATTTGACATGGGGTGTTATAGGTACTGCGTGAATTTATACATGGTAGGTTTGTAATTTTTCTGGTGAGTGCTGGATCATTCTGATGTCCGGCATTAACAGCAGATCGTACGATATTATACTGGTGTACGACTTACATATCGAAGCAGTAATTTTCTTAGGAGATTAGTGAGGTCCTCCTGTGGAGGGAGGTAACTCGGTAACGGGTTCCGCCACATGAGAGTGACAAGACTTAGAACGGTTGAACCCACAACCTCTGGTTTAGAAGGTCGGATGCCTAACCTTTAGGCTCACACCCAACTCTTAATGTCTATTCAGTAATTGGCTTAGTAGAAGGGTTCTCTAAACTTGCACTATTTATCCAGAAGTTCCCCTTGATTTGCTTGGTTCACTATGCACAAAAATCTCGAAGCTGACAGGCATTACTCGTTTAGCAATAAAACATGTCATCGTATTTGCATTGTTTCGCTAAGCCTATCAACAAAGAATGTTAGTACAGGCCGACTTCCTAGTTCCAATGTCACTTACTACCTCTCCAGTATGATTATGTGTGTGAAGTGAGAACGCAAGGCAATCAATCATGGAGATGAAAGCCAAGGGTTGGGAGCAATATAAGTATATCCTTGAAAAAATTGTCCATCCCCAGTAGGGGTCGGAGCTGGTGAATCGTTTGCAGGCATGGTTGTCCAGCATTTGTCAAAGTTGGCGGTGCATTCCTTTCCGACAACATCTGGCTTGAACTTGGGCTCTATTTCCTTCGCCTCCAATTTCTTCCAGTTAATGGGGCGGAACCATTTGTGGCTCTTGACTTCATCTGCTCCTTGAGGGCCACTGCCTAACCTCTTTGATGGATCCTTCTGCAGCAACTGCAGAAAATAGAAGCACAGATAAACTAAAGAGGAGTTTTCAAGAAAGGGAAGTCAGCAAAGGAAGATAACGTCTGAATCAGATTTACTCACTCCTTTGAGCAACGAGTGTGCTTCAGTAGACACCATTGGTGGAAGCTTTACTTTCTCATTAATTATTTTCTGCTGGAGCTTCTGTCTGTTAGCGTGTGCAAATGGTGGCTGCATATATCACAAAGGCAAATTCAGATGAGTTCTCACTATCAAATTGCAGACTTGCGGACAGAGAGATGCATTAATATACAGAAACAAGGTGCTCAGAACGTAATACTATAACACCGAGTAAAGTTCAGGTGTGAAGTAATATGTCATCTGAGAAATCATGTTTCAACACTGAAACTTCTGCTATCATACATTTCAGTTGTAAAATTCAAGAGAATGCAGAGTACGATGTCATTTGAGGAAACATATCTCCACAACCGCAACGTTTAGTTTTACAGTCAGAAGCACTACAGCTGAGATATTCATGCCAATAATAAAGGTTTTCTTACCTGCCCTGTTAACATTTCATACAAAAGGATTCCGATACTCCACCAATCCGCGTTTTTGTTATGACCTTTTGCTTGTATGATCTCCGGAGCCATGTATTCCATGGTTCCACATAAAGAATTTGATCTGCTAAATTCATCTATTTCCTTAGCAAGCCCAAAATCAGTTAGTACAACCTGCAAACCAAGGACCACAAATCCACAATTAGCAGAAGGAACAATGCATTTAAGTCCAACACACATAGCTTAAAGCAATGACTAAAATGAACCCATAACAAACTAATTACAATAGAGTGTTTCTTACATGTCCATCAGCGTCCATAAGTATATTTTCAGGTTTTAGATCTCGATGCACAATCCCGTTTTTGTGAAGATGAGATACGGCTGATACTATTTCAGCAGTGTAAAGTCTTGCCTGATCCTCACTACCCAAACACATATCCCAAAGCTAGGATTAACTCAAACTACGATGCAGATATATGTTGTCTAAGTTCAAAAATAGAACACCTGGTTTTCAAAAAAATAAAAATAAATAGAATACCTGAAAATTCCTTGTCTGTACAAATGAAAGAATAGATGTCCTCCATTTATAAAATCTAGAATTAGATAGAGCTTAGTCTTTGTCTGCAGAAGCAAAGGACGAGGACAATGAGTGAGCATTTCACAATGCCGAAATATATCATATAGATAGAATGATTCTGAAGTTACATCAAGATCAGAAAACCATAAAGTTTTGTTTTCTTTGTTCTGTACAGGAGCAATTGAGCACACCAAATAAGTTATCAAGAACCACAAAAGGCAAGTTTTAGGATCTTGATGTATACAGTTGGAAAGGCACCTCTACGAGTTTTTCAAGTCAGAAATGTTGCCCCACCCACCTGCTGGGGTGCACAAGAACAGCGAAAATTTATTTCAACTAGAGGCAACGAGTTATAAGAGCAGTTGGGTTTAATGTGCTCGAAAAATCTGTAGGCTATTGGCTAAATATATGCTTGCAAGTGATTCAGTTACATGAATGGCTTAAGCAATAAAGATTCTACAACTATTAGCAGTATAGAGGATAGGTCCATGTTTCATACTGTTGCACCCTCATGTTTCGCACAACAAGCTTGAGAAAGAAGCACCTCGACATTTGTACGGGGTGTAAACATTGAATAGGAAGGACTGCAGCTCAGGTATCTTTGTCTGGTATAGATGTATCAACTAGCAAGGCAATGAAGTGTACAACCACTCAGAACAATCACACATGTACACTATCCTGGCAAGTCTATAAGCAACAGGCTCATACTAAAAGTGGCTCCAAATTAAGTAATAAACCAGGGTCATTTGTCTTGAAACTTGCAGGATGGACATGAATCACTCTGTTTGCTCAAATTCGACATCATATTCTAAATTCAAGCTGGTAATATCGACTTTTAGACATGACCAACATTGACATTCGCCCTAAATCACATACAACTCCATTCTCACAGGTCACAATTTCGCTTACTCCGACTATCCCATGCACCATTTAGATAAAATCAGGGGCTAATACCTAACAGCGACCAGCTACTGAAACGCTACAACTACCAAAAACGCTACCAGCTACAGCTACTTTCGCCGAAGAGGCCCTAAGTACTGCAGCTGTCAGCTAACCATCAAAGTTACCAAATCTTACAGAAAATTCTACAGGACAGAACTTCAATCACCCAATTTAACACAGAAATACAATGCAGTACACCACTACAGTAAAAAAATCCAATCTTTTCACTATGCAAACACCTTAATTCATGAATAATCACTAAAAAAACAGTAAAAACTACAATAAAAAAAAAAAAAAGAGAATTAATGAAAAATATAGATACCTGAAAAGAGTACCTAAGCTGGACAATAAAAGGGTGAATTACTTTAGTAAGAATATCCCTCTCAGCTTTCATATAATCAACATGATTCTTCTTTATTATATTATCTTTCCTCATAACTTTCATTGCATATAATCCATCACCACCACCATCATCATCATCACCATCACTCTCACCATCATCATAATCATGCTCATCGTGATCAACACGCTTCTTCCTAACTAAGAACACCTTACCAAATGCGCCTTTCCCAATAACTCTAATAATCTCAAAATCCTCTGGACCCACCTTACACTCTTCCCCACTATCATCAACACCATCTCTTCCTATGCACACCACCTGTTCGACGAAATTCCCACCTCCATTTTTTTCATCGATTTTATGCACCACAACATCAACATCATCATCATCATCAGTGATTTGGGATACGATATCTTCAGGAGTTTGATGAAGTGTGTGTGACGGGTACCGAGGAGAGGGGCCCACAAAAGAGTGGGACCTGTTGTGTATAACTACCTGTAACTGTTGTTGTTGTTGTTGTTGTTGTGTTGGTGGGTCCCTCAAGTATGAAGTAGAAGAAGAAGAAGGTGAACTTGACGTGCCAAAAACATCGGAAAAGTCGAATTCTTCAGTTGGAGAAGAAGTGATTGAAGGTGGGATTGTGAGTGTTAGCTTAGAAGCTAAGATCTTGTGCAGATTTTTGCTCTGTTGTGATGTTGATACCATTTTTTAAAAACAAAAATTGGAGATTTGGGTTGTTTTTGAGAGAATTTATGAAAGCTTATTGGAGAAGTTACTAGTTTGGAAGGAAGGAAGGGAAGGGAAGCTGGCCAAGAAAGGGGAGTTTTCTGGGCAAGCTTAATGACAGTGTAAGGGTTACATCTTAAAAAAGAAGTGAGAGAGATGAAGAAATGTGAAGGAAAAAAAAGGAGGTTCCAAGAAAAGGGAGTTGGAATATGCGAATTGGTAAAGTGTGAAGAAGAAGCTGGCAGTCGACCTCAAAAAAAAAAAAAAAAAAAAAAAGTTGCTGGCAGTCTGGCACAATTAATGAGAGGCGGGCAATGTGAGTGGGCAAATTTGGTTCGAGTTGTAGGACACTTGACTCGGAGTCTTGGAGAAAAACGGTCATGTATTGTGCGCATATAAGATACTCCGTATTAGATTCGGGCACTAATGAGTAGTAATGACTACTTGATTGATGATAAGTCGGGCGTTTACTTGTACAATTAAACACCAAACTAATCACTATTTGATCCTTTTTTTTTTCTTTTTTTTTTGATTCGGTAATTTACTGGCCCTGAAGGGCTCAGTCCCTGTAGAGTTAGGGGGTTATTTAGGGGATCTAACTCACAAGAAGACCCCAGCTGAACAGCTGGAAACCAGGCATGAACCCGGCAAAGAAACCCTACAAGAGGGCCCACATCACAAACAAACCCCCCAACTTTACAAGTTAGGTTGATAAGGATCGAACCCCCAACCTCCATGTTGGGGGAGTGGAGCTACCACAAGATCCTTATCACTATTTGATCCATGACGGTGGAAAAATCGATGCTTTGTACATGGTGGATGCATCAACATTTTACATTGCATCACTTACATTTCTCTTTGCTATTGAGCTTCTTCCTTAAGATAATTTTCTACACACATATATGATAAACTTTTAAAATTGCGTTAAGTTTGCTAATTCTTCCAAGGGTCTTGTCGTTCCTTTGACTAGGAGATAATTTAAGTGGTTAATTTAGAATCAAACTTGTTCAAAGGTATGTGTCTCGTCGTCTCGACCTAATCTCAACGATATGCCACACAATTACAGAATAATAATAAATAGTTCGAGACATATCTAATACTATATATTAAAACCTGAAACCAAGTCTTTCCTAGGAGGACACTTGACATTTATTAATTAAATAGAACATAAAAATAGCATTAAATACAATTATCGGTTAGGATATGGTAAGAAATTATCATAGGGTAGTATAATATTATTAGCTAATTTATGGAAAATAATCATTATGGTAATTTATTAGAACAAAGATAAGATTTTTCTCATAAAACGAGTATAAACGATATAAATACATAGCGCGGGCGTGCCACGGGCATGCAAACTGGTCTAATCTTAATCTTAATAGTTCGAATTTTCTTAGAGCTTCTGGTGAATAAGGATTTAATTTATGTTATGGAATTGTTGTTATACCATATGTGGATTTATAGTAATCATGTACAAAATTCATAATATTAGTTATGGAAATGTAGTATCCCATAAATAAGTTTATGGTAATCATGAAAATAAGCTTATGGTAATAATGATAAAATGACAGTTTCAAAACCATGAAATTAATTTTTTATGTTATTGTAAGATAATATTCCATAAGTCAAAAGTCTAATATGACAAATTCTTCATTTTGATATTTATAACCACCAAATGATGACCTTTAAATTTGAGATGCTAACACTAATAAATATAAGTCACCCTACTACAAATTAGTGACAATTTAAGTTATTCAAATGAATTTCCCAATACTAAAAATTATAAGCCAACTCTATTGAAGAGATCTAAATCCCTTCAAATTTTCATAGAGCTTATGGTGAATAAATAATTAATTAAGTGTTATGAAAATGTAAGTACCATATGTAAGTTTATGGATATCATATAAAGAATTCATATATTACTTATGAATATGCAGTTACCATATGTAATCTTTTATGAGTTATAGCAAGATAATATACCATAATTCAAAGTTACATTTTAATACGTGTGAAAAAGTTTGATATGACAAATTCAACATTTTGGCAAATATAAGAACCAAATATTTGTTTTTTAATGATAATTTCATCAATGCATCGTGATAGACTACAGTTAAAAATATTTTGTTGTAAAAATGGTAAAATCAAGAGAACATCAACCCACCTTAACTTGAGGTCGTTATTTGCATTAAATCTGATTATGTCTTGGTTATTTACGTTCTGTATGATCTGATGAAGATATTTTGATTAAATAAGGAGTTATTTGATCTGATACGAACATTTCATATGTCAATTGATTTAAATTAATTAATTTTTTTAATTAATTAGGGAACCTTAGCTTGAGATTATTTGCATGAAAATTGATTATGTCTTGGTTACTTAGATTCTGTATGATTTGGTATGAAACTATGTGATTAAATCGAAAGTTAATTGATCAAAATTTCACATATCAGATGTCAAATGATATAATTTAATTAGAAAATACTTGAATTCAATTTGGTGAGTTATGCCTTAATGCATGGACGAAATTAATCTGTATGAGTAGATCTATTTTCACTAAAATTAATAGTATCAGCCAAAATTATTAGGTCAACCACTTTAAAAAACTTTGTTTAACTATAATCATAAGGGTAATGGAAGGTACGTATATAATATACAATATTGTTAATGTGACCGTGCAACGCACGGGTTTTAAACTAGTCTTAATATATTTATAAACGAAGCTTTTTTCGGGGGCATTGAATAGATCTAGAGCCCTTCGAATTTTCTTAGAGCTTCTGGTGGATAAGGAATTACTTTATGTTATGGAATTTGTTGTTATATACCATATGTGGGTTTATGGTAATGATGCACAAAATTCATATATTAGTTATGGAAGTGTAGTATAGCATACATAAGTTTATGGTAATCATGAAAATAAGCTTATGGTATCCATGAAAATATGACATTTTCATAATTATAAAATTATTCTATATGTTATGGTAAAATAATATTACATAAGAAAATATTACATAATGCTTTTTTCTTCATTTTTGTACATATAAGCACCAAGTGATGACCTTTAGATTTGAGATACTAATACTAATAATTATAAGTCACCCTACTATAAATTAGTAGCAATTTAACTTATTTAAATGAATTTTTCAATATTAACAATTGTAAGTCAACTCTATTTTTTTTTTTTTTTTGTGTGGTAAAAAGTAAGTCGACTCTATTGAAGAGGTCTAAAAACCCTAGGAATTTTCATAGAACTTGTGGTGGATAAAGAATTGGTTAATTAAGTGTTATGAAAATGTAATTACCATATGTAAGTTTATGGTAATCATATAAAGAATTCATTTATTACTTATGAATATGCGGTTACTATGTGTAAGTTTATGGTAAATTTGAAAAAACAAATCAATATAAAAGTTTTCTTTTATTAAGATAATATACCAAAAGTCGAACTTACATTTCAATGCGTGAGAAAAAGTCTGACATGACATTGTCTATATTTTGGTATATATAAGAACCAAATATTTATTATTTTAATGATAAATTTCGAATTGGAGATAGTACTAATAACGATAAGTCACTCATCAATTATAGGTGGGTAAAATTCAACTTATTTAGTAATTTCTCTATAGTAATAGCTAGGAGTATAAGTCAATTGTGTTCCTCTAAATTATGAGTTATTCTATATGTCGGTTATTTTTTTCTTCTAATCTATGTTTTTTCTATGTATAAACGATTGACCACAAGATACGAAAAAAGGCAGTTTTTATATTTCTAAATGACTCCGATCTTATCTGCATTTAAATATAAGCTATTTATGCGTCTAGAGTTAATGAAATCTTATTACAGTTTATGGTGAACAAAAATTCCATTTGTGAATAAAAACTTCATTTATGAGTAATGGAAGATAGTAATTCCATAGATGAAACTATATGGTAATCATGCAGTGGTAAGATAATACAAAAGAATTTTCTTATGGGTTATGAAAAGATTAATATTCAAATTTGAGTTTATTATAACCATAAAAACAGATATTCCCTCATTTACAAAATGTAATGATTTCATTTTGCGAGATAAGGTATTGGCTGTTGATTTCGCCAAAAAACAAAAAACAAATATCAGATTTATATACTTAAAAGTTATACGGTGTACTTATTTGGTTGGTATCTACTTTGATAATATTATAATTTTGCAATTTTTGGCTTTATATTATAAAATAAATTTTTATTTTAATGTCTCACATCTAAAAATGCTATTGAAACATACTTTTGAATAGAGAATGTAATATATATATATATATATATATATATATTGTCACATCATTGTCATAGTATTTTTTATTTTTTTTTTGAGAATTTTCTATAATTGTCATCATTTGCAGTTTCTATACAGTTTACATCAATGCATCTTGATAGACTCCAATTAAATACATTTTGTTGTAAAAATGCTAAAATCAAGAGAACATCAAGGCACCTTAGCTTGAGGTTATCTGCACGAAAAATGATTATGTCTTGGTTATTTACGTTCTGTATAATTATGTATGAAGATATTTGATTAAGTAAGAAGTTATTTGATCTGATATGGACATTTCAGATGTCAATTGATCTAACTTGATTAAAAAAGAAATGTAATTAATTAGGGAACCTTAGTTTCAGGTTATTTTGCATGAAAATTGATTATGTCTTAGTTATTTGGATTCCGTATGATCTGGTATGAAGCTATATGATTAAATCGGAAGTTGTTTGATCTGATTCATACATATTAGATGTCAAATGATCTAATTTAATTGTAAAATAACTGAATTTAATTAGGTGAGTTATGCCTTAATGGAAGAAATTAATTTGTTTGAGTAGATCTCTTTGCACTAAAACCTATTAGTATCAACCAAATTTATTAGGTCAGCTACCTTAATGTATTTTTTCTTTTTTTTTTTTTTTTTTTTTTTTTTTTTTTTTTTTGTTGTATTGAATGAGTCTGAAAATGGGGCAAAATCCCACAACGCAAATGGAATTATCCTAGAGTTTCAAAAGATCTATGCATAGTCCTAAAATATATAAAGTTCGAAGTATAAATATAAAATCTACAATATAGTTATGACCTCAAATAAAACTTTGTTTAGCTATATTATAATGATTTCGGTAATGGATGGTGCGTATATACTATATAATATTTTTAATGTAACCGTGCAACGCACGGGCTTTAAACTAGTATATTTATAAACGAAGTTTTTTTCGTGGGCATTGAAGAGGTCTAGAGTCATTCGAATTTTCTGATAGCTTCTGGTGAATAAGAAATTAATTTATATTATGGAACTGTTGTTATATACCATATGTGAGTTTTTGGTAATCATGTACAAAATTCATGCATTAGTTATGGAAATGTAGTATACCATACACAATCTTATGGTAATCATGAAAATAAGCTTATGGTAACCAGGCTGAAGATATCACATTTTCATAATTATGAAATTATTTTATATGTTATGAGAAGATAATATTCCGTAAGTTAAAAGTTTAATATGACATTTTCTACATTTTGGTACATATAAGCACCCAATGATGACCTTAAAATTTGAGATATTAATACTAATAACTATAGATCACCCTAATATAAATGAGTAACTGTTTAACTTATTCAAATGAATTTCTCAATACTAACAATTATACGTCAACTCTATTGAATAGGTTAAAAGCCCTACGAATTTTCTTAGAGCTTTAGGAGAATAAAGAATTAATTAAGTGTTATAAAAATGTAGCTAGCATATGTAAGTTTATGCTAATAATATAAAGACTTCATTTATTACTTATAATATATACGGAAAATTCACGTGGTACCCTCGAACTTTGCATGTTTGCACATGGTACCCAACTTGTCGAGATTCTGCACATAGTACTCTTGAAGTTTGAAGTTATGCACGTGGTACCCTTGTATTTAACGGTTGGTTGACACCGTTAACTGGAATATTAGGAAAAGAATTATTACATCTCAGCCATCCATTGTGGTCTATCCAGTGGTTGAGATTATTCTAAACCTAAAAAAAAAAAAAAAAAAAAAAGCCACCCTTCTACTCTCTCTCCTGCTCTTATTTTCTTAATGTCTCCTGCTCTTTAGTCTTTCGACTATTTCCCCCAACCATCAACCCCGACCACCAGCATCCTCCACTACCAACCACCGACCACGAGCGATGTCTACCCCGTTCACCAGTGTGGCCACGCCCCCACCCAAACATCGCCAGGATTCCACCAAAGCCACCACTTATTCACAATCGAACACAAAAATACTATTTCTCCTTATTGAACCCGAAAATTATTTGCTCAAAATGAAATCTAATTTGGGACAAAATCAACAAGAAATTTCGCCCAGTATTGACTCAAAATTTGCCCAAATTTAACCAAAAAATGGCCCAAAAAAAAACCAGAAATTTGTATAAATTCATACCCATATTCAACCCACCAAATTTGCAAATAACAACATCAAGTTCAACCTAGAAAATGTGTGCAAATAAACCCAAATTCGAGTAACAATTTGATGAAGGTGAAATGAATCAGATGATGAATTGATGACACGATTAGATGAGGATGCTTATACGGGATGTGAGATGATGATGATGATTATAGATGATAAGATGATACCATGAAGATTAAAAATGGTTGATGAAATGGTGGTGCATCATTAAGATACCCAAATTTTCAGGATAACAAGCAATGGTGCCATGGTGGTGAAGGTACGGGGAGGTAAGCAGAGAGAGAGGAATGCATGTGAATTTCCGATTTTTTTTTTTTTTTTTTTTTTTTTTTTTAATCTCAGTCGTTTATTTGTAGTTAATAAATGGCTCAGATTTTGGACTTTTCGCAGTTAACATCATTTTGACGGTGTTAAGATATAAGGGTACCACGTGCATAACTTCAAACTTCAAGGGTACCATGTGCAGAATCTCGACAAGTTGGGTACCATGTGCAAACAGGTAAAGTTCGGGGGTACCGTGTGAATTTTCCGTAATTTGTAAAGATAGTTACCATATGTACGTTTATGATAATTTGTAAAGATGAATCAATATAAAAGTTTTCTATTATGAGTTATAGTAAGATAATATTCCATACGTCAAACTTACATTTTGATACGTCAGAAAAAAAATCTGACGACATTATCTACATTTTGGTAAATATAAGAACCAAAATTAATTCTTTAAACTTCGAATTAGAGATAGTAATTCTAAAAACGATAAATCATTCATCTACTATAGTTGAATAGTAATTCAACTTATTTTATAATTTCTCAATACAAATAATTACTCCCTCCGTTCGCCTATAAAAATAACAGTACATAATCCACTATTTTTCGACAAAATGTCTCCGGAGCAAAAACGACTCAAATTTTGGTGGTAGTCTCTACATATGATATAATGAGGATTTGCAAAATATTAGAGTCAAAAATCTAAGAGAAGATAAGGAAAACAGCCAAAACGGTCAGAAATCCGCACAAAGTGACGAGCGTCAAAACACATGAAATACTTCACAAAATGAATAACTAACACTCAAATCCAACAAATATAGTCCTAGGGTATCTAATTTAACGTTTGGAGAACATTTGGCTTGTTTCGAAAAATTGATCAAATTTGACCAAAATCGCAATACATAATCCACGGTTTTTTGATAAAAAAATGCTCCGGAGCGAAAACAGCTCAAATTTTGGTGGAAGTCTCTACGTATGATACAATGAGGATTTTAAAAATATTAGAGTAAAAAACTTAAGAGAAGATAATGAAAACGGCCAAAACGGTCATAAATCCATAAAAAGTGACGAGTGTCGAAACGCATGAAATATTTCAGAAAATAAGGAAACAACACTCAAATCCAACAAGTATAGTCCTAGGGTATCTACAGTAATTTTTGGAGGACATTTGACGTTTTTCAAAAAATTGTTCAAATTTGATCGGAATCGCAGTATATAATCCACGGTTTTTCGATAAAAAGGCTCCGGAGCGAATACGGCTCAAATTTTGGTGGTAGTCTCTACCTATGATATAATGAGGATTTGAAAAATATTAGAGTCAAAAACCTAAGAGAAGATAAGGAAAACGGCAAAAACGGTCATAAATCCATACAAAGTGACGAGCGTCGAAACGTATGAAATACTTCAGAAAATGAGGAACCAACACTCAAATCCAACAATTGTTGTCCTAGGGTATCCACGGTAATGTTTGGAGGACATGTGGCGTATTTCGTATAATTGATCAAATTAGACCAGAATCGTAGTACATAATCCACAGTTTTTCGATAAAATGACTCCGGAGCAAAAACGGCTAAAATTTTGGTGGTAGTGTCTACGTATGATATAACGAGGATTGGAAGAATATTAGAATAAAAAACCTAAGAGAAGGTTAGAAAAACGGCCAAAACGGTCATTAAGCCATACAAAGTGACGAGCGTCGAAACGCATGAAATATTTCACAAAATGAGGAACCAACACTCAAATCCAACAAGTATAGTCCTAATGTATCTTCATTAATGTTTGGAGTACATTTGGCTTTTTTTCGGAAAAATGATCAAATTTGACCATAATCACAGTACATAATCCACGATTTTTTGATAAAATGGTTTCGGAGCAAAAAAACACTCAACTTTTGGTGGTGGTCTCTAAGTATGCTAAAATAAGGATTTGCAAAATATTAGAGTAAAAAACCTAAGAGAAGATAAGGAAAACGGTCAGAAATCCACACAAAGTGACGAGCGTCGAAACGCATGAAATACTTCACAAAATGAGGAACCAACACTGAAATCCAACAACTATAGTCCTAGGGTATCTACAGTAATTTTTGGAGGACATTTGCCGTATTTCGAAAAATTGATCAAATTTGACCAGAATCGCAGTATATAATCCACGGTTTTTCGATAAAAAGGCTCGGGAACGAATGCGACTCAAATTTTGGTGGTAGTCTCTACGTATGATATAATGAGGATTGGAAAAATATTAGAGTCAAAACCTTAGAAAATATAAGGAAAACGGCAAAAACGGTCATAAATCCATACAAAGTGACGAGCGTCGAAACGCATGAAATACTTCAGAAAATGAGGAACCAACACTCAAATCCAACAAATATAGTCCTAGGGTATCTACAGTAATGTTTGGAGGACATTTGGCGTATTTTGTAAAATTGATCAATTTGACCAGAATCGTAGTACAAAGTCCACGGTTTTTCGATAAAATGGCTCCGGAGCAAAAATGGCTCAAATTTTGGTGGTAATGTCTAAGTATGATATAAGGAGGATTGGAAGGATATTAGAGCCAAAATCCTAAGAGAAGGTTTGAAAAACGGTCAAAACGGTCATAAATCCATACAAAGTGACGAGTGTCGAAACGCATGAAATAATTCACAAAATGAGGAATCAACACTCAAATCCAACAAGTATAGTCCTAATGTGTCTTCAGTAATGTTTCGAGGACCTTTGACTTTTTTTCGGAAAATTGATCAAATTTGACCAGAATCACAATACATAATCCACGATAACTTTACAAAATGGTTTCGGAGCAAAAAAAAAATCAAATTTTGGTGGTGGTCTCTAAGTATGATAAAATAAGGATTTGCAAAATATTAGAGTAAAAAACCTAAGAGAAGATAAGGAAAATGGCCAAAACAGTCATAAATCCTTACAATGTGACGAGCGTCGAAACGCATCAAATACTTCACAAAATGAGGAACCAACACTCAAATCCAACAAGTATAATCCTGATGTATCTTCAGTTTTGTTTGGAGGACCTTTGGCTTTAAGTTATCTCAAGCAATCAGCTCTTATCCTTTGGCGGAAAATTGATCAAATTTGATTAGAATAACAGTACATAATCCACTATTTTTCGACAAAATGGCTCCGGGCAAAAACGACTCAAATTGTGGTGGTAGTCTCTACATATGATATAATGAGGATTTGCAAAATATTAGAGTCAAAAACCTAAGAGAAGATAAGGAAAACAACCAAAACGATCAGAAATCCACACAAAGTGACGAGCGTCGAAACGCATGAAATATTTCACAAAATGAGGAACCAACACTGAAATCCAACAAATATAGTCCTAGGGTTTCTACAGTAATTTTTGGAGGACATTTGACATTTTTCGAAAAATTGATCAAATTTGAGCGGAATCACAGTATATAATCCACGGTTTTTCGATAAAAAGGCTCAGGAGTGAATATGACTCAAATTTTGGTGGTAGTCTCTACGTATGATATAATGAGTATTTGAAAAATATTAGAGTAAAAAAATTTAAGAAAAGATAAGGAAAACGATCATAAATCCATACAAAGTGACGAGCGTCGAAACGCATGAAATACTTCACAAAATGAGGAACCAACACTCAAATCCAACAAACATTGTCCTAGGGTATCTACAATAATGTTTGGAGGACATTTGGCGTATTTCGTAAAATTGATCAAATTTGACCAGAATCGTAGTACATAATCCACGGTTTTTCGATAAAATGGATCCGGAGCAAAAACGGCTCAAATTTCGGTGGTAATGTCTAAGTATGATATAAGGAGGATTGGATGGATATTAGAGCCAAAAACCTAAGAGAAGGTTAGAAAAACGGTCAAAGCGGTCATAAATCCATACAAAGTGACGAGTGTCGAAACGCACGAAATAATTCACAAAATGAGGAACCAACACTCAAATCCAACAAGTATAGTCCTAATGTATCTTCAGTAATGTTTCGAGGACATTTAACTTTTTTTCGGAAAATTGATCAAATTTGACCAGAATCACAGTGCATAATCCACGATTTTTTTATAAAATGACTTTGGAGCAAAAATGTAACAACCCTAAATTTTGACCAACTATAAATAGAAATAAATTTAGAATTGTCACGCCGCAATTGACTACCAAGTCAATTGCTAGGCTAGAAATTCAACTGCAATTACCCAACGAAAAATAAAACAGCGGAAGTCTTTAAATGTCGAGCTATGGTTCTCAAAACGAAATCCAAATTACAAAATCAGAACGAAATGAAGTCTGAGATAAAACAAAGTCTTTCGAAAACCCCAACATGATCAGCTTCGTAAGCATGCAGCCATATCATCAAGACCTGTCAACTATGCCATCGAAGATTGACATAGGCCCCAGAACACGGTAGGGACGAACCAGAAAACAGAACGTCAGCACAGGCTGAGTAAGAAATAACAAGCATAAAGAACAAATAAGATACGCGCCTTGAGGCGCGTAGCTAACAAGAATGAATTGACGTTATAACATAGGATTAACAATAGCAACAGAGTGCATTATCAAAAGAGCATCGTCGCTCAGTATATATATATTGTTTAATTATTCGGCCAGGGTCCTACCCCATAGCCCCACTTAACGAACTTTGTTCGAGCTAGAGTTGTAATTATCGCCCTAATAATCCCGAGTGTGCACACCCCTCACAAGACAGGCCGGTAGGACGAGCTCCCATCTAGGAGGAAGACTATTAGGAAGTCGGCAGCTAACCCGACCCTACGTACCTTGATCAGAGGTATATCAACGATGATCGGCCGAGCCGAATACATCGTACTCTAGGTGGAGTCATTTATATTCTTTCATCCGTTTTATATACGTTATTCAAAGATGCATTATTCGACGATACACATTATAATGACCATAATCGATAGATATTTGAAGCGAAACAAAAACACAAGCAATAAGCAAACACACCACTCGACCGAGTGGCCGAGTGGTGGTCTCGGCTAGAGGCCGAAGAACGGCAAGAGGCCGAAGGGCCGTGGGGAGCATGTGGTCGAAAGACCGCAAACGAACATTGATAAGATGGAAGGAAAATATGCTCAATGATATAATTAAGCACAAGCGAAACGGGTAACAAGAATGAATGTGTAAAGCAAGAACATGCGATGATCAAGCAAAGTGTATCAAACAAGATAATGGTTAGTGAGAGATTTGTGATCAACGTTCTTACCTTACTAGCAAGTCACAAAATCAACACAAGACTTTAGAATGGTACTTCCTCGAACACACAACCTAAAAACCAAATAACAAATCACCAATTATCAACCATCACACTACCAACACCAATAAGACACCTCTAGATTCATATTCCAACACTCAAACGATCTCCAAACGTAACCAAATTCGCACAGCACCTTACTAAACATACCAACAATATAAACCCATCATAAACTCATCAAAACCATGATGATAATACTCAAATTAAGGTGAGACCAGATCTGGGCAGCATGTCTTTTCCACCATTAAAACATCATAAAACATCTCTAAACCCTAATCACGAATTCTACAAATCATATCAAACAATCCCTCCAATTACTACACAACTCTAATCATAAAATCATCATTAAATCATTATAACTTCAATCACGAGAACCCTAATTCACAACTTTAATATTTCATGCATCAAAACACAATTAATCACAACTAAGAACCCACCAATAACTAATCATCACTTAATTCATGCTTAAACTTCAATTAACATGAATAATAGAAAAGCCCTAATCTGAAAATCATACTAAAGGGGTTTAAAACTTACAACTTTTGGTTACAAAACCAAAAGAAAGAGGGCAAAGGGGTCGGCGGTGGTGCACGGCGGCGGCTGCGGTGGTCGGCGGCGGTTCTCGGGGCCGCTCTTCTCCTTCTTCTCTTCTCTCTCTTTCTCGGATCTCCTCTCTTCCTTGCTCTTTTTTTTTCTTTTTGCTGCTGCTGCCGTGAGGAATGAGGGGAGGGTTTTGGGGTTTTTTTATTTTATTTTTGTAGAAAGTAGGAAGGGTTTAGTAAGGGTATTTTGGTAATTTCGCCAAACAGTTGCCCAATTAGGAAAACGTCTCTAACCGGAAGGTATAACCTAATTCCCAAAATAGATTTTCACGCCCTTAAAACGAGATTCTCCCAATACTTCGCACAATTCAAGTGACCCAAAAATATGGGGTGTTACAAAAAACGACTCAAATTTTGGTGGTGGTCTCTAAGTATGATAAAATAAGGATTTGCAGAATATTAGAGTAAAAAAAACCTAAGAGAAGATAAGGAAAGCGACCAAAACGGTCATAAATCCATACAAAGTGACGAGCGTCAAAACGCATGAAATACTTCACAAAATGAGGAGCGAACACTCAAATCCAACAAGTATAGTCCTAGGGTATCTAATTTAATGTTTGGAGGACATTGGCTTGTTTAAAAATGTAATAGCCCGATCCACCGTCCGTCGCAACACAACCCAATAAGATGGGTAGTCACCTATTAGGCCCATATATCCTCTCCGGGCTCTAAAAGGTGAAGGCCTTGTTGGTAGTATGATGGTAGGAATCTATTATAAACTGATCATATGAGCCTTATTTTCAAAATGTGGGACAAACCAACTCCATAAACCACTTTCCATATTCCGTAGTGTTACAAACTCCCCCACTTAGAGAACGCGACGTCCCCGGCGCGCCTCAACCATTCCATACCAACATCAGCACAGGTCCAAGATCTCCCCCGCTAGACGGCTGGTCTGGGCCTCGCCCCAGCACCCAGCACGCGGTCGTAGGGTTGCTCTGATACCATCTGTAACAGCCCGATCCACCGTCCGTCGCAACACAACCCAATAAGATGGGTAGTCACCTATTAGGCCCATATATCCTCTCCGGGCTCTAAAAGGTGAAGGCTTTGTTGGTAGTATGATAGTAGGAATCTATTATAAACTGATCATATGAGCCTTATTTTTCCAATGTGGGACAAACCAACTCCATAAACCACTTTCCATATTCCGTAGTGTTACAAAAAAAATTGATCAAATTTGACCAGAATCGCAGTACATAATCCACGGTTTTTCGATAAATCCGGAGCGAAAACGGCTCAAATATTGGTAGTAGTCTCTACGTATGATATAATGAGGATTTTTAAAATATTATTGTAAAAAACATAAGAGAAGATAATGAAAATGACCAAAACGGTTATAAATCCATACAAAGTGACGAGCGTCAAAACGCATGAAGTGCTTCAGAAAATGAGGAACTAACACTCAAATCTAACAAGTATAGTCCTAGGGTATCTACATTAGTTTTTGGAGAACATATGACATTTTTTGAAAAATTGATCAAATTTGACCGGATCACAGTACATACTCCACGGTTTTTCGATAAAATGGCTCCGGAACGAAAACATTTCAGATTTTTTTTGGTGGTAGTCCCTACGTATGGTATAATGAGGATTGGAAGAATATTTGTAACAGCCCGATCCATCATACGTCGCAACACAACCCAATAAGATGGGTAGTCACCTATTAGGCCCATATATCCTCTCTGGGCTCTAAAAGGTGAAGGCCTTGTTGTTAGTATGATGATAGGAATCTATTATAAACTGATCATATGAGCCTTAGTTTCCCAATGTGGGACAAACCAACTCCATAATCCACTTTCCAAATTTCGTAGTGTTACAATATTAGAGCGAAAAACCTAAGAGATTGTTAGAAAAACATACAAAACGGTCATAAATCCATACAAAGTGACGAGCGTCGAAACGCATGAAATACTTCACAAAACGAGATACTGATCTGCCCATTTTCTACGCATCAAGTTAATGGTTTTTATTGTATTTTAACGTTCCAAATGATTTATTATACTCACTATTGGTGTTGAGTATTGGTTCTTAAGTTTTATGTAATTTTGGTCATTTTAAGGACATTTTGGATGCGAACAATAATTGACGCGCTGTTGAAAAACTTTCCACAGACTTTTGGCGGCCGCGCTGCAAGCTTGGCGGAGCGTTAAAAGAAGCAAAAAGATGTGCGTCAAAGACTTTTCGCGGTCCGCTGTGGTGAGCTTGGCGGGCGGCGATGAGGCTTTGCGGGCCGCGGTGAAGAGCTTGGCGGATCGTGGTTTCTGTATTTTCCTAATTACGTATTTTTCTATTTTATGTTTTCCGGACTTTAAGAATCCCCGACTCTAGGTTTATTCGTTCAAAATTATTAGAGAAAACAAGGAGAGGGGGCGGTTAGAAGAAGAGTTGTGGCGGTGGACCGAGGGGAAGGGGGAAATCACGTCGGTGGAAGAAGGTATAATGGTGCTGGGAGGCAGTGGGAGCCGTCGACGGTGAGCGATCACTCCACTAGTGGAGTCGCCATCATACGACGAGCAAGCGTTGTGGCCGGACAACATACGGTGGTGGTGTGTCCAGGTAGTCGGCTGTGAGGTAGTACGTTGTGCTGGGTAGGGAAAGGGAAAGGGAAAGGGGGAGAGGAGAGAGAAAAGTAAGAGGTGGGAATTGGTCATTTTATTTCATTATTATTGATTATTGATTGTAATTAACTCAAGCTAATCATGTTCCTGTCAATATTATAGACAAATCAACTAACAGAAGTTCAAAAATGAGTATGGTGTGCAGTTTTCGAAAGTACGGGGGTACCGTATGCACAAAGTTAATTTGTAGGGGTATCGCGTGCAAAACCCCAAAGTACAGGGGTAATAAGTGCATTTTCCGATAATCAAATTTATGGTGATTATTGTGGTAAGCTAAGTAATATAAAAATATAATGTGATATAACAGGTGATGGGATTGTGGTATAAAGATGAGATGGTAAAACGGCTAATGTAAAAGTGGAAGTAAAATAATAATATGATAGGGAGTAAGTGAGTAGAAACATATAATATAATATACTATCATTACTAATAATATTATAAAAATGATAAATCAACATTTTTATAAAACGAGTATAATAATGTGAATATGCAGCCCGGGCATAGGCCGGGCATACAAACTAGTACTATATATTAAAACTTGAAGTCAAGTCTTTCCTAGAAGGACACTTGACATTCATTAATTGGATAGCACTAAGTAATTATATAATATGGAAATTATTAGCTAATTTATGGAAAATAATACTACTCCTACCTAAAGAGATTCTCCTGTTTCTTTTTGCAGTTTTGAGTTGTCATGTTGGGGACTATTTGTAGATTAAATGAAAGACCCGTTTTACTTGAAATCAAGTAGAGTTGGTTGACTGCAATACAGAATGAAATACTTACTAGTTTTTAAAGCAAGTGAACGATTAATTTGGTTTAAATGTAGCTCCCAACATGACAACTCAAAACTGCAAAAAGAAATAGAAAAATCTCTTTGGATAGGAGGGAGTATAACTTATGGTGATTACGGTGATTAGCTAATTTATGGAAAATAATAGTGTTGCTAATAATATTATAACAAAGATAAACCGACAATTTCATAAAATGAGTGTAACAATAAAGATATATATAGCTCGGGCGCGGGCCGAGCATGCAAACTAGTAATCATAATATTTGGTATGACTAACCATGGGAGGAAACTGATGCGTAATCGTGCGTGGCAGTATATTATATCATACACCAAGGACCAATATCGAATAGGGTCAACTTAATTAAACAGTAACGAATAACTTCTACCATAATTTTTGTTGAACACCCAGTGTTTTTTTTCATACTGTATTAGAAGATCAAAAGAAACTGTCAACCCAAATGTTACAACCAAATTTTACTCGAAACACACTGGCCAATTAGGCAAACTGTCACTGTACTAAATACAACAAACCCGCCATCGGACCTCGGACGTCTACCTACGGACAACCTCTGCGAAAACTTGCCATGCTATATTACATGAATCAATGAAAGTGATCGTAAATAAATACACAATGGAGAGCAAATAAAGCTTGCTCTACAAGGGCCTTCTGAAAAACAGCCCCCTAAATTCTGTGGGATTTTTCTATAGCATAAGCTGTGCACTAAACTTCTTTCTCTATGGAACATGAATACTATACTCTATGACCCATGTTTAATTCTAAGGGTTTCAAAGCATCTTGAACAATATCTTGGACAGTTCGATTTCGTCGGCAAACATCCGACAGTTCCTCAATTGGAACCATGATATCATTGATATTAGCCCCAGACGCGGCCTGAGACAGCGCTTGCAGGAATTTTGAGCATTCAATATCCGTCACTGCCGTCCTTGGAATCAATGACACCACCGCATTGGCCCATTCCACAGCTTTTGCACCGTAAGCTCTGACTAGTGCTATAAGCGCATAGGTTACCTGCATGATATTGGCCAACATTTCAGCTTCACCAAAATCCTATTTCGTATGTAAATATTAGGACTAGTCTTGAGCAGAGCACGATCCGATGGTACAATGTGGACTCTAAGATTTGGGATGAGTGCTGGGGATACAACCATACTCACCCCAACACCTTAGATACTAACCTCATTCTACCATAGAACTGTCTTACTCAACAAATAAACATTTTAACACTATTTTGGTGAAAATTACTGTTTCAAAACGGGAACTTGGAAGAGCTCCTGTCAGCGATGCAATCAGTATCCTGGTGACAGTTGGTCCTCTTGGAATGACCACATTGTTCCTAATAGGCAAGTACTGCATGCCATCGCGTGAATTTGTGAGATCAAAGACATCAGACAAGAATGACAATATAGAATTTGAGGCCTCCCTGCAAGGGCAATAGAAGATCATCAGTCCAAGGTTTCAAACAACAGCTTTCGAGAACTTTCAATATTCACACAACTTTGTAAGAAAATCAGTCAGAAGTCTACTCTGTTGTAAACACATTTTTTTTTTTTCGTTTAGTAAAATTCCAACTTGGGAGACGTTTGATTTATTAGAAGGTTGTTGGGAGGAGAACAGTTTATCCTCTGTGTTTCTTACAAGGTTGGTCTATCCTCTGCCAATAATTTAATAAAGACGAGAGACATGAACCGAATATTAAAAACAATAGCTCTTTCTTTCAGAAGACGAAATACAAAAAATTAAAATAAAAGTTGGTTTAATCATACTACGTCTCAATCATCCACCACAATTGCATTGCATTCTTAGTGCCACCAGAAATTATAGAAGCTACCAAAGATCTGCAAGATATGACGTATAATCATCGAGTTTTCACGATAAATAGTTGTGCAAGTATCTCAGCAACCCACCACAATGTGCCCCCAAAAGAGTAGGCCCAAAATAAAGTGAAATTCACGCATGTTTATTTTTTACAGGAATAGTCAGATACATGAATATCCTTCAGTGAAAGAGAGTGATAATATTTCTTTTAGAACAACGATGGGCAAAATTGCCATATTTTTTTTCCACGTTACGACAATAACTTGTTTTAAAAGAAACAAAAGGCTACTGCTTGAGTTGTGAGCGAGGGACATTTAACATTTGCTTGAGACAGGAAGCACAATTTTTTTTTTAGATTTTAAGTTCTGTTTTTCAATGGACTCTCCTCTTTTCCTCTTGATTACTTCGTTGCTCTTATTCAGAACAGTTTGCCTACTTCCTTTGTCTTTTTTTTTTTATTTTTTTTTTTATTTTTTTTTACTTCTCGGTCACACTTGTTTGTATCGGAGGATATGAGATCATGAGATATATTGTGAAGATTATGAGATCAGATTATACCAAATATAATCTGATCTCATAATCTTCACAATATATCTCATGATCTCATATCCTCCAATAGTTTGCCTATCTCGCTTTGCTTTATCTATTTTCCCTTCTCTCCAATTTTTATAATTGTTTTCCTACCTCAAACAGACTGTTCCAATACAAGGGTTCATTTTAGTTGACTTAAATATTATGGAATCAGGGGTATGCTGTTGTGGTGGTTAGTACAGGAAGCACAATATCAGAGAACTTCAGTAGTGCGTCTACAAGTCTTAAAGTACTGGTGCATTTGGCTCAAAGTTCCTTCAACGATGCAATACAACAACAACATCTTTATCCCAGTGCCTTAAGGCTCCCGCCATAAGGCGGGGTCGGATGCACGCAAGCCTTACCCCTATTGAAACATAGAGAGGCTGCACAGGGATGACCCAAATAAGAAGCACAGACAATTTTATGAGCCATTTTGCTTTATTCCATTAAACGATGTAATGCAAGGAAAATTATCGCAAAAGGTTAAGAAAACTCCACACATGGGAATGTAGTCATAGACAGATAATTAATCAGATAAATTAATGGGGAGGAGGAGAAAAGGCCAGTTAAACCTGTGTTGTACAGTGATCCCAATCAGAGCACAATCTATTAGCGATGAGAACACTGCTGATGGGATGAATATCTGTGGGCAATATCGGATGCATCTCGAAGCCATTAAGAAACAATCATCAGCTATATCTGGTCTGCTTGTAAAATCCTGGCATAAGAATTCGAATTATAATCGACTGCCAACATAGATTCTCAATATTACGAAATATATCAGAGAAAGTACAGCCGTAAAGAACATACTTTCATTGTTTCAAGAAGACACGCTGTCCGTCTAAAGAGAGCTTCAACTAAATTTCTCAAGTATTCCGAACAAGAAGGATCAGAACCGAATATCTGCGACATAGAAACCCAGATGATGACAGGAAGAAAGAACACCGAAGGAACTTCGAGAAAATAATGTGTACCTTTATCACTTCACTTGAGAGATATAAAAAGCAGGGCTGGAGATGGTGCTGATAGAGTCCTTGAATCTCCTCTAGCATTGCTCCAATTGTGGTACCCATGTGCCTTCCAGAAGTTCTAACCTTATAGAACAGAAAACAAGATCGTATTAGTTATGAAGCCCAGAAAAACATGAAACATAACCAAGCAGACTCTACACACTTTAGAATAGCAATCAATAAAGAATTGCATAATAACCGCAAGAGAACACTGTCAGTCCGTTAGTATATAACAAAAAAGGTTAGGCCATGAATAATCCCCCTAAATGTGATATTAACGTCATAACTCCCGTTTCAAAAGACGAACTAAATCCACCCCACATAAGAAAAGGGAAATGGTAAAACGGAAAGGAATACCAAAAACCATGGTACCAAACTTTGAAGGCAGAAACCCTATACGACCAGCAACACCCAAAATAATATATGCGAAACACTAGAATTAAGAAAGTTAAGCCCATTTATGAACATGTAATTTTGTATCGTTGTCATTTTCAGAATTTAATGCTGAGCTAACAGATTGCGCAATCAGAAAGGTTGACAGTTCAAGCTACGAAAACTTACTGCATATTTGCATGCCTTGCAAAGCGATTCCATTGTCCGCATGTCCCATGCACGGCTGTGATAAAGACGTTAAGAGAAACCTGGGGCACACTATCCAACACATCAAAATGTCAAATTTACATATACTTACACATCATAGATGGTCTTGAAAATTGGCCAGAGCCTCTGGATTGCATCTGCCACAGCCTCAGGGTGATTCACATATCTAGAATGATGAAGCTACGGTGAGAATTTGGATGCACGATGTAAGATTGATAGGTTTAGGCACATTCTTCATACCTAAAAATATATGCCAGGCGATCTATATGAACAGTTAGCTCACGATGGCCCTTTTGTCCCAGAATAACTGGACCTTGATTGATCATTTCCTGATTGTTCAGAGTATAAAAGTAACAATAAAATCAACCACCACAACATGCAAAAGATTAAAACAAAATTGATGTGCAAGATTATTGAACCTGAAGGGGAGTAACTACAGGCAGGCATAATGCTTCCACAGCCTTTTTCGCATGGTCTGGAGGAAGCTCTGTGATCACCATGCTGAATAACAAAAAGATTAGTCAGACTACAACACATAGACTCCCGTGCGCACACACACAAAAACAAAAAAAAAAATGAATAAAAAAAAAAAATCAACGACGATACCTGAGCGCTTCAACCAAATGCAGGGAGTCTTCAGGGGCCACCCTTAAGTTTCCACCATCAGCATACACCGCCCTCTGGTAAATATGGAAAAGGCCATCTAAAGATCCACACAGCTTCTTCCGGCAATCTTCACGCAAAATAAGTGTTTCGTTAACGACAGCATGACACCAAGATCATTCTTCCAAACTATAGATGAGAATGCAAGAATCTTGGTAACGAATAAAGGTGTCGAAGTAGTTAGAGAATGGCCAGTTTTACAAGTTTCAAATGACACAATATCTTATCTTTATATTTCATTCAATTATAGTGGATGCAGAGCTAAAAAGGACAAGAAGTTTTCCAACTCATTTGAAGGAAAGGAATAAGGGTCTCCTTTCCCTGAACATAATCTTAAGAGTCGTCAAACAACAACCACCAAGCCTTAGTCCCAAAAATGATTTGGGGCCGACTAACATAAATCATCATCTGAGAACTGTCATACGTAAGCATTATAGTCAAAAGTAGGGAGGGAACTAATCTATACTAATAGTGAAACCATTAGAAAAGAGTATTCAAATAAACAAATAAAGAATACAAAATGCAAAAGGGGAAGAAAAGGATTGAAATGATGGTTTTCACCTGAGATTCGAAAATCGTACGAAATTATGTTTTTAAATGAAAGCTAAGATGGAAATGAGAAAAGATAACTAAGAAAGTCTTGTTGAAGTAACTATCCATTTGAAAACCCAAGGGATAACTCCTGAGGAAGAGTCGGAGAGTTTAATCTAGCACAAAGCCTTGAAAAGTTGTACCCAAACTGTCAAATCAAGAATGCATCATTTCCCAACATTAGAATTTAAGAGTGGGATGCCGGAAGGCTAGGACTAAAGAGCTATACTATCACAAGATAATGGGACATACCATCACATATGTGACGAAATGCTAATGCAGCAGCTGCAGCAGTGTCTTCAGATGTGCTCATACCACTCATAAGTATGTCCACTAATGAAGGCAGAATTTGAAGACCATTTGGTGAAGCATCCAGCCATTTTGAATACGCACCAATTGTCAAGCAGACTGGACAAGTAACAGATATCATAAAGATATTAGTCATGTTACTCTTAAGCAATGTCAATATATCCAACAGTTCATCATCACAATTTTTTAGGACAAACAGAGTAAAAGAGCAACAGATGGCATTTACAGTTGGTACACAGTAGTAAAATACACATAGAACCTTTTTCTTTGCTTGTGTTTTTCCCATTTATAACTAATTTTCTTAACAATCCTGAGGATATCTCACTGATTTTTTTTTTTGCTTTCCAACAATCTTTCGTCAACCAAAAAAAAAAAAAACCCTCCTTAAAAGAAGGGATATTCAAATTTTTAACGAGGCACGTGACATTCTGCAGAGTGCTTTACCAGTTTGAAGTAGCTGGGGATGATGCGGAAGCTTCGCAAGCAACGACATAACCTGCACTTAATTTTATTGACGTGAGGAAAACACATTATGTTTGTCAAAAATGGTCTATACAACAAAGGCGACACAAAGACGAACTCCCACAACAATAGCCCTTCCCATCACCAGCCTTGTCAAAATATTATGTCCGGATCTCATTTAAAGGAACGCAGAATCATATTAAATGCAAAGCACAAATATTTGTCACCAAATAAAAAGGGGCAAGAAGGCAGAAATAACAAACCATGCCACCCTCGCACTATTGTGTTAAATTATATCCACGAATCAAAGAAAAACAATGTCTAATATCGATAATGTAACTGCCATTCGAAAGAGTGCTCAAAACACTGCTGCTTTGTTTCCTTCCAAATACTCTAATGGATAGACAAAAGAATCGAAAACTACAATTCAGCATTGCATTCCCATTTCAAATACACCAAATGAAGGCTGAAGACAGAAACTCCAAAAGAGCTAACAAACTAATTTAACATGATTTTCACATTTTTCGACAGCATCAAAGTTGAATCTTCAAATTTCAGTGTTCATATCAACCTGATCTTACAGAAACATAAGTCAAACAAGCTAGAGAGGTTTTACAGACCTGGGGCATCATATCCACTTCCATACTTGGAACGCTCTCTGCTATGGCCCTAATACAGTACAAAGCAGCCTCAGCTGGACGCCAGTCACTGCTTTGATCATTTCCAGCGCTTGCCACAGCCTGAAAGACCAATTCCACAAAAAGTACAGCTACACAATTATAATTACAAACATTAACATATTATTGTGTCACAATTCCTGGAAAATAAAGGCTGTGTTTGGAGCCAAACAAAAGTAGCAAATAATGATATCAAGCATCATCAACTTTGCCATCAGCAAATATATCCTCCTTAGGGTATTGGGCGCAACAGGAACAAGCAAGCCTTTTTCTCTAGATACAGGAGTTGAGAATAACGAATTCAGAAACTTAAGGAGTAAACTATAGGTTCCTCCAATTATCTTGTAGAATCATGATAGGAAAATCCTTAAAAAGAGCTAGAGGACTTGGCCCATAGTGCTTACTCATACTTTTGTTTTTGCTTCACACTTATTTCTCCCCTATGCATTTTTTTTCTCTTAGTTCGCATCTACAAGTTTTTTCTTGATTTTATTTTCTTTGATTCTTCGTAATTTGTTACCCCATTCCGATCCCAATCTGATTTCTTTACTTGGATTTCCTCTCCTCTTAGTCTCTTACAAGTTAAATCCCTCTCAACTTCTGACATTTCTCTGTTTACTCTCTTTCTTGCCTTCCCACTTCATGTTGAATGGTTTATAACTTTATATGATAAGCATGTAAGTGGACTCTAAGTTCTTTGGGACTAAGGTTTTGTAACAAGATATGAGAACCAGTATATAAGAAAAAAAAGTTTAACTATACCTGAGCCAGCTTCATGTAAAGTATCTTCAAAACTGTTTCACCACCAAGAACGAGAGCCGCATCAACTAGAACATCCGCAACAGCTAGCATCATCAAGAAAAGTAGTCAATGCCAGCAAAGGCAACTGAATAGTCACAAAGAGATGGAATGGGATGCTTGACAAAATGATGCTTTAATCTTAATTATATGACCATAAGACAGAAAAGAAAATTCAGAAGCACGTAGTCATACATTATCTTTTTACAGAACAAGTAACTTAAAGTCGGTGGAGACAAAAGGTCAACTAGAAACAATCACGCATGCCACAATAAATCAAACCAATTAGTCAACTTGTAAATATCAGAGTTAATCTTATTTGGCTACTGGATTAGGCATTTCAATGGCCAATGTACAATTATACCGATTTTGGATGTCAAATATTACCATATCTGGTCTGTTTGAAATCCTTAAGGTCCTCCCTTGAAAGCTCCATATAGTCATCAGGATACTGAACCCGAGAACTGACCTGCCAGGGAAAACAAATGATGTGGTTATTGACTGAAAGCAATCAGTGCACAGAACAAACCACATAATGCTACCTATAAAAACCAATTGTCTACAAGAAAACAAGTGTTTTACTAAAATATCCATTGCAAGCACACCAGGCTGCAGCTTACTGAGACTCTGAGAGCACAGTAGCTGGAGGATCCGTTAAAGGAACTTTCCTTTAACCCTTAAAAAATGGGCCCCCAGACTGGCAACAGGAAACTAAGTACTCCAAGACACTTAAAAACACATTTAGTAGAACAAATACATTCAGATGGCTCTGCTGAACAAAAGTTTGAGAGCGAAACTAAAAGACACTATCATAATTTGCCAAGTGACTTCTATGCGATTAGGACAAACTAATTCAAAAGGAACACATCAGAAGGGAAAAAAAACTATTCACTAGTTTAAAGATCACCCACAACTCACCAAAGAGACAAGAGATTCATACGACGAACGGAAAATTAGCAATCTTCTGTGCCTCTCCGCTTCAATGGATTCCTCGTCACCAAAAGATACATATAGATCCCTGGAACATAACAAAGAGTTTAGAGATGAACTCCTCTTGCATCCAACTGAAAACATACAACTGTAACAAGGAATCCACCTTTCAATCAAGAAAATCTGTAGGTTGTGCCAGAAGTTAAATGTCATTGAAGCGATATCGAACTCTGGGTGTGAGGCAACTTCTAGCAACGCATTCACTATCATCATCGATTCACTTGTACCTGAAAGAACGAAACTCAAGAGATAAATAGGAAAGCACTGACAGGAAAGTCAGACAGAGCAATATATTACAGCAGACAGAATATTTATCACTGTCACAGATACCATCACCCAGCTTTAGCTGCATGAAAAGACTATGGGCAAGCGAGGTTTACTTGTTTTTGTTTAACCCCCCCCCCCCCCCCCCCGCCCCCCGTAAATCCCTCCAGTAGATCTTAAATGGGTGAAACGAACACTTGACCTCTCTTCAACAATAATGATGCCATTGATGATGCAGTCATGTAGTGACAGCAAAGGAACTTGGCTTCATCGAGGAATAGGAACCTGTACAAAGATTTCTTAAATAGCCCAACCATTTGCCCATTTCAGTCTAGAAGTAAGGACGGCGTTTAACGTCAAAAGGAATAGAACACGCAAAGCTGGTAGAATTGGCAGGAAAGACCACATAAAGGTTGCATCATACCAGTTGCAATCAATTTAGCATACGAATCACCCATATCAGCAAACAAACGACCAATGGCTTTCACATCTTCCTCGTCCTGTGGCCACAAGAATGTCAAAGATTAATGGAGACCAGTTGACAAAAATACATGACTATTCAAGTAAAACCTCTTTTAACAATGACTGTGACCAGAGCATGTAATTCTGGATCTTATAGTAATAAATACTTCAGTTACAGTTACGACACCAAATGCACTAATGCATAATAAAAAACACGACATGCATTACTAAGAAATATATCAGTATTACTAAGAAAACAGAACAAATAAAATAAAATAAAAAAATAAACCATGTACTGACAAATTTGACAACTACAATACTGAGATTCAAACATCGACAAAAGTTCAAGCAACTACCTCTTCCTTGAGTAAGGAGGGGAAAAGAGAAACTTAAAAAAAAAAGCCGTCATGATAATTAGCCTAGAGATATGAGTGACTTTCAATACCATCTAGTCATCGACCTTATTGTGTCAAGCAATAGTGATCTTGAAGATTAAAAATAATTGCCTGAAATCTGTTAAAGCTAGCCTAATTGAAAACTCAGCAACAAATACTTCCAGGTGCTATTGCCCAAGCACAAAATGACCCGAAAAAAAAAAACATAGTTGCACTTAAAACTGCTTAAAAACTAAAAGTTTACATGTCAAAACCAAAACATATACATATCACAGCAAAGAATACCTTTGAATGATCATTAAGCAGAGGCCTCAGATTCATGACTTGAGGAACAATGACTTGGATTAATGGTAACTGCACAGAAGCATCAGAAGAACATCCGACTGCAGAGCAATGTATTAACTCCGAAACAACTGCGTATTCAAAGAAAAACTTTCATGTTATTTCAAAAAAGGAGATTTCCTCATTACAGGAAGTCAGGAACACAACAGCTACGACCTACAGCATAGGAGGTACAAAAGAAAGGATTACACGCTTTACTTCACAGTGAGTATGGCTGGATTAACGGATATAGCATAGATACCAACGGAGACCCATGTGAGTATGGCTTGATTAATGTACATAGCATAGATACCAAAGGGGTCCCCAACCATGGAAAGGAAGAGAGCAAGGGGAAGGGAGACAAAATACGAATTGGAGAAAATGACAAATGAACCAAACTAGCAGATAGACATCTATAAAGCCCACTATATTGAAACATCCTTCCTTTCTAATCCCAGATGAAATACACTCAAGATGTACCGAGTACAGCTAATGACATTGCTAACTTCACCTAATCTAGAACAAATAACAAGAGTACAGAGCTTATTCTTAGGTTATTAAAGAAATTATGGGATCAAATATCTTACTATCAAACATTAGAAAACTTATATAACATGCAAATGAGCATATAAGCAAAGAGCACTTACATGCATACCCTAAACAATAGTATAAAGTAAAAAAATAAAAAATAAAAATAAAAGATAAAAATTGCATGAGATATGTCAAAGTAAAGCCTTTCATAAAAATACCATTAACAGAAGCTTCAGAAAGTATCTCAGAACTCAAGCTAGAAAGAGCTGTAAGAGCCAGTGGGTGAGAAGCAAGCACAGATGGAGCAATCCTGAAAGGAAAAAGACATCACAAAAGTCTCTCTAGGTAACTTTCAAGGGTAGATTTAAAGAGTAAGCTCATATCATGAAGCATCTTGATTAATAGTGTGAAACCACTCACCCTCGTCTCAAGCGAAGCCATGAAGCAAATGCCTCAAGAACCTGGAAAATCAGTTCCGAAATTGGAAATCAGCAGAAAAACACGTCCACGGCTATCAAAGGAATCAGATAATAGTCACTGACAAAACATTGTAAGGAACTCTAGAAAACACAAATTTGGGAGCGGAGCATCCATGTTCAACTCTCACAATGTTTATGCTAATTGAAAAAAATACAAGATACAAGGCTTTTTAATTACACACACCTTGTATACAGTTATTTTCTAAAATACTTCCTTTACTTATTTTTCCTTCTCCATTTGGTCCAGCAAAAAAAGGTAACCTTCCAACCATTGAAAAACGGAGCACGCAGGTTTTTATTTTCAACCGACTTCCTAACATTAATCAATCTTTTACCTCTTTCTTCATGTACCCATTATTCATATATTTTATTCTTATAAATTAAGCCTTATTCGAAAAGACAACTAATAGGTACAGTGAAAATAAAATTAATCATAATTTAGAAAAGTGAAATGTCACACATTTCAGGTTGCATCCTTTCACTCGAGCTCCTAATCTAGGCAGTTGATGTACATCTTGTGGTGAACATTTTTCCTTATTGCTAATGAAATGAAGAGAATGAACCATATCAATAAAAAGAAGAGGGGAATATACTGAAAAGGTGCTAAGAAAAGAAAGTGGAGAGGAAGAGAGGACAAGAGCTGGAACATGGAATGTAAATTTGGTAAAGCAGAATAAATTGGAGGCAAAGAGGGGAAATCGGAACAACATCAAGGGCAGATTTGGAAACGCACGCTCCACAGTGGTCAAGGACCAAACAGTTGACCTTTTTTAGCCGGAAAATCAATGTTGGTAGTGCTTCACACCCAAAGCCTTGTAAAAGGTAGTGTTGGACAAAAAAAATCATAAAGGTAGTGTTTGTCAAAAATCCAACACATTAGTATATCTATGGCAAAATTTTCTGTGAATAAGTGCTAAGCGGCCGAATTTAATATATGATTTTCTAGGAAACACAGACCAAAAAAGAAAAATAACTCCAAGGACCAGATAGTTAAAAATAGAGGCCATCAAGCCTTCTAAATCTAAAAGAAAACTAGATGTTGTAG
This sequence comes from Spergularia marina, assembly GCA_963680865.1. NCBI lineage: Eukaryota > Viridiplantae > Streptophyta > Magnoliopsida > Caryophyllales > Caryophyllaceae > Spergularia > Spergularia marina. The sequence continues at coordinate 26,152,007 of OY804548.1, read as the reverse complement.
GCACCTGCTCCTTGAGTTCACTGGCATTTAAACAGGCAGTCAATAGACTGAAAGCGACCTCCATGGCAGAAGTAAGCTCCTTTTCGAACTGGCGACGTCTTTCAGGCCGAGCTGATATTCTATAATTAAATACCTCCTGTTTTCATGCACAATAGAAGACAATAAGCTAATACAGCATAATTAAAAGATGACACTTTCCATAACAAGTATAGCTGGTCCTTCAGCACACTAATACACAGCTTTTATTTGAACAATTATTACAAATACCAAACGAACCCTGGAATTTACTAGTCTTTCTCTTTTGAAAAGTAATATAGGATGTCTGTTAAAAGTGACCAGGGGAGTGACCTCTCTCAAGCTATCAGAAGAGATCTTCTCTACAAAAGAAGAAACGTCAAGTGCCAATGAGAGTGAAGCACTTGACTGCTATTCAAAAATTCAAAAAGTGGAACTCTTGTGGTGTAGAAGCAATGTCATCACAAATACAATGATTCCTTTCTACTCAAGTACATCATCAAATAGCCAAAGAAACTATCTTCCACGTCTCACTAATACTAGCATTTTTTTTTTTTTTTTTGATAAGTAAGATGACAGCTTCTATAGTAAATATTCTGCCCTCAGGCACCTGAACCAGCAAAGGTTTAGCGGAAGCAAAATAACACACGCTTAATAATCTACATACCTCAGGAAGAACCTTTAACAGCTCTAGAAAACTTGGTATGCATTCTGGATGCAAGTTCATCTCGTTTTTAAGCCAAGTCATAATTCCTCCGTCTCCCCAATCTTGAACAGAAACATGAACAGCCAACGCAGCCACTGCAAGACTAATCTGCAAGTCCGCGGAAGCATAAATATGGTGTCAATGAGGGTAACAATTAAGGAAAGATGGCCAAGCTATTTCTGAATCCCAGAACATATTCAAAGATTCAAACAATACCTGTGTTCTAACTTTCGGAGGTCCACGGTGAAATTTATTCAGCAAGCTCTGCAATAGATGACAGACCATCATAATATATTAACTTACATATGAAAACCCCCCGTGTATGTCTTTGATTTTGTCTTTTTAGGAACTTATAGAAAGAAAAAAAAGCAAGTGACAACAAGGATTCCTCATTAAAGGGCACCCCGGTGCACATTGGCGTCCCCCCAAGGCAAGGGTCCGGGGAAGTGTCCCACTACAAGGGGGCAGGCTTTTGTCATATTATTTGGCCAAGAGGCTGCTCCCAGGATTTGAACCTGTGAAAAAGGATTCCTCATTGCTCACATACTTCCTTTGCAACAGAAAATAGAACATGGCACAACTACAAAGCAACATCTTCTCTTAATACCAAACTGGTATTTTGGTGCCTTTTTATATACCAAAGTGGTCATTTGGCCCTAAACTTGTCTACGAGAGAATACTTGCTTGAAACCGTAATTCATGAAGATGAGAAAAGAATAAAGATAAGTTCCGAGATGTAAATATATAGTGGCAGACAGGACCTTTGACAAAAGACTGTCAAATGAGCCTCAGACCAAGAACATTTAGTGAGCCAATATGCAACCCAAAAAAATCACAAAAAAATGTGAATGTTCATATGTCATCAAAACCGTTCCTAAATCAAAAGTTTGTTTGCCATTTTTACCCGATTACCAATGATGTATTACCCTCTAGGCATAAAAATCTCTTACCAACCTCCCTCAAACTCTTCATCCTGTACTCTCTCACAATCACCCTAGCCATGACCTGATCTCCATGGTCTTTCTACTCTTATACTCAAACATGGTTCGCAACTTTACATTATACATTAGATTTAGATGAATGCGAGGTTACTTGCTTAGAGCTTTCTAAAATATCACAATAGTTTAAAAAGATGTTCTACTCTGCTACAAGTTAAATACAGACTTGCAGTCCTTGTCCTTCCATTCCAAGTGGCACCAAAACTCAACCACGAAATCAATGCGTATCATACAATGGCGTCTTTATTTTAGACAAAAAATATTGTATTGATGATCAAAAGAAGGATACAAGAGTTGAGTAGGAATCCTTTAGCAAGCTTAAGAGTAAACTATAGGTTGCCCCAATTATGTTGCAAGATTGTGAGAGGATAATCCTAAGAGCCGGCTGGCTAATCCCATAAGGACGCAAAGTAAGCAATCCGATCCCAAACACAATAAAGAGGGTGAGAAACTCCTTGAAAAATGCAGGAATTCCTCTCCGCCAAGGCACCAAAGTTGCCATAAAGGCACACCGCCATAGAGTCTTATGATTTTCTTGACCTCCTAGTCCAGCATAGTGGATTTCCAAGTGCTCCACAACTACTTTAGGGAATACCCACTGCTCTCCTCTCACACCATAGAGACAGTTCCATAAATGTTGGGCAAACTCACAATTTAGAAATTAATCTCCAAACGTCTCATTGTAATGCCGACATAGAACGCACATGTCAGGAGAGAGATACATAGTAGGTCGTCTCCGTTGAATCATGTCATTGGATAAACGAACCTTCATTGGAGCCTTACAGATCCAAATAGTCTTTAGCAATAAGGAACACAGGATAACCGGGAGGGCGGGGGGGGGGGGGGGGGGGGAGGTTGATCTGATTAAGGAATAACTTACTGGAGAATGTTCCTGTCCGGAAAGTAGCCCACACCCTAGAATCTTCCTCATTAGAGACGTGAATCGAGTCCAACGAAAAAAATAGACCAGAAAGCTCCTCTATCTCCCATTCATGACGAACTCTATGCAAATGAAGATCCCATGAGTTCCCCAAGTAGAACGATGCAGTTGTTGCATTATGTAAATCCAATAATTGGTGGATTTGTGGAGATGAACTTGCAAGCAAATCAGTCCCAATCCAACAGTCTTCCCACAACCTGATTAGTCTCCCATTACCAAGTTTGTAATTGACAAGAAGCAGGAAGGTCGAAGACACTTGAGACGCAAACTTCCACCGACATTGGTGGGTCACACTCGATACAAGTTGTGTATCCCAACCATTCTCATGTAGACCATATTTACTCTTTATATACACGGTACTAAAATGCATCAGGTTCCTCAGGGAATCTACACAACCACTTACCTACGAGAGAAACATTTCTCGAGACTAGTCAACCCAACCCACGCCCCCTTCAGTAAGCGGCCTACAATAATGTCTTCAGACAGTTACCCAGTCTCCAAACAGTTTCTTTCTATAAAACTTCTGCAACACCAAATATCTATGATAGTGAGCATACCAAATGTCTTCTTTTACAATTACCCAAACTTCATGCACATAAGTTAACAGCTTGAACGACATAGCTATAAGTGCATATTGTAATAATCACTTCAACATATGCACCACGTCCGAAAATTGTATCCAGATACTATTTCCTTAAAAAAAAGGAGGTAAAAAGGGACTTGAGAATGGTGTTTGCCCTTTGACCAATGAATAGACTTGTAAACAAGAAACAAAAATACATGCGTGTTGGCGTGTGAATGAAAACACAGTACGGTAATGCAAGAAAACCCAACAGTATTTGGTGAATTAAAATACAATAACAAAACGATTTGGACTAACTAACATGAATCGTCATATGTGAGCAATAAATAAATCGACCACATAAGAGTACATAAAAATAACTTACATTCAAAGAATCACGTAACGGACGGAAAGCTTCAGAAGGAAGCTCTTCAAAATCCCGTTGTACCTAAGTTAATGCAGAAAAAAATATGTTTTCACGCATATAAGAGAATATATTGAAAAAACGAGATAGAAACTTCTTTAAAATACCTTGCTTCTTAAAGTTTGTGAACAAAATATTAATGTTTCCATATTGCTAGTTGGATCATGAAGCAGGTTGTCTGCAACCTACAGCAAACATAAAATTCAGTCTCTGGCAAAAAAACTAAAAGACATTTTGCCTAAGATATAGCACACAGCACGTGGAGGTTTTTTTGGAACCATATAATCAGCTTCTTACAAAAACAATAGGACAAATATCACCCTTTCTCCGAAGCAGCCAATCATTTTAAAAAAGGCTGGAAGAGTTACAATCACACTAATAAGGCTACATAATCCAACTGCCTGTCATACCTTAAGCAAGATCTGCTGAAGTCCTTGTAAGTGCAGTTTTGAATGCTTTACGAAAACAGTAAAGGGTTAACCAGAAAGCCTCTCCACTGCATACATTTGACAACAACCCTTACTTTTACACAGCTTACGCAAGAGGCATCGTGATCTTTTTTTCTCGTTGATAAATACCAAGATTTATCCTCAGTACGCACAAATGATGGGGACTAATATTTGACCGAGAGGATAAGACCATATGAACAACCTATAAAGCCACCCAAATTGCAGTATTGCACAACTGTCACTAAAAACAAGAGCTACGACTATGTCATTCTTTCCTTTAGGATGCAACGGGAATAAGTGCCCTACAGAAAAAATCCAACTTCATACTACACAAGACCATTTTAACTCCCCACGTTACCACCTGAGTTAAAAAATCGGGCTGAATTCCACCCTCTATACTTGTCACAACCTGAGGTAATACCGACTAACAGCACCTCACTTACGTTTCACCTTACAACAAAATTAATTAAACCAAAGGTTTACAACAATAAATACAACGTTGAGAGCTTTGATATGGAACTAAGTCAACACTAGATTACTACTTCAAGTCCGAAAAGAAACCCCTGTCAAACCAGGATATAAGAATAAGATACAACCACGCCAAATTTCCCCACAAACTCACATTCTACATTACGCCTCGTGAAATTACTCAATAGCCAACTCCGATGACACAAACCTCGCAGTGCAATCGACCGAATTCCGCCAACGAGTGAAGCTCAAACACTCCAATTTTCGACAATTCGAAAAACTAAACCAACTCCGAAAACTAAAACGTAAAACACACATTACGCCGAATCTAAAACCTAATAATAACATTCAATCGATTAACCTAATTACGCAAAATACACAACAACAACAACAATCAAAGCTAACAAACAATTAATAATCAAAATTCAAACTCCGATCACATTTTTATTAAACAAACAAATCAAAATGCTTGAAATTTAAACAAAAAATATTATAAATTAAAGATCGAAAATAAACCTGCCAAGCATCGAGAGTTTTCTGGAAATCTTGAAGCCAACGATCAGCTTGCATACGAACGGCGTCGTCTGGATGATGATAAAGAGCTTGTAGAGCCTCTTTCACTGTGTTCTGCAGCTCCATACCTGCCATTTTTTCTGTGCGATTTCTCTCTCCTCGTCAAAAAAAAAAAATCAAATGAATTGGATTGAATGGTACAGTGAGTTCAAGTGTGTTGAAGAAGACAAGATGGAGGAGGGAGAGAGAGAGAGAGAGAGAGAAATAAGGGTTTTGTTGTCGCTTTGATTTCAAAGTCTGGGCGAATTGATTTAGGGGTGATTTTGTTTACTTTACCTTCTTTTTTTTTTTTTTTTTTTTTTTGGTTCTCCTAAGGTTTTGTTTTTTTAAACTTTTTTCTTTTTTTTTGTTTATGTGATCGAAAAAAGGGAAGAATTATGAAGAAGAGGATTTCTATTGGAGTATTTTGGCGCTTAAGAATGGGGGAAGAGTGTGGTGTGGTGTGGTGTGATCAATACAATAATTGGAAGTGTGGATTGGAATGAGGTGGCAAAAGTGTGTATAAGTGTATATTGGATGGGATGCTTGATTATTGAGGTATTTGTTTAGTTATAGTTGAGGAGACGAGATTATGGACGTTCATGAGTCGAGCTGGTAAGTGAGAAACTTGAGATCGACTTGATCAAAACTCAACTCGTAAGAACTCGGTTAGAGTTCGAGCCGAGCTTGGTTTTGAAATTAACGAGCTCACACCGAGCTTAGTTAAGGCGCTCAGTTCGACTCGTTGTGATCCCTAGATTAGACTTGGAGATTTTAGCTGTTGGAGATGTATGGTGTTGTAATAGACTTTGATGTAGAATTAAGTTGATTACGACCATATGAGCTCTCCACCTCTTTAGAGTTCTTACCATCATGAGAACATTCAACAACAATTTTTTAAAATAACTCGTATATATCAACTAGTGCATGGACTTTGTAATTTTTTTCCTAATTTATGCGATGACTATCTGTTGATAAGTGTACTTTGCATCTCCCCAACTTACTCGAAATTGAGATTGAGATTGACTAGCTCGGTGATTATTAGTCACAAATCTAATGTTAATGAAGATGTGTCGGGAAAGAATAAATAAAGAAAAATTATAGTTGGATGGTCACGTCGCTGGTCACAAGGTCCAATTGAGCGGAGACAGGAGACCAGCAATGAGATGTAACTTTTAATTAACTAATATTCTTACGTAAAGATGGTTGATGAGGGTCGTGCCTTTTGTCTTCTTTTCTGGATTCTTCTGTTTCTTTTGTTAGGAGGAGCGGGAATACAGTGGCACATTGTGTGAGACTAGCTAGCTCGATAGGTGAGGAGGTGTATCATGTAGACAATTTTCCCCAAGTTGTTTCAACTTTGGCGACTCTTGATTTTATATAACCCCCTCTTCCGTTTCCTCCCCTAAAAAAAAAAAAGATAGACTGAGTCAATAATAAGGATCAATGAATAACTATACTTCTATTTGTTTTCGTAGGTTCACCCACTTCCCCATGATTCAAATAAAAAAATCATCCCATATGAATCATACCTCTATTTACAACTAACCTTCAATAGTCTATCATTCCAACTTTCTTAAACCGACAACTTTCAAAACCTGTGCACTTTATACACTATGCCAAATGAATCAAAGTCGGTTTTTAACCAATTAACCACCAATAAGCTAAACAATCCTCCGTATGCGACAAAATCTAAACCGACCTCACTTAACTTGAAATACAAATAACCGAGGAGTAAAAAATTCATTAAACCTCAACCGAATCGAAAGAGCTTGGATTGACTCTCCTCAAAGTTCAAAGTCCCCCCTTTGGTCCTTTCCCTAAACCCCTCTTAAATCCTAACCAAGCCGATCTTCCGCCGCAACCACCACCACCACCACCATCAGAACCACCGCAAAGCCACCGCCTTTGATCGGCAAGGGGGAGTTGAAGAGTGAGATGACAGAGAAAGAAGTAGCAGCGCTTGCATCAGCTTCAAAAACTCGAACAAGAAAGAAAGAAATCACAGAAGAATTGTCGAATGCTGCAAATACTATAGTATATAATTCCACCACTCTCTCTCCTCCTATTACATTCATTTGTGGCCCTAGAAACTGTGGTAAATCCACCTTTTCTCGTCTCTTGCTCAACACTCTACTTCTCAGGTTATTATTATTTCCATCACTAGTTTTTTATTTTTATTTTGTGTGTTATTTGTCTCATATTTTCATCAATTTCGTTTCTTTCCTCTTTAATTTATATGGGTTCTTTTGTGAATTTGAAATTATGTGCTAGTTTTTTGTGTGTGTGATTTTTTTTGGTGATGGATTTCCCTTGAATATTCATGATTTTGTTGTTTATTGGTGTTTGATTTCTCAATATTATGTTTTTTTGTACAGTATTTGTAGCTGACGTACCAAAAAAAAGGGTCTGTTGGTCCGATTCTAGTAGCAATTTTCATTTTGGGTCATCTTAGTCTCTCTATGTTTCAATAGGGGCAAGACTTGCGCACATTTAACCCCCTTATAATGCGGGAGCCTTTAAGGCGTTGGGATAATGATGATGATGTTGTTGTAGGCTGATTCTATCATATACCATATGCCTTGGTATTTTCGCAAAATTTCACCTCTAAAAGATTTGCAGATGGCTAAGGCTAACTACTAAATTTCAATTTCAATGTGTTGCTGATTGAAATGCTTCGTGGGTTCGGTTTATCAGCGAATGTAATGTTTTCGACATTGTTTATTTGCCGATGGTGCATTTTGTTTTCTGGTTCGAGCTTTTAAGGGTGCTAACCTATCATACTTTATGATCAAACACACGTTTGTCTGCTACTTAGCGCGGTATTATGTTTGTCAGACTTGTCTTCCTTCAAAAGGGGCTAGTAGAAAAAAAAATGGTTCTGAAATATTACAGGGCCTGTGAGTTGATAAATTTGTGCTATCTTTGCTTCTACCCCGGGAAGAACCGGAAAGAAACTATCTTTGAAGTGCAAGTATCCCTTAGTGATGATATATGATTATTATTGATTTGGCTGGCAGGTATGAACGAGTTGCCTATTTGGATACAGATGTAGGGCAGCCAGAATTCACTCCCCCTGGATGTCTATCTCTTACTATAGTTGACCAGGCAAATCCAGGTGCTTTATTGAAGGATCATACCGTTCTTTTGCTTTTTACATGCCTTATGAGATACAGTTTTTGGATTTAGTCATCTCTGAGTGTCCTCTGCTTCTAATTAGTTTCATTCCTTTTCTTACAGACTATACTATCCCGGGCCTGAAAATTCCTGAAAGGTATAGATTTTTGTGGCTTGTATATGTAAGCACTTAACTTATAAACTATAAAGTTATGGCTTTATGCTGTGATTTAATTTATCATGTATTTGTTGGTCTATAATTGAACGTAAGATTTCGTCAGCACATTATTTATAAACCTGTCTTACAAGATTCTCTTCGTGCCACTTTTTGTTGTTAAATATGGATATTTCATTATTGTTTTTGCCTTCTGTTTTTTTGGAATCTCTATTTTATCTAACACTCCTGGATGTGATTTGTCTTTGACTGTTCTCCTTCTCCCAGCAAATGGTATCCTTGAGATTTTGTCTCTTAATATTTGTGGAAAAAAAAAAAAAAATTAGAAGTCATCTCAAATTTAGCGGTAATTATGAGTCACAATTCCTAAATGGGTAGATTAATTCATTTGGAGGAGTATATGCTAATTATGATCAATTAAGCACACCTTTTGAGAACTTAAAAATAACTAACTTCATATCTAACTTTACAGTTTGGCCAGTGCAGGGATTCCAATTACCTTTGCAGTTTGGCCAATCCAAAAGAAGAACGGCCAAACTTCGCAACGACATTGTCATTGGGTCCTCAAACTCCCCCTCCTGTTTTTGTGTCACTACTACCTTTTAAGACCTATTATATGGAAAAAGGAAGGCTATACAAAGCTTAAGCTGTTTTTGAGTTGGATTACGTGTTTATATTATTAGATTGTATACAAAGTGTTTGCAAACTGATTTAAATGTCTGAGATGTTGAAACACTTAATTTCTATATGACTTAGTCTCATAGTAAATATGTTTTATGGTAAGTTTTAACACACTCTCTCCTTCTTTTATAACTCATTATCTCCAACTACATAAAATACTACTCCCTCTTTATTCCTCGTGCAAACACTAAAGGGGTGTTTAAAGGGGGATGGAGGGAGTAGTGGAAGAATTGAAAACAATCAACCATTGATGTACCGATTGCCTGCTATTCTCAGTGGATCTTTGTTAAGTTATTCTGTCTCACCTTCGCTTTTGGGAGATTGAGCTCATAATATTATCTTAGGTTTTGTGATCATTTTTTAACTATGACATTGTTTTTTCACTATTTTTTTCATTCCCACCAACAGATTTTATTTCTTTGGAGATGTTTCGCCTAAGAGGGACCCTGAAGGATACTTAAATTGTGTGTTTGCACTGTATGATCATTACAGAAGAGAACAACAGTGTTCTTCGAGGAAGAATAAAATATCTGTTGATGTGCCTCTTATAGTTAACACATGTGGTTGGGTGAAAGGTATACCACACTTTAAACCCTTTACATGGATCTTCTAAGCATTGCCGTCTTGGGCATACAGCAAACCTTACAGCTTTTATTACTATTGTTTGACAGGTGTTGGTTATGAGTTATTGGTGGATATGTTAAGACATATTGCTCCTACACATGTTGTTAAGATAGGTTTTTCTTCTGAGGATAGTAGTCCAAAAGTACGAAGCATATCAGATGAGGATATGAACCTACCAGGTGGTCAGTTTTGGTCAGATGTTGCTGATGCTAGTCCTGTAAACATATTGGAGATAACTTCAGCTAGCAAGGTTTGTGGCGGAAGGTAAGTACCTATCCGTCATAAATATATGTCAAGTTCTCACATGCTAGTTATCTTTGCTCGGGATATAAGAAGCATACTTTAGATTGAAGCTTTCTATGTTCCTTGGTAAAAACGTATCTTGAGCTTTCGATTATTTTGCGAAACTGGCCGTTACTCTTTGTTGTTTGACCTGGATGAGGAATTTTATTCTCTTTCAAGTTTTTGTTGGCTGGAAAACCTGTGGTTGAAGAAAGGAGTCAACATTCTCGAAGCCTCTGTGCATGGCAGTTTATTAATTTTTTTTGTTTTTCTAAATTAATATTATTCAGTCACATTCTATTGTCCCTTTATATTCAGGAGAGTGTATCAGCTTCCTCGGATATAGAGAACATAGGACTACCTCGTCGTTTCTTTTCTCCCCACATGTATGAATAAACCTTTTTTTTTTTCTAAACGGGGAAGTTGTTCTTTTAAAAATGTATAATCATGTTCCATGATAATTGCTTGTTCTGTCTAGTTGCGCAGTTGGCTAATAATAGAACTCAAATGTAACGACGTTTAATAACTTGTTTTCTGTCGAGAAATGTACTGGTATATGTCATCTCATTCTTGCTTTGCTTCCTTGTACTTAAAAGTGTCGTTTGTTTCTCAAGAAGTGTCTTTTCTGTCTCACAGGAAATCGTTTCAGAAAAGAGCAAATCTTATTCGTGATCTACGATTGAGGGCTTACTTTATGCAGTGCTTCCCAAGTGATGACCAAAAAACACTTGCACGTGCTCTAGCCTCTCATGCTCCTTACCAAGTCCCTATATCTCGTATCACAATTAGGCACCTACATTGCAAGGTGAGTTTTGATGATTGTAAAGACTCGCTTCAGTTAACATATCTTAGTTCTGAAAGTCAACAGCAAGGTTGGTCTTGGGGCACATGTTTGATATTAATGTAATTCTTGATGGCTCTTTGTCATTTATTTTTCCATAATTCATTTTACATCAATTTTAGGTCCCAATTACCGAAGTCTACTATAGTTTGAATGCCACTATAATTGGCTTGGCTGCTAGCACTGAAGATCCTCAATCCTTTCCTGTCTGTGTTGGCCTTGGTATGTCATCACTTTTAACTTCGAAAGTCTTAATTGCTCTGTCCAAAATAGTCTTACTTATGTTGTATTGACCTTCTTTCTTATTTTAATTTTAATTGAGAAACACATAGTTGTATGATGCCAAATAATTCACTATTCCATATTAGGTGATACCGGCTAGAAGGATTACCTAATCTGGTGCGCTTTGCGTACATATTCTTACTACTGTTAAAAAAAAATCACTATTCTGGTTTTAGGATTTAAGGTTGTAGTCTTTTGTATGCGCCCACATGAACGTAATTTACGGATGGAATTTCAGGCACCCATGGAGTCTTTTTCACTTAGTATGACTTGTATTGTTGCGCAATCTAGCCAGACCTACAGCTAGGCATAACCATTTGACCATAACCTTTTCAATATGCGTATTGTCAATAGAGTTGCATGCACAATCAAAGAACTTCCAAGCCTCACTTCTGCTGAGTGCTGGGGCCTGGTTCTCGATTACTGTTCCAGCACTTGGTCGTCTCACTTAGCTTTCTGCCTCTCTATGTTAAGGTATTTCAGGTTCAAATATTTGGGGTAGAAATGTAGAATGTTTAGACTGTGTTTAGCTTGTACATCTGTAGACCTTCCTGGGGTGAAATACATGAGCACATAGTCTGGAAGGAGGAACTTGGTTACGGTTCAACCTGCAAGCCCACGGCAATTGTTTGACTGAGGTAGGTGGTTGTTTATGTGTATTATCTTGAGCTGTGTCTGGCCTGAACGTTGATCTCTGAGGAGTGAAGATGGTGTGCGCTTGTTCTTAGCCCCACCCTGTGAAGCATGAAATATCGCTCTACATCTCTTGGTCTCTAGATTTGGCATGCACAATAGCTAAAAATATGTGCTTCCTCCATTCCTTCATATATCAAGTGGATGAAATGGAGTAGGAAGTCGAACCATTTAATATTGCGATATTTGTGTAACAGAAGTTGATGGATCTGTTTGCTTATAAGACTTTTGAATAAAGTTATTATCGATTTTCTTACATTACTATGTGGGATCAGGCATCGTTAGAGGCATTGATATATCAAGGAATCTGCTGTACGTGATCACACCTGTTCCACAAAGTATCCTCGCAAGTATAGATCTTATTCTACAAGGATTAATTCAGATACCTGTTAGTTTGCTGCAGGTATATAAACTTCTTCCCTTTCCACTCTAGTCTATGTCATCTATTGTTCTTTGTTGCGTTTCTATGGCATTCTTCTTCAGTTTCCGTTGTCACTAAGCCCTTTTGAGGTCACATATCTGGATTTTATGTTGATTGCGAAATCTGACTCCTGTTTTGTGATGCTTAGGTGAAAGGATTTGTATCACCTTATATGTCCGCAAATGTCCTCCCTGATGAACAATTCCCGAAAACGGAGAGAAAAAAGAAGAGAAAAAGTGTGTTTGCTGACAACGAGCAGATGAATTCTGTGTGACCTGTAATGTTCTTTCGAACTATACTTTTTAAGTCAGCCAGCTTATAGTGAAAAATGGTGTAATTTGGCTTAGTATCTACCTCGCCATTTTTTTTCTTAATCTATAATCTTTAAAATTCTTTTTTACGTCGTCTATATAACTTTAACTAATAGGAAGAATAGACGGAATCAAAGTTTTGAACTTTCGATACTTAACAGCAAGATGATAGCGCGCCACGCCACTGGATGGATGATAATGACTTTAATTTGCCCTTAAAAAAACTTTAGTATGGTAGAAACAGAAAAAAAAAAGTCAGAAAATAATAAACGTGATGATTAATAAAGTACTTATAAAGTGCAATCTAAATTCTTGACTCTCTTGACAAACAATATGATCGATCGTTATTTAAGGTAAAAATGTATCTGCCCAAAAACCTACATTCTCTCGTGACAAATCAAACGCAACTTCTATTAATAGCCAAAAATAAATAACACAATTTTTTCCCAAGAAAAAAAAAATCTCTCAATTCATAAAAATTAATCATTAACCCTCATGTTTTTTCTTTTTTTTCTTTTTTCCCACTCTATTTCTTTAACACCCAAGAGAGAGAACTAGATCATGATTTTGGTAGTTTCCTTCAATTTCTTACCAAGATCATGATCTAATCTCCACCCTTTTCCCTTGCTCTTAACATCATCAATTGTAACCCATTCATTTCATCTTCATTCTACATTCATCGAAAATTCGAAATCTTGTATAAAATCTTTAATTTTGAATTTGACAACATACAAACTTAAGCACATTGATCAATTCCCACATTTTGTGAATGATTAGCCAACAAATTTGAGAAAAAATAGTGTGTGTGATCCTGGTTTTGTTGGCCTGAAAGATAATGTCTACGCCGGGACGTGCATTCAGGCTATTTGTCGAACAAGAACTCGGAAAATTCCCACATTTTGTAATCTATGCTGTACTAGAATGGACCCTCATAGCCTTGCTCTTCCTAGATGGTTTATTAGCCTTCTTCTCGAGTGAATTCGCAGATTTTTTCGATTTGAGGGCGCCATGCGTGCTGTGTACGAGGATTGATCACATCCTAACACGTAACAAATCGCGGTATTGTTACAATGAGTCCATATGTGAAGGCCACAAGAGGGACTTATCATCTTTGGCATATTGTCACGTTCATAGGAAACTATCTGACATTAGAAGAATGTGTGAAGGTTGTCTTCTTTCCTTTGCAACGGATAATAAATCTGATTGTATTGAACCTTACAAATCGTCGTTCAACAATGGGGCAATAAATAAAGATCTTGGTTTGTTTGATGACGAAATGAGGGCTAGGCTTAAGCTGCAACCTTTCGGTAAGGTTGATCAGGGCGCGTCTGTTGAGAAGGCTGCGAATGTGGTCTTGTGCTCGTGTTGTGGGGAGCCTATGAAGGTTAAATCTTCGGGTTATCAGAAGAGCAACTCCACATTTACTAGTATTCCTAGTAGGCTTTCCCAGCAAGCTCCCGCCTCCTCTCCTCGCGCTCCTTTTGGTTCATGGAGGGCAGATGAGTCCCGGGCTACCTTGGAATTGTCTCATATTAGATGTTCGGAGCTTAAGATGGCCGAGAGTAACAACCCTTTTCAGGACGAGGATAAAGGGAACGCGGTAATTACCCCTACAGGTACGCAAATAATTCATACTCCGTATCTCCCAATATGTCAGCAAATCATTGAGCATATAGTTAAAAACCGTATTTTTAATACCATTGATCAAGATTATTACACTGGGGGCCAAGCTTAGAATTGTCATGATTTCTGCTTCTATTAATCAATCGTATAACATACGATTTTGTTTCTTACAGCGAGAAAGGAAGAAACAAGAGGTGCAACCATGATGCCATCAGCAGCAGACCAACCTGAAGATTTTACCTTTGATGATCTTGGCAGAACTCCAACATTTGCTAGGGGAAACAGATTCTTTGGCATTTCAGACTCGGCTGCTTCAAGCCCAAGGTGGGCGAACAGGATGCCCCGGAAATCACTCCTGGATAGAGTAGAACTGGCCTCAGATCCTGTAGATGCAATTGCAGGAAGCGAGACTAATACCGAGGCTCTGTTGAACCGGTTAAAGAATCAAGTCCGTTTGGATAAAAAATCTTTGATAGCACTTTACATGGAGTTGGATGAAGAGAGAAGCGCATCTGCTGTGGCTGCAAACAACGCGATGGCTATGATTACAAGGCTACAGGCTGATAAGGCCGCATGTCAAATGGAGCAGTTACAGTATCAGAGAATGATGGAAGAACAGGCACAGTATGATCAGGAGGCTATACAGATGTTAAAGGAATTTCTCGCGAAAAGAGAGGATGAAATTAAGGACTTGGAGTCTGAGTTAGATCTTTATAGAGATAGATACGGTTCCCCTGAGGTTACAAGGGGCGACCACCTTGAAAAGTCTCAGTCTTTTTCGTCTATTACTGAGCATGGCAGCCCGCTTTTCAGCATCGTTGCTACTGATACAGAGATGGAAGTGAATGATCATACTTCTGACAAGAGCAGTAAGAGCGATGGTGATGATGAAGATGATCACTATGAAGGTGATCAGTCATCTTTGATAAGCTTAGAGCAAGAGAGAACTTATCTCTTGGGTCAGCTAAGATATTTGGAGTCTAGGGTCATTCATAGTGCAGCAGATCATCAGGCAGAGGTACCTGGTAATAATGAAGCAGGTAAATTAACTCACAATCTTCCTGTTCCTATGGTCATGTAGATGATATTAGTGTAGTACTAAGAGTAAAATTTGGGTGCAGAAGGAGACGATAAAATGATAGCGAAGGAAGTTACTGACTTGAGGTCGAAGATGAGAGCCCTCGAAGAGGACAGTAGATTCCTGAAGCACGCTCTTATGACGCTTCAGAAGGACAATGTCCAAGGAAGTAAGCTTTTGACAGATATAGCTCAGAATCTCCATGAGCTCCGGCACAACAAAGATACTTTGCCGGTGGAGCCTGCTGCAGTTGCTGTATCATCCTAATGTTTCTAAACGGTAATTCTAGTCTCCACTACAATCAGATTCTGAGTGAAATTTGATGATTTGCGAAAAAAGCTGTCATCAGCCGTCTATATACAGTCGCATTTTCTCACAGGATGATCCTATTTCATGCTGCAGGTCCTCGTATTCCTCAACTCAGTTTCGGCTTACATAGACCTTTTTCACTATTTTGCACATTAGCACTTCTTAGGCATGAAATATTGTCCCAGAGGAGAACTTGTCTAGAACTGTGTGGTTTCTTCTGGTTCATCATTGAGGTAAGGACTGTAACAGCACATCTGTAATATCATTTTCGGCGTCTAGTTGAAAGTTCCTAAAATAGTTTCATAAGCAAGTTCATGTTTTGTAGGAGCTGTTATATCTTTGTCTACATCGGAATCTGAGAGCTGAACTGTAAATCTCGTCTGTACAGGCAGCTCAGAAACATGTATGTCATTCAACTACTTCTACATTAAAGCCTCCTGTTTGCATAGAGAAGGGAAGCAGCTTGTACTAATATGCTCCATCCGTTCTTTTGGATTGTTAATGTTTGGTTTGAATATATGAGAGAAATTCAAACAAAACGTTAAAGCAACAGAGGGAGTAATTGTGAAGTTTAGGTTGTCAGAGCTTGCAATTTAGCAGTGAATTTTACTTTGCATACTCGAAACTTTTTTGTACAAAGATTTATACTAAAAACAATTTTTTTTTTTTGCAAACATGTTACAGCCTAGTAACAAATTGAAAGGGATGCCTTTGGATATTTTATTTAATGTGATAGAAGCTAGTAACTCATTTAAACTAGTTGTACAATGACATGATGTTCCTAAATTCCTATATACGGAGTAAGTTGAAGTTAGAAGTAAAAATATCAAGCGAATACTATGGTTTACGTGATCGTAACCGAGTTACCAATGAGTTGAATCGATTGTAGTTATTTACACACCTAAATACGGATATCTTTTGCGCCATTTTCTTAAGAAACGAAACATCACTCATTCTCAACAATTAGCCAAACAAGTAAAAGCAAAATCCTCACAAAATTGAGCACTTGATGAGCGCATTCAAGCATCCTAGCCAGACAAGGCAAAGTGTCCAAGCCATGAGATACATTCATTCTTCCGTAACAAATCAAATTGACTGTTCAAGATATTTAAATTCTAAGATACTCGACAAGTATCATAAAGTGGCATAACAATTAATAAGTAACTTCTTCACCGTAGATCATGTTAGGAGCTAATCAACAGCCTTCGATATATGTCTTCCTTCAGTTCCCTTTTTTTCTTTACTAAACCCTCAAAACGTTCTTTAGTTTTCGATATCTTTTACGACATTCTCTACCTCAAGACAACTAAAACATCATAATTAAAAGCGAATACAATATATCTTTATCTGCTATCATATCCGATTATCCGATAATTATAATCTAAAAAATACCGATTACGCCAAAATACAATTGGTGGCTAATTTTTAGTAGCAGTAGGCCAGTATTTAAGTTAATTTAACCTTAAAATATTCATACAAGAAGTGCAAAAATGACGATAAATGGCAACAAGAAAAAAAATAAATGAACATACTAAGGCAAAGGGCCAAAGAAGTGAAGAAGCTTATGAACTTTCCTCTGACGCTACACCACCCGTGCATGTTAGCATCGCCACCACCATCAACCCCTTTTTACCACCCTAACGTGCGCCGTCCACCGCCACAACCACCGTCATTTTCTCTCTTCACCGTCAGAATGAGCTCCACCACCACTCACGGCTGCAATGCTCCTGCTTCTGCTGCTGAATTGGAACCCATTTTCCGGCAGAAGAAGATCCTCCGATCCAAAGTCAAGAAATCTCTTAGAGATATGGACCCTTCTTTGCGTTCTCATGAAGGTAATTTTTTTTTCTTTTTTACTGTTAAAGATAGCATCTTTTTTTACTTTATTAGATGAAAGTTTGTATCTTTTGACTTCTTGATTACGTTATTGAATTGGGTTTCTGCTGAATTGAATGCTCAGTTGATTATGTGTGTATTATGGTAAGTTAGATTGTGCGGGTAATGTTGTGGTATGGGAAATTTTCAATTGGAGTAAGAGTGTGGGGTTTAGCTAATGATCATAGATTTAATCAAGGGTTTTTAGTCAATTGTGGATGGAATGATATACTCCGTCCGTTTTTTTGATTTGTTAACGTTTGGTTCGAACATATAACCTTCCCTGTTAGATCACCTAATGTAAGCTTCATCACGTCGAGAAGGTTTCGTGCTCAGTCATTTAACTCCTTCATCCATAAAGAATTGGTCCCAAACTCTTGAACAAGGACATGAGGAGTAAGCAATATCCTGTACCCATTATGGGTGCGTTTGGTTCATGAAATTGGAATGGAAACGGATTGGGTACAGAAATAAAGTGGAATAGATACATGTATCATTCCTTATTAAAGTTGTTTGGTTCCATTAAAAAAGATGTATCAATCCATTAGTAGGGGGGTTCAAATTTGTTACCTTAGGTTTTAGGTGGGTTTCATTTTGAGGAATTGGAAAGGGAGTGGGAAAAGATTAGAAAGAAAAAAAAAATGAAAACAAACGCAATGTAATGGAGTGGTAATCGAATCCGTTTCCAATCCCCCAAAAAATGATGAACCAAACACACCCTATGGCGATTAGCGAGCTTTAATTTACCTATGGAGGAAATCTTAGTTGCAGAAGCATCCACCCCCTTTACACTGTGAATGTTTATGCTAATACCCTGGACCCTTCCTGACAGAAATCCAAGACCTTCGGTTCTAACTTTCTAACTTTTCAATGCCTACTAAAGGGCACACAATATCCATTGTTCAGCCTCCAGGGATGAATATCCTCATTGATGTACCTCTCCAAGGAAACGATATAAGACGAGTCTTTTCTTCTATTGGGGTTTGATGCACCTCTCACCTTAATAATGACCTCATTTACATTTGGGGGGGGGGGGGGAGGGGACTAAATTTGTTTCTAGGTAATCACAATGAAGCATGCCTGCGTATGATGAGTAGTGTTTGCAATAATCAGGAGAATGCTTCAATGGCTGCAGATATGTGAGCTTCTTGTGATCACTTTCTGTCAACAGCTCAAGTGTTGGAAACTTTTCAATACTGACTACTGAGACTGCTTGATAACTGAAATGGTGCACAAGTTATGCAGTTGGTACTGCTTTACATCGTTGAACTTTTACAAGTATGATTTTCATTGCTGATCTTTCTATTGTTTCCATTAAGATGATTTAATTCAGCGTAAGGTTCTGGACGCTCCATGGTTTAAATCAAGCAGAAGGTTATGTGCATATATAAGCTGCCGTCCCTTGCGAGAAGTTGATACAATTAAACTTTTGACAGAGATTTTACAGAGTCCAGAAAAAGGTTGGATTGCTATCCTTTAGTGTACCAGTCCCTTTCAAGAATTTTAATTCTTTGCGGTCTTTTTGACCTCAAATATCCACAGTGCTCAGATTTTATCCCTACATCACCATTCATGCAGCTTTACAGTGAAACTTTGTTGGTGTATTAACATGTGCCACATTGGTATAACTGATAAGAAAACAGATTAAGTGGACCTCTATGTGCTCTTCCTATTTTTATTAATCTAAACGTTAGTTTTGGCTTTCAGATAATGATGAACTGTGTAGGAAAACACTTTATGTGCCACGAGTGGAGGAAAAGAAGTGTCATATGCGGATGCTTAACATAACTGGCATGGACGATCTAATCGCAAATTCAATGGAAATCCTGGAGCCCACTGGGATAGATAGTAATGGAAATCAGCGTGAAGATGGTAAAAAAAATATATAAGCCTTGCTTTAAGTATAATTTTCGGCAAATTTTTTGAAATAGTGTTCCTGAGTTGCATTTATAATGTGTCTCACTTTCTGCGGATGACTGATTAGGCCTTTGCAATATTACTAATGATGCTTACTGAAGTATCTTATACCAAGCAAGAACATCTGGATATCTAATAAGCTATCATATCAGTAGTTTCTTGATTGAGTAGCTAATTAACACCTCTTGCCAGTTCCCAATTTAGCTGCCAGGCTTGTTGGTTTAAGTTTGTCAGAGGAAAAGAAATGACCTTTCCTTTAGTGACTAATTGGGCGTTGAAGGCACAACTTGAAGATTGACTATCTGGGGCGCGGGGATTAGAGTTCAAATAGGGTAAAAAGCAGTGTTTCAGTACATGCTTAAAAAGATTCCCAATCGGTGGTATACGCTCGCTTTAAACGTAAAAACTACCCCTCAAGACCAAATTAGTTGTTCCTCAGGTACATAAGCCTAGTGTGTCCCTGAACAATGTCAGAGTTTGGACAATCCTATCCTCAAGTTTGATGGTCTTTAAATGGACCTGGAACCTAGCATGCATCTGGATAGTGGCGCCCTTCCGTTTCAGGCTTTTGTTTCATGATGAAATTTTCGACCCCACAGTTCTTAGGAGGATCGAATCCATTGATACGCAACAACAAGAAAGCTAAAATAAGGAAGATACCAATTTTATTGGCTTGCGGAAAGTTCGGAGCATTTTGTAGTATGATACATGTTTTAGTAAGTCTAGTGTTAGGTGTGTCAGAGCTACTACAGGTCTAGGAAGATATATTACTGGTTATGTTGACCAGGTAGCTTCCCCTTAGCTTTTGTGTTGAACGTAATTCTTCATTTAATGCTCTTTGTTAAAAAAAAAAAAAGGGAATAGATACGGGCTTGTATCTTATGCTACTTTGTTCTTTGTCATTTTTCCTTAAAAACCTTTGAGGCTGTACCGAACTTGTGATCTTAAACAATTTAATATAGTGTAAACCACTTGAGAGAGAGAGAAAGAGAGGAATCGTCGAGCTCCCTCTTTTCCAATTCTTTTTCTAATTTCTGTTTTGAAGTTGTTAGCAAGCTGTTGATGTATGTATATTTCTGATTTCAGTTATGCACGCAAGTCACCCAGTTGACCTCTTGCTGTTACCTGGTAATAATTTCTTTACTTGCTCTCCTAGTAGCACATATCAGAAATTTCTATATTTTTAGACAATTGTGCTCTTGCCTCTGATCTCGAGAATCTTGTATTGCAGGACTTGCATTTGACAAATCTGGAAGGCGCTTAGGCCGTGGTGGAGGGTATGTTTCCATTTAAGCTACTATCCCAATAAAGAAACGACCTTTCTTGATTGGTATCGGTCATTTTTGTACACTTTTAAGATGAAAAATTGTCGGTGCCACAACTAGGTGGAAAGCTCTGTAGTACAAAACTACAAATCGAACTGTATTTGATTTAAACCCTCACATTCCTGCCAATAAGAAACAGGTAAATGGAGAGAGGAAAGGGAAACATAAAGACTTTCTGATCTCATGAACGTTGGCACCTATGACGAAATGATGAAAATGAGCTTAATGTCTGTTAGTTGTATTCTGTGTGATCTTTTATATTTATTTTCTTTCTAAGATGCATTTGTATACAACAACAATGATGCTCACTTAGGTCTCTACTTATTTCTTGGTAACAGTTACTATGACACATTCCTGAGAAATTATCAACAGCTTGCCAATGAGAAGAAATGGAAGCAGCCGCTGCTTGGTAGGTTCTTGATTCAGTCCCTGGAAGAACTCTTATTTGTATTAAAAACTGGGAGATAATTGATCAGGTGTATTCATCATTTTTCTGCGTCTTGCAGCTGCTCTGTCATATTCCGTGCAAATTCTGGATGACGGAGTGATTCCTATCACTCCCAATGATGTATATATAGATGCTCTAGTAACTCCAGATGGCATCATTCCTATTAGCTCAGCTGCTCAACAAATGATTTGATAGCCACCAGCATAGTGCTACAAGCTCTTTGCGTGCAATATGGTTTTATGTTTGCTTGTGAAATTTGATCCTTTTGATAGGAGGTGTATTTTTGTACTGTCCATGGTGGTCTGCAAGTTATTGAAGTAATTTTAACATTTGAGAACAGGCTGTGAAGATTTCCTAACTTCCGATAGTCATGGTTAACCTCTTCATGACCCATCAACGTGGAGTTTTTACATGTAGCTTCCAGCCCTCTATTGCGTTCACTGGCTTCAGTTAAGTGTATATCTCACGAGTAGATGCACAATGCTTAAAGGAATCAATGCATTTGTACGAAGCATGTGTAGTTGAGAAGGATCCAGAGATTGGATGGTTATGACTTCTGACTTGTGAGATGACCAATATTTTCGCTTTAATCCTGAACATTTCAATTATGTAGGTCTTATTACTCAATTCAAAGTTCGCTATTATACTCTTTGAGGAACAATCCATGTATGTTTTTGCCTCTGAGGATCCGCGGAGTAATAAATAGCATTGGCTTATAGATGTAATGATGTTATGGTGATTTGCGGAGTTGCAGGCCTTTTGCAGATGGTTTGCTGATATTCCTGTATTTGAGCCTTCTGCCAAGTTTAAGTACAATTGTTTGTTATTCCGGTGTCTGGTGCGTGTCCAGAAGAACTCGTGCAAGGGAGAAGCCATTGATACTAATAGCTCTCTACATATCTTCTGGCTTAAAACTCTTACTCCACTATGTGAATCCAAGTGTTACAATACAGTCGTACACAATCCAAGTTTAGAGCTGCAACTTGTAAGTAAATTGATCGGAGCCTTCTAGCCGATAATGTGGCACGAAGGCAAGTACAAACAAAAATGGGCGTCTTGAACTTGAAATCCAATGTAACTGACACTATTATCACCACTGCACCAAGGCTTCAATGAAACCACAAACAGAAAAACGAAATATAAACAAAAGACTTCTGTGCTTCCAACATCAGTGAAGTGAACTGATCATGGACAAAACCACAAAACTGAGAACTAACTCGAAAGTCTAGGGCATGAATTTTTGACAGAATTGGTTACACAAATATTCAGGGAGTGCCACAACCTAGGCAACTTTGTACTAGTTAGAGGATCATAGAACTTACAAGGCTGAAGGACCGAAAGATACAATGAATACTTTCTACAGATGACCGTTGTACTACAAATCAAGGAACGTGGCCAACTTAGAGTCTCCTACCCAAACCATAGAACGAAATAGATAGGGATTTCCTTGATAATGTGAAATAAATGGTGAGGAGATAAATTGCAGATTTCTTACTACTTACAATGAATCAAGTTGTTCGTTCAAAACTTCCTCCTAGTTGCATATGTAACCATTCTGACTGTGATCCTCCTGCTGCTGCTGCTGCTGCCGCTGCCAATTCTCTTGCTGCTTGAGCACTGAACATCATTCCACTAGGATCAAATGAGGGCACTCCAAGTTGATTTACCTGCATATTTCATACATTTAACACATTAATGCTGATCAAAACTCTTGATTGTTATTTGTACCATTACAATTCTTGATATAATTGCCGTTTGGCGACTATTTTATTTCATAAAAAAAAAAAAATCCGGAAGATTTTTATTGTGACAGGGCAGATTGAAAATCGATGTAATGTCCAACTTACATCTTTTGAGTGAAATCCGCTGATAGAAGGAATCATTCCCGAATTTACTGCTTCAAGCTTCATGGATAAAAACTGCAGTATAAGAGCAGGGAATTCAAGTGTCAATGCTTGCATTAAGACTAAGTTTCGGCACCATATCACTAAGATTGGATCTTTTCTCTCTATTTAAGAAACTCAGGACTGGGAATCTGATGAGAATGGTTCAGAGTTGAATGACAGACGGGCGTGAATAAATAAATCATTTTCGTAGGATTATAAGATAACAAATCCTGCGATGTAAGGACTATATCGAATTATGGATTGCTTACCTCAACTTGCCGTTGTAATGATTGTATATAATTGATAATCTCGTCAAGGACAAGAGCTTTTCCAATGACCTGGAGCAATATGATAAACACAAACAGCTCAGGGCTATAAAACTAGAAATAAAAAAAAATGTTTGCACCGAGGTCACTTTAATAACCATCTGATGACCTAAAAGATCAAATGATAACAATTTCTAACCACCAGTACCAACCTTGTTGCACCCAGGAACCAAATCTTGTAAAATTTTCATTCTTTCACTTATCTTTTCTCTCCTAGCCTGCCAGAACCAAATTCACATTAGCAGCATGCAAAGACAAATGCCATGGGACAAGGTCGCCTCTAGCAGCAAGCTTACGAGGTCGGAACTTTGTGAACAAAACTTTAGCGACAGAAGAGTATGAGAAAAGAATTACCCTCTCAGCCAAACTATGACTGTCTGTTGCTTGACCCCTTCTTGCTCTTACATGTATGTAATCTTTTAGTGCATCAGCTGATTTCTCACCAGGTTTAGCTGAATCCGTCTCACCAGCCTTTGCACTGCCGTTTTCTTCCCCTGATCTGGGTGTTTTCATGCGTTTACCAATTGAATCCTTCTGTAAAACAAGAGAAACATGAGAAACATGATCAATAAGACGCAAATCAAATTGACGGTACTCAAAAGAAAAAGTCAAATGTAAATACACTTCTTCATCGTTAACGAAAGCCACTTGAATGAATTCTTGTCCAATCCGTCAAAAAAAACTAGAGAGTTCAAGTTGTTCAACTTACAGACGTTAAAATATAAGCAATATTTCTTTCTACAAATGGCATCAGCTGAATAGAGTGACAGCTCCCTTGAGAATTAGTTTCTAGTCAATGACTTCTTAAAGGAAATGAGAAAAGCCAAGATGCACGTTTCAAGATATCCACCGCCATGAGAAGATCAAATGTTATTAAGTAATTGTCATTCTGGAAGACAGATCATCCTCCGACCCAAGCATGGTTAGAGGAAACCTAGATTTTTCACAGTTTGGGAGGCCAGTTTACGTTTTACTATTGAGTTTCTCATTGCCAATACAGGTGCTTCATCTTAGGTGTGCTACGTTAAACCTCAAGAAATTCTTCGAGGAATAAGGGATAGACTTTTTAAGCACATACACTTACCTGCCTATGTCTTCCCTCTCCACTGGACCACTGACGAGGTCATTTCTCCATAGTCTTACAATTTACTTGAAGAGTATCAAGGTTGGCATAGTGGTTAGGAAATCAAAGGGGTAATCCCGGGTTCAAATCCTCATATCCCCTTCGCCCCTCGTGGATTGAAAGTACTTATCCATGGCAGCTCACCACGTCGTGTACTTGCCTTAAAGACCAACATACGTTCCTCTAGCGCATTTTGACCTCAC